>JAFHAQ020000011.1:0-729181 GCA_017347545.2 Arxiozyma slooffiae | reverse complement strand
CCATACACCCATACACCCATACACCCATACACCCATACACCCATACACCCATACACCCATACACCCATACACCCATACACCCATACACCCATACACCATACACCCATACACCCATACACCCATACACCCATACACCCATACACCCATACACCCATACACCCATACACCCATACACCCATACACCCATACACCCATACACCCATACACCCATACACCCATACACCCATACACCCATACACCCATACACCCATACACCCATACACCCATACACCCATACACCCATACACCCTACACCCATACACCCATACACCCATACACCCATACACCCATACACCCATACACCCATACACCCATACACCCATACACCCATACACCCATACACCCATACACCCATACACCCATACACCCATACACCCATACACCCATACACCCATACACCCATACACCCATACACCCATACACCCATACACCCATACACCCATACACCCATACACCCATACACCCATACACCCATACACCCATACACCCATACACCCATACACCCATACACCCAAAGAAGTTAAGAGAAAACTACGGAAAAAAAAAAAACACAATAAAGGCTTAATTTTTATACTATTTTTCATTTGATCTTGAGAAAAGAACAACTCTACTGTAACAAGACAAATACTAATAATCTATGTCGAGCAACCAAAGAATGAAAAGATGATGAGGGGCCCCTAATTGTAACATATTTTACCACACATTCAATATATTATGTGTTATTGTATGATATGTTATGAGTGAACTGCTTTGCTTTTATTATTATAATGTGTATGTTATATTTACTTTTATTTTCTTTTCTATTATATTGGTTTGATATTGATATCCTGAATTATTTTTATTTTGGTCTGTTACTGTTAATTTACCTTTTTATGCAAGTTCCTTTTAGTGAATTACGTTATTCTGATCAGGAAGAGCTCCTCCAAACACCAGAGGTAGGACATGTAATGTAAAAAATTTTTTTAATAATGTTTAGTCTTTTATGTCTTCAAATCCATTTAGACAAAATATAGTAATAAAGATTAAAATGGAGAAGAAATCCATTCAATTACATCTTCAACCAAGATATCGGATGTGTAGAAATATGTAGCAATTTCCCGGAACTTCTATTAAAATTCCATACTGTTGTTTAAGTACGGTTTTTACAGTCATGCTTTCCTATGTATATTCTCTACTAATATTCTAACCTATCCATTTTGGAAATGGTTAAAATATTTACTACACCACTTTAGACACCCATACTTTACATCTAAATTTTTTTTTTACACAAACTTTTAGTGGAACAACTTAGTTAAACAAACTTACTGGTAAGTTATCTCTGGTAAATTCTTACTCTTAAGTGTACCAATAGGCTTGGTATCTACTATTTGTCTTGTCTTATTCTCCTTGTAGATGAAAAATAACATTTAACATCTCCCAAGATATAACGGTGAAACGTTCTCTACTTTTTAATATAGAACATCACTTGTCAAGTAGTTACGAAATATCAGAACAAATCAACATGAGATATAATATACACCAGCAGAAAAATGCAAAATATTTTACCGTACAGTCGATTGTTAATAACAACCAAGTTAAAACAATTCATAGAGGTAAATATACACCAGGTGAAAAGTTAGTCAGGAAGAACACCAATCTTTCTTTAAAAATGAACTATGCATGAAGAGATGGTTTATTCCTTTTGGAAAAGTTTCTAACAAAAAAATAATGTGCGTTACTTTTTACAATAAATAACTTGCCTCTGACACTTATTGTTTACATGGTTGACAATATCCACTATTAATAATAATTGTAGGGATGACAGTTCTCTTTAAAAACCATGATAATATTTTCATCAATTATCAGTATAGTAAAACTAAAACCAATAAGCAATATCTATAACCAAAAAATTGTTTTATTTTTTACGATCAACTATGATAGAAACATTAACTGAATATTTTCAGAGAATATCCTTGTTTTCATAAGATTTCTTAAATAACAACTTTCGATTCTGAGAATATGACTGTTTTGCATATTCAACAAAATTTGCAGAGATCGATCAACTAATAAATAAAAAAATGAAAATCTTGAACAAAAATATCTTCAAATTGCCCATATACATCTATTTTTATTAAATGACTTGAAAACTTTTCACCAGGTTGAATCCTTTAATCATTGGCTTATATATATGGTGGATACCATTTAGATTATTTTTAACACTCTGGAACACATCGACATATCATTTCGAAGAACACTGACCATAATTTTTTCTTTTAGAAACAAAATAGAATATAATTGTTTAAGGTGCATTTTCCTGTCCAATAACACAACTGACTTGCTATTGGTGAAACAGCTGAGGACAACTGTCATGTTATATATTGAGATTATTTCTTCGAAAGAGATATATTTTCTGGCTTCTCTCATACGCAAACCTAATTATATAAAATAAAAAACCTAGTTTTACTGCATTATATATGTATACCGTACGACGCAAGACCTAATAAAAAAATTAAAAAAATAAAAAAAAGTAGAAAAAAACACTGCAAAAAAACCGGATTTTCCTTTTTCCCACATCTGCTCGACCATTTTTCTACACCCAATGCACGAACAGCATTTTACTCGGCATTTTTTTCCTACATCCGCTCATCTATATAGTGTATTTGAAGCAAAATCAACGACTGCCATATAGGGTGCTGGTGCCCTATCCTTTATCATTCTTCCTCTTATATTCCTTCTTTTTCCTATACATTATCTTTAGAATAATTAATCGGAACCAAATATGCTAATGGAACATCTTAAAAAATATCAGACTTTTAATTATAATAATACGTTAATTGTCATACGATAGTGTATTTATAAATAACAAAAGCTATCTAAATTTTTAAACAATGAAATACTAAATATAAGAAGGTTTTTCTTTCTATAGAATATCACACTTGTTACATAAATAATATGACAAAACACTCAACACCAGGTATACATCCCAATAGAAAATTCAAACATTTCCTCACATCCTTAGTCTTCAAATACCAACCACCTCACTATCATTGTAATAAATCAAAGTTCCCAGCAATCAAAATTAGATAAGAATTTCTTCTGCTATATCAAGCTTTTGAATCAAGTCATACTTTCTTTTTAAAAAAACTCAATGAATCTCATAAAATTATTTGGTTTATTAATTTCCTTTTTTCTTATCAAAGCACATAAGAGAAGATTAAAACCATATTATTAAATCGTAAGTGTGTATATCCAACAGAGTTCACAAATAGTAACTCATAACAATTATTTTTCTTTAGAAAAGGGGATAATAAATAATAGCAATTACCTTATAAAAACAATGAAAAAAGGATATCAATATGGGTGTGTCGTATATTAGAAAAATGGTAAAAAGATTCTTTTTCACAAATGCATTTTTCAATTATTATGGATTATTTGTATTAAGTTGAATCCTGGATTAATTGCTTTTTTTAATAAAGATGGTTAATTTTTGCTTTATTTAGTTTTCCATTTACCAGTAATTTATAATCTAAATTTCTATTTTGTTTCCCAAAAATAATGAATACAACATGTTCATTATTGATTATGCGAGAGACCTCACAAAGATTAGATTAGATTATGTCATCTCAAGTGTCATAATATTTTGCATTTTAATATAGTATTGTGGTTTTCCCAAGTAACATATATACTCACATATTTCTTTACAATTCCTTTGCACAACTTCACCTTTTTCTTTATAAAGAGTAGTCTGATACCTGATCTATAACTAATCTTGTGATGCTTGCTCCTCTTTCTCATCATTTGGTAGTTCCATATATTCAATAACAGAGTGTGAATTGGTTATATCAGTAATTCTGAATTGGGTGTTCACAACAAACAACGTACCACTCTAAATAAAAATATCAAATGTATCAACTTGTTTAAAAATGTATTCATTCTTTTTAATAGTTTGATATAAACAGGAATAGCAGTTTTGCAATCATATAAAATACTAAAATATTAATAAAGGAGTGAAAAACACATATCTTTGAATAACAGAATATGCATTGATATTAACTTTAGATAACTAACCTGAAGAGATATGGAAAACTTCTAACTAATTTAGTTTGGTGTCTATTATACTCATAGTGTATCATTTAACAATTTACAGTTCTCTAAATATCTTTCATCTTTCTTTCTTATTCTTACAAAGTTATTCAATACTTAGCATATTTGTTGTTACCATTTATTAATCTATCAAGCACACCCCACTCTTTTTAAAAGGAAAACAAACTTCAAGAACCACTAGCCATCCTCGAGAAATTTTGAAAAAAAAATAAAAACAATAACAGATTCAAAACAAATCCCGAGGGAAAAAATACAAACTCTAAACAATAGAAAAACAATATATTGTTAATGTATTTTTTTCGAGAAAAAAAAATATTTTATCTTCAAGAGAAGCGAGGAGGAAAACAAATATAATACTTATATGGTCAAGCAACGATATACCTTTAAAACAAACATATATATCTCGAACTATATCAATATATACCTTCTCACAATCTGCACGACTTAGAGATTACAATGGTATAACAACTTAAACTCCCAGAATCTGTACTTCAACAAGATACAGAAAACAAAAAGTTCAAATTAAAAAAAAAAAAAAAAATAATTAAAAACATGAACATGAATAAATCTGTTTATACCTCCTAGACTAGCAACATTAACCCATTCAAACTTCCTATTCCTGTTAATATACCAATACAGACGGAGTTAATCACTTCGTTACATACATGTACAGAACCACACTAATGTTACTGTAATTTAAAATTCCATTCCCACTATCATATATTTCCCCAAGAATAGACGGTATTATCTCCATGAAAACATGCTAGATGACACAGATATAACTATTATACAAACACCACCTCACCATGTGAGTTAAATATCACCGATAATATCAAACTTAGGAACAATTCTACTATCATGTGTAAACACCATGTTAAAATAACAGCCTACCACATATTCACTTTCTCTTGTGGTATTATAAAAAATAATAAACCTGGGTAAAAAATAAAAATATTAATAGGTTCTCTTTATACTAATCCACGAGTTTAAACCTCATGAATATTGCATGGCGTAATAATATAAGTGATTAATCTAGAAACCTCATATTTAAATTTATACTCCTTTCCAGTGACCTGGTAAAGCAAATTGATATCTATTAACTACAAATAGAATAATATGATCATACATTTTCCGAAAGAGTATTATTAAGGAATAGTCTTCGAATTCCGTACTATATTGTGATTATTGTTGTATTTATAAACATCCTTCTAAATGATAAGTTTATTTATCAAATATGTTGAATGAGACATATATAAAATAGTTCATTAAACCATTGATAATTTTTTTTTCTACTTTTCTAATAGAGTCAAATTAAATGATATCACAATCCAATTTTTTTAAAAATAAATTTCACCTTTTATTTACTAATGCCTCATATTAACTAACGCTATTATCTAAGTGCTAATGTTGGAAGACAACTAGTTTACTAATTATTTTCTTTCTATTATATCTCTCTTGTTTTTGTTTGTTCATGATTCGAACATCATATATTAATATTACTAGTATTATGCTTTGACCATTAAGTTAAGAAAGTTTAATTAATGAGAATAGTTGGAATCAGATCAATCGTGAGCTACTTAAAAAACAGCTAATTTACAAATAAACAATATTTTCATATAATATATTTGAGATGATTTAATTCAGACAAGCAATAGCATAAATTAAAAAACTGTATTTTACCTATTGGTTCAAGACTGATGTTATGGTTTTTTAAGGGAAATAAACCTTTATGCTTTTATAGAAATATATCACAAGAATATCATGTCTAGCGTTTTCACTACGGTAGCATCCTAATTAATATACTTTATAAATATATTATTCATCATATAATTCGTATTTTATTTTTTTTTATTTTGTTTATAAATTTTTTCATATTTATCATATTGGAATTCACCAATTCATCTCTTTATTATATACCCTATTATCATTCACCTACAATATTAATATTATCCATATTATATTATATACTCTTATATGTTTTACTATTATAATAACCTCTATATACACTATTTTTCAAATAATTTTATAAATCCTATTAACATTTTAACATATATTTATATATTTATATATTTATTTTACTGTTAATGCATAGATATTGTGTATATATGATTTAAAATATATTAATTATTTTGTTTATTTGATATTCATAAATTGTATTTTTATTAATATAGAGAGACAAACCAACCAATTATTATATCATCATATAAGTGTAATATTCAAGTATTTATATAAAAAATATACAGTTTATGTATTTCTTTAATATATATTCCAAGCAGTTGAATATAATGAAATAAACGAATATAATATATATGGAAAAATGTAAAATTACCTTAGTTTATTATAATAATAGTAGGCTTTTACAAACGATTAATGGGTGTTATTCACTGGAATAAAATATAAGTTTTACTAGTAGTAAACAAAATATTAGGTAAAGAATAACAAAATTTAAATGTTGAATATTCTTTAAAACATAATTTATAGTATTAAATATATGGTTATTATTATTATAAAATGATTTTGGAATATATTAATAACAAAAGGGTGTAACACTATAAATTAATATAGTAAATGATAAAATACATATAGGTAGAGAGAAAAATAGTTTTGATAATATTTCATTTAATATGAATATACTAATTATCTGTACTTTGTTATTATAATAAAATTTGATATTTATTACATATTTCACCCCAAGTTAATCTCTAATCCAAAGATATGTAACAACAGTTTGAGAGGGTGGTGAAAATGGAACATTAGCTTTATATTTTAGAAACTTTTAAAAGCTATGAAAGCTGATTCTAAACAAATTTATTCCCTCCTCTTACATTACTTATCTCTATAAAATCAAAAAGAATAAACATAGTGAAGCCATATTTCTTTGTGATATTTTGTTGTCAATATAATGAGTTGGGAAATTATAAAAGATGCAATGAGGACATTTCTTTGAACAACTGAATACCAATATATATTAATTGGAAATATTTAATTTGGACAAGTATAGGACATCTCGATCGTATGTATATTTGTTACCTAGTATATGTGGATGTAACATGTTCCTTTCCCATAATTATATCAGCATTGCCATGTTAATATGTGTTATATAATATTTTGTTTTTCACAAAATTCGCAGAGACTAATCGACTAATAATTAAAAATAGGAAAATCTTGAACAAAAATATCTTCACAGTGCATATACATGCTTCACTTTATTAAATGTTGAGGGTGTATTTCACCAGTTTGCATTCCTCAATCACCTCTTCTCATATATGCAATGGTTACTATTGAAAATCCTTTTTACCACTTCTTAAAAAAACAACACATTTTTTCAAAACATTATGAATTTAAATTGTTATCCCAACAAAAAAAGGAGGCTAGGGTTATTTAAGTATAGTAGTATCATGTCCTAATATATTCAACTTCTACATTGGTTTTTTTCTCTATCTTTATTACTGTAAACCATCTGTAACTTCTTGTACCCTATCCTTTTCCTCTTCTTTAAATGATTTTTCCACAAGAAAACCGCGAAAACCCTAGCGATTCTAAAATGAGCTCAAAAAAAACAGGTGTTTCGAAAATGAGCTCAAAAATTCCTCGAGAAATTTCCAAATCCAGCACCTACACTGTCCCAAAGAGGAAATAGGAACAATAGTTTCTAAAATGAGCTCAAAACTTTTCTAAAATGCGCTCAAAAAAATCCTTTTACTATGGCGAGCTTTTCCCAAATCGCGTCAACTTAATTATGGAAATTTTCCAAAATCAAGGAAAGACATATAAGGTGTATTACCTATAATTGTATGATACACTGAATATTTGTATGGAACTATTATATATTGGCTGTATATTTTATATTCAAAGATTAATATTAATAGTTTAAATCATATTATTATTTATATATGTTAAATAATATTGATCTTTCATTTAAACTTAATTCTCAATGTTTCAAATATATTATATAAATAATATTGTATAATGTAATTTTCATATTTACAAATATAATTTTGTTTTTCAAGATATTTCTTGTAATATTAATGTTAATAAAACTATTAACAAATAATTTAACCTATATGTAAAAATTATATTTGAAACCTCTAAATATATTTTTATACATGTACATTGAACAAATCTTATTTAAAGATATCTTTATTGATTAAAGATTTAATACTTGTATCAAATAAAATATTATAAACCTTTTTCAATTTATATTTCTTTATATATAACAAATATTATTATTTATCAATATCTTTAGAAAATATATATATAATATATTGTATTGATTATAACTATATTATTACTATATACACAGAATTACACCTATATTAAATAATGTATGTTTTTATATCTTGTTTTATATGAATATTTCTATTCCACATATGTATTTTTCTTAAATTAAATCGATTAATTATGTTTTATATCTTTATTTTATTATAATATATATTATATATTGTGTATATTTTGTTTTAAATAAGTTAATATTGAATATTATATTACACGTTGAATAATTTGTAAACATATATTTAAAGGTAAATATTTAATTTTCAAAAATATTTTCTATATTATATAAAATAGTATATTATTTATATTTAATATCGTATATAGGGTCATCATATTAATTATATTAATTACAATACAATATAAACTTACTTATTATAAAGTAAATTAAAACTATATAAGTGTATTTTTAATATATATATATATTAATCTATATTTATAATGATATAAATATTAAAATTTTACATCTTTATATATTAGTTATATATATTGAATATAAAATATTAACGGTGATATATATATATTTATCTCTAAGAATTCTATAGTATATATTATGTTTTATTTATATATATTAAAAATATATATTTTTTATATCTTTAATATTGTGTTATATTTTAATGATATTATATATATATATATATATTATTTTATATTATTTTTAGAAATGTATATTATCTTAATATATTTTAGTTATTATTTATATATATTTTAGGCGTATTATATAACATGATGAATAGTAAATATTCCATAAAATAATAGTATTATAAAGTGTATATATTAATATATTATTACATATTAATATATCTATAGAAATTTATATAAATATATATTGAAATATATATGGCATGTAATTGGCACAAACCCAAGTGTGGTATGTCTGAAGATGTTTGTTCCCCTTCCCATCAGCGTAATAATAATACATATATTGCTACAAATTTATTAAACTTTTACTATCTCTGCCTAAAACTTTTAATTAGATCCCGCTTCTTCTATAGTTAGTGATAACTGTTGATAAAAAATTAGAAAACTATTACTTTACCACTTCCCTCTATCCATCAAAGATGTATATTATGTTCTTTTATATAAGTACCCATTTCCAATTTTAATGTATGACAGAAAGAAATAATAAGAAAATTTCATATATACATTCTCTATATCTTATGCACCTTTGAATCACCTCTCACCCTTACCGGTCAGAAAAAATTACATTATCCTTTATCATTCGTCCTCTTATATTGCGTCTTTTTTCTTATACATTGTCTTTAGAATAATTAATCGGAACCTATTATGCTAATGGAACATCTTAAAAAATATCACACTTTTAATTATAATAATACGTTAATTATCATACGATAGTGCATTTGTAAATGGCAAAAGCTATCTAAATTTTTAAACAATGAAATACCAAACAAAAGAAGGTTTTTCTTTCTATAAAATATCTCACTTGTTACATAAATAATATGGCAAAACACTCAACACCAGGTATACATTCCAATAGATAATTCAAACATTTCCTCACATCCTTAGTCTTCAAATACCAATCACTTCACTCTCATTGTAATAAATCAAAGTTCCCAGTAATCAAAATTAGATAAAGATCTCTTGTTCTATATCAAGTTTTTAAATCAAGTAATACTTTCTTTTTAAGAATTATCAATGAATCAGTATTATTTGGTTTACTATTTTTTTTTTCTTATCAAAGCACATAAGAGAAGATTAAAAACATAATATTCAATCGTAAATGTGTATATCCAACATAGTTTCTTAGTAGTAGCACATAACAACTATCTTTCTTTAGAAAAATTAATTATATAATAAGAGCATTTACCTTATAAAAACAATGAAAAAAGGATATCAATATGGGTGTGTCGTATATTAGAATACTGGTAAAAAGAACCTTTTTCATAAATGCATTTTTCAATCCTCATAGATTAGATGTAATGAGTCCCCTCCTGGGTCAATTAATTTCTTTTAATATAGAAAGATTAATTTTTGTTCTACCCGATTTTTCAATTACGAGTAACTCATATTCTATTTTTCTATTTCATTTCCCCAAGATAAGGAATACAACACGTTCATTATTTATTATGCGAGAGACCTCATAAAGATTAGATTAGATTATGTCAGCTCAAATCTCAAAATATTTTGGTCTTTAATATAGCAATTTGTCTTACCCAAGGAGCATATATACTCATAAAATTCTTTACAAATCCCTTGTGCATTTTTACATTTCTCTTTATAAAGAATAGTTTGATAATTGATCGATAATTAATCTTATAATGTTTGCCCCTGTTCCTCATAATTTGATAGTGTAATATCACCTAGAATACAGTGTAACATGATTATATCAGCCGTTCTGAATTGGGTGTTCACAATAAACAAGGTACCACTTTAAATAAATCTGCAATATATAGCCATTTGTATTAAAATGAATTCATTCTATTTAATAGTTTGATAAAAATTGGGGATATCTCTTTTGCTGTCATATAAAAAACTAAAATATTAATGAAGAAGCAAAAAGCACATATCTTTGAATAACAGATTATAGATTCGTGTTACCTTTAGATAACTAATCTGGAGAGATAGGGAATACCTCAAACTAATATAGTTTGGTGTCTATTGCATAAAGAATATATCATTTAACAACTTAGAGTTCTGTAAATATCTTTCATCTTTATTTCTTATTCTTGCATAGTCATTCACTGCTTTATCTTATTTATTAATCTATCAACTACACCTCTTTTTTTTTATAGAGGGAAGACAAACTTCACAAAACCACTAGCAATTCTCTAAACACTTAACACTAAAATTTTCAACACAAATCCCGAGGGAAAAAATATTTTATCTTAAAGAGAAAAGAGAAAGAAGTTAAAAATATTACTGCTATGATCAGAAAATGGTACACCAATAAAACAAACATATATATCTCAAACTATATCAATATACATCTTTTTACAATTAACTATAATGAGTAATCATAATAGTATAACAACTTAAACTTCCAGACTCTGTTTTCCCAACATGATACAAAGACAAGTCCAAATAAAGAAAATAATAATTAAAAACATGAACATGAATAAATCTGTTTATACCTCCCAGACTAGCAACATTAACCCATTCAAACTTCACACTCCTGTTAATATACCAATACAGACATAGCTAATCACTTCGTTGCATACATGTACAGAACCACACCAATGTTACAGTAATTTAAAATTCCATTCCCACTATCATATATTTCCCCAAGAATAGACGGTATTATCTCCATGAAAACATGGTAGATGACACAGATATAACTATTATTCAAACACCACCTCACCATGTGAGTTAAATATCAACGATAACATTAAACATAGGAACAAATTTTATTATCATGTGTAAACACAGTGTTATAGTAACAACCCATCACATATTCTCTTTCTCTTATGGTATTTTAAAAAAAAAGAGAAAATAAACCTTGGTAAAAGATAAAAATATTAATAGGTTCTCTATACACTTACCCATTTGTTTTATCCTCATGAAAATTGAACGATGTAAAAATATAAATGATCACTTTAGAAATATCATTCTTAAATTTATACTCCTTTCTAGTGATGTGATAAAACAAATTGATATCTTATATCCACGATTAAAACAATAGGAATGTATATTTTCCGAAAGAGTGTTATTAAGGAATAGTCTTCGAATTCACTGCCATATTGTGATTATCATTGTGTTTATAAACATTTTCCTAATTGATTTAAAAATAAATTTAACAAATATGTTGAATGAGACAGATATTTAATAGTTCCTTAAACCATTCATAATGTTTTTTCTATTTTGTAAAAAGAATCAAGTTAGATGATAGCACAATCCATTTTTTTTTTAAAAAGTCTCTTTTTATTTACTAATACTTCACATTTAATATTGCTATAAGTCAAGTGCTAATGTTGGAGGACAACCAGTTTAGTAATTAACTTATATTTATTGTATTCCTTTTATTATAATTTATTCATGATTTGAACGTCAAATATTCATATTAGTAGAATTACGCTAAGATACTTATTTTCAACTGATAATGTTTTTTTTTTCCTACATAATGTACATGAAAACTACATTCATCATTATTTACAAGATATTCACTTCATTTCTTAATCTTTCTCTTTCGCTCTCTATATGTAAATAGCTAAAATTATTCAATACAATTCCTAAAAATACAATAAAAAGAGGAAGACGCTTGACCTGATATACGGGCTTACGAAGATATGTATCTAAAGAAAATAGGAAATGATCTGGGAATATCATAGTCTTCAATTGTAATATAATTTTTCAAAACATCCTTGTACAATTCACTCTCATATAATACCCATACCAGTGTTATTAAAACAGGGGTATACTGTAAATCATATAGTAGTTCATGTAAAGCTGACTCTTCCCTCTTATTTCTAGGCTGACACTGAAACCACGCTTCAACATCACATAGGATATGTTTTTTGTAGATCGCAAAGATGGCACTGTCGTCAAATTGGGCAACTTCTGTAATATTAGTTGTATCTCTGAATACCGAAGAATAATAAATAGACAAATCAGCGTACCAAGAAGGGGCATATTCTGCCGTACCTTTCAATACCAATAAAACAACGTTTATTCTTCTGGTACAAATGATTCTAAAATAGTTCTTAAATGATTTTTCTGGATCTGTAAATACACTTCCGATGTCCCATGCATGTTTTGGCACTCTTAACACGACCTCATTTAACACTGCAAGATCTCTTTTCACTTCCTCTCTTGATCTCTGCAGGATCACAAACAAAAAAGACAAGCATCTCTTTTTATCAGGTCATGTTTTTTCTTGACATATTCTTGCTCATTGCTAACTATTTTTTTAATGGCCAAATATTCGTATATTAACTTTCCAATCGCTTTATCGATCTGGCTACAGTGAATATCGTTATGCTTCCTCATTAAACATTCTTCACAGAGATGTGGAGAAATTTAATCATCCCACAAAATAACCTGTTTTGGATCAATATTCAACAAGAGATGCTGTGTTGATGTACAGTTATCTTCTTTCAATACATCTTTCCGGTTGTTCATATACTAGCCAGATCCCTTTTTTCTAAGCAATTTTTTTTTAATTTTCTCTTTCGACGCCCCATCGATCGTATTGTCGTCAATTTCTGTTTCACCAAGTGACTCATCATTATCCGCCACTACATTATCACTTTGTGCCAAATTTTCTTCTAACTTCTCAATTCTCAGGTCATTTTTTAAATTTCCATAGCAACTATTATGACCATCATTCTGAACCCCATAAAGCCTAGCAATTTGTTTTGAAATACATTTATTCCATTCAATTACTGAAAACAACATATTTATTTCAGTGTTGCTAGTAATTCTTTTTTTTTTTTTCTAGAACTGTGAGAATTTTGATAAATCCCCAATCTCCGATACAACCGATAATTTGTAAATAATCAATGCAGTTAATAAAACAAGCTATCTAGAATATGAATTGTATGAACTTACAGTCCAGGCCATTGGACAATAATTTTGTTCCAAGTACAATTCTTACGTCCGCACTTTCATTTTCGAACTCATTTAATATTTGTCTTTTTCTACTCTGCATGCCATCAGCATCCACGATTTCAACCTCTTTACAACTTTGAATTTGTCTGTATACTTGATGTAGTGTTTCTTTTTTACTGAAAAAGAAAACAGCTTTTGAACCCGTTGTATTCGCAAGAAATTTGCGAATCAACTTGACTGTTTTCTTAATAAATTCTTCTGGCCTTACCCACTCTACGTTTGATTCCACATTCATATTAGGCACTTCTCTTATACAATTAACATACCTACAATTTTCTTGAATGTAGGTGGGAATATACCTGTCATTTAGGATTCTGTTGAACAAGTTTCTTTCCATTGTATCAGATAGCAACACAATCATCTTCCATTTGTTCCATGGAAGATTTTTAATATTGTTAACAGCCTTTCTGAATCTAGCTTCTAAAAATAACGTATGAGCCTCATCGAAGACCAAATAACCCAACTTGCAACGGGAATAGCATGAGCTCTCCAAGTTTACAATTTTGTGACCTACCAAACCATCCTTAAATGTTTCAAGACATCCAACAAATACGTCTACTGATGTTTCAGTTCCACCAATATCGTTGATGAAGAATACCATATCTCTGGCAACTAGCCCGTCTTTCTCCAATTTTTTATTATGGCAACTTTCAAGGACTCCTATGGGACGCAACAAAAATGTATGTAATGAACCTTAGAGTGTTCTTTTAATACCATCATTGCTAGCATAAATGAGAAAGACTTTCCGAAAGACGTTACAGCCTGAAGTCCAATCAATTTTCTATTGCCCAACAAAATCATGTTGGTAAATTCTCTTTAATCATCAGATTTAAGCTGAAAATCATTGGTTGCAAAATATTTATTCCCAGCATCAATCAGGTGCTAATTGTCTATTGGAGGATCTATTTCTACGCATTCGATTTTTTTTTCTTTACATCCTTCTTAGCACCAATGAATTTATGAAACAACACGCAAGCATCAGACATTTCTTCAAAGGCAAACTCACCACTCTCCATAAATCTTGCGTCGACACCATAAAATTCTCTGAAAGTCCCAAGCAAATTGCCAAAACCTTCGGATATTTTGTGGTTTAGGGTCATGTAGATATGTGGAACGATAAAATGTGTCCATAACGCACCTAAACCCTGCATCCAGGTGGTAATGAATTGATCTTCCTTTTCTCCTGGAATATTTGGAAAACTCGAAAATACATTTGTAAATGGTTTCAAATCAAATAATTTATGGTTTTTAATATTCACAAATGCAAACATTTTCATAACTGCTATACAAAACATCTTCCTTAAATAGTTTGACATCTTCACGTACTTATCTCGTGAAATATCTAGTAGGAAGCAACAGTGACATCTATTATATCTTCCTTCTTAAAAAAAAAAAATCACTCTCATTTATGTAATTAATTAACTCTATATTTATTCGTTAATGGATATTGTTTTGTTCTACAAGTGCTCCTCCATAGAAAGCAATTCAATATAAATGATCATATACTAGTGATATTATGCTTAGTTCTCTAGACCTTTTGATTCACATAAATAAAGTACTACCTGTAGTTCTATATATATATTTGCTATTCTTGTTTTATTTACTACTATAAATAATTATTTCTTTACTACAATTGAAAAAAATGGTTCTATTTGCTCCTAAATATCTCCTTAAAATTACATTAGGACAAATCTGCAGGTTTATAACACTAGATATATACATTATGACAACGTTAGGTATAGAGATTTCAACAGGTAAAGTTAGACGAGAAACATAATAACAAAAATCATATTTATCATTGAATTTCTGTAGCACTGTATAAGAGTATTTAATAAAATTTCGTTAATAGCAGATGTTCTTTTGTTAAATATAGCTTAGACTTGTGTATTAATAAATTCACATGAAAATTAAAAATTCTTTATAAAATAGAAGGATATCATAAAGTTAGACAGAGGATGCACACTCATAGATTCTAGTGTGTTATTGATCACTTCATGAGATTCAATAATATACCATCCTGTCCCTAGGAGAGGATACAATACCCCTCACCTTTTTTCTATATAGGTGACAAAGTGTATACAGATCTTATAAACAACATATCATTTCTCAACTTTGACTTTTATATAAAATTTTCATAACTGAAATTTTTTTCCAAACATCCTATCACGTGATTATAATACACTTTTATATCATAACAAAATTCGTTGCACTAAAGATACACAATTAATTTATTGTTGCAATATTATTGTTTTAGGTTATCTTCAGTTTCAAAGAAGGCTTTATAGAAAGAGCAACACAAATAAAACTCACATATAGAAATATCAAATTAGAATTCACTTAGTCATTTATATATACACACAAAATGACACCTATCAATATTAATTCAAGATATTATGTTGTTACAATTTTTCAGTAAACACAAGAGATATTGAATCAGCTAGTCATAGATAAATGTTTTTCCTCATTGATAATCCTATTCACAGTAACTAGATATAAAACAAACGTTAACTCATTTGGTATAATATCTCAACACTTAAACCAAATAATCGCTTTTTGCTGATGTGGAAAGTTCAAGATAAAAATATAATGAAGTAATAAGATTTTAATAATATATAATATAATGATAATATATCTTGTGGCCAGAATATCTTGATGGAAATTGGAGTATTCTGTATTCTGGAAAATATCTGACATTTTTGTTTATATATTGCTTGTTTATATTTTACCTATGTAGATAATATTACATAAAGTATTACATATACCTGTTTAAAAGTATTTTCTTCTTTCTTAAAAATTTTCACTTTTTGTGAACTTTAAATAGTTTCAGTTGTCTATCATAATTTATAATCAGAGATATGTACACTACTAATATTCTTTAATAACTGATTAATAGAAAAAAATATCAATGTAAATGAGGAACTTTTATCATTATTTTCCAACATTACTCACTCTTATCATTATTAGTAGTAAGAAATTTTACCTCCTGTTACTTAAATAGGATATTTTAAGATTTCTAATTGATTACAATAGTAAAATATTAATTACCCATAAAATAAATACAGTTGCAAAACAGAAAGTAACTGTAATTTTCGATGTTTATTTCCAAATATATCTAAGGAATATGAAGTCGTCGATAAACTAAATTATTGCTGGAATTTTTCCAATTTAGGAGATTACTGTGCTAGTTGTTTATTTATTATGCTAGAACTGTTCCCTATATTGGAAATATATTTTTCTTATGGAGAAAATCTTATCTTCCAAAACTTATTTTATATATAAAGAAGGAACAGATAGATTTGACCATATATATATAGGTTTCTATAATGTATAGTTATCATACATAGAATAAACCGAAGAAGTCTTCATATAAAAACACAACCATAATATTATTATCAAGAATTAACAGACCTACTCATCACAATGTCTAACATCACTAAAAATATGGAAAATCTATCCCTTTCTTCTCAATTATTTTCTTCACAACCTTTCACATATTATATACTTTATATATCACTTTACATCAACATATTTATGTAATTTTTATAAAAATAAAGATCAACACTTCTAGTCTGATACATGATAACTTATATACAATATGCACTATGAAAAGTTGGGGGATGTTGACTAGCAACAATAAAAGGATATGTGCTACTTTCTTTCACTATTAAAGGAAAGTATTAGTTTAAACTATCCTTGATTCTTAGCAGGAAGCCACTTTTAAGTAGTTGCCTACTTTTTTTCTCTATTTTAAAAAAAAAAAATAATGGGACATAAAATTAGACTAACCATTTTTATTAGTTAATCGAATATAAAAAGTCAGAGTCCTGTTAACCAAGTTTATTTACAAAGTGTAATTTTAGTTTCTTGGGACACGGTGCTCTGGAAAGTTTGAATGAGAAAATATCAACGAAGATATATCAAACTTTTGATATATTAAAAAGTTGCAATATAATATCACCTGGGCTTTTTGTTTTCAGGGAACATATATATTACAATATATATATATATATTAATACGTAAGTAAAGTGTCTTGTGACTACTTATTCCTTTTTTTAAAAAAATATAGGTTACCTTTTTTTATATATATTTGTACTTTTGTTAAATCTTCCACAATTACTTCATCTCTCATTTCTCATAGCATCCCAAAAGTTTGAACCATGTTGAAACTATTAATGGTTTGCCATATAAATTTCAGATTGAAGTAATGGTTTAACTCCAAAAAAAATGTATTTTTTTATTCAAACAAGAACATTCAAGAAAATATTAGAACGTTAAAAAAAAAAAAAGAACAATTAGCAAACTATTGCACTGATTATCATACAAATGCTAGAAAAAAGGAAGAAAGAGAAAAAATTTTAAATATAAGAGAGATTCATATTTACTTAAACATACAAATCATATTACTACCATCTATTATTCCTGTAGTTCCATACTATTTATTTTTCTGTAATATCCTTTCAAATTAAATGCCAACTTCTTTTCAAATCAATTCGTTAAAAAAATATTATCATAATGCATAGAATTATAAATATATATCAATTTATGTAAAGGATATTTTCAAAGCATATTTTTAGTATGTACACCATTACTTAATATGTTTAGATAGAAGCAGTCTCTCTTTTTAACCATTTGTATGTAATTGATTGAGGTTGCATATATTGTACTAAATTGTCCCATATTTTCTTATTGTATTTATTAATTTGCTCTTTCTCTTCAGTAGTTAACATATCAATATTTATCAACTTTTTACAATAGGGGACCATAGTAATATTTTCAAATTCCAAAAATGGAACATCACCAAACATCAATTCCGGTTTACATTCTTTTACTAGTAAATCATTTTCGATTCTAATACCATATTCACCGTCCTTGTAATAACCAGGTTCATTAGTAATGATGTTCCCAGCCTCTAGTGGATAATTAACTAGATGTGGCTTATAACCAATACCAATAGGTCCCTCATGAACATTCAGGAAAGAACCGACACCATGGCCCGTCCCATGTCTGTAGTCAAGTCCATGTGACCATAAAAATTGTCTTGCAATTGGATCCAAGTTGTAACCAGTGGTTCCTTTGGGGAATTTCGTTCTCTCCAAAGCCAAGTTACCCTTTAATACCAATGTATAATTGTCAATCTGTTCTTGAGTTGGTTTAGTAAAGTGTAGTGTCCTAGTGATATCTGTTGTACCTTCCAAGAATTGAGAACCAGTATCACATAAATATATCTTCGAAGGGTCAATCATTGAAGAACCCTCAGCCGGTGGAGCATAATGAATAACAGCAGAATTAGCACCAGTTGACGAAATCGTTTCAAAGGAATTCCCCTGGAAATGTTTTTGAGTCTTTCTAATTTCTATTAATTTCATTGCCGCCTTGTGTTCGTCAATCAATGCCTCCTTAGAAACCAACTGATGTTCTAACCAAGCAAAATATTGAATAATACAAAGAGCATCTTTCACCTGAGCCATATGGGCATTGTTTATTTCATTACTGTTTTTAACAGATTTGAAAAAATCAATTGGGGAGTGGATGACTTTGTAATTTAAATTTATTACATGACGAAAAATTTGCCATGAAGAAGTGTCAGGAATCAAAAAGTCATGGGGTTCCATAGAATTATCTTTTTTACCCTCGGTTTGAATTGATGATACAGTGGCCTCCAAGTGACTCCAGAAGGATTCATACTTTTTTACTTGAATTTTATTTTCATCAAAATATTTTTTAATGTCATCATTAAATTTATTGTTGGCAAATAAAATGGTTTCCTCATCATTAATTAAACAATATGCAAAGAATACTGGATTGTACTCAATATCAGAGCCTCTTAAGTTGAATAACCAACATATTTCATCTAATGCAACAATCACAAAAGTTTTTCCACGTTTTGAATCTTTACTCTTAGAACTGATGTTAACCATATCATTATTGGCATCCAATTCATGTAATTTTTCCAATAATCTTTTCCTCTTAGATTGGAAACTTTCACCTGAATATGCATCGAGTAAAAGAAGCAAATCATTGCATGGTCGTTCCGGAACAACTTCGAAATTACCCCATATTGAATCGATTAGATTTTCCTCAATTGGGCATAGTTCTATTCTGTTCCCACTAGATGATATTTTCTTGTTTTCATTGTCAATCAATTTATTTAAATTCAAAACAGCTTGAAAACTGATCAATTTGGGATCAATACCAATTTTCACTATGGTACCAGAGGATAAACCTAGTGCCATCTCTGAACATTCTTTTACACACCATTCCTGCCAAGTTATCTTATCAACACCTTGCCTGATCAAAGACCAATTGAAATCCAATTCTTGGGAAGCTTGATTGAAATATCGACCGTCAGTGGATAAGACCGACTTCCCTTCGAATCTATCTGGGTTAAAATTCAAAAGATCTCTTGTGATACAAGCCACACCAGCAGATCCTGAGAATCCAGAGATAAAAGCTCTCTTTTGATCCACTAGAGCCACGTATTCAGATTGATGTTCATCTTCACTAGGAACGATATAACAAGCCAAGTCATGTTTTGCCATTAATTTTCTTAATTCTAATAATCGCTTAGAGGTATTTATTTCCTTTGTTGTTTGACATAAGGAATCCGAGGAATAAACAGAGACTAAATCATTAAATCTTTCTCCAGTAGCAGTGGTAGTAGATAAAGATGTTGAAGTGGAAGTGATAGCCTTTCTTAGAGACATAGAATTTGAGTATCTATTATTCTCCATTCTTTTCATGAAAAGAGAGGCTCTTCTATTTTGTCTAGATAAAAAACCTGGAGAATAAGTACAGTCACCACAAGGTTTTAAAGGTCTTCCTAAACGAGATCTAGTAGTGACAGTGGTACCGGAAAATGTTGTTGTTGCACCTGCAGTTGAAGATGGGCCCATAATTAGTCTACAAATATACCTTTTAATTTTGTTTTAGTTATATATAAAATAATAAAAAAGAAGTAAAAAAGGAATAATAACAATATTAGCAGCACTATCCTACGTATAGATGTCTTCCCTCCTTTCTACAATATAAAATAAAAATATTTTTCTTAGTTTGTTTAAAATAAGCAGTTTAATAATGGTTGAACAATTGTATAGTTCTTATATGTAACATATACACTAGAAACTTCAAAGGATAATGACCCTTCATATAAGAAAGAAATCAGTATGTATCACTATGTGCATCTTAAATAACATAACATAAGGATGTTTGTTATTGGTAAAACATTAAGCTATGTGTATGGAATTGATGCAAAGAGTTATGTACTGTTGAAACCACAGATTAAAATTCACCTATTGACTTTCCACTATTCTGACAATAAAAACAAAACTGCACCCAGAAACGAGCGCTTTGGTTACCCTCCTGGAACCGGATGACTATGAATTTTACAATGAAAATTTAGATTTTTAAACCAAAATGGAAACAATAAAGTTTTACCTCTATTGTATTCTTTTACAATGCCTATTATTTCTAAAAAACCTGTGCATTGTTTATGTTTTTTCGTGTTTGTTTATAAAGTTTCTATTTTAAGTATTAAAACTTTTCTTTTTTATTTCCTTTTTAGTCATTGAGAAAACTTTTTTTCAAAAAATTTGAAACCGTATATAAAGATAGATTTGAAATTAATCTCAAAAAAATATTTATATTTTTTTTCAAAACATATAAATTTAAACAGCTTTAAATATCATATGTTTGAAATATAAACATTAACAAACTATCTTATTAGTTTACCTATAAAAAGCTCACAGATCTATATTCAAGTTATAACAACATTTAAGAATGAATTCCCAATTTGTTACTTCACACATTAGAGATTTTTCTAACAGTAATAGAGTCCAAAAACCACATAACGGTAAATATTTTAAATATGATGATGTTTTAGGATCTTCCAAGCATTTATCTTCTTGTAGAAGAAAGACTCGCTATATTAATTATGAAAAAGGTCAATTGCATTCAAAGCATGAACTAGAAAACTTTTTAAAAAAAAAAGGACTAGAAGGTAATTTGGTTTTTGACGTAACAGCTACTATCCCTTATTCTATATTAGGATTCAACGATGACCCATCTGAACAAGAATTTGATACCTTAACTGTTGAAATAGTTTCAATGATTAAATTGACAACTGGATTAAACTTTATCTTTAAACAAAAAAACTTAAATAACAAGAAACAAGTTTCTTATAAGCAATTCATTTGTAAACAAGATGTAATGAGCAAAAGAAATGGAACAAAAATGTCATATTTGAAGGAATTTGACTGCAAATCTAACCTCGTCTGCAAATACCAGCCAGGCTTTGGGTATGTCACTATTGAGTTGAAACACAAAGTTCATCATGCTACTATTGAAACTTTAAATTGTCCACCAGGTTTGTCTGAATTTATTGAACAATCCAATTGTTTTAGATTGTCCAAACTTTATAATATGATATCTAAGGATCCTAGGTTTATGGATTTTTATAATCAAAATTCATCGAAGCCAAAAAATATTATTAAAGCTTTATGGATAAAATTAGTTGTTTCTAAATGCAGAAAGGATGATGATCCTTTGGAAAGTTGCAAAAAATTATTATCTCAAGGTGATTTAAAATACATAAAAAGGTTGCAATTATCGCAAAATGCAAGTAGAGCACTCCACGATAATTATTTAGCTATCGAATTTTTATATGAAAATATTTCTAAAGATATTTTTAAGTCTGCTTCAATCGATGGCACATTTAATTTATCTGCTACACTTAAGCAAGCCCATTTCATCATTGGTGATTATAATAATGAAGGCTTTCCAATAGCTGCTCTGTTTTGTCCCAAAAATAATGTATCGGAATTCATTATTGATGATTTCTTACGGGTAGTTTTACAGCAAGGCTACTCGTTTAGATACATGACCACAGATATGGATCCAAGAAATATTCATGCCATTCAAAAGCACTGTGGTAGAGATGCAGTTCAACTTTGTTTATGGCATATTAAGCGTGCTTTGATGAAGACTAATTCATTGCCACGTAAGTCAAACACCTCTTTATACCCACCATATTTCATGTTACAGTACCCATGGTTTAATATTAATTTATTTGAACAACTACGCTCTAGACCTGATCATGATGAAGCTAATATTAGAGACGTTACTGAAAAAACAACCAAAATTATTAGTTCAGTCGCAAGAGATTCTCTATATTTTTATGCTTATCGATGTGGAGGAACAGAACAAAGTCCAATTCTTGCATATTCCAAAACTGAAGAACAAATATATGAGGAACTTCTTAGAAAGGTCTATGAATATGTATTAGTTAAAAACAAAAAATTTCCATATTTCCAATATTTATGTCAATACTACTTAAATCCTGCTAAATTTAAATTGTGGAGTCGTGTTTCTAAATCTTATGTACCAAGAATGTCGAACATGATGAATGAATCTTTCTTTAAGGTTCTCAAACATAATTTTTTACAAACTGTAAGGGTATTTAGATTAGATACAGTTCTCTTCATTCTAAATCAAAGTATGGATTATAAGTTTAATCCTAAAATAAATAGAAGGATTAAAAAGTTTACCACCATGACCCAAATGGTGGCTAATTCTTCCTATTGGCAAAAAAATATGCTCATAAAAGTAAACCAATTAGTTAAAACATTGGATTTTACTTTATCACAAGGGGAGGTGGAGCATAACGATTACCATGTTGATGTAGATTTGTGGTTATGCCAATGTGGAGAACAAAAATTTAACCCATTTTTTTTATGCAAGCATCTGGTAAAGTATGCTATTTCTCAGTTAGGTATAGACAAAAAGTCTCTGTTAGCATATGGTTCTCAAGTTCGGACAAATATCCCATTAGTTATTAATAAATTTCTAAACTATAATAAAATATATTCAATTAATGGAATTTCCGTAGATTACGGAGAGAATTTACGAGAAGGCACATCCCTCAGTGTAACAACCAATGCTAATAACTTTTTAAATTCCACTGAAGAAGAAGATCAACAAGACGAGTTAATAAGTGATGATGAGGGAATAGAGACACAACAGTTCATTATCGAAAACCAGGTGGATGAAGAAGGTGCGTTACTTGAACAAATATATTCAAATGAAGATGAAAGGATGAATAGAAGGAGAGAAAATCGGAAATTTTTATTAAGAAAGACCATTAGTGAATTAGATTATGTTTTGAATTTAAGTGACTCGAATTTTGATACTTTCTGGGAATCTAGAGGAGATAATTGTACTAGTCTTCTTGAAAAAATCATGTTAAGATTCAAGCAGCCTAGGGAAGTTGCTAGATTTCATAAGGAAGGACTAATGGACCAAGTTACCACCAACAGACCTCCAGATTGGTTAAAAGATATGGACTGGTATGATGTATTAAAATATAATGAAGACGAATTAGAATACATACGTTTCGATTGGGAATAGCTTATTGTGTTTGCCTGATGTTTAAAAAAAAATGGTTGTTCAGAAAAGATATCTTAATTGACATAGTAATATTGGTTCAGTTATATATATAGATATATATTTATATAAAGTTTGTTTATTTGTTTATTTGTTTATTTGTTTGTTTACATCCGTTTTTTTTCGTGATTTGAAAAATTTTTACTAACTCTATGAATTAAAAAAACAATAAAATCTTGAACAATAGCGTAAACAAAACAAGAAACAATAGCTATTGTAAAATTAAAAATTTCAAAATTGAGATTTTGATTGTAAAATTCTATGTAGTTGGAACCGGGGACAGAAAATAAAAAAAATAAAAAAAGCGGTTGCCATGACAACGGAGTGGGTGTGCGGATGTTCTGCAGTCCGGGAAACTGACCAGTCACGTGGAAGGAAAGGAATTTTTTTTTTGTTTTTCGTTGTTTCAAAATGAGAGGGAAGATACATAATTATTATTATTATTACTACTACTATTATTATTATTAATAACTAGTCTTAACAAATAATCCAATTGCAACACTATGATTGATTGATTAGATAATTGAGTCATATTGCTATATATATCGATTCGTATGTTTATTAGAATATTTTTATTTTGTCATAGTAATTGATGTTACAATTTCTAAGTTCTTATACCTTATTAAAAAGAATACTAATAAATGATAACTCTCTGAATTCATTAGAAAGTTAACCTTTTTTTTTTTTTTGTTGTTTTGTTTCAAATTCCTTCTTATTAAAAGCTAGTTAATATATACGTACTCCTTCGATATTAGTGCTTTATTCTTTTTTTTTTTTATTAGTAAGCAATAAGTTTAATTTTTATTCTTTTAAATTCCTTCGGGTTTTTCACTATAATATACAATCTTTGATATTCTTATACAAATAGTCTGCAAATTTGATCAAAGTGGTCATTTTTTCTTATATTTTTTTTTTTTTGGTTTTGGTTATCTGAACATCTACATTTAGTCATACATACATATTTAAGAGCTCCCTCATAAATATATTTGTTGTCCTTACCGTCTATTAGTTTGAAGAAGTTTTATTGTAGCCATTCTCTCTCTCTCTCTTTTATTTTTTATTTTTTTCCCCGTTTTACTCACTTCAGAGTTAGAAAGAGGAACTAAAGTAAAGATATAATCAAAACAAAGTATACACACTACCATTAGAGTCACCTAAATTATTTAATTGGCAAACTTATTTATTCAAATGGAGCAATAAATATCATCGGTTTTTACATTATATTGAAATTAAATAAGTAATATAAAAAAAACACACATGCGACTTGATAAGATTAACGACCATAACATACAATAAAATATGATAAATTTACAACGCAGTTCAAATAAAATACTATACTCCATGTCAAATATATCTATACTAAGATCCATTGTTGGTTTCAATAGTGGTTATACCACAACTACAAACACAACGTCCACTCAATTTAAATTTAAATTTATTCCAACTGTAAAGAGCAACAATAAGAAAAATCCTATTGATTCATTTGGATCTAATCCATCATCATCATCTATTAAGCAAAAGAGATTGACCAGTCATAGTTTCCCATCTAATGGCATTCTTGAACAACATGAAGAAAAGAAAGAAAAAGTAAGAGAAAGTGAAATTATAAAAAGTATAGCAACTAATCAAACTAATAATTCAAACTCTACCACCACAACACGAACAACTATTAGTCCTATTTCACCAAAGAAAAGGAAAAAAAGAATATTGCGCGCAAGAAAGGCAGTTATTACTTTGACTCCAAGAGCTGTAGAACATCTCAAAAAGTTATTAGATTTACCTGAACCTAAAATGATTAGAGTGTCAACAAAGAACCGTGGTTGTTCTGGAACACAATACGATTTATCTTATGTAACAGCACCAGAAAAATTTGATGAAATTGTAGAACAAGATGGTGTTAGAATTATTATTGATTCAAAAGCTTTATTTAGTGTAGTAGGTAGTGAAATGGATTGGATTGATGACCAGTTGAATACTAAATTCATTTTCAAGAACCCCAATTCAAAGGGGACCTGTGGTTGTGGTGAAAGTTTTATGGTATGAAGAAGAAAGGAATAAAGAAAAAAAAGTAAAATAAAGTAAAATAAAATTAAAACAGCCATACCTAACACTGAATTTTTTTTTTTTCTTGTTTGATTTTCTAAGACTGAGCTACGAACGGATCTGTACCCTCAACTCTTTTCTATCATGTTATAGATATTTAATATTTTTACTATTTATTCAGAACTTCTCATTTATTCATTTATGTATCTGTCTATTTATTATTAATTGATTACTTATATTCTTTATTTGCCATTCATATAGGGCAACTGTACCCGGGTCTAAACAGTTTCTAACCTCCCTCTAAAATGTTATCCCCCTCCTCCAATTACTACTATTTCCTTAAAAAAAGGAGGATTTCCATTTCTTTATTCTAGAAGGTTCGAGAAAATTCTTAGAGAACATTCCGGAATAATCGGCGGCTTTCGAACTTCTCGCACAGTAAAACGGAAAAAAATTACCACTGTTCATTTGTATAATCTCTATTCGGGAACTTCACAGAAGGCTAGGCGGAATTCTAAAACGAAAGACCGGAAAAAGACTCCTTGTTTTTCTAGAATCTCAAAGAATTCAAAAAGTTAACAGAATTGAAAGAAAACAAAAAAATAACAGAGATTGATCAAGCTGTGATTAAGGGGCTATAGGGAGGTGGGGGATCCGGAAACAGTGAAACAGGGAGAGTATAAGAGAGTAAAAATGAGATCAAATTCATACATATATAAAGACTACAACTTAATTTTGATGTGAAGTTAATCTTCTCTTTTTCTCGATCCTCTCTACACGTTAGTTTAATTTCATTCTCTGATGTTTTCTACTTTGTCCCTCCGAAGGATAAACAACCAAAAATAAAATAAAATTAAATATAAAACAAAATTATTAGGCTATATATATATAATATAGATTTTTAAATGAACGACGAATCGCAATTCACAGAAAAGGCACTTACCATCTTAACTATTGCGCAAAAGTTAGCTCAGGATCATCAACATCCTCAATTACAACCTATTCATATACTGGCTGCTTTTGTGGAAACTCCTGAAGATGGTTCCATATCATATTTACAAAATTTATTTGATAAAGCTCGTTACGACTATGATTCATTTAGAAGAACAGTTAATAGGAATTTAGTTAGAATCCCACAGCAACATCCTGCTCCGCAACAAATCACTCCAAGCTATGCCTTAGGTCAGGTGTTACAAGAAGCTGCTAAGATTCAACAGCAACAGAAAGATTCATTTATTGCTCAAGACCACTTGTTGTTTGCTTTATTTAAGGATTCTTCTATTCAACAAATATTCAAAGAAGCTTCCGTAGACATAGAATCCATCAAGCAACAGGCTTTGCAATTAAGAGGTAATCAGAAGATCGACTCACGTGGTGCTGATACTAATACTCCCTTGGAATATTTAAATAAGTATGCTGTTGATATGACGGAACAGGCTCGTCAAGGTAAGTTAGATCCAGTTATTGGACGTGAAGAAGAAATTAGATCTACTATTAGAGTTCTAGCAAGGAGAATTAAATCTAATCCATGTCTTATTGGTGAACCAGGTATTGGTAAGACAAGTATCATAGAAGGTATCGCTGCTAGGATTGTGGATAATGATGTCCCTGAAATTTTGAAAAATTGTAAATTGTTCAGTTTAGATCTTGCTGCTTTAACCGCCGGTGCTAAATATAAAGGTGATTTTGAAGAGAGATTGAAGGGTGTGTTAAAGGAGATTGAGCAATCAAAGACTTTGATTATTCTTTTCATTGATGAAATTCATATGTTGATGGGTAATGGTAAAGATGATGCCGCTAATATCTTAAAACCAGCTCTTTCTAGAGGTCATTTGAAAGTCATTGGTGCTACAACAAATAACGAATATAGATCCATTGTAGAAAAGGATGGTGCTTTCGAAAGAAGATTCCAAAAGATCGAAGTTTCTGAACCAACTATCAGACAAACTGTGGCTATCTGAAGAGGTTTGCAACCAAAATATGAAATACATCATGGTGTTAGAATTTTAGATAGTGCTTTGGTCACAGCTGCCCAATTGGCTAAACGTTACTTACCTTATAGAAGGTTACCAGATTCAGCATTAGATTTAGTTGATATCTCTTGTGCTGGTGTGGCTGTCGCCAGAGATTCAAAACCTGAAGAACTAGATTCTAAAGAACGTCAATTACAATTATTGAAGGTTGAAATTAAAGCTTTGGAAAGAGATAAGGATGCTGATTCAACTACAAAAGAAAGATTACAAAAGGCTAGACAAAAGGAGGCTTCTTTGGAAGAAGAGTTAGAGCCATTAAGACAACGTTACAACGAAGAAAAGCGTGGTCATGAGGAATTGACTGAAGCTAAGAAGAAATTAGATGAATTGGAAAACAAAGCTGCGGATGCAGACCGTAGATACGATACTGCCACTGCTGCTGATTTAAGATATTTCGCTATTCCAGATATCAAGAAGCGTATTGCAGATTTGGAGAAGAAGGTTGCTGAAGAGCAAGAACGTGCAGGAGCAAACTCTATGATTTCAAATGTTGTAGATTCTGATACTATTGCCGAAACTGCGGCTAGATTGACTGGTATTCCTGTTAAGAAACTAACTGAATCTGAAAATGAAAAATTGATCCACATGGAAAAAGAATTGTCCTCTGAAGTGGTTGGTCAAATGGAAGCCATCAAAGCTGTTTCTAACGCTGTCAGACTAGCTAGATCTGGCCTTGCTAACCCTAGACAACCAGCTTCGTTCTTATTTTTGGGTCTATCTGGTAGTGGTAAAACTGAATTAGCCAAGACTATCGCTGGTTTCCTTTTCAACGATAAGGATATGATGATTAGAGTCGATTGTTCTGAACTAAGTGAAAAGTACTCTGTTTCTAAGTTGTTGGGTACAACAGCCGGGTACGTTGGTTATGAAGAAGGTGGTTTCTTAACTAATCAACTTCAATACAAGCCCTACTCTGTATTACTATTTGATGAAGTTGAAAAAGCTCATCCTGACGTTTTAACTGTTATGTTACAAATGTTGGATGATGGTAGAATCACATCTGGTCAAGGTAAGACTATTGATTGTTCTAACTGTATTATTATCATGACATCAAATCTAGGTGCTCAATACATTAATTCCCAACAAGGTTCAAAGATTACAGATGAAACTAAGGCTTTGGTTATGGGTGCAGTCAAACAACATTTTAGACCAGAATTTTTGAATAGAATTTCTAGTATTATTGTTTTCAACAAATTGTCGAGAAAAGCTATTCATAAGATTGTTGACATCAGATTGAAAGAAATTGAACAAAGATTTGAAGCTAATGACAAACACTATAAGCTGGATGTCTCTCCAGAAGCAAAGGATTTCCTAGCCAAATATGGTTACTCTGATGATATGGGTGCACGTCCATTGAACAGATTAATACAAAATGAGATTTTGAATAAGTTGGCTATGAGAATCTTAAAGGGTGAAATTCGTGATAAGGAAACTGTTAAAGTTAAATTAATTCATGGTAAGCCACGTGGTACTAGTGAAAAAGAAGATGAAGAAGAAAGATTGGATGTAGTACCTAATCACAAGGCCAAGACCAGCTCAGAACCAGATGATTTGAGTGATGATTATGATGAAGATATGGATGTTGATTTAGATTAAGCAAATATTTTAAAATTGTGTCTGTATAATATTTTATAATTTTGTATTTATTCTTTTTTTCTATTCTTCAAAAATGTATATGCAAATTGTTTTTATTTATGGTGATGGCGGTTGAATATCTTAATATCTTTACTTTTTAAATTTATAAATTGTAAGGGGTTATCACAAGTTGTAAACCAAAGTATGTTTATTGGTTATATGCAAACACTTAAAAATTATATAGTGGTTAGTTTAAACTAGTAAATCGAAAATTGTTGAGAATGAGCGCCTGTAGTCATTGGATATATAGTAAACATTCTCAATATTATATTTATTAGATCTAGTATACAAAAATTATAATAAAGTTCTTCGGTTTCTTTCTTTATATACAACATAGAAGTAATAATATACAAATATTGTAAATAAGACAAAAAGAATGGATGATGAAATCCTTGGCTTTATATATGTTAATATTAAGCCATTTTCCTCTACGAACAGTAAGATATTTAATAAACAAACTCAACAACATTTCGTGACATCGCAACAATTATTAGTCAACAATTTATCGTTTCGCGTCTGCTAAAATCTTATTGTTCTATCTATTTCGTTCCATAACATTATATTTCAACATACCACCCATAGATCAATTAAATTTTAGTAGATCCAATTCTCAGTTAGCTTGGTAAAAATTTTAACACTCAAAGATTTTGTAGAATATCAGCAACGTTTTGACTTGTGTTAATATAATTCACTGATATATTATCATTTTCAATTTCTTCAGCAATGCGTAAAACCTTAGTACCATAAAACTTATTTACAATAAGTAGGATTTTCATGTGATTTTAAAACAAAATTCATTATTCACTTATCATAATCAGGATATAACATGGATAATATTCCTTTTTTTAAACCTATGGGGATGAATATTCAAATCACATTGTATATTCTTTTTAGTTTTTTCATTAATGTACATATTGTAAAAATCTGTAGAACTGATGGATGATTTGTTAGCGAACATATTGACCAATTCATGATCTTTAGAATCTTGTGTTATACCGTTATTATCAAAGTCATCTATTTGTTTTGTAACCATAATATTTCTTCCATGACCAATTCTCACTTTCTTATTTTCATTGCCTTTTATTTCCTGGCAATCTTCACTATATTTTTTACCGACCTGAAAAGATGACATACCACCCAAAGTAGAATTGTCAACAAAGAAATTTTCCTTTTGGGATTGGCTGCATATGTAGGAAGAGTTATTAAGTAATGAAGTTGGAGATGGTGTTACAGTAGTAGACGATTGGTTATTAATCGATAAAACTGGTGGTTCTAAAGTTGTAACTTTTAGTTGATTGGACTTGGTGAAAACATCAGTAGAAATAGAGGAGGTTAATGTTGTAGAATTAAAATTATCATCAGGTAAAGTTTCAACTAGGGTATCTTCCGAATGTAAATGGTGAGAACTCAAAATAAAAGAAGTAAGGAAACTATCGAAAATAGGCTGATCATATTGCTCATTTTCTTTATTGTGGACAACGGCATTTGGGATATTAAAAGAAGGAGAAGATACCACCCTACGTTTAATTGGTAGGCGATTGGTGGAAGTAGCTTTGACGTGGAAAACCTTGTTAGTATGAGGTTTGTGAGAACTTGTATTAGGTTTCACTGTAGCAGAATCAACAGATGTTTGCGAAGTAGAAACAATAGATAAATTGTTTTCGCGTTTATCATTTGAGGGATTTATTGAATGCTGTTTGTTGGGAGAAGACGGAGGAGGAGGAGGAGAAAAATGTGGATCGGAAATTTTTGAAACTTGATTATAATATTGATATTCTCTCTTGATAGAGGAGAATATATCGTTAATAGTATATGGAGTATCGTTCTTAAAGAAGTGTTTTGAAATAGATTCATAAGTGCCTGTCAAGGTATCTAGAATCGTTTGTTTTAAGATGGAGTCATAATTGTGAAGATCCATCGGATGTAGCTGATCAAGTAAGTTATGAAGATAACTGATGTATTGAAAAGCTGGATAGCCACCATTATATTTTAAAGATCTAATGGTGTTGATGATCGTATTGACGTTACTGCGTTCCATGTCGTATGCCATGGCTTGACGAATAACGTCATAGGGATGCATTTGCTTGTGAAAGCATTCTTGAACCCAATCTGGATAACTACTCTGGGGAACAAGAGAAAAAAACAAATGAATTAAACCTTGGGACTCTTCTGGCGTTGGTTCTCTGACAGTACGATCATGGGAGTCAGGAACCAAATCTTTTAGACCAGAATTATTCAAATATTTGATAAGATTGTGGACCCAAGAATTAAATAAACCAACACTTGAACAATAAAATAAAGGAGTTGGTATATAAGGACTAACACCATGTGGGAGTTGACTATTATACATAAAGGTGGTGTTAGTGGAACCTGGATAAGGTGATTGGCCATGATTAATAGAGGGATAGTACCCAGAAAATTGGCCGTAAAATGGGAATGGCATATAAGCAAAACCAGCAGGTTGTTGGTAGCCATTCAGTGGGGTATTAGGACCAAAAAATGGACCTTGAGAACCAGCATCAGGGAAGGATGGTTTACCAGTCTGAGCAGGATTGTTAGGCGTGGAAGAACCATATGGAGCAGATTGCTGGTCTGGAGTAAAAGTCTTTCCAGATTCCCTAGAGGATGGGTCAACATCCGTATTACCATTTAGATTAGAAGCAGCGGAAGCGTCTTGGCTGGTATTTTCATTATTATCTTTAATACCAGCGCCCATGGAGGGATTAACAGCACTAGTATTACTAGTGTGTCCAGAGAGAAAGCTACCATGTTGAGAATGAGCGCCTGTAGTCATTGGATATATAGTAAACATTCTCAATATTATATTTATTAGATCTAGTATACAAAAATTATAATAAAGTTCTTCGGTTTCTTTCTTTATATACAACATAGAAGTAATAATATACAAATATTGTAAATAAGACAAAAAGAATGGATGATGAAATCCTTGGCTTTATATATGTTAATATTAAGCCATTTTCCTCTACGAACAGTAAGATATTTAATAAACAAACTCAACAACATTTCGTGACATCGCAACAATTATTAGTCAACAATTTATCGTTTCGCGTCTGCTAAAATCTTATTGTTCTATCTATTTCGTTCCATAACATTATATTTCAACAAAAATATATTTTTTATTGTAGTTCTTCTTATTATCAGTCTTTTTAACAATCTTTTATTTTTTAGGTAAAACATAACAGATTCAATAAGAATATTATTATTGCTGGCAATTAGCTCTGGCAATGTCCCTCTAAACAAAGATCGCTTAAATAAGTTTCTAAGTAATTTACCACTTAGGTTAATCTGTTGATCGTTTGAATGTCCTAACTGCTTGGGACCAGGTTTTGTTTCGGATTTTGTAAGTTCTTTGCCTCCTTATTAAGCACTACCTTTGAGTTATGTATCTTTGTTTCTCCAATTAGTGCTCTCTGCACAAATTATGTTTTGTATAAAATAATATCTTTGTTTTAAATTTAGATTTTGATGCCAAAAGAAGTATATACTATTATCAAAAAAAAATCTATATCAACTGATCTTATAATACATATTTTTAAGGGAATGATTATATCATATGATAAAAAATAAAAGTAGACCTCAAAGTGACTATACAGGAGGGTTATTAAAACGAGGAAAGAGGTTGTACTAGCTTCACACACCATAGGTAAGAATTTCCATAAAAAAAAAAAAGAAACGAATAGAATGTTTTGAAGAATTTACCATTATTACAAATTTATTGTTAGAAGTTTCAAGTATATTCATAATTCATAAAAACAGTTAGACGATGTGTTTTGACTTATTGTTTAAGAACCATATGAAAATTTACTCCAATACTTCCACTCATTTTTTTTTAGTTCTGCAGTGTGAGAAGAAAAAAATTGATTCAAAAAGAAAAATTATTAGACATATATGAACAATTTTGTGAACGATGTGTAAATTATACAATATTAACTAATCAATATCAAACCTCAACAACTACTAGTTTTTTTTTTACTTTATTTTTTTACCCTAAAGCTTTTGTTCTTTTTTTTTTTCAATTTCTGGCTCTTATTTTTAAAAGTTGGAAGAGAGGGGAGACATAGTTACAAGAAAAAGGACGAATTGAAATGTCACAATTTTATTTTTATATAAAGATATATATTAAAAATACATTTACTTCTAAAATATTGAAGAATATATTGACTGGTTTTTTAAGTTCATTTAAAAACTATATAACCCAGACACTGTTTATTATTTGCAACTAAATGACAGAACACAATAATATATCAGATGACAAAGACTATATTAGAACCCAGGAAATGAACTCTATTAGTTTGAAACAAAAAAGAAGATATCTAGTGTCTGATAAAAGAGTTCCAGTATTAGATATTCAAGATATGGAAGAACCGGTTTCTTCAACTAAAGAACAACGTAATTTCACCAAAGATATAATTGAAGTAAAAGCGAAAAGTGAAGACAAAATTAATAATGTGATTTACAATGAAGTATTAAAATTATATACACAAAAACTAAATGAATTGGAAAAATTTAGATACAAAAAGGATCACTTCACACCTATATCGTTCTTTGATGATGTTGAATTTGGTCCAAGATCTTCTCTCTTTGATTCTGCTCTTGTTGTTCCATTCCTTACATCCTTTGAAGGTCCACTCATAGAAAAGCAAATGAAACTTAACGCGAAGAAGACTAAAGATATACAATATAATGATAAAAACTGTGATATTTCAAAAGTAGGAAATGTCAATATGTTGGGCTTTAATTTTTCAGGTATTTATATTACCATGTGGATGATTTTTGGTTGGACTGCACTACGTGGCGTTATAGAGTATCTAATTTTAAATAACTGGAGACTGAACAACATACCAATAATAAATTTAATGACTGAGCGGCTAATTACTGTTTTTTTAATTGACATTTCAATGTGGGTTACCAGTTACACAATCGTTCTTATTCAATATTTTTATTAAATGGAACAAAATAATATGGGAACCTACAGGACGATATGTTACTATAATATTTGAAATCATTTATTTTTTTTCTTTTCAAGTCCTTGTAATCTTTTATTTTAAAATGAACTGGGTTTCAAGAATATTTTTCTTCTTACATTGTTTGGTACTCCTTATGAAAATGCACTCATATTCATTTTGTAATGGATACCTTTGGAATGTTAAAGAAGAATTAAATTTTTCAAAAAGGGCACTATCCAAACATAAAGATTTTGTTTCCTCGAAAGTGTTCAATACATTACAAAAAAGTCAAACATTCTGTGAATACGAATTATCAAGGCAGTCCCGAATAATTCAATTTCCAAATAATATTTGTTTTAAGAATTACACTTTATTTTGTTTCTATCCAACTCTGGTGTACCAAGTTGAGTATCCAAGGTCAAAAAATATTAGGTGGATATATGTATTTGAAAAATTTTGCGCCATAATTGGTGTCCTCTGTTTAATGGTTATAACTTCACAACTCTATTTATATCCCCATGTAATAAACACTGTGAATATCACTGCCAAAAACAAGTGGCCAGACTTATTGACAAGCACAAAACATTGGTTTTATCTTTTAGTGGACGTCCTACCTGGGTTTTCGGTAATATTTTTATTAAACTTCTATTTTATATGGGATGCACTATTAAATTGTGTCTCGGAACTGACTCGATTTGCAGATAGGTATTTCTATGGAGATTGGTGGAACTGTGTCTCTTTTACAGAATGGTCCCGTATTTGGAATGTTCCGGTTCATAAATTTTTATTGAGACACATATTCCATAGTTCTATGAAACATTGGAAACTTTCTTCTACCTCTGCTACCTGGGTGACATTCGGTTTAAGTTCACTAGTGCATGAATTTTCCATGTATGTCATATTTTTAAAGATAAGACCATATATGTTTTTTTTCCAAATGAGTCAACTACCTACAACCTATTTAAGTAAGAGACCACCATTCAAGGATAACCAAGCTTTATGTAATATTTTATTTATCTTTGCACTCTATTTTGGAATGTCTACAATACTTTGTTTATACTTAGTATATTAAAGAAACTCGAGGTTTAATGGAAACAACAAGAAAACAAAAAAAAAAAAATAAGAAAATAGAGGGAACACTGCAAATTCCATTTTCCAAATAATGAAATAGATATTAATATTGAAAGTTGGTTACTTAACTGTGTTTTTTTATACATTTTCATGGTTTTATTAATAATAATATATAAAAAATCTGTAATTTGTATTTCGAAGAATGGATGATTAATTACATAAAAAAATATAACTGTTGAGAAATACAAACCATATAAACTGCCTGTTGTAGGAATCTATTTCCAAAGTGTAATTTAGAATCATCATAATAATTTTTATAAACTTTTTTAAAAAAGGATGATATTACTATGAAATTTAGCCGCCCTGTCAGTTTTTTCTAAATGCTGCCGTGACTGAAACTCCGATAGTATTTCATCATTCCTATTTTTTTTATATATAAAGCAACAAGGTCTCATGACTTGGTTGCATATTCGTTACTCCTGTTTTCACTTTTTTTTTTGTTTAACCTTTTTTTTTAGTATTACCTTTTAATTAAGAACTATCACAACAAATATATTTTTGTTTTACCAACTCTCCTGCTCTAATTACAAACAAAGAAGAAAATATAAACATTTATTTTATCGCATATTTGTAATCCATTTCTTTTCTTTTCTTTTCTTTTCTTTTCACAACTACTTCCCTTTTCTAAGAGCTATTTAAACCTCTAAGTATTTTCATTCTTCATTTAATTATACTGCTCCTATTTTTCTATATATTTTCTAGCAACTAAATTCTCATACTTAGAACCACAACTCATTTTGTGTTATTGTTCTTAATATATTATATTTCTTTTGAACATATTTTGAAGCACAGTGGATAGTCATACTTTTCTAATTAAAAACTCGAACTTTGTTTTTATATACTTGTTAATTAAGTGCTTGTTTTTTTTTTCCTTTGTCACTTTACAAGATAAACCCCGAAGAAAAAAAAATAGAATATTCAAAAGGACAACAACTGTCGACTCAAAATTTTTTGTGTTAAGAATTATGGAACAAAAAAATTTGTGTGAAACATTAGATTTGAATTGTTCCAACACTGAGTTCTTCAAAGATAGTTTTAATCTCAGGAATTTAAAAGAAAGTAAAAAAGATACTAGATGTCATGAATATATTGATGATTTCGTACCAGAGAAAGTCTCTTCTCCTTCGACTTCAGAAAAGGAATTAAAATTTCAAGAATCTCACGGCAGTGATGGAGATTCATATGAAACACCTCCAGTACATTCTTCTGAATATGGAGTCGATTTAGTTTTGAAAGATAGTAATAGCAACAACTTACACATTGGTTTGGAGAGTCTTTCAAATAAAAAGAATAATTATATAACTAAGGGAAGACCTTCCTCCTGCATTTTTGTCGCTTCATTGGCAGCTATGTTAACGGATGATCAATTATGTCACTCTGTTACTGAAAAATTTCAAAGTTTTGGAAAATTAAATGGTGTGAAAGTTTTACGTGATCCACAAAATAGACCTTATGCTTTTGTTCAGTACACAAATTATCATGATGCACAGAGAGCTTTAAACCTATCCCAAGGCTCTACTTTGAATGATAGAGTCATTAGATGTGAACAAGCTAGAGTAAATCGCACTTTATTTATTTCATGCTTTTCTCCAATTTCATGTCGTGACATTGTATCATTTTGTGAACAATTCGGCGAATTGGAGCAATTGATCCCAAGCTTTACACCTGATTCCAACCAGTCTAATAAGAATCAGAGTAATTTACTTCCAAGCTTCAAAGTTGTCGAACCCGAATCATATAAAAGCTCTTGTTGGTTTGTACAATTTGCGTTCAGAGATGATGCTATAAGAGCATTTGCTAATATAAAATCTGAACTCTCATGGACAGTTCATTGGGTTCAAAATGTAAAAGTTCCAAGAAAATACAATTTACTTTTATCCATTCAGAAATCATTAAGTGAAGAGTTTGATAGCAAACATGGTGTATATCGAGAATCTTGTGGAAGTTTCATTAATAATAAGATTTCGATTGATAGAAAATCAATCTTTGTTGGTCAATTACATGAGGACACTACAACTGAATTATTAACCAAACATTTTGAAATATATGGGAAAATATTTAATTTAAAGTTAATCCATAAACCGACCAATATTTTTGCCTTCATAGAATATGATGAAGAATCATCAGCTGCTATTGCATTAGAAAAGGAAAACCATTCAACCTTTCTTGGTAAAACTATTCATGTACAATATAAAGAGATCAACCATTCATTCCCATACACCAAAAGAGAGGTAAGAGTTAATCAAGAAGAATTTTTAAATGGAAAGTTCAACAATAACAATAATAGTAACAAAGTTTTTGTGAGTCCACAAGTAATGCTAGCTCCACCTCCTATTAACATTGCTAGAAAAAAATATCTAGATAATAGTGCTATTGAATTTCAATCAGATCATTATCTGTTAGCACCTTTCAAAGGATATTCTAATTATAGACGTAATTCATATCCTTTTCAATGGCACCTACATTCAATTGGAAATGAGTTTAAGAATTTTGATACCACCGATTATTCTTCAAAAGATATGCACGTGAAAATGGCTAATAAGAATTTAGAGAAGGGAGAAGAAAAACAGACTACTGGCAAAGATGTATCCGAAGGGCCATTCTCAGATACTGTTAATTCAGATTATGATACCGTGGGTTTAATTGAAAGTCCAACTCATATTAGCATGACATCTTATAACGAATCTTCAAGAGACAGCTTTAAACCGGCAAAGAAAAATAATATGGATAACAAGAGTAATTATAATTATACAGGCAAATCCTATTACAATAGTTCAAGAAGAAGATACTCTCATCCACCCAACCCTTATTATCAACCAGGTTATTTTATGACATCTAATCCGTATCACAGTACATCTCCTGGTAATAGTCCCTCATATATGATGTATTGTCCACCTATTCCAATGCCTCCACCAGAGTTATCGTCACAACATCATTGTTTTCAGTTTAATCATCCCGTATCACCTTATGGCTCTAGTTTAATTCCAATGATGATGCCACAGATTCCTCCACCTCCTTTGCCATATTTGCCTGTTAAATCTCATACTTCTGCTTCATCGACTTCAAATGAAAATATTTCCCAGAATGATGAACGTATATTAAGTGATAAAGGAAATTGTAGAAACAGAAGTGAATCACCACATGTATCTTTTAAAGAAGATATTAATCCAGTTGGATCATTCCGGAAAAGTGTTACCTGTTTAAATGATTTGGATTGCAATAGAAACGTCAGACATGTAGATGATAAGAATAACAGATTTCGAAAGATCCTACTCAATAAGGTGCCAAGTTTTAAGCCAAAAATATCTAAGGAAAGAAAAAGTACACCATTTAATGAAGCGATGCCTCAGGGATTTCTTGATTATTAATTTCTCATTATATGTAACTATAAGATGAAAGTGAGGATATGTTGACGTATTGTGTGACTACTGTTTCAACTAAGATAACTCTAACCGCTATTTTGCTATTAAGTATACATATATATATGTTAAATAATAAAGTTAATAATATTCATGATTTAATTGTAGAAATATATTGATATATATGTAATAAGAGCTTATAAAAATGGGGGGAAGTGAAATAATAATATAAATAATAATAATAATAAATTAAGGATTCATCAAAGGGAGATGATAGAAAAACAGTTATCCTATATGAGTAAAAAAAGTTTTAGCTTAAAAAAAACGATTCTTCAAATTTCCTTCCTATTGGTGGAGGAAGTGGTAGAATGAGTATGTTTTGTATTTTTTGGTGTTAACTGATATTTAGACAATTGGATTAAGTTTAATTTTAAGTTATTATAAACTCTCTTTACGGATGGGGGTATAGATGGATGACTAATAACACCATCCATTCTGACTCTCCATTGAGAAAATACAGATGTTAGGTACTTGGAGTTTTCATATCTAATCTTTAAAAAGATAGAGTATATGAATAGACAGATCCATGATTTTTCATACCATAATAAAGCTTTAAAAATGCATTGGATTAAGATTACCAATTCAATAGATGCTACCCAATATAGACATTTTTCATTATAATTTTTGACAAAAGTTTGGATCTTACTAATCCATAAATTAGACTGATCTAATTGGAAAACTTGTGGTAAAAAGACGGTCTGCAAGTACCTTAAACCATGGAAAAGAGAAAAGATAAAATATGGCAATACCGATAATTTATACGATGGCATAACTAACCATATTTGAGCTAAAATAAAATAGTAGAAATTTTCATCATTTAATAAGGATTGTTTAACTGAATCTAAGTTAAAAGAAGAATTATTTTTTAAATAATAGTGTTGATACAATATTATTCCAAATGATTCTAATACGGCCACATAAATAAATCTGTAAATGAAAACACTACCAAAGAGGAAATAGATAGGAGTCAATAAAGTAACCAGAAAATGGCCACAAAACCACACAAATTCTAAAGTTTTTACAATTTGGAGGAACCTATCAGTTGCGTTAACATTCCTGTGATTGGTTGAAGTTGCTGGTGACATTGTGTTCGAGCTTAGTGTTGGGGTAACAGGGATGAAAAAACAAAGAGCAATAATAATCTATACACTTTATTTCTTAAGAATGTAGTATATCTTTTTATATAATTCAGATATAAACTATTTTTTTTTTGTGTATGTTGTGTGTTTAAAGTTACAATATGTTTTCTTTCCCGTAAATTTGGCAAGAAAAAAAAAAACAAGTGGGAGAAAAAAAAGTTGTGTATTAAATTAGTTAGCTCTTTATAAAATCTTACTAAAAGAAATTGGTTTTAAACAGTGGAGGCAGATAAATATAGAAAAAGGGTAAATAAGTAGAAAACTATACATAATCACATACATTTATTTATATTATAAGATGGTAGTAGTTCTTAGTATGTACAGCTATCCTATTTTCTTTTTGGTTTCTTCTTTTGAACTAAATTGGATAAATCGTTAACATTGTCCATTTTTATTGAATCTGTCGATATTTGCCCTAAAGCTCTTTTCAAGACATAATCGAAGTCTGGATGTAAAGATCTAATATCATTTGAGCGATCCCCTTGTGATTTTAATTCTTTTAATTCTTCTTTCAAATTTGGTAAAAGTGAGATATATTCCTTATCTTCAGATGTTTTTATTAGTTTTATAGCTTGTATCAAAGATTTCTTATAAATTTTAAAATAGTAGTTTGACCTATCGAGAGTTTGATCACTCCATTTAATTAATTCTGTAATTTTTAATAAAATAGAAATCTTTAAATGCGTATTGTTTATCTTTTCACAATTATCTAATGCTAGATTATAATAATTCAAAGAATTTTTGATATCATCCAGTTCCTTATAACAATCTGCTAAGAGAGTGTATAATTTTATTAAATTATCTTTATCGTCAATTATTTTTGTATTAATAATAGATAATATGAATTCGATCATTAAACGGAAAGCTTTTCTGCCTTCTATTATAAAATCATTAAAATCTGTAATATTCATTGTAATTTTGTTAGCTTTATTATTTTGTTGATCATCAGACTCATCATCTGTGAAATCAATTTCATCTTCTTCTTTTAGACCAAACTGAAAAAATTTAGTATTTTTAATGTGTTTCTTATTAGTTTCTTCTTCATCACTTTCCTCCTCTTCTGATTCATCTTCTGATTCATCTTCACTTCCACTGGCAAAAATATTATTTTGATTAATTTCTATAGTATATTCCAATAACGACTGAAGAAACTCTATAACTAATGGTAGATTTTGATAAAAATGATCATCTAGAAAAATTAATTGGTTTTCTTTGTCACTGGTACCATTTGGAACAAAACATTTATTCATTAATTGAACCCAATATGGAATAGATTTTTTGTATTCTTTATTTTTGGCATATGAAACTGCATCTTTGTATAATGGGTCTTCTGAATATGATATCATCTCTTTTATGATCTAGTTTTGACAGAATAATTAAAAAAAAAAAAAAGGAAAAAAAGAGGCAATAAAAAGACAAGAATTAAACTCTGCTTCCTCTAACAATAGGCTAAGTAATACTACAGTATAAGTATTATTTATATATTTTAATTATATTTTGTAGTCTACTAACTTTACTTCTCTCTCTGATTTAGCTATATATATATATATATATTTTTTTTTTACAGCAAGTACCCCGCTAACTTCACTTTATATATTTTATATATTTTTGTGTGTGTTTGAGACGCGAAAATAAAAAAAAAATTGAAATTTCTTTGGAAGAAAAAAACAGTCGGAAAAGTAAAACCCGGTAACGGAATATGGCTATTTCCGTTTCTGTAATTGAGAATGGATATTTCAGCGGCTAAATAAAGTTCTCCAAAACGTATAAATACTACAGTGGTTTAGAGGAAGAAGAGTAATTGATGTTGTTGTATGATTCTCATATTTTTTTTTATTTTGAATATTAGGCTCAAATTAAACACAGTGTTGGTTGAACATAGAAGGATATATATGTTTGTTGTATATATTTTTAAAGGACACCACATTTTTTCTTTTCTTTTCTTTTGACCTGTTGGATTTGGATAAATTTCAGAAACAAGGTAGGGTAAAGTAGTAAGCTAATTAAGTTTTAGCTTTATAAAGAGATTAAGAAACTGACTTCTATTGACTGTCCTTTATATATATATATATTAAAGTTAAAATAAATATATGAGGATAAAATTACCAATGTCAGTTGTCTATAATCAACCGTTACCTTAGATTTATAGAGTTAATGCAAAGTGTCCACAATATATTGTATTACCAGTTTTGGCGTGACCAAAACTTCAGCTGATATTAGACACTCACATTTATTTGGAACAAAATAATATGTTAATAATTAAGTGGGACAGGGAATATTATAGAAATAATAAATGTCACTCAACCTATATTTTGTCCGAATTTTTTTCTGTGTTTACTGTTTTAATTCTTCTGAATGCTCAATTTTTTTTTTCGTTTCTTTTTTTTTTTTCCTGTTTCTTTTCGTTTCCTTTCTCTTCTTATTTTTTTTAATAAAAAATGAAATGAAAAAAATTCTCTTTGCTAAAAAATAGACGTGTCCCGTATCAACTTTGCCAAAATTTCTCGATGAGTAGAAGAAATTTAATTTTTTAACAGAAAAACAAAATTGACTAGGCAAAAAAAAGTAAATAAACAAATAAAACTAATATAATACAAGTACAAGTTGGATTTTATATAGGTTCAAATAAACTTTTAAGAAGAATTTATTTTGAAGAAGCATACATGAGCTTTAATTTTGTTATTAATTTGCTCGATACCACATTTATTTAGAAGCTTGCAAGACAAACGACCCCAATTCCAACACCTAAGGAAAAAAAAAACACCAAAAACAAAAACAAAAAACGAAATATATTTATATATAAATAAATATGGTTCCGCAGAAACAACAAAATCCTTTGCCATACTTCGAAGAAATACATCAGTATTTTCTAAGTTTATCAAATTTTTTGAATATTACTACTATTGATAATAATAATTCTAGTAATGATAATACCAAGGATAGGTCAAACTCTTTAAGGTCTCAAAAGGCAAGGGCCAAATTGTTAAAATTATCACCATTACAATTTTATGAACTTTGTACAGACGTTACTGACGAATTAAATAGAAGAATAAGAGAAAGTGCAGATACTAATGACACGAATAATACTACTAATAACAAAGATGGTAAAAGTAAAAGTTACTTATTACCTAAAGCTCATTACCATCTAAAAAGAAATCAAGCAAGACAGAAACTTTCTAATCTCTCACAAATACGGTTTAATGATTTAATTGGTGATATTCTATTTGAATTGAGAAGGAGAAGATATCACATCGGTGAATTCGATAATGAAAGTGTATTGGATTCTAAAATATCATCTCCAAAAGCCCTTGATTCAGAGGATGTTGATACAAGTAAAACGGAAACCCATGATACTACTGAGAACACCGGATTTAACGATACTGGCAACACAAGTGAACTTAACGTCGATGTTCCTTTACCATCAATGATTCAATCATCATTAATAATACCTCAAAAAGCTTCTATTGATTGGTCAGAGGAAGAAGAGGAGGAAGAGGAAGGGGAGAAAAATAAAAAAGATGAAACTAATACTAAAAAATCTGAAAGCCAAATGATAAATGAACCAAAAGAACAAAACGATATATCTGAAACGGATTCCGGTGTAGGAAATTCTAATGAAGGTGGAGAGCACTCTATAGGTGATTACGTAATTGAAAATGATGCTATAACTGAGAATATTATTAGACATAATTCAATGACTAGTCCATTTAATAATTTCAGTAATGATTTAAACAATACGGCTACAGCAGATACTGTTATTAATATATCAAGTGCAGATTCACAAAATGTGCTAATTTCACCATCTAATATAGTGAATGACAAAAACAACGAAAGTATTGATGACAGTAAAATTAATTTATCTATTAGTTCACCATCAGAATTTATCACAAAGAAAGAAAATTCTATAAATTCTAATGAACAAATACAATCTTCTAGTAATGGTATTACTTCTGATCCACTAAATACTGATGTTGCTATAACTAATAATGAGATTGATAATAATGGCCAATCATTTAAAAGAAATCATGAGGATCTTAAAATTGCTGGACCACGACTAAAGCAAGAGAAAAAACATGAAGAATTATCAGAAGAATTATCCAAACAAAGTTCAGATGTCTTTTCTTCATCTAGAGAACACTCAGTTGTAAAAACGCATCTACAATCACCAGGTTCTGTATCTCGCTTACAAAATGAAATGTTATCATTGAATCAACAATTAACCTCTTTGTCAATCGAAAATGAAAGGTTGAAGACTAAAATTTCGGAGTTAGAAGTAATTAATAGTAGCCAGTATGGTATAAAAAGAAGTAACAGTAGATTTAACTCTTCTAAATCTCGGAATCAAGGTGATATTGCAAATGATAATAATGTTCTCCATTCCTTAAGTCATGAAAGCATTGCTAAATTTATTAACGAATATGGTATCGTCCCTGAAACATTGATAATTCAGTTGTACAATGTTGTCAATGATCTGTATTCCCATATTGATAGTGCTGGGAAAAGCAATATGAACTTAACTAATTCAAATAGTAATATAAACTTTGGTAAGATACTTTTTCAACTTGTGAACCAATTTTATGAAATTATCCTAAAAATTATCGATTTGTTATCCAAAACAGAGGAGAAAGACAAGATTGTGTTACTCAAATCGGCATTTTCTAATCTTATCACAACATCGAAATATTTTGCGTTGTATTATCATATTCTTCCCGGTATAATTATTATATCGTCCATTAATGAGTGTATTTTCATTATTATGGATATAGTTAATATTTTAAAGGTTAAGGAAGATGTATTGATTGTGGAAAAGAATCCTTCTAGAAAAGCTGCTATGCCTATTTCTAAGCAGAATCCTGGTTCGATTGGTGTACCATTTACACCACCACCTAGTGTTATTTCCAGCAATAATTTAAGGGAAACAAAGGACATAGATGGTTCCCCAGTAAAACCTCTTAAAATAATTGAAAAAGTGGCTAGTGCTCCATTGGTCAATAGAAATAGTGGAAATGATTTTAGAAGGACATTTAATGCAATAAGGAAGCCATCCAATAATGCATTAATAACATTAACTAGTATGGTAAAGAAACATTCTAATGAGAAATCGACAATCAACAAAGAGGATGAAGACACAAAAAGTAGTGAAAGTGTTTCTAATATTTCAAATAATACTTTTTCTAAAAGAAATACTTCAAACATAATCAAAAGGATGTCATTTGCTTCATTTTCTGTAAGTTCTTCATCGGATAGTGAGAATAATAATAACGATGATGACGGTGCTGATGCTGAAGATTTGTTGCAGGAATTGAGGAAACAGAAAAAGGGTGCCGATACGCAATGTCAAGGGGCATCATCACTTGATGAAAAAGTCGACATAAATCCCCAGTTATCCCTAAAAGATGCTTTAAAATTAAATGTTTCAGCCTCAACACCCACTAGGAAAATTATTAACAAAAATGCACTAAAAGAAGAGTTATCTGAGCAAATATCAGTCCAAAAGCAAGAATTTATGGAAGATTTATCAGGACAGGAGTTAACCCACAAATATAAATCAAACAAAGAGTTATTTAAAGAGGAATCCATTGAAAGACATGAGTTGATGGGAAATATACCGGAACAAGGACTAACTCATAAGCATACACCAAACAAAGAGTTGTATGAGCAGGAATCAGTTGGAAGGCACGAAATTCAAGAAGAATTTTCAGAACATGGATCGTCAAACATGCATGAATTAAGTAAAGAATTATCTGAGGGGGAATCCTTTGGAAAACTTGAGTTGATGGAAGATTTACCAAGACAGGGATTTGCCTACACAAATAAACCAAGTAGAGAGCTCTTGGGGGAAGAATCACTTGAAAGGCATGGTTTCCATGGCGATTCTCCGGATCGAGAATTAGTTAACAAGCATACACCAGACAAAGAGCTTCCTGAAGAGGAATTGGTAGGAAATGGTGAGTTGATGGTGAGCTTACAAGGACAAGGATTTATTCATGAAGTTCAATCGAAGGAAAAGTTGTCGCAAAAAATATTGCCAATACCTAGTCCAGCTATTTCTAATGAAATTGATACTATCCCAGGCATCCCATCGAATGGTAAGATGGATAAACAGTTTAGTCGATCAAGCATTAAAACTAAATCTCATATTAGTCCAATAACCTTCCATACTAATGATTCCACCTCTGATGCTACATCTTATGCAACCACAAATAATGAACTTCCCTCTGACTCTGATACACATCTTCCGAAATATAAATCTACTGAAAAGGAGATTCCTTCGTCATTCCTATACAATGATACTGTGAAATCTACAAATATCGAAACCTCAGATAGTGTTGTACATAATAACAATCTTAGAAATTTAAATATGCAAGTTGAGAATGAGGATGTTTCTACGGATAGTGTTCCTTCTTCCCCAGAGGTTATTGATATTAAGCCAAGTAATGATGTTAAAATTTCACATTTCAAAAAAGGATCTGACAGAATAGACAAGCAAATTGTCTCTGAACAGGAGGCTATTCCTTCTTCGAAAATTGATGATACTATTTTGTCTCCTAATTTAAATACAGACACCTCATTTCAGTCGACTGATTTGCCAATGGTTAAACCGTTCAAGATAATGAAACTTGAATCGCGTTCTTTAAAAAAGATTAACTTACCTTTAAAAGACACCAAAAATGAGAATACACCTGGTCTTGGTATAATACTTGGTGAAAATACTAGTAGTACGACTAAATTTAGTGATATAAATAAAAGTGATGCTGTTAGTTTGAAATTACCTTCTGACAAGGAAATGGGACCAATAAATAAGAGTGAACAGTGTGACCCTAGTGGAAATACTCTCGACAGATTATCCTCTAATTCAATTTTAATTGATAAAAAGGAGAAAGAGGTTGTTACTGACAAAACTCCAAGAAGAACAGAAGCAAATGGTTTTAATATGTTGGATGATAAAAATTCTAATATGACACTTCAAAAAGGTGATAACTTAAAAATGTTTACTTCACCCACTATTAACGAAGAATATGCGGATGAAACTAATTCCGATGAATCATCGATAACAATGCATCCTTTGGAATTATTGAATCAGAAATCTTTAAAAGAGAAGAGTGTCAGGGAAGCTGATGATACACAACGCAATGTCGATAATAGCAATGTCAGCTCTTATATATCACATGATAGTTTAGACTTAAACCAGACTAAAGATGAAAGAGAATTGTCTAAGTTAAAGGAAGCAACTATAATTCCTGGATTAAAACGAAATATTGATATTTCTGAAAATATCAATGAACATACGACTGCTGATATAGAGGAAAAATTAGGCCACTTATCAGATAGATCTATAAGATATGAAGGGGATGATAATCATGGTAATATTACTATTGATGATGATAGCTTCCAATTTATTCCACTTCAAGGTAATAATATTGACGATATGTCTAAACATTCAAATAGTCAACATGGCGGGGTTGACGAAAAAGGAGAACTAACATCAATCAATGAATCGACGGAAACAAAAATGGTGAATATGATTTCCGAAGTCATGGCTAGTGGTTCAGAAATGGACTTTGAAGAGGAAAGGAGTATTAAAGAATTAGAATCAGAATCAGAATCATCATCTACTATGGATTCAGAATCTGGTTCTGAATTTGAGTCCGGATCAGATTCTTCAGAAGAGTTTGATGAGGAGGAGGATGATGAAGACGAAGAGGAAGAGGAAGATTTTGATGTTGAAGCATTCGATATTGAAAACCCTGATAACACACTATCAGAGTTATTGTTGTATTTGGAACATCAGACTGTTCAAGTTATCACTACCATCCAGTCATTACTAACTACCATAAAGGAACCCAAATCTACTAAAGGTAATTTAAGAAAGGAATCTAATGCGATTAACCAAGTTATTAAACAAATGGTTGGTGCTACTTCAATATCGATGAATCAGAGCAGAAATGCAAATTTAAAAGAACATGGTAGCTGGGTTGTTCAAAGTTTGGATGATTGTTCCCGTCGTATGGTAACATTATGTCAGTTAAATATTGATGGTGAATTTAAAGTAATAGATAATGATGCAGATTATGCAGACAAAAATTTCAAACAAAGGTTAGCAGGTATCTCATTTGATATTGCCAAATGTACTAAAGAATTGGTTAAGACTGTAGAAGAGGCAAGTTTAAAGGAAGAAATTGAATACTTAAACTCCAAGATTCATGTGAAATAAGTGATAAAAATGTTATTGGTTTGTTTTTATATTTAAATATATATACGCGTATATATATATATATATATATATTGTAAAATTATTGTTTAGTAACAAATAAAAGTTTTAAAATCAAAATGTAGTTGTATATATATATATCTATATACAGTAGTATGATGATACAATTACCAAGGTGGAGGTGGTTTTCTCGTGTTCTTATTTTAGAGGTTTTAACAATTTTCAATTTTTGTATATTAATAATCTTTTTGAGAAAGTTGAAAACGTTTCTGAAATGCTTTACTCGTATATACCCATGTATGTGAAATAATAATTTACAAAGAGTTAATTTATAAATACAAAATGATCTGTTTGCTTGTCATTTTTCATATTATTTCCTTGAAAGAATTTTTATTATAAAAGTTTAAAACCATATATTGTATTCATCACATATGGAAATAGTTAAATATATATATCAGATTACTTAAAACAATATTAATAAAAATCATTTAACCCATATTCAAATATATGACTCCCTAAAATGGGGGGGATACTAAACCAAAAATAAGTTGCAAATACTAATAAGAAAATATAAGCAAATATTGCATATAGAAAACAATAAAAATAAAAATACTATAATACATAATTAGTTAAAACTAGGTCCTCACAAAAGAAAATTTGTAACTAAAAATATAGCTTAAAAAAATAATGTAATAATTAATTAATTATTGAAGAAACGAAAATATTACTTTGACAATTGGAAATATGTTCATCTAGTATCTCCAAATTAAACTATTCATGATACAAAACATTTAAAAACCCTTTAGTTGGATCAAATTCGAACATTTTTCTCATTAAATCCAAAAATCAATACCAAAAAAAAAGAAAGTTTCAAGGTTAATACGGTATTGAATATCAATATTTCCAAGTGAATTTAATGAATCCTTATTTAATTCCAATTCTGGCTTGATGTTAAATTCCAGTTGATTGGAAAATATAATCATTTTTATAACCCTTTTTTCGTTGAATTAGATCCCCTCATATATATTCTATCATAGGAATTCACAACTCTTTTAATTGATTTCAAAGGTGTTTTTGTGTCACCTGCTTTTTTTTTTCTTTTATGCCAAACAAATCGATAAGAATCTTTATCGAAATGTTTCAAAAAGGTAGGGTTGAAATCTTGTGGTAAATTGCTTAGTCTATTTTTATACTTATAGAAAGATTTTTCGACTAATTTAGCTGAGATCATTCCACCATTAATTCTTTTCATAATAGCTAAAAGTTCGAAATTTGCGTATTTATGGTATATGTATTCACCTTTCACCAATTTAATTAGGATATATGCAAGACACTAAATAGCACAAGGGTTGACCTAATCATATAACGATTACGGGGGCACTATAACGTCTAGTGAAGATGACAGGTAGATGATATTCGTTGACAAATATGACACCATCAATAACGATAATTTTAATCTCTTGAGTCTTTAAGATTTTTCTCTTGCCGTTCTTACTTGCCAATTTTCTTCCTGTAGAAAAAGTATATACTCTCTTTGTTAGTAATTGAGATTCATTGAAGGATTCCTCACTTAGTAAGATATTTTCCGGTTTCAAATCAGTATGGATGATCCGGAGAACGTGTAAAAGACAAGTGGATCTAATGATTGGTCTTGCGTTGGCTTGGATATGGGAACCACAGAACTTTGCCATCCCATGGGAACATAGAAGGTCGTAGATTGATCTTCCATAATAGTCAATTACCAAACAGTTGTGGTCTTTTATAATCGAAATAATCCTTTAACAATATACTTTGGAATTTACCAGTGGGATCGTTATTTAACATAGCGGAGAGCATCCTTAATTCAGTCTTAGTTGCTCTACACCTACCAATAGTTCTAATATTTTTGACTGCTACCAATTGTTTTGTAAAAGTTTCTAAACTTTTTGATACTTTATTGAAAGTTCCTTGACCCAACTACTTCCTTGCTTTAAAATGGTTAGTATCTAGACCGAAACAAGTATCATTTTGGAAAATATGATGTCTATGTTTTTCAGATTGAAAAGAATTTTAATTGTCAATGTATGTATTGGTCGTTTCTTGAGCAATGACATAAGGCATTTGAATTCTATTCAATTTAATTTTCTTATTACCTTCTAAAGTCAAAGCACTAGACATAGTCAAATATAATAAATTGTTACCATACTGCGTGGTGCCACTTTTTTATATATTTATGTTATCTATATATTTATTGTTATTGTTGAAAAAAATTATTTAACATGACATGATTGAGGTAAGGAGACCGTTATTTGTTTTTTTTAATAGGAAAATAGGAATAAAAAGAATTTAAATAAAAATTTACAGGTTGTTCCTTTATAAAAATCAAATTATTTTCTGTATTTCCTTGATCATCTCCTATTGTAAAAGTGTAATATTTTCTGTCTTGTTGAAAAAATTTTTATTTAAACCATTACTTAAGTTAGTATTGATGTTGTATTATTACATCTTAATCTTTTCCTTGTATTTTTAGTGGTCTGAATTGCATTAAACATAATTTCTGTATACAAAAATTAAGGTTTATAAATATATATATATATATATGTATGTACTAGAGAAATTGGGCAATTAGATAGCTACAAAATATCTTTATCTTGTAGTTTTTATATAAATATGTTTGTAAGTATGGTGTACAGTTATGTAATTCCACCTACAAATGTAAAGAGAACAGAAGAGGGAAAAAATAGAAGTACGATAAGCAGAGAAGCTAAGACCAGTGTTAAAACTAAATTTTAATACTTCTTAAAATAAATTTACAACCACTGAAGATGATAAGGTTATATCTATAAATAAAAGTGGTGAAGACAGTAATCCAACCATAATATGTCATAAATCTATTACTGTTAAGAGGAGAAAGAGATCACATGACACGGACAGTTCTCTTACTCAACCACAAAAAGTGATCTGCAGATGGCATAAAATTACCGGTGATTGTATCACTACCACTGAAGGAGGAAGTAAATCTTCCAGTGCAATGCAATGTAATGGTTCCTGTTGTATATTATATGTTACTTCTTTACAAGTTGTCGCAGTTTTATTTTGTGTCGTGTTTTTTCACAGGACAAATGTATGGGGTTTACCTTTGGTACAGGATCTGTCTGCGCAACAAAGGTCTAGAACCTTCCTCTGTGCTCTATCCTGGCCATTTCTGTTAATACCTTTTTTTTTTTTCGTTTGAGTTTTTATAATTTGTGTTTGGAATTATCACTAATTTTTAAATATGTTGACATAATGTTCGAGATCAATTTCTAAAAATACAAAAAAAACAAAAAAGAATGAGTTTTAGTGTTTTATAATGCATCAATACATATGGTAAATCACCCATTTTTATTGCATTTTCCAATATTAAATCGGTCTTCTTGTTACATTTTGAATCATCATTTATTTCTGATTTCTTTGTCTAGTATGTATTATTTGTTTGAAACAGTGTTCTTAAAGAACTTAAGGTCTCGTGAATGTTAGTTATAAACTGGGGGACTTCCATAGGCTTCTCTTCTCCCAATCCACCCATTTTCCTGTAAACTTTTTCTTCATGTGTTCTTTATATACCAATATTTATATAATTATATGTTAATTCTTGTATACATGGGTCACCGATACGACACCTCTAAAGATAAAACTTCCTTTTCTATTGCCTATTCTTGTTTCATCTCTTTACTATATATATATGATCATTCTCCTTTCTTCAAGCTTGTTATCTCGATTTCCTTTTTAACATAGTCGTGGCATAAAAAGATAGAAAAAACAAAAAAAAAAAGAAGACAAAATATATTAAAAATAAAAATAAAAAAGACAGATACATAAATACTACTAAATCATCATCACAATATATCTATATGATAATGGTATAAATATCTATACTAAATTGAAAACGACGAGGGAAAAAAAAAAAAGAAAAAAAAAAAAGAAGAATTTTTCCCTTTTTTATGGTCTTAATCTCTTTGGATCTCTTGGGAATAATGAAGAACGTCTAATGTTCTTCAAATCTAAGAAAAACATAACAATTCTTTCTAAACCAAAACCTGCACCTCCATGTGGTGCACATCCGTATGAAAAGGATTCAACATAATCTTTCAAACCTGGATCTTCTGGTGATAACCCATGTGCTTTCATTCTTTCCTTCAATAACTCATAATCATGGATACGTTGAGCACCAGATAGGATCTCTTCACCTCTCATAAAGAAATCGTATGAATTTGAATAGTTTGGATCTTCAGCGTCTGGCATAGTATAGAATGGTCTAATAGCTAATGGGAACTTATCTAATATGTAGAAATCTGTGTCATACTTTTCACGTACTAACTTACCCAACAATTTCTCATTCTCTGTAGATAAATCTTCAAAATCACCGATCTCTTTACCTGCTTCTCTTAACATAGCTATACCTTCCTTGTATGTGATCTTAACCACTTTATCGTTATCTGGTAATTTGAATTCTTCCATTGGATATTGTCTACGAACCAAATCAATCTCTTTACCGTATCTTCTCTTCAATTCTTTGAAAATAAATAAACATAACTCACTTAATACATCTAACACTTCATGGTAATGTTCCTCAAATGTCATCTCCATATCAAGACCAGTGAACTCAGTCAAATGACGGTGAGTATTAGAATTTTCAGCACGGAAAACTGGACCGATTTCAAAGACCCTTTCAAAATCAGCAACCATCAATTGTTGCTTGTAGAACTGTGGAGATTGTGCCAAATATGCTTTGTTCTTGAAATATGTCACTTCAAAGACATTGGCCCCACCTTCAGATGCCGCACCTAACAACTTTGGTGTATGTACTTCTGTGAAGTTTTTTTGTAACAAAAATTCTCTGAATAATGCACATACACCACATTGAATCTTGAAGATTGCTTGGTTTGTCACGGTTCTCAAATCAATAACACGAGAATCCAATCTTGTATCCAAATTGACCACTGGTAAACCCGCTTCTTCTGCTTCTCTTTCGGAACGAGATGCATCTTCTAATAAAATAGGTAAGGATTCTGGTGTCTCAGAGATTGTAAAAATCTCTTTCACATGGATCTCCAAGTCTTGAACGGTGGCACTCTTGATCAACTCATCAACTTTTGCGACAATACCACGAACAAGAACAATACTCTCCAAATTCAAAGAACCACTCCATTTAACCATTTGTTTTGACACTGAACCATCCTCTTTGTTGACTTTAACTAAACCTTGGATCAATTCGGATTGTTGTCTAAAGGTTAAAAAGGTCAATGTAGCACCTTGTTGTCTAGTGTTATGAACACGAGCTCTGAAACAGACTTCAGTACCGACATCAGTTTCACTGTTCAATTCGTGGAATTTAATTCTCTTTTCGTTAGTACGAGTAGAACTTTGAATTAATGGTAATTTACCATAATGAGAGGATGCAGTGTCAGATAATTTGTTTGCTCTTTCACGTTCCAACTTTTCCTTCTCTAACTGTGCGGCACGTTCAGCTTTCTTTTTCAATTTTTCTTGTTCTTTTAAATATTTCTTCATGGCTTTCTTGGATAATGGTTGGCCATCTTCACCCAAGATAACTGGGACTTGTTCAGTTTTCTCAGTTGAACTTTGAACTGGTTTACTAGTCTCTTCTGACATTTTTTTTTTTTTGTCGTTATTTATGTTGTCCTTCTTCGTCCTCTTTACTTTTCAAATAACAAATTGGGAAACACATTATTAACTTTGAGTAAATTTAACAATAACAACAAGTAAAAAGTTTTTATAAAGTGTTATGTATAACTAATAAATAATTTTTATTTTTATTTTCTTCTTCTTCTTGAGTTTCATTCATTCGCTGTCTTTGTTTTGCCATTGGCGACGAGCGAAAAACAAAACAACACAGAGAGAGAGAGGAAAAAAAATTTTTTTGTTTAAAAATCCGTCGTTCATTTCTCGAGAAAACCAAAAACCACCAAAACAAAACAAAAAGAAAAGAGGAAAATTGAGAGGGAAAAAACAATTTAGGGTTTCCTTTTTTATTTATTTAAAAAACAAGCAACCCTAGATATTTCTACTGCGAATGTGGTAAAAATCAGGAAATTTACCTACAAGCCCTAATATATTGCCACCATCAATTTATGACAATTCCCCTGTTTCTGGGTTTTTTCCCCCACTCTACATTTCCAAGCCCTAATCGGTGGTACTTGCTTTTTTTCCCCGTTAAATACCGAATGTCCGGTTGTTTTTTGTTTGTCTAATAATATTATTTCGTTAAACAATAGTGCCTATTGTATTTCCTACGATTGGCTGGTTTTTTTAGTCTATTGTCTTTTTCTTTTGTGACCAATAAGTTTGTTTTTGTTTGTGTTTTTCCCTCATCGACATTGAAAAGTTAAGATCAGATTAATTTTTTTAAAGACATCGAGGGGGAGAAGAAATGAAAAAATGATAGATAATGCTTTGAAGATGACAGAACTACTTCTAATGCATATCAATGGGTGGGGATTGTTTTCTATTAAACTGTCAAATTTCCGTTAGTTTTCTTTCTTCTTTTTTATTTTATTTTATTTTTTATTTGTATCAACACTCTTTTCCATATATATATATATATAATATTGCTTGATGTATTGTTAAATCGTTTTTCAAAAAGGAATTTCTATTTTATATTATTTTTTTTTATTCTTTTATTTTAATTAGATATAGTTGGGTTAAGTTCAAGAATATACTCTCTCTTTTTTTTTAATTTATTTTTATTTTTTTTTTGTGTGGATTTAAAGCTGTTTGTTGATTCAATACACAGCAAAAATTTAATTGAAGAAATTAATAAATTAATAATAAACTATACATATATATATTAATAACAAAATTTTATTGGGAAAGGATTTCTAAAATATATCTCCTCTTCATTCTTTTTGTCATTTTTTTCTTTTTTTTTTTTTTATTTTATTTCTTTCCCTAGTTTAATGACTATTTCTTTTGTTTTTTTGTTTGATGATCAAAATTGAAAATGCCAAGTCATAGAAATCGCTATAATAATATTCATAAAATATTAGATATTGGATATGTCCTTGAGTCATATCATTGTCCCTCAAACCATTCGAATTCGAAATTTAATATTCTTTCTTTAAATAAAAATGAAATAGTTTTTATTCTAGATGTCTCCAAGAACCATTGGTTAGATATCGTTACCATCAATGAAACTAAAAATATATCAAGAGGTTGGTTTCCTCAAAATTATGTTAAATTAATAAATGATACAAGGATAAAAAATATTCATTTTACTAAATTGTCAAACTTACTCTCTTCATCCAATTCTTCTTCTTCTTCTTCTTCTATTCTGAATTCTGATCCTATTGACCCATTATCTTCGTGGAGTTTTATCAACCCAAATGATCAAAATATAACAAACAATATTGCTGATCAACAGGACAATCAAAATATTGAAAAATCGTCCATGACAAGTCTCGATCTATTAAAAGACTATAAATTATGCACAAGGACACAAATAGAAAAGGAGTTTTATAATAAGTTTACATTATCAAATGATAAATCCTACAAATTACCTATACTTTGGCAAATAATGGAAAATGATCAAAATAATGGGATCGGTGATAGTCGTCATAAATTAATTTATTATAACTCTGATTTAAAAATATATTGTTATGAATTCCCCGTATTGATCCATACATCATGGGAAAGAGAGAAATTCGATTCAATTGATACTTTAAAGAGTTCAAAACTGTATTTATCTAATAAAAAGTTATTCATATCTAATCCAAACGATTCGATTTCACTATTAGACATATTTGAGCACTTGTTATATTCTTCCTCTTTATTGAAAAGAGTATTATTAACAAAGGATAAATTGAAAACTGCAAAATATTTAAAATCAATATCTTTAACCGTAACTTATATATTTTTGATTATAAGACATTTTGAACCATTTTTCATATCTTCTGTTAAGAAAAGGATTAGACAACTATTGAAATCAATTCTGAAATATTCTTCATTAATTAAATTAAATGCCAATATTCATTGTTCAAAGGATTTATTACAAAATATCTCTAATTCTAATTTTATCGTGGGAAATAAATCTCAGTTCACAAATAGAAATAGTCAAGGAACTTTTAACGGATCCAATACCATACCATATTTCACAAACTTTAATGGATATGAATGCGATAGAAACGATTCTCTCACAACCAATGATACAACGGTTTCAAATAATACATTAATTCAACCATTGAGTTCGTATAATCCTCGTTATTATAACCGAAATACAAGTGTATCTTCTATATACAGCAAAAATAGTACAATAGACTTATCACCAAGACGTACTTCGACAACATTTATTAATGAGGAGATTGCACAAAGAATTGAGGATTTGATGTTTAGTCATATTGATAATTTACAAAATTCAACTCAATTACTATTCTATTTTATTAATAATTGTGTCAAGTTGCCCGATGAGGGTGCATTATCTTTACCACAACTTTTCCCAAGATTTTTCATTGATTCATATGGTAATGGGAATTGGTCTAATTTAATTGTTAATTATTTAACTACAACCGACTCGGTTACTACAATGTCCACAGTTGATGGTTTATTTTCCAAGCAATCCACTGTTTCTTTATCCAGTATCACATCCGATGGTTTGGTTGATATAGAAAATCCAGTAAGTCCAAGTATTCCTCATTTTTTAAAGGAGCCAATACAGCAAGCTAGTAATGAAGATACAGCTTCTGTATCAAATCCAAATAGTAAAATGTCTAAAAATAAATCTTCAACAACACCGTCATCAAATATAAATACTTCTGGTAGAGCATCATCAAACCCTCCTACCTCTACTTCACCTTCATTGTCATATTTGGCAAAGAATCCCGACGCATTATTCAATAAATCTGCCTCTGTCACTGATGTATGTAAGCATCGTGATTTGGTGACTAAGAAAAGAGAAAAACTTAGAAATAGAATATATCCATTAAATCGTGACACATTGACTATGATGATGACAAAAAAGGAAGCTGTGTATAACGACATGCTGGATTATATGATATGTACTACTGATTCTGAACCGAATATTAATAAAATTTTGAAAGTTTACACTGAATTGAATGAGCATAATGTTAATCTTTATATCATAGAGAATTTGGATCTAACATTTTTTGCCAATTTGAAAAATGTTATTGAGAATGGGGATCATAATGATGAGACCATCAAATTACTAAATTACACGGCAAACAACATTGTCTTTTTAATTAACAGTTATCTTGAAGTGAAACAATGGTTCCATGATATATCTATTGAGTTGACAATGGTCACTCAAGAAGTTACTTCGGAGGATCCAAAAGTGTTCAAATCTATGTTACCTTTTTATGGAGTTGGGTCAATGGAAAATATACAAATTAATGATATTAACTTCTCAAAAGGTGGTTTCCAATATAACAAGGATAGCTTTAAAGATGATAAGTTTGTAATGGACCTATATGAACAATTGGTTGGAGATGATGTGAGTTCAGCTGAAATGGGAATTCCTAATATATATGATGAATTCAAATATGTTTATTCGAAATATTATGATGTTAACTGCATGGCTTATTCAGCAGTAGAAAAATTATTAGAGGAAAAAGAGAGAATTATAAATTATTGTGCAAGAACTATGCAAGAGGCACTGATTGTTGAATTAGAAAAAAGAGAATTTAAAGATAAAGAGTATCTTGAATCTAATTTCGCTGAAGGCTTTATTAGCAATCCAACTATTGTAAATACTGTCGGATTATATGATGATTTATCCCCATGGTATTTAAAATCAGATTCTGAGGCACTAGTTATACTGGACCAGAACAGTGGGAACATTAAATTTGCCACTAGAGATGCATTAGTAAGTTATTTGGTGTATAGTAAGTCTGATGGATCAATAGATATGAAATTTATGAATGTTTTTTTGTTAACGTTTAGAAGTATATTTTCTTCCACTGCAGAAATGTTATTAACAATCATTGATAAATACCACTCCGAGCCCCCGGAGGGATTAACATATAAGGAATATACTGAATGGATGGAGAAGAAATTAATTCCAATTAAAAAGAATGTGGTTAAGATATTGAACAAATTTTTGAAAAGATATTGGACCCCCGTTTATTGGGAACCAAATCTAGAATCTATACTTATGGAGATATCAAACCAGATTGAAATAGAGAAAATCGATGGTTCTGACCAGTTGTGTAATTGCATTAGAAGGTTAATTCGTAATTGCAAGAAAGCTATTCTCCATGATCCAAAGGAAGCACTGAATTGTGGTAAACCTTTACCCGCTCCTTCAAAATCAGTTAGGAATCTTAAACTTTCTAATATTGCACCAGCTCAATATGCACAACAAATAACCTTACTTAATCATGAAATATTTTGTAATATTAGCAGTTTTGAGTGTTTAGATAAGATATGGGGGAAACAAAAGAACTGCGGTTTTGGAGGCTCCGAAAATATCAGTAAGTTTATTGAACATGCAAATTTTATGACTAACTATGTTTCTTATAAAATTGTCAAACAAACTGATATTAAAAAGAGGGTTAAGGTGATTAATTATTTTATAACAGTTGCACTACATTGTCAGAGATTGTGCAACTATGCTACATTGACAGCTATTTTATCAGGTTTATATGCATCTCCGGTTCATAGATTAAAAAAGACATGGAATGGAGTTTCTAATGAATCAAAAGAAATTTTACGAAAATTGGACCATTTAATGGATTCTAAGAAAAATTTTCTAGATTATAGAATGTGTTTAAAGTCAATTCCTGAAAAAGTTGCTTGTGTCCCATTTTTTGGTGTCTATTTGTCCGATTTGACCTTTGCGGATACAGGAAATCAAGATTCCTCTGAAAAGATTAACTTTCGTAAAAGAGTGATGATATATGATATTATTGGAGAGATCGAAGGTTTTCAAAAGAGAACCTACGCAAATGTGTTGGCCAAAAACAACGATATACAGACTTTTATACTTGATTCATTGAAGGGTGTTCCAGATCTTGATGAACAATATCAGTTGTCATTGCAAATTGAACCAAGAGCTACCTCAAAAACCGAAAGAAAGGCTAAGCCATTAACTACTACCAAATTATGGAAAAATAAATCTAGTATTAAATTATTCGGATAAAGAGGTATAGACTTCCAAACAATGCATATTTTTATTTATGTATATTTTTATCTGCATTTATTTATTTACTAATGATAGAGAACAATTATAAAGTTTTAAAGAAATTATTAGACCTAGATAGTAAAACCTATAAAGATATAATATATATACCTTGATCCAAAATAAAAAATCTTTCAAAGAGCTGGTAATTGTGCAAAAGAAAAAAAAAGAATTGTAAACACCAATCAAACAGTGCACCACATATGTTTAGAGTACTACTTACGTGTGTATCAATATATAGAGAGACCAGCTTGAATTGTTTTTGTTGAAATAACTGATTCTTCTTTATTTTAATCCATATTTCTACTGCAACTATTAAAAAGTAAAATAAGAATATCAAAAGTGTCAAAATCATTTATGTATATAAATATATACTTCTGTGAAGTTATTGTTTAATTTTCTATTTACACACTGACAGTTATATCTAGTGAATTGAAGAGACGCTTATTTGTGTGTATTTTCATTTAGTGATAGTGAAAGCTGTCAAATCATTACTTAATTAATTTAATTTACCGTCAGTGATTCACTTTTTCACCAGATACTTTAAAAAAAAATAAAAATAAAAAAGATTGATGAATTTAGGTAAAATAGGAAATCATTCAAGATAGTGCATGTAATAAAGCGTACCTTTTAGAGGTGGTAACCTCATTTTTCACACTAGTGTGTTTCATTTGATAACATCACTCAATATAATAATTAATCATCCATTTTTGCTTTTTCCTTGTTTTGTTTGTTTTATCCTATTAAAAATTTAATACTAAACTAATATAAATAATTACTGCAAGTCATTCTTGACAAGTCAATAATGTTTAAGCAACTGTCTCAGCTAGGCAAAAATTTAACTGATGAGTTACAAAAGGGGTTATCTGATGAGCTAATAGCTACCGATGGATCGGATACTAATTCAGTTTCTGCCGGATCAAATATCCATGCCAACAGTGATATAGATAAGAGTTTGCCTGTAGATATTCAAACAAAATTGAAAAAGTTTGAGAAGTATGAATCCAAGTATCCATTACTGTTAAATGCCTACAAGAAAGAGAAAGCAAAAAATCAGAAATTGGATATTTTACAGAAGATATTGACTGAAAATACACCTATTTCAGATTTGAGTGATATCGATAAATCACTACCTTCCTATTTTGAAGATATTAATAGTAAATTTAAAATCTTAAATGAAGAAATTAAAAGGTTGAATAAATTACAAAATGCCAAGAAAGAAGCACCTGACTCTACTGAAGCCAATACTAATCTTCAAGATGAATCATTGATTGGAAAATATAAAGCGGAGATAGAAGAACTAAAATTAAAATTGGATGAATCTGAAGGGGATAAAAAACATATTCAGGAAATCAATGAAGTTTTGAAAGCACAAAGGACTGAAATTGCTAATTTGAACAAAAAATTATTGTCTATTAATACAAACCATGAAGAGGAAATAAATAACATACAAAGGCAAGCTTCTAATCGATTAGATGAAATGAAAACTAAATTACAATCAGAAATAACTGATTATAAAAATCGACTTAATAAATCTATACAGGAAACTAAAATATATAAGAAACAGGTGAATGAATTTGACTCCAAAGTATCGGACATTGAAGGTGCATTAAAGAAGGAACGTGATCATTCTGCCTCTCTACTAGAGGAGAAAAACGACGACATTAAGAAAATATCTACTGAGCTTGAAACATCAAAAGAGCAAACTATGGAGTTGAAAAAGACAATATCAGATAAGGAAGCTGAACTTGCTAAAATTAATTCAAATTTAGCTCAAAAATTGGAGGAAGTAAAAAAAATAACAGAACAAAATGAAAATTACTCCTCATATGTTGATCAGCTAGAGACACAAGTTGCCTCACTTAAAAAAGAATTGGAGGCAACATCTTCGATAGAAAATATATCTGAACCAACGGTAAATACGTCAAACACACAATCTTCTGGGCTAAAAAAGAAAAAGAAGAAAAATAAGAAGAATAAGAAGAATAACCAAACTGTACAGAATTCTATAAACACTGTAACATCACCTGATGTGTCCATACATTCAAACTCGGAAGTCTTGTCCTGTAATCCTAGTGATGATAATTCTAGACTATTGAAACAACAATATGCCGATTTATCAAAAGAATTTCAAGAATTTAAAAAAGCACATAGTAATTGCGAGGACTGGAAGTCCAAACTGGAAATTTTGGAAAAGGAGACATCTATAAAACAAGATAGTATTCAAAAGGAACTTGCTGAAGCAGAAAATACCAGTACTCAACTTACAGAAGAATTGCAGTCTCTTAAGACACAGTTAAAAGCTAAAAATATTGAAATTGAAGAAGTTCGTGATATGTTAAGAGAAGTTGGTAATGAATTGGTTGATGCAAGAGACCAATTAAAAGACACAAATAGTCAAAATGAGAAGACCTTGAAATTGCAGAATGATATTAAAAAACTGGAAGATGATATTACAAATTTTAAAAAAAGGGAAGGGGAGTTATTAAACACTATCACCTCTTTGGAGGAAGATATTTCTAAAGCAAAAGAACTACAAGCAAAAGAAAAGAATGATTCTCAAAAGGAGATTAACTCTTTAAAAATTAAACTTGTAGATTTACAAAGCCAAAATAAAACTTTGAATATACAGACTAAAGAGCTTACATCCCTTAAGATAAATCTTCAGCAAAAGGAGAAAACAATTGCTTATCTTGAAAAGCAAGTAAAGGATTTCACTACAACACATGAAGTTATTAAAAGGAATGTTGATTCATTGAAAAGAGATAATATACAATTAACGAACAGAGTTGGGTTACTTAAAAAAGAAAATGAATCTTTAAATAATGAAATCAAGAATAACAATCATTCTTATGAAGAACATCTTAGAGAAAATGGAAAGTTGTCAGAGCGATTGTCCATTTTACAAGAAAAATATGATACACTACAAGATATTAAAAGTAACTCTAATGAACAAATCAGTTCTATAAAAAGACAATGTGAAGAATTAGGTGTTAAATTGAAGGAATCTAACAAAAGAATTATATCATTGGAAAACGAGCTAAGTGAATACACAACACTTATCCAAGATAAAACGAAAGAATCAGATACAATGAGAAGACTGTTGTCTAATTTACAAAATGAGGACAACGAAAAATATCAAAATTTAGAAACTAAAATTTCTATATTATCAGATGAGAAATCGAGATTGGAATCACAACTGGCATTACAATATTCAAAGCATACTAGAGAACAACAAGGATGGAGGCATACTAATGATGACTTGCAGGCTGAAAATCAAAAGTTGACCAATAAATTGGCACAGTTGAATTTACAAATTGAACAACTTAAGGAAGCAAACAGTGCTATAAAAAAGACCACATTAGATAATACAGAAAGCTCAGCTGATTTTGAGAAAATGATAACTAATCTTAAGCTGACATTGTCCAAAGCAGATATTAGAATCCATGATTTACAAAACGCAAATAATCAATTATTGGAAACTAATAATAGTATCAATAAAAAGCTTGATAGGTTAACAAGATCCTATAAATCGTTATCCTCACAATATAATGCTCTGAAGGAAGGAAAAGTCGATTTAAATGAAAGAACCAGTAGATCAAATTCAGTTAGTTCTCAACTTTCAGCTTTAACTACTTCTACTAGGGGGAGATCATCGAGTAACTCAGGTAAAGTTTCTATTGGTGACTATCGCTTATCTTCAACTAAAAGAGAATATATATCTGATTCAAAAGGACAAAATGAGACTGAAGCTAAGAAAAACGAAAAAATCGAATATATTAAGAACGTATTATTAGGTTTCCTCGAGCATAAAGAACAGAGAAATCAATTACTCCCAGTTGTTTCAATGTTATTACAATTTGATAGCAATGATGAAAAAAGACTTTTAGCATCTATTAATTAAGTTATTAGTGTAATCTAGAAGTACACATATATATATATTATATATGTTCCGACACATTATTCATTATCTATTTTGAATAATAACTAATAAAATAAATGAAAACAAAAATGAACGAGGTATCGAATTCCGGTATAAGTGGGAAAGGAAACCCATAGAATTTTTCTGGATATTTGTGTTAAATAAAATAAGACAATGTAAATTTGATTTTTAATCAATAGGAAATGTTCTGATATAATCAATTCCTCCTACACATTCAGCTACAGTTAATTGATCTTCGCCGATAATCCTGTTGACATTTATTCCCACTTCAACAGTTTTATCGACACCATCGTGTTCCAGTAATAAACCTGTACCAAGCTTCGTCCATTCTTCTACATCACGGTATATTTGTTCTTCTGATTTAATGGGGCGATTTGAGATTAAGCTCCAGTCAAAAGAATCACGGTCCCACAGAGCTGCTTGCAAACCAAATTGCCTTGTAATAGCCCTAACTCTGTCATCAATTCCACCGTATGGTGGTCTAAACCATTTAGGATAGTGGCCGCCTGTGGCATTCATTGCCCATATTGACCATTCAATTTGTGCTATAATTTCCTCATTAGTTAAACTTGGCAAAAATTTGTGTGACCAACTGTGAGTTCCAATCAAATGATTATACTTCATTAATTGACGATAAATACTAGGATTATTCACAGTATTTATCCCAAGGACAAAAAATGTTGATCTATGTCTTAAAGAGTTAATCAATTTAACTGAGGCAGGAGATGGACCATCATCGAAGGTTTGGGATAGTTTACGGCATGTACCTACATCATCAGATCTTAAACAAACATGACAATCAAAAGAACATGAATCTCTAGGAACACTCCGACAGTGACCTTGTCTATATGGACTGTAATTAGGAATTCTTTTTAAATCAATAAAGGAAAGAGGGATATAAGGTGGGTCTAACCCTGGCCATTGTGTCATACCAGTGAAATCAGTTAACCATTGAGGAAATGGTGTTTGGCTCAATCTATCACCGGTTAGTGCAACACCACCAAGCAGAGGGTTGTGTGCCTCAATTTGTACTGGATTAGCTATAACTCTATTGAAGTTAAAAAACTCTAATAAACCCAAGAGTATATAAGCAACTTCCATTATGTCCTTGGGTGACTATTTCATATTAAAAATGTAATAGTCTTCCATAATTTTTTTTTTTGATTTCAATTATTTTACAAATGTATCTATTTATATCAATATCTTTGTAAAAATTTAATTTATCGATACTTAGTAAGTTGAAGCAATATTTCTATTTGGCTTATTGCTTTTATTTTACTATAGTACCCTTAAACTTCCTTATTTCCTAATAATTACAACTATTTTATGAATATTATAAGGATTATCAATGTTGGATGATGGATTTATATGTTTAATCATCCAAAGAATGAACATTAATTAATAAAAAGGGTGAAGAAAAGAAGAATTTGTTTATCTCAAGTAATTATAGTCCCCTTCAATAAATAAATGAATAAATAAATAAGTTTAATAATGTAGTACACATATTGATAGTAGGCCTAAATGTAAAATTGGAAAAGGATTAGCCTATTGCCTAAAATAAGTCCCCAAGATATATCTAATATTGATCGTACGACATTCTTTTGTATTTTGTCATCATTTGTATTGTTAAAATATAAGTGGGGGATAAGAGACTCGAAACCCCTCGAGAGGTCATTAAAAGCAATAAATCACAAAATGGAATTATATTAAAAGTTGTATCTGATTATTGATTGCTATTTTATCTTTTTGCAGTAGGTACTGTATTTTTTGGTTAGATGAGTATCATTAAGATTAAGTTGTTCGAATAAAGAGGGTATTTTTTCTAATAATGATAACCCGTATTTGTAAAAACAATATTGACAGTAAAAGAAAAATGATAATAATAATTATAATAATATTCTAATTTAATATATTTACATCAGTCTTGTATTGCTGTCTCTTATCTTTTAAACACATAAAACATAGTCATATTTAATATTATGAAGTATTGCCCCTGACATTGTCATCCTTACTGTTTCTTGGAAGTTTATTTCATTATCCCTTAGTATTTGTGCAGCTTCTTTATTCAATGGATCTAACGGGTTTGGCTCTAAAAATAGAAATAACAATCCGATAATAACTGTTTGTAAATCAAGGGCAGGAGTCCAATCTTCTCTTAAAATATTTAAACAAATTCTACCATCAATATTAATATTAGGATGGAAAATTTTATTTAAACATAAGACTTTGGGTGGATCGATAGGATAATTTTCATTAATAGTTAAACTAAATGTGAAACTACCACCTACATAGTATCCATCATCTGGAGTGATGGTGATATTAAGTAAAGGCTGTTGATTTTTAGGATCCTCTGGCGAATTTATTACCTGAATAGCAACCGTCGGTGGTAAATCTAAATCTTTGATATCTCTTGTGAATCTAAGTCGTGCAGGTGATATTGTTGAAGAGACAGAAGAACTACTACTGAACTCTTCTTTTTGTTTCAATTCATTATGCTTTTTTTGTTGTAGTTGACGCAATTTTAACTATACGTAAAATTAAAAGATAAAAAAAACTCCACTATAGATTTGAAAGATATTGGTCTTGATTCCATATTTGTTATATATTAGTTAGTAAGAGCTAGAGAAGTGAGTCCTGATATGTGTTGTTACAAAATAAGAACGGCAACTCTTTTGAAAGAGAATCTATTTTCTTATTATTGCTCTTTTTTTTTTTTACTTGTGAGCTAAGTAATTTAAATGTTCAATAAAACATACCATAATAACAAATCTACAGGATATATTATCAGTACTAAATTAAGTAGTTTTTTAAATGGTCCAAATCAAAGTTGATTATTAGTCAACATACACTGTCTTTTATCTTAGTATTAACTGTCACTTTTTTTTCCCTCTATTGTCACCAGTGCCCAACCTATTTTTATAAACTCTGTCGCAACAGTATGGGCAAATAGTTATAATGGGACAAGAACAAACAGCCTAAGATTTTATTGTTTCTATTAAGTTGTCCTTATTCTTTTATCTTGTCAAGTATAGGTCTGTTTACATATGTATGTTTATATATTGTGCATGTTATTCAGTTGAAAATTGTTGTGTCTAACGCATTTTCGATCCAACAGAGAAACTGGGGTGAAAAAAAAAAATAAAATAAAATAAAATAAAACCAAGAAGATAAACAAGAAAAATCGTGTTACCAAGTTTCCCTTGTTAAACCATAAATAAGATATATAAAAATCGGTTAAGATAATTATTCAAAGAAGTAGGATATTGCATGAATAACTATCCCATCAGCTGAATAAGATAAGTATAAGTGGAGAATCAAGTATATGTTTTTTTAGTTACTCATGAGGCTCGGTACTAATAGGAAATTGTCTGTTAGAGCAAGGGCCTTACAAAAATTATCCCAATACTACATCAATAAGGATAATACGGAAAATGTTTTGAGTTCCAATTGTTCAGAGAATCTTAATCTTTTAATTCAGTCCCTTCCTGTTTCTTACTCATCTGATCCAGCTAAATTGTACACCATCCCTCTTACTCTAAGCGAATGGGAAATTCTTTTGGCCATTAGCTCCACAATTCCTAAGAGGATTGAAACTGCTAAATATCTTATGTCAACTGTGATCAAAATTTACTTTTTAGATTCGCCTAGACAAAGAGTGTCAGATGTTTTGTATGCTAGATTTAAGTTGAACTCCTGGAAGAATCCAAATGAAGTGTTGACTTTCCATCTAACTAGATTTTTGATTCAAATATGCAATAAATTTCCAGAAATGGTCTCTGAATGTTGTCAGTTGATTGATCAATATATTTCTAAAGTTAAAGAATTTATTCTATTAAAACAAACAGCTATATTTTCGTTGCTTGGATTTTTATCTTGTTTTGTTAACAATTGTTCGTCTATGGACTTGATTAAATATGTTTGGAACAAGGTTTATAATCAATTTTTTGAAAATGACTATATTAATCAAGTTGATACATTGTTGACTGCTCCAAATTCTTTTACTAACGATGCTATTGTACAATATTTTGATTATGGTAAAGAAATTTCTGGTCCAATGTTTTGGAATTTTTTAATGAGAATACAACAAAATTTTCTTCAACAAATGTTGGATATACCTCTTAATGAAAAACAACAAAACATTGGTGGGTTTATACTTTTCCAACAATATGAGATCTATAAACAACAAGAACAAAATGGTTTTAATTCTATTTCAAGAGATATTGATAATTCAGAAATATCTTCTTTAAACACTAATAGTACACAGTTTCAACAATTGTTGAACGCAAATAAAGAAACACTTGTTTCTATGTGTCATCGTATAATTGATTTATGGAATATTATGGAAAAAAATCTTGATTTTTCTACTACAAATAGAGCAAGAGACAGCTTTGACACATTAGCAGGATATTTAAATATTCTATGTCTTGCCCCATTATTGAGTGATCATGATTTGAAACTGGAAATAGATTTTGTGAAAATTGTGGAACATGCAATGGATAAATATCTGTTATCTGATATAGTTACAGGTAACTTAATAAAAGCCATAATTAACGCTGGTTCTTTGTTAAACTATTTCACTGAGGATTTATCTGAAAAATTTCTTCGTAATTTCCCATTATTAATTGGGTCTCGATATATTACTCGACAATTGGTGACTGAAATTTCTAAAATGTTTTCTATTGGATTGCAACCTTTAAATGAAGATTCCATTGTTACAACTATCTATTCAATTAACAATTTATTGACTCTATCTGAAGATATATCTCCCCAAAATTTGAGAGATCGTCAACAAACATTAACTTCAGTTAGTTCAATCTCAAAAATTGATGGTAATTCTTCATTTCAAAGTTCAAAGTCGTTAAAGAAAGTAGCCAGTGTCTCCAGTATGATAAGAATGAAATCATTGAAAAAAGCAGATACCCAAACTGCTGTTCATACTAATTTATTTAATAACTGCGTTACCTCTGCCACAACCATTGCTTCTGAGTACAATAATCAGGCAATCACTGCTTTAACAATTTCAATTTTAACACAAAAGGCAGCGGTAGTTTCTAAAGAATTGGTCGTTATTATATTTTCTGCTTTAGCTGAATTAGCTCCTTTTACTCAAATGGCAGAGTTTTCAACTATTCTTAGATTTTTTAGAATAACAATTAATAATGCATCTAAATCCGATGATACTGAACTTATTGATGCAGTTTCCAAGGCTCGTATTATTTTATCCCAAAGACTCCTGGAAAAACAATACAACACGGAGATTTACAAACTATATCTCCTTGAGCTTTTAGATTCCATAATTTCTAGTGGTGAAGTTGAGAACTCTGAACACCCTAGATCTCATTCTGAGATATCACATGTTGCAGATCAAATAGCATTACAATTGGTGCCACTAGCTTCATTGCTACCAAATATAGGTGAAGCGCCACTTGATATTGAACAAGATGAAACCCTTACTAATAAATTTAGGAATGTGTGGTTTAATATGGCCGTACATGGTTATTACTATGATTCTGATATTGTTAAGCAAAATTATGAACATTTAAAGATTATTGCCTATAATAGTCCACCATTGGCATCTGAATTTCCTATTAACAATAAAGAAATGTCATTAGATATGAACACAATTCTTCGCCGGAAATCATCCAGTGTCAATATGAAAAAACAGAAGCAAGTTACATCAGAGTATTTAAATGTTGATACGGTTCAATCTAGATCAATATCTAATTCAAAGATTATGTTCATTGCAGCTACAGTCTTGTTAGAATCTATCAGATGCGAAGCTGGTATCTGTTCGAAAGTTGTATATTATCTATCCGATCCATGTTTGACTTCTAGTTCCATTGGAAAATCAGTTATATTAATATCAAAGACTATTATTTTTAAGTATGTTAAGCTGGCACAATCATTAACAACCTCGGATTTTAATTCCAAGAAAATTGCTAAGCAATTGACTGAAATGTTCCTTTATCTTGTCCATAGAAATCAAAAGTTACAAGAGATTGCGTTTGTATGTTGTGACATGTTTATTCAAAACATACCATCGTCTCTTTGTCACCATGATTCTTTGTACACATTACTGGACTTGATGACTGCTGTTTTTGATAGTATTCTTGATTGTGAAAGAAACAGATTTCAGCCACATTTTAAGTTTACTTTAAAGCATTCCGGTACTAAGATTCTTTTACCAGCTTCAAAGAATTGGAGGGTCGCGACCTTAAATAAATTACATAAAACAGCTAAAGAGTGGGTTAAGTTGATTTTGAATAAAGCTAATCAAGACTCGAAAGTACTACTTCAATCATATATCTCAGATATGCAGCAATTTGTTAGATTAAATAATGTCGAGTTTGGTGTTTCTTTTGCCCTGGACATGGCGGGAATGATTCTTGATGTTGATAGGGAATTGAGTACAGTTGACTATCCAGGTCCTAAAAAGCCTAACACTCTTTCTGGTTTCATATCTCAACATTCATGGAGAACCAAGTATCTAGTCAATTCTTCTGCTACTTTATCACAGGAAGATTTTAACGAAAAGCTAAAGATAGTATTTCAAAGTATTCGTGAAACTTTAGATGCGGGTGAGATTGTTTCCGATAAACTTGTGTCCGAATTTTTAGATTTGGCCGCTGCTAATTTGGTTTTAGATAGTTATGATGTGTCTTCCTTGGTTTTTGACATTGTTGCTATTCCATTTGAAATATTTACATCCACTACTATCAAAATAGCAACAAATGCCTGGCTTGCCATTATTAAAGAAAGATCAGATTTAGCCCATATTTTATTAGCTAATGTTTGTTATTTTTGGATGCAGGATATTGATTTTCAGAAGGGCCTTTTCTCAAAAGATTATGACTTACCACCTGAGGAATTCCAAATGATGGAATATGCACCGTATAATAAAAGAGCAATTGATCGTGAAGCTAAATCAGCATCAAAAGCCCTACAACCTCATAGACATATAATAAAGTTTTTTACTTCTCATTTCGATGGTACTGTTCATCAAAGTAGTTTTCTTTTACAAATGTTTACAAAGATGATTTTTCAAAGTCTTGATCACGTTATGGAAGGTAGTTTGCATCCATTTGCAAGATTAATCCGTTTTGAAATGTTACAATTTTCTATTTCTATTTTGGAACAGAACATAAAACAAAAAACTAGAGACGTGGAGAAATTATGTCATTTAATCGTGAACGCCGCTTTAAGTTGGTTTTTGGTTCCAGTGTCATGGCCTTTTGGTTCTAATGACATGAAGATTAAAGCAGATTTGGCTGTCCTTCAGGATTTCTATTATCGTTTAATGAATAATTCCTCTATTTTTAAAAAGTACTGTAAAAAAGATATGTTATTATTGCAATATTTCTTGGCTAGTGAAATTCAACAGATTGAAACATGGTTATTACCTTTAGAGAAGATTAAAGGCGCAAATGCCAATCATCTAACAGACTCCATAGTATTGATTGCCTTTGAGAAAGATCCGAAATTAGCTTGGAATTTGGTACAAAGGTACAATGGTAATAAAGGTTCAGAATATTTGAATTCTTTAGTGAAAAAAAATCAACTAAAATGTGTCAGAGTACCTCAGTTAGCATCGGTTTTTGCAAGACAAGTTCAATACGTAAAATCGGATGCGCATTATATAATTTATTGGTCTCCGACAAGTCCCCTTAAATCAGTAAGGTTATTTGCTTCTGATTATAGTTCAAACCCTTATATTTTGCAGTACGGTGTGTTTTCATTAGAATCACACGATGTTAAAGTCACCTTCTTTTATGTCCCACAAATTGTACAGATGTTAAGATACGACAGAAAAGGGTATGTGGAAAAATTGATTATTGATACGGCCAAGATAAGTGTGTTATTTGCACATCAAATTATTTGGAACTTGTTGGCCAACTGCTATAAAGATGATGAGGGTACAATTGAGGACCCAATTAAACCAACTTTAGATCATGTTCGTGAAAGAATGATTAAAAGTTTTAGTAAATCCCATTTGGAATTTTATCAAAGGGAATTTGCTTTTTTCAATGAAGTGACAAGTATCTCAGGTAAATTGAAACCATACATTAAAAAGAGTAAAGCTGAAAAGAAACAAAAGATTGACGAAGAGATGAGTAAAATTAAAGTGTTACCAGATGTATATTTACCATCAAATCCAGACGGTGTTGTTGTGGATATTAATAGAACCAGCGGTAAGCCATTACAATCACATGCAAAGGCACCATTTATGGCCACATTCAAGATAAAGAAGAATTTGAAGGATTCAGATACTGGTGAAATAGTGTCTGTTGAAAAATGGCAAGCAGCAATCTTTAAAGTCGGTGATGATTGTAGACAAGATGTGCTAGCTTTACAATTGATTTCAATCTTCAAAACTATTTGGAGTACTATTGGACTTGATGTTTATGTTTTCCCATATCGTGTGACGGCTACTGCTCCAGGATGTGGTGTTATTGATGTGTTACCTAACTCTATATCTCGTGATATGTTAGGTAGAGAAGCAGTCAACGGGTTATATGAATATTTCATTACAAAATTTGGTCCCGAAGATAGTATTGAATTCCAAAATGCAAGAAACAATTTCGTCAAATCATTGGCAGGGTATAGTGTCATATCTTATTTGTTACAATTTAAGGATAGGCACAATGGTAACATTATGTATGATGATCAAGGTCATTGTTTGCATATTGATTTTGGTTTTATCTTTGATATTGTTCCTGGTGGTGTCAAATTTGAAGCTGTTCCATTTAAGTTGACCAAAGAGATGGTTAAAGTGATGGGAGGTTCAAGTGAGACCCCAGCGTTCCAAGAATTTGAAGAGTTGTGTATTAAGGGTTATTTGGCAGCTAGATCGCATATGGATTTCATTATAGATGGAGTTATTCCGATGTTGGATAGTGGGTTACCATGTTTTAAAGGTGATAAAACGATTAAGAATATGAGATCAAGATTTCAACCGGAGAAGACGGATCATGAGGCAGCGTTATATATGAAATCATTGATTAAAAAGAGTTTTGAGAGTATATTTACTGTTGGGTACGATGAATTCCAAAGAATCACTAACGGTATTCCATATTGAAAGTGAAAGTACATTGTTATATACATATAAAGTGACGGCCTTATATATTTAATATTTAAAAATTAATTTCTTAATATATATAATGGGATATATCTGAATAAAAGTTTCTAAAAACACCCACCTCTCTGTAGATATATATCAGAAAAGCTAATTAGAAGAAGAAATAGATGATAATAATAGAAATCTGAAAAGAAACCATAATGGAATATATTTTAGATTATATATTTTTTTTATAAAAATTCATATATATATTATTTGTTTCCGTCTTTAATATTGGCATAATTTATTCAGGTTTAACACCCTTAAAAGTCTTTTCAAAGGCTTGTTCAAAATCAGCAATGATATCGTCAATAAATTCAGTACCCACGGAACATCTAATTAAATCTTTAGTGACACCAGAAGCCAGTTTAGCATCATCATCTAACTGTTCATGAGTAGTGAAATATGGCGCGATGACTAAAGTTTTACAGTCACCGACATTAGCTAAATTGGAGGCCAATTTCAAATTGTCAACAAAGACAGCACCAGACAATTTGAACGGATCAGTTTCTTTATCAGAATTTGGCAAATCTTTAACACCAAAGGAAAGCACACCACCGAACCCATTAGACAAATATTTCTTGGCGTTTTCATGATGAGAATGAGATTCAAGACCTGGGTAAGAGACCCAAGCGACGTAGGGAGACTTTTCTAACCATTTAGCTAATGCAAGAGCATTTTGACCGTGTCTCTCGGCTCTTAATGATAGAGTTTCAATACCTTGTAATAGAAGGAAAGATGCGAATGGGCTCAATAGAGAACCGAAATCTCTTAATAATTCGACTCTGACGTGAATAATATAGGCTAGATTACCATAAGCTTCATTGAAGATGGTACCGTGATATCCTTCAGATGGAGTAGAGAATTGAGGGAATTTTTCTGGGTAATCCTTCCATGGGAATTTACCTGAGTCAATAATCAAGCCACCAAGGGTAGTGCCATGACCACCGATCCACTTAGTAGCAGAATGTGTTACGATATCAGCACCATATTTAATCGGTTGACAGAAGAACCCACCAGCACCGAAAGTGTTATCGACCACGACAGGGATACCATGTTTATGTGCGACCTCTACAATTTTTTCGAAATCTGGGACGTTATACTTTGGATTACCAATACTCTCTAAATAGACACATTTAGTTTTAGCATCGAACAAATTCTCGAAGTCTGCGGGATTATCACCGTGAACGAATCTAGTTTCGATACCTAATCTTTTGAAAGAGACAGCGAATTGGTTGTAGGTACCACCGTATAGGTAAGAAGTGGAGACGATGTTGTCACCAGCGTGAGCTAGACCTTGAATGGCAAGTGTTTGAGCAGCTTGGCCAGAGGCAACGGCCAAAGCAGCAACACCACCTTCTAAAGCAGCGATTCTATTTTCTAATACTGCGGTAGTTGGGTTTTGGAAACGAGAATAAACGTATCCTGGAACTCTTAGACCAAACAAATCAGCACCATGTTCAGAATTCTTAAAGACATAGGAAGTAGTAGCATATATTGGAACAGCTCTTGGTCTAAATGCGTGTTCAGATGGATCTTCTTGACCAGCGTGTAATTGCAAAGTATCGAAATGAGATGGCATGTTAATCTATATAGATATATTTATATATATATGTGTGTAGAGAACTTGGGGGGCGAATGTACTTTTTTTGTATTCTTAAAAGTCTCGTTTGACTTTTGCTTGGTATATTTCAAGTGTATATATATATATATATATTCTTAGAGAAAATAAGATACAACAGAGAATAGTTAGAGACATATAATAACATATCATCAGAAGAAAATAAAAATAAAAATAAAAATAAAAACATTCTATTTATATTCCAAACTAAGTGTTGTTCTTGAGGAAAGTTGAAAGCAACAAATTCCTCGAGCAGATATGAAGAAAGAGGTAACCATGACTATTGTGGTGGACCATTTAAGATTCCATTCTACCACATTGTGCCCTTATTACCATATAATACACACCCACAACTAGACAAAGATAGCACGAAAGTACATCAACCAGTTTAAAAATTGTGTAAATAAGTGAGACAGAGTAAAATGGGGGGGAAAGGAGGTCTTTTCTCTGTCTTTCTCTCTTCTTAAGTGATGAGCAGAGTCCAACTGGTTGATTTTCACAAAAATTTAAAAGCTGTTTGTTTTTCGTTTTAGGCTCTTTCCCTTGTGTTGATCAATAATGGATAAACCAAAGAAAAAAAAATACACAGTTTCTCCCTTTTTTGTATTACTTTCGGAACTGTGTAACAAAATAAAGGCAAAAAACAAAAAACAAAAATTGTCGTGACAGAAAATCGAAAATGACTCTTTTCCCAATAATCACACTTGACAAAGTGAAACCATTCCTTGAGTCAGTGAGAGAGAAGTGTCTGTTCTCCTTCTCTCTTGCATGAACACATCTATAAATTTTTAACAAGTGTGTGTATTTGTTCGTGTGCTTTATTTGTTTGTAATGACTCTGTTCAGAAGTTAAATATTCCTTAATTTCATGAAGAAGAGACGCTATATATCTTTACTATATGTTGGAGGTACTACTGTATTCAATCGACATTACTTTTGTTTTTTCTTACATAATATTATATATATATATATATATATATGCACCTTTTTTTCATTTTATATTACACTCATGTATTATATGGGTAAACGATGTTCGATCCTGGTTTTTTATTTATTTATTTATTTATTCACTACTCTATTTACTTTGTAGAGTGGTTTATATTAACCAAATAGATAAAAACAATCAAGAAATAGTCATCTACTTTTGTATTCAAGAGGATACATCTTTCTGTCGCATTAGATCTCTCATTGTTTTACAGGCATGGAGGGGGTCAAAGAAAGAGTTTACGGCAATTTTATTGTTAAAGGATACCAATTTTTTTTTAAAATAATCAAATGAGAACTCATTGAAAACTTAAACCTGTAATGTAATAAATAACCTTGAATTAGATCACAACGGTGAATCTCCCATATTCTAAATTAAAATAGAGGAAAACAAAGTTATATAAATAAAAATACACAATATGGCAATAATCACTACAGGGAAAAGTTACTACACAAATGTATACAGATTTTTATTTCTTACTCGTTCTCACGTCGTCTAGTTCTTCTTACAGTAGCCCTATCAATAAACCCATTATATCTTGCATTCCACAAACAAACTCTCTTTGGGTAAAAACAACACGTTGCAAGGAAAAAAAAAAAAAAAAAAAATGTAATAGATGAAGATCTACTACGAGAGATATACTCTTCTAGAATGATAAATATAATAAATGATTCTTGGTTGTTCGTTGTTGTCCTCTATCTATGATACACAAACTATACTGTATATACGGAATAAACTAAGATACACAGATACACAGATATATATATATATTATAAACAAGAAAAACAAGAACGTCGTCGTCGACTAAAGAGGTTGCAAGATCGTCTAGCGTGACATCAGGACAACATATGTCACATCTGCTCACCCTTTAAAAGGAGACGTTACGGGGTTCTGGAGCCATGTCTTATTTCTTCTGAATTTGTTCCACAAATAATCTAATCTTTTCTGCGACAACATTGTTCTGAGATCTTCCTCCCTGATTTTTACCAAATCCATTTCTGTAGCATTATCAATTAACACTAAAAATATCGTTCGCCCGTTCTCTGTTAATACATCAACTATTCTGCTGATCTGGGAAGGATTCTTTCTGAGATCTGTCAATGTAGCTGGTGGAACAAAATGGAACTGTGACTCAAACGGATAATATTTCTTAACATACCTGATGTTAAACACATTATGTTTCTTATTATTCGCTAACTCACCTCGGTGGACCTCTACTGCCTGATATCCCACTAAACTCTTTATTGTGAATGGACCAAACCATAAAAAATGGAATTTTCTTCTCGTATCTGAACTAACATAGGCCTTTCTATGGATCAAAATTTTATCTCCAACTTTAAGCTGTGGAATTTCACGGTGCTTCTGGTTGAAGTACTTTGACTGTTTCTCCTGTGCTTGTGCAATTTGGTCTCTAATAACCACTAACTGACTTTCCATATTTTCCACAAACTCTGTCATTGCTTTTCTGGCGGCTAATTTACTGAACTCACCTTTCTTAGGAAGCCTGTACTTTGGACGATCCCAAATAGGATTAAATATACCATTAAACCTCTCTTGAAAACCTCTTAATGCCAAGAATGGAGTACAACCAATGGATACCTGATAACAAGTATTGTAAGAGAATGTAGCAATTTGTAAATATTTAACCCATTGGCTTCTACCTTGACAGTATGTTCTGAGAATTTCAACTAATGTTTTGTTTAATCTTTCAACTTGTCCATCACTCTGGGGGTTATTCACTGTGGAAAATTTGTACTGATGCCCAATTCTGTAGTCTGTCATTTAACTCATAATTCTTCATAATGGATTCTAAAGACTTGTGATCTGTGTACAGCTGAAACTGTCTACCTTTTAAATAATGTTTCCAATGTCTGAGGGCATGAACTATAGCCAACAATTCTTTTTCTCTAACTGGCCAATTTAATTGATAGCTTTGTAAAGCCTTACTCAAATACGCAACTGGACCAATAACCTTATTTTCGCTATTAACTAATTCAAGTACTGCACCTACTGCTTCTTTACTAGCATCTGTCGTAACTCTGACCATATCTGTACCTGAGAATGGTTTCAACACGGGAGCTGTAACTAATCTCTTTTTTTAATTCTTCAAATGCTTTCTTCTGATCGGAGCCCCAATTTTCTTTGCTAGCAGCAAACTTGTGTAAAGGTCTAGCAATGGCACTAAAATTTGGAACAAATTTTCTATAATAGGAACATAATCCTAAAAATTGTTTTGTCTCTTTCGAAGTCTGAGGTGTTGGCCAATTCACTACTGTGGAAACCTTTTCTGGATCAACCTGAATTCCTGAGGCATTAATCCAATGTCCCAACCATTTAATAGTAGTCTGAAACAAGCATGTTTTGGACTCTTTAACATACAATCTTACCCTTCTGAATTTATCAAAGACTAACTGGAGATGTTGTGCATGAGATTCCTGATCTTTAGAATACACCAAAACATCATCTAAATAAACAACAACAAATTTCCCAATATATTCACGTAACACATCTTGCATAATCATTTGAAATGTTGAAGGGGCGTTCGTCAAACCAAAAGGCATTACCCTCCAAGCATACTGACCTTGCGTAGTCACAAAAGCTGTCTTGTACTGATCTTCTTTACTAACCGGGATCTGATGGTAACCAGAGATTAAATCTAACGTGGAAAACCATTTAGCACCTTGCAATTGATCAAATAACTCATCGATTAATGGAAGTGGGAAACGACTCTTGATGGTAGTTTGGTTTAATTTTCTAAAGTCACAACACAATCTTTGAGAACCATCTTTCTTTCTTACAAACAAAACTGGAGCACCATACGGGGATGTTGTAGGATAAATTCTACCTGAGCGAATTAATTCGTCAATCTGCCTACTTAACTCTTGCTGTTCTGAAACTGACATCCGATATGCTCTATTGTATGCAGGCTGTGAACCTGGGATAATATCAATGTGATGAAGAATTTTTCCTCTATAATCAATCTTGTCTGGCAAACTGGAGCGAATCACATCCTTATTTTTATGTTTAATTTCTTGAATCAACCTTCGAGTATCTAGACGATAACACTCTTCAGGTGACTTTATCTTAGCCTGTCTAATTAACAATATAAACATCTCATCTTTGGCATTTTTTTTCCGCAACAACCTATTCATTTTTCTAATGGAAACTGGCCAAGCCTTAAATTTCTGAACCTTTGCATACTCTGGTTTAAATGTGACACTGTCAGGACTAATCTGTCTTGTCGGGATGAAAGGATTAACGGACCTACATCTATCAAGAATTTCCTGAGTCTTATTCTGGGGTTTAGATTCGGAAACCCATCTGAGCGCTATATTCATATTTTCAAAAATAAAATTTAAACCAAGTAATATGTGGTCTTTAAGGTTGACATGGTCTGACACAAAACAAGTGACCTCCACTGGTTGGTTATATAATTTAAACGGAACCACAGTGGCCTTAGATACGGGAACAGTTGTTGAATTTTTATCTATGCCTTCCACCTGATAAGAACCGTCTATCTGAAATGTCTGCATATTTAACCTGTCCACCAATTCTTGACTAAGAATACTCGATTGTGCACCACAATCTAATTCCACTATCGTATCCTGATTATTGATTTTCACTGTTTTCTGCAACGGGGATAAATATCTGGGTTCTTTCTGATGGTTGAAAGTTTTGCCCTTAACACAGTCCTCTGGGCTTCTAAAATTCGGGACTTTAGTAGTTTTTTGAGTCGGTACTGTTAGACGAACTCTTTGTAATTGATCTGTTACCACTCTTGCGTCTGTCTTCAAAAGGACATGAGGAACTCATATGACCTCTTTTATTACAATTGAAACAACGCATTAACGCAACACTAGACTTACCCTTGTTACTGTTTCTAACCGACTTTGGTAGAAATTTACGATAACCTTTATCTTTAGCTGATAAAACATTAATAGATACACCTGAGTTACTTACATAGCACCTAGCTCTGTTTAACAAGTATGCCACGGAGAAGTCAGTTTAATATCATCTGCTAACATAAAGCTTCTAATTTCTGGTGGCAACGCAGCTAAAAAGGTAGCAGTGTAAAAACACTGAGGAAATCCTGAAGGAGCCTTATTTTCTAATTTTGTGATGGCTTGGGCAAGTTCTTCAAAATTTGTAACCGAATGTAAGGATTGCAATTCTAAATAAACTTGCAACTGGTTTAGTCTGGTATCAAATCTTTTACCCAGTAATTCGACTAGCTGGTCAACTGAACTGATTGAGGATTCAATTTCTTTAAAATAATCGAATGCAACTTCTCTCAAAGTTAAACCTGCTAGCTCAACTTTATACTTGTTGTCTAAATTCTCTTCTTTATACATGTCGAAGAAATTTGTCAACTCTCTTTCCCATGTAGAAAATGTAACATTATTTTTATCTGTTGTTGAACCTGAGAAGCTAGAAACCAACTTAGTTAAATCCTTGATTATTTCACGGTGTGCAACTGATGGTATCTCTTTGGCTTGCAACTGCTGGTTAGTCAAAACGCTCGTAACTGCAGAAGCTATGGTAGACCCTAGAGTCTAGCTAAACTCAGTGAACCAAATCGGTGGCTCCGGAGGGACTGAAACACTGGACCCTAAAACTGGAGTAGCATCAGAAGACTCGACTTTGTCATTACGGGATTCTGCAACAGAATCTGACACGGAAGGTAATACCATATCATCACTGGCCACGGGAGTCTCCAAACGGTCAGTTGACATCGTGGAATTAACAGTGGAAGCGACTTTATTAATTTCTGGCATGCTCAAAACAACTGGATAAGGAATTGAAAATGTAAGTAAGATAAGTATAAAAATCTTGCTGGATCTGTAAACTAGAACGCTACCAAATGTAATAGATGAAGATCTACTACGAGAGATATACTCTTCTAGAATGATAAATATAATAAATGATTCTTGGTTGTTCGTTGTTGTCCTCTATCTATGATACACAAACTATACTGTATATACGGAATAAACTAAGATACACAGATACACAGATATATATATATATTATAAACAAGAAAAACAAGAACGTCGTCGTCGACTAAAGAGGTTGCAAGATCGTCTAGCGTGACATCAGGACAACATATGTCACAAAAAAAAAAAAAAAAAAAAAAAAAAAACATTAGACCCATACTTCGAACCACGGGATATTTCAAAAAAATTTCAAATCATAAAACTTGAGAGCTGTGGGATTCGAACCCGCGCATCCGAAGATATCAGAATGTTAAGTTCAAAGAACCTTAATCTGACGCCTTACACCACTCGGCCAAACTCCCAAATCACTGTTGTTAAGCATTCATGAGTTTTCTCAATATGAAGTAATAATGAAATGATTCTTTTTTTTTCATTTTACTGAACTATTTTAATATGAATAAGGCAAGTATAACTTTAATTTAGCGTATTTTGTTTTTAGTATCAAATAGTAAAATAATATTTTGTTAAAAATTGGAAAACCTTCAGTTGTGAAAAATTTATATATTAAATCCCACGTTGCAAAAAAGTATATTGTGTTAAAGATCTATATCTACTTTGTCACCTATAGAAAAGAAAGTGGTGGTCAATATATCCCATCCAAGAAAAAAAAAATAATGTAATTATTTAAATTAAAATACCAAAAAATTGGGCTATTATATATAACTCGGTATTTCTTTATATAAAGGTGTTGCGGTTTAAGAGATGTGGAGTAATAACCTATAAGTTATAAAGGAACATAATAAACCATATATTTTATAAGTAGTCACTCACAGATATTGAATAATACAAACATTAGTATACTAACCTCTGTAAGGAGTATATAAAGTGATAGATCAAAAGAAATTATTTTTAATTTCTGTATCTCGACTATTTATATTTTTCTAGAAAAAAATTTTTGATGAGAATTGGAATACTTTTCTCATATTATAATAATTTCAAACACCAAAAAATAAAAATAAACAATTGAATTTAGAATGTATTGAGGTAGAGAATGAAAATGAACTGTAGTTTTTCAAAAAAAAAAAAAAAGTATTACCCAAATGTTTTTGATAAGTTCAATAAGGATAGTGATTTTCAAAGTGTTAGTTATTTATTGTTTCGAAATCAAAGGTGTTACTATACTTTAAATATTCATGTAATCTATATATTTTTATACTTATATATTCCCCAGGAAAGAATTTAAAGTATTTTTTTAATAAATTTTAAAATATACAGAAAGTGCTTTAATCTGAGTGTTACTAATTGCATAATAGTTTTTAAAGAACTGTTACAAAACACCAAAGAAATATCTATTAATAAACTACATTGAGACTTTTGGAAAACTTGATTTAATAAGATTAATTTAATGAATATAGTTTAAAAAATGTCAAGCAGAATATACAGATACTCTGATTAGTTGTTTTTATTAAATATCTAGGAAAGCAATACTACAAATAAATTTCAATTAGTCAATGATTTATGAATTTGGTAAATATAAAGAGATTAAGAAATAAGTTTTTTTTTTCTTCCTAATTAACAAATTATATTCTGGTTCTTGATTACATTGAAATATAAAAGTAGTTTATAAGATAAAGAAATAGAGTATATTTAAAAAAGAAAAAAAAAAGACATGAGAATTTTATTAAAGAAAAAAAAATCTAACGAATAAGAGAATATTTGACAGAAAAAAGTTGTCACTATAAATGAGTTGCCGGTCAAAAATATTTGTGCAGAGCAACCGTTTAATAATATTAAGGTAACCAAGCATTTGAATTAACAAAACTTTTGGGGAAGTAAAAATTGTTGATATTCTTATAGAAAAAAGAAGAAATATGTTAATTAATTACTATTGGAAAATTAATTATTAGTCTCATATAAGAAAATCCTCTGAATAAAGAATATTAGTATACTTGTTTTTAATATAGAAAATTTTTCTTTATATTTATTTCTTACAAGGGAATAAACAATTATATAATTATAGATAATGTATAAAAAATAATGTATATACATTATTCATCCAGATTGGAAATTAAATGAGCAAAGTTACCCTTTTATGGGTTTTTACTTTTTGAAAAATATTTTCATAAAACTTCTTTGTCTCATCTTTGGGAATTGTGAAAGTATGTTAAAAAATTTTCGCCAGTGTGGATTGTGCATTACACACATTTCGTTTTCTAGGAGAATGATATAATTCGTATATAGGTATAAGATCATTCCAGCATGTTTATCGAATATATATAAAAGTTACATTGTATGTCTAATATATAAAAGTTTAAATATACATTTATATAGTGTAATGATCAAAATTATTTTTCTTGATGAATGTGGGTTTTTCATAAAGAGACGGTAAAAAAAACATTGTCCCTAGTATTTTTCCCATTACTTTTAATGTAAGATAAAGTGATTGGATTGAGTGGATCAAACATATTAATTTTCTTGGAACAGCAAAGATTTATATGCTAATTATATATTAAAGTTTAACTTCAAAAAAAATTAAAGTAGACGCCTGTTTGAGTTCTTTATTGTACAAAGTTTAATTTGCCAGAAAGATTCCGTTCCAGAAATAAATAATATAGAAAAGTTTGACTTCACTCATGTAATTTCCAACCTGGATTAAAAATATGTGTACTTCTTTTTTTATATTCTATTTTTAAATCTACAATTGTTCATTGCCTGTTCAGAAGTCAAGGGGAAAATATTCATATTATAATTTACTAAAAAATATAAAATAATGTTCATAAGAATATGACCACTAATGCCAAAGAGATGTATAACTGTTGAGAATTCAGGCCTTTATTTAATGAATAAATTGTAAATATTCTCAATTATATTCTATGTTTTCTTAGAGTTATTATTATACAAATATAAGTAAAGTTCATCACTTTTCTTTATCGATGTACAATAAAAAGAATTAATAGTATTCATAAAAGTGAAAACAGAAAAAAAAAATATGATATGGGACAAAGTCTCATATTGGTAAATATAAATATTGAGGACTTTCCTCTTCGAATTAAAAAAAAAAATTTAACCAAATAGTCTCATCGACATTAGTGACCTCTAAACAATAAATGTTCAGCTTTCTCACGTTTATTGAATACTAATTTCCTATTGTTCTATTCGTTTTATTCTAGATTATCCCACTTCAGTAATAACTTTATTTTTCATCCTGAGGAGTCTTATCAATTGCCCCATTTTTCAGTTTTTTTTTATTTACATTTTTTTTTTGTTTCTTATGTAAAAGTTTTAAACAAAACTTTAATATTTTTTAAAAAAAACACCTCCTTTTTCAAAAAGAAAAGAACAAATAGAACTTGAAAAATAAACAAATTCGTTTCTAAAATAAAAGAAGACAAATTTACTAACAATAAGATATTATTACAACTACCTTTTATGAAAATACACACGACCTTTTTGGATCAACTTTATCTATTATAAAAAAAAGATAAGATAGGTTTGTAACCGAAAATAATATGTCTAAACTGATCCCATAAGAAACATGATAAAAAACCTACAAAAAAAAAAAAAAAAAATTAGAATTCTTTACATATGAAAAATCCTAAAGCAAACACTAATAATTTTAAAATAAAATAAAAAAAGAATTGTGTAGTATTCCATAGTTTTCAGCATGTCAAAATATTTTCTGTTTTTATTTGTTTTGAAGATATATTTTAATAGTTTAAAAACACCTTTATTACATATGGGTCTAATATTTTAAGCTTCACAGTGTTTAAGTAACCAAAAAAAAAAAACAAAAATACTTTGTGCACATAAATAGCTATTTCCATACCTGTAATTTTTTTCCTCCTTAGAGGTAAGACTTCATGGGAAAGAAAAGTGTAATTCGAAAAAGTCACTTTCTAAACTTAATAAAACAATTAAAATATTTTAAGCAGAATCAGTAAAAATATTTCGTTTTCTATTATAAATTTGCAACCGCAATTGCTAGTTTTCAATAAACGTATATATTTTAATCAATCGTAAATAATAGCCTACTTAATTTAAGGTAATTATAATTTAAAGAAAACAAAACAAGACACCGACAATCTAGGTTAATAATTTTGCAGGTTGTCTAACTTCAACAATATTTGTAAAAGAAGTCCACTATTTTCACAGAAATAATTGACTTTTATAAAACTAAAAAGTAAAAAGAGAAACTTTTCTAGTTATCCACTGAAAACCTCAAAAAAACAAACAAAAAAAAAAAAACAAATAAACTTAACAGATACTCTCCATACCGTTAATTAAATGTTCAAAAAAATATATAAAAACCAGCATAAGAAGACTTTTAAAATGACAAACCCTCCCAGGTTTGAAAATCCACACTTATTTTATTTTCATATCCTTTATGAAGATTAAAGTATTTAATATCATTTCTATTTACTAAATATCTAACTTTTTAGCCAATTTTAGAATAGTAAGATCCCAAAACAAATACCGTAATAATTTGAAAGAAAATAATTAAATAAATAAATAAAGAGATATTCCCAGATAATATTATGTAGAACAGTATTACCATCAAAAATTTTAATTATTTTAAAATCTTCAAGACTAAAAACAATCAAAGGATTTCTTCAGGAACCCAATTAATATTATTATGTAAAAAATAAATATAATAAATTAGAATATCACTTAAACCTAAATAAATAAATAAAAAAAAAATTAAAGTAGAATCGAAAATTGTGTTTAGAATATTGTAATTTAAAGGTTATCTGGGACAAGAATGATAACATATGTGGTAATTGGTCTCTTAGTAGATTCATATAATACATAGCTGCTTTTTACAAGTACTACATTCAATTCTCTATTAAGAAAACCACACAAACCCTAACAATTCTCTTTCCCCTTCCCCTCCAAAGAAAAAAAAATAAAAAATAAAGTCAATTAAACCAAAACTGGAATTTTTTCGATGAAGAAAGAAAGAAGAATAAAATACAAAACAAATGTTGGAGGAGGGGAGTGGAAACACATGTTAAGGGAACAATATTAGTGACAATCAAAATAACAAGTCTTTAGTTAAAACAAAGAGAAATGTTATACATATTTTTAGTGTCCCTTTGATAAGAATGCTGATATGATATTTCAACTTATATAAGGCCCCCCCCTCTAAACATAAATAAGGGAACTTGACGGAATATGAAGATAGATCATTAGTGAATCAATGTTGTTTTGTTTTGTTTTCTCTTTTTATTTTATTTTATTTTATTTGTTTGGGTTAAAGCCAGTTTTACTTTTGTACCTTGGTATAATGGTAAGAAGATTCAAAAGAGTTTCTTTTGAATGATATATTAACCACAAAGATAATATAAAATAAATATATTGAAAAACTATAATTGTTTAGCTTAAAAACGAATATGAATATGATGGACATGGATATGGAAACAACCGTTCAAGCTACTGCTACATCTAATATAGAAAATATTAAACCAACTCCATTCGCACCTAAACATATACACGGTTTACCAATCTTACAACGGCCAAACTTGACTCCTGCTGAAAGACTCTACTGGGAAAACTACAATACAACAACTTTTTTCACAACTCATTTAGGGAAACCTAAGGCCTTACAATGCCATATCTCCACTTTGATGTTATGCTTTTTATTAATATATCCAATTTGCTTAGTATTTCATAATAAAAATACTATGAAATATTATTTCTCCCTCTTGACTTTAAACCAAATTTTGTTTGTAATATCATTTATCTCCTTATCTGTATATGTCTCCACTTTCCCTAATTCAGATATATGGTACCCACATAATATTTATTTCAAAGTTTTTACCTTATTATTTGTTTTTGTTTCTATTCATTATATTCTTTCTCTAATTCTCGCAAGATCAATTCTTGCTACATCTAATTTCAAGAATGAATACATTATATTAAATGATTTACATCCAGATATCACTTCAACTACTGATAACGATCTTAACAATGAAGATTTCCTAGAGCATGATATTGAAACTTTAACATCACTCAATGATGAGACGACTAACCCATGTAATACAATCAATCCAAGTTTATCAAAAACTGATCTCGATTACAATAATCTTTCCTTCGGAACCAAAATTATGTATTATTTTGTCAACTCTGTCAATCTTCTCCTATTATTATTCATGGCTGTAGACTTTTGTATTGGTTTAGCCATTGGAAATCTTTTTGGAAAAGAGAAAAGAATTTTCAATCTATTGGCACATTGGATTAAAGGCGGTGTCTTTATTATCCTTGGCACTATTTCATTAGGAAGATATTGTGGTATTAATCAAAAATATGGTTGGGCTTGGAATCCAATAATTTTCACTAGGAGACAATTTGTTTCTAATGGATTTGCGTCCAAATTTTTCTTCCCCAGGGGAACAATCACAATGGAAGCTATCGAATCTGGATTAATCTTATTCTATGGCAGTACTAATGTGTTTTTAGAACACCTTGCTGGTGCTGGCGGACCATGGACTGCTAAAGATTTACAACATGTGTCTATTGCATTTATGTATATTGGTACTGGATTATGTGGTGTTTTAACTGAGATACAATTAAATGAATGGAGGTTTGGAAAAGGCAAAAAACTGTTCAAAGAGTTCTTAAATGAAGAAGGAGAAGGAGAAGACATTATTGCCGGTAGTCCTGGATATTCTCCAAATCCTTTCCCAGCATTAACAATCTTTTGGACAGGAATTTTAATGTCACAACATGCACAAGCATCAGAACTTTCAACAAAAGTACATACCCAATGGGGGTTATTACTCTCTTATGGTTCCCTTTTCAGACTGTTAACTTATTTAATATTTTATTTGAAACCAGGAAACAATCAAAGTCCAACAAGACCTATAACTGAATTAATTACGTCATTTTGCTTAATTTGTGGGGGGATCATATTTATGGAATCTACTGATCAAGTTATTGAAGCAATGGAATATAGAGGTTTTACTCATCTATTTACTTGCAATATAAGTGTTTGTGTAAGTGTACTATTAATGGCTTGGTTAAATATTTTGTACATGTGGAAAAAGGGATTTACAAATGAAAATAAATTTTAGTAAAATAATTTAAGAAAAGAGTGTTCACCTAGTTCTGAAAACTTTTATTTATCCAGATATGTCTTTTTTTCTTCCCATATATCATTAGTAAAATTTGAGTATATTTTAGTTGACTTTTCCTTTTTTTTTTCTTATTGCTATGACAAATTAATGTCACAAATATATATATCACCAAATTATAATTTATTTTAATTCCAAGTTTATGCCTTAATTATACAACATGAGGAAACACATATTATCCAAAATACTTTATTAGCTAATTATATATGTTTTTTTTTTGTTTTTGTTTTCTCGCTATCTATATATATGTTCCCAATCATATAACTAACAATATATAATAATTAATCCGATGCAAATATATAATCAAAGATACTTCCTTAGTTAAGAGTTCCAAGTGTGGTGCCTAATGTTCTGGATATTCTCATATTGTAAAGAACAAAGATGAACAAGAATCAAATTTAAATGAAACTAAACATCAAGTTTTTTTTCTTTTTTTTCAGTATATTTATTTTGTTTTCACAAACATTTCTAAAAGTAACCATACACAAGTAACTTTTTGAGGATACTTTGAACGTAACTTTTTAAAAGATTCTGTTATAAAACTAACCTTAGACTTGTGTATTAATAAATTCACATAAAAAATAAAAATCCTTTATAACATACGAGGATATTATAAATCTAGACAGAGGATGCACATTCATAGACGGTAGTGTATTTAGATCACTTTATGGGGTTCTATAACGTGCCATCATGTCCCTAGAGGAGGATAATAACACCCCTCAGCCTTCTTCTATATAGGTGACAAAGTATATACAGATCTTATACATAATATAACATTTCTCGACGTTGGTACTTATATAAAAATTTCATTACTGAAAATTTTTCCAAACATCCCATCACGTGATAATATTACACTTTCATATCACAACAGATTCTTTATATTTAAAAAAGTAGCTTTATTATTAAAACAAGTAATAGGAGAGATTGGTTCCTCTCTTTTGGTTCTTTTCCTTCATTAAAAAATATATATCGGTATTTGTGGAAAAGAAGTCTACCTAAAAGTATATATGCAACAATTAACAGAAATTATTGTAGGTTAAGAAACTAAATTGTACAATTGCTAATAATAAAAAAAGGGAGTATTCAATTAATATTAATACCTAAACTAGCTTTCGAAGTGTACTTTATTTCAGACGCAATTACAAACCTATACTGCTCTAAAAATAACATATAAATATATATATATGTTATATATATATAACTTTACACATTTTTTACCTCACTGTTTCCTTCTTTTTATAATAAAATCCACTTTTTTTCTTTCTCTCTCTTTTTTTTTTAAAGAAAAAAATATTTGAGAAACCTGCATTCTAGCATGTTACTTGCTGAAAACACTTTTGAAAATTAAAAAAAAAAAGCTTTCATAGTTTTTTTTCTGTGACATTAATACCCCCTCCCCCAAAAAAAAAAGTCATTTATTCCAATATACATCTTGTTAAATACCAGGGCATTTACCCGATACACTCATCATTTTTGGTGTGTAGTTTCTTGCTTGTTTTTCTATATGTATCTAACTATATACAAAGATACCACTTAGAAAGTTTATTGATACATTCACTTCTTAACCTTTTTAGTATTTCTATTTTTCTTTTAAATTTTATCCTTCAAAAGTATAAAAACTTTTCAACCACCAATTTTTAAAAAAAATATCACTTCAAACTCACTTTCAACAAATCACTTATTTTAATGTGACACTTAAAACTTATCTTTTCTCATTAATTCAAATAAAAACAAAAATGTATAAAAAACAACTAATTTCCTTCGATAAAATTCAACAGAAATAACATGAGTAACGACAATCTTTTTTTTCACAATCTCTGTTGTTAAATCTTTTGTAATCTCGGAAGTGTGTGAAAAATCTTCATCACTGTGGATTGTGCTTTACACTCGTATTTTTCTTTTTGTATGAATAGATCAATTCCTAAACACGCAGGAGGTCGTTCAAACACTTTCAGAACAAAATAACAAAACTCACTAAAGGAGATTTGCACATAAAGATAGAAGAACAAAAATGGAACAAAAGAAAATAAAAATAAATTAAACTAATTAACTCATAGGGTATTTTACATTATTCTAAACTAAAAAAAAAAGAAAAAAGAAAACAAGTCTTTTTATTGAAAAAAATAGAGCAAAACCCACATTTACAATAAAAATACAAATATTTGAAACATTAAAAAAAGGTATTAAAACCATAAAAAGACTCCTAAAAGAAAAAAACAAGGGTTTATTTTGTGTAATATATAACATACAATCATCGGTTCACAACAGTAGTTCGAATGGCACTATGGCCGAGTGGTTAAGGCGAGAGACTCGAATTCGCTAATTCGGCTATCTCTTGGGCTCTGCCCGCGCTGGTTCAAATCCTGCTGGTGTCGTTATTTTCTTTTTTTCCCTTAGCCTTCTGCGACGGCCAAAGGGGGGAAGTAAAGTTTTTTTTGGGTTTTTTGTCAGGAAACTGGCACGTGTTTTATTTATTTGTTGTTGTTGTTGTTGTTAGGGTTTTACCGTAAAATTGTATGTTTTTCTCAATGTAGATTAGGGTTGTGTGCCTTTATAACAGAAATAAAATAATTGTTGGAGAGGAACAACTGCCGTTTAAAGCAACAACAGTCAGATTCCCAATAACTGTCAACAGATCGTATGAATATATATATTGATGAGTCAATCGATGTTGTCTACAGGGACATCTGTACTCACACCATCCTGAGATAGGTATGCAAAAGATTATTTTACTCTACCCTCCCCCCCCCTCTCTCTCTGTAAACGTATTGAAATTAAACAAATAAAAGAAAAATGTCTTATGATTTAGTTCTGTATTTCATTTTCGTTTATATATTGTCTCGTGTACAATAATAAAGAGATACAAACTACGACTAACGTGTTCTAACATGCATTAATACCATACCCCAATACAATTCTATATATATATATATATATATAATGTCGGTACAAGGAAAGCTTCTGAGAGTAGTGTGAATATATATCAAATTAGTCAGATTAGAGGATATAATATACCGAGACTAAAATAGAGCGGAAATTAGCAAACAAACAAATAAACAAAAAAAAATATTGTTCGTTTATACATGTATTTTGATCATTTTCGTTACAGAGCCTTGATTGACCACTGCTAAGAACTGTTCATTCTATGCCAAAGACAACATTAAAGAGTGAACTTTAAATAAATCAAAGGTACTAACTTACCATTAAATCAGTGTTTCTGTTTCTTTTTTCTTTTTTTTTCTTTTTGTCGATGATTATTCCAAATTTAACATAGAACAATATATATATATATATATATATACATACAGAATCAATCTGAACGATATTGTCTGTGTTGAAAAATGTTGCCTAAAATTTACATTTCTTCTCAAGGTAAGTTTGTAGATAAGTTTGGTAATTCAATGCAATTACGAGGAGTCAACTTCGACCCCTCTGTAAAATTCCCCTCTAGTCCAAACCATCCAACCTATTTGCCTATAGACTATTCCAAACAAGATCAGACATCAGTCAGTTTTGTCAATCATCCTATCCCTATTTCAGATGTTAAGCCTCATATTCTACGTCTAAAATCATTGGGATTCAATTGCCTTAGAATACCATTCACTTGGGAATCAATGGAACATGATGGTCCAGGAGAATACGACTTCAAATATATGGATTATTTAATCAATCTACTCACAACTATTCACACCGTGGATAACGGAATGTACATGTATCTAGATCCACATCAAGATGTATGGTCTAGATTCACTGGTGGTTCTGGGGCACCGTTATGGACTCTTTACGCTGCAGGGTTTCAACCAAGCAGATTCTATGAAACATCCGCTGCGTTGCTTCATAGTAACTACACAAATGTTGAGAATTGTAGCAATACAAAACCTTTGCCCATGTTATGGACCACTAATTATTACAAGTTGGCATGTCAGACAATGTTTACATTGTTTTTTGGTGGTAAAACGTTTGCACCTAAATGTGTCATTAATGGTGTTAACATTCAGGATTACTTGCAAGATAAATTTATTGACACTGTGCTAACATTTTATTCTCGTTGTCTAAAAAGGGCACCTTTTTTATTTACTGATAATTGTATTATTGGATTGGAATCTATGAACGAACCTAATAATGGATACATTGGTGCAAAGAATCTTGGGAAACTCTCTTCGGATAGGAAGTTGAAGTTAGGAATTACACCTACTGCACTACAAAGCTTTCTGTTGGGGGAAGGTATTGGATGCACAGTTGAATATTATAAATTAACACAATTAGGACCAATGAAACAAGGTACCCGAAAAATCAAAAGTAATAAATTAAAATGTTGGTTAACCGAAGAGGAGAGGAATCAAATTGATCTCAAATACAATTGGAAAAGAGGAGAACAGTGGCTGCCACATCAATGTATATGGAAGTTACATGGCGTTTGGACGGATAATTGCCAATTATTGAAACCAGACTATTTTTGCCTTAATCCAATAGACAATTCTATTATCGATGAGAGAACATTTATTAACCAATTTTTCATGGATTATTATGAAAAATTATACAAAAAATTTAGATCAATTGATAATGAAAGATTTATTTTTATGCAACCACCTGTGTTGAAAGAACCCCCCTATATCATTGGCACAAAGTATTCCCAATTAATTGATAATAAAACCGTTTATGCATGCCATTTTTACGATGGGTATTCCTTAATGTTTAAGACTTGGAACAAATATTTCAATGTAAACACATATGCAATAATGAGAGGTAAACCAGCCTGTCTCAGTATACTGATAGGTGAGCGAAGTATTCGAAAATCATTTGGAAATCAATTAAAATCTATGAGCCAAGAGGTATCAAGGAATCTTGGCTATTATGTACCTGTTATCTTCAGTGAAATTGGTATGCCATTTGATATGGATGATAAAAAATCGTATTTTAGTCAAGATTCAACTAACTGTTACAATTCACAGACCAAGGCTATGGACGCCATAATGTATGCTCTTGAGTGTAACAATTTGTCATTTAATCTATGGTGTTACTGTCATCTCAATACACATGACCATGGGGACCATTGGAATAATGAGGACTTCTCGATTTGGTGTAAAGAAGATATAAATTTGAACCAAGAAACGATTTCAAGGATAAAATACTCTATGGATCTTGAGAGTGACATTATCAAAGTGAATAATTCTGCAAAAAAATGTATTGAGGATATGGGGTATTGTTGCCTTTCTGTTGAGAATATCAATCTTGATGGGATACGACCTTTATCAGCTTTATTGAGACCGTTCCCAATGAGAATAAATGGAAATTTTGTTTCAGCCAAATTTAACCGAGAATCGAGAGAGTATTCCTTAAACCTGAAATGTAATAAGCGACAAAACGAGGAACAGGATTGTAACAGTTCGTTTACTGCAACGTACATATTTTTACCTCAATACCATTTCCCAATTGACAAAATCACCATTGAAACTAGTTCAGGTTCCATTCAATATTTTTCAAGATATCAGGTATTAGAATGGAACCATGAGTTAACAGGAGAGCAAAATATACAGATCAAAACGAATAAATAGATAAATGTAAAGACTTATCATGCATTTTGAAAGCAAAATATGTTTCCCTGTTTTTACTAATATTACAGATGCATTGCTCTACAATAAATCATATATATATATATATATATATATATATACTTGTGGATATTTATTTGGTGTATTATTTATTCTGATTTAATTTCTTCAGAGTCCAGTTTTCTCTTCTTGTTAAATTCATTATTAAATTGAGTAACACGATTTTGGAAGTAATCAATAAAAGGTTGCAAAGATTCCGATGGTTTACCATTGGAATTATTAAATTCTTCTTGAATAGTAACCAATTTAGGCGCTTTATCTGGAGTGAAATCATTAGAATTAATAGGAACACAAACGTTCCCAGTGGCCGGATGTATACAAAATGGTGCCTTTAACAGATGGATCAATTGTCTTGTGACTTCAATATCTAATTTAGGGTACAAAATCAACATGACTATATCTTCCTTCCATTGTTTTAATCTAAACATGAATTCTTTACGTCTTTGATTATTATTAAATTTCAAATTGGATGCAAATTCATCGATGTCATTCCATTTGTCAAGACTTGATCTATTAGGTTGTTCGTTGACCCAGAATTTCGTCAAAGTATCGACCAAGATCTTGTCACCCAAATTAGGCAAAAGAGTCTTTATCGCGTTGTTATCATCCCTCCAAGGATCCTGTTCAACCAATATAAAATCCATGAAATAGGGCTTTAACATATCTAAAGAGCGGTTTAAATGAGGATGGTAAGGTCTTTTCAGATTCAATCTTTTAGATAAAGATCTATCCCTAATGACATTTAAATAGTCTAGGATATTTCTACGTTGCAAATCGGTAAGATTCATTGCACGTTCATCGTTACACCAACAGTGGGCACCACGTCTCCCGGAGAAAACCCAAATAAAATCATGGAACCCGAAATCTTCTACCAATGCAACATTAATGACATCTATAGCTAAAGTGATAAATTTCCAACATTTGTGGCACACTTGGGCACCTTGACAACAGGTACGGAAGGAATCATAGTCATCCATATCGATATCGAAGACCAATTCCTTCCTTTGAGGTATTAGCTCAGATTTCATTAGCATGTCCCTATCTTTTGGTGGTTTGTTATAGATTGCACCAATTTCGAATCTGTCTGGGTTAAATTTACAGATCATTTCTTTAAATTCATTTAAGGTGGAGATAGAGTTATAACGTTTGTAAGCACCCGAACGGAATGCCATAGCAAATTCTCTTGTTTTAATGCAATTGCCATTTTTAGATCCCTCTTGGACAGACTCGTTGTTGTCATTAAGATTCTTTCTATTTAACCATGAAAAAACAGCAGGGAAGGGATAGCAGTTTTGGTAGTAATGTTCCATATCAGCAGCACTAGGTAAAGACATGATTAATAATTCAAATTGCAGACCTTGGGGGGGGGGGGGGGGGAGGAGAGAAAGGTTTTACTTATTCACAATATCACTCCACCAAGTCTCAACAATCAACTAAAAGGACTAATGCCCTCACTTTAATAATATTCACCATACTGTTAAAAATTCATTTATAAACTGCAACAAAAATAAAAAGTTCGAGCAAGAAATGTTTGTGGGTGTTTGGGTTTTGATAATCCGGGTAACCAAAAAAATCTGTGGCAAAAAAAAAAATAAAATAAGAGTTTGGTAGGTCCTCTAAGAAGAAGTTATAAAAAAAAAAGAGTAACTGGCTGAGTAATTATATGTGTGGAGTGTTTGGTAGACAATGATGGAAGAAATAGGTTTAATCCATTGATAACCGGGAGTTGAGATCAGTGAGATAAGATAGAATAAGATAAAATTTTTGGATATGGATATTTTGTTGGGTATTAAAGTTAAAGATAGTGTGATTTTAGCCACTTCTAAAGCCGCTACAAGAGGTATATCCGTGTTGAAAGCAGATGATGACAAGACAAGAGAATTGACTCCACATACTATAATGGGATTCACAGGGGAAGCTGGGGATACTGTACAATTTGCAGAATATATTCAAGCTAATATGAAACTTTATTCTACTAGAGAAAACCATGATTTATCTGTAGGCTCAGTGGCAAGTTTTGTTAGATTAGAGTTGGCTAAGTCTTTGAGGTCACGTAGGCCCTTCCAAGTTAATGTCCTAATAAGTGGTGTCGATATTACTAAAGCTACTAATGATGAAAGTGATGAAGTAGTTATAGAACCTCATTTATATCAAATCGATTATTTAGGTACGCAAGTAGAGTTACCATATGCAGCTCATGGTTATGCAGGTTTTTATACTTTCTCACTTCTAGATCATCATTATAGACCAGATATGACGTTAGATGAAGGGTTGACGTTATTGAAACTATGTATCAATGAATTAGAAAAGAGAATGCCAATCGATTTTAAAGGTGTTTTCGTTAAAGTTGTAGATAAGGATGGTATAAGACAATTAGATGATTTCTGAACTATTCACTAACTTCAATTAAATTTTCGTTATCTTCAAGTATTTCCATTGCTTCTTGTGTGTTTATTAATTTTTATCAAGTTATTTCTCCAGCTCTAACCTCATTTCTTTTCTTTATATACTAGTTTTTAAGTTGTGGATATATAAACAAACACATGACCTACAATGGCATATATATATATATATATATATATATAATGTTATTAAAAAATGTAATGCGATAATATTTGATACCGTCTTTGAATAACAGATTCCAGAGTAAGCAGCAGGTAAAGTAATATATATATATATATATATATTCAACAATATATTTTTTCTTTCTCTCCTTATATGTCTTTCTTCATTCGAGAAGGAAAGAGGAACAAAAATTTATTAAAGAAACAAGAACCCAAAAAAATAAGAGTAGGCAGAAAACTTATCATTTAAGATGGAATGGCAGGAAAAAATACAACAACAACAGCCATAGGCAAGTGCCACATACTCTACATCGTTATATGGGTATATACTCCAATGTCATCAACATGTTATGTACGGTGTTCTGGTCTTCATTTATCAAATAATAAATTAAGAGAAAATTTGTATCTTTTATTCAGTGAGTATGGTGAAGTTATTAAGATTACAGTACAATCAGGTAAAGATACCTTGGCTTGGGTCGCAATGTCTAATGAACAAGAAGCTCAATTGGCCTCTTATTCTTTGAATAATAGTCGATTTTTCAACCAGGTCTTGTCTGTGCAATTGAGTAATAAGAATACGCAAAATATTGTATAGTATATAATATATAATTAATATATATATATATATATATATATATATATGTGTGTGTGTGTGTAAATATATATATTCCTTTTTTTTTTTGCTGTTTGATACTTATCGGATTACTTCCTTTTCTTATTTATGTTACTTATTCTAATAAATATTTATAACTTACTAAAATTATTTGGTGAATAATGTTATTACATCTTCATCATGAACTTTATGGTTTAAACCACATTTTTGTGGAGAATGTTTTGCAGAAGATCCCCATACTAATGCATATTTAAATTTATCTTTGAAGTCTCTATGGATTGAATGACAAAGGTCGCCCACTGTGGATCCATTTCTTACCACTAGAGGGTCGTCAAATACAGGTTTTTGACCACGTTTCTTTGTATAGACCCGAGATAGATTCAACTGGTACCATATTTCTTCAACGACGTCTTGTATCCCTAAATCCATTTCACATGACATTACTACGGTGTTTGGTTCACGAGCTAGACGGTCCACTTCCTCCAATGATACTGCATCAATCTTATTATAAACATAAAGACATTTAATATAATTTCTATGTTGATTATTAATGATATCAATGAAATCATCAACGGTACATGAAGAATCACGCACAAGGATTTCACAGTTATGAATACGATAATCTCTTAAAATGGCTTTAATTGTCATTTCATCTAATTTGCCTGGTAAAGGTGGAGATGCAAAGGTGATTTTAACACCACCAGTCTCTTTCTTCTTAAAATAAATGTTTGGCTTCTCTTTGTTTAATCTAATACCTACAGCTTCCAATTCGTGTTCTAATGATTCACGCTGATGCTTACTCTTTGTAGCATCAAGGATCATTAATATTAAATCTGCAGTTCTTGCAGTAGCAACGACTTGTCTACCACGACCTTTCCCCTGTGATGCACCATATATAATACCAGGTAAATCCACAATTTGAATCTCTGCACCACCATATTTTAATACACCAGGGACAGACGTCAAAGTAGTGAAGGCATAATGTGCAATTTCTGATTTCGTAGAAGTGATCTTACCAAGCAATGAAGATTTACCGACAGATGGATAACCTATTAACACTACACGAGCATCACCAGATTTAGCCACTTCAAAACCTTGACCACCACCGGATCCACCACTGGCATTAGCTTCATCTGCTAAAAGTTGTTGTCTATAACGAGCAAGTTTCCCCTTCAATAAACCCAAATGATGTTCAGTCGCTTTATTCTTTTGAGTTCTCGCCATTTCTTCTTCAATGGCTTTGATTTTTTCAATGACACCCATCTTTTATTGATTACTTTCTTTTCAGTTTTGTTTTGTCTTGTTATATTAACTTTCAATTTTTTTGTTTAACCGTCTCTCTATCTACATCCCTATAAAAAGATATATATATATATATATATATATAAGTAAAGATATTGTTATGTTGATTGTTTGTATGGACTATGGTCTTCATGATTTTTCATCTCTGTGAAGAATTTTTTCTGTATTTTTTTTTTTCTGTATTTTTTTGACTTTTACAAAAAGTTCAATGTGTTATATAATAAGAAGAAAATTTACTATAACCAATAGAGTAGTTGTATACACCCAGATACGTGCAAGTATAAGTACATTTACTATACTAACGTATAGAAGAGTATATACCATATCTATTGGTGCGACAGTACATTCAGAATATTAAGGATAAAACGAGTCACAAGGACAATGAACTATAACAACGGCAACCCAATGTTCAACTTCCCCCAGGGGTCCATGAATATGAACAACGGAGGATCTGCATCCTTTGGTTTCAACAGTTCCAACAGTATGAATTTCAATGGTACTAATCAATTTGCAAATGGTAATATGATGGATATTGCCCCTGATCCTTTACCAAACGGGTTACTCAACGCTTTATCTACTCGTGGATATGCCCATGAACCACCTTTATTAGAAGAAATCGGAATCAATTTCAACCATATTTTAACAAAGACAAAGATCGTGTTAAACCCATTGGGTGCAATGAACAGTACTGGTGATGGAACCGGTATCATGTCACAAGAGATCTTAAACGACTCAGATTTTGCAGGTCCCTTGATCTTCTTTATGTGGTTTGGTCTATGTCTTTTAATATCAGGCAAAGTCCACTTCGGTTACATATATGGTGTAGCATTGTTTGGTACTCTATCATTACACTATTTGTCTAAATTGATGTCTTCAAGCAATAACAACAGATTACGGTTCTTCACTACAGCATCCATCCTAGGTTATTGTTTCCTACCATTATGTTTCCTAACTTCTGTTGGAATCTTCTGTAAATTGAATAACACCATGGGGTATATACTAGCCACAGTATTTGTCATGTGGAGCACTTGGTCCTCATCTGGTTTCCTAAACTCATTATTACAGTTGTATAATGCTAGAGCACTGATCGCATACCCATTGGCCATCTTTTACAGTGTCTTTGCTTTAATGGCCATCTTCGTCTAAGAAACCATTACTATTATTACCATTACTATTACTATTATTATTACTATTACTATTATTAAAATTACTCCGTTGCCATGGAGACGCTACACCCATACATTTCCCCATCCGAATTTCCTCGAGGGATCTGAAAAATGTGATGTTTTTTTTTTTTTTTTATTGCAAATTTGATGTAAACTGAATACATTTATACGTATATATGAGTTGTACAATATTATATATATTTATGTTTACGGTAACTTCCCCATGGTAGTGGTATCTGTTTCATATACCCCATATTGAAATATCCTGTATAAATGTGTAAGGGAAGGGTTTTGTTAAGTGATGAGTCCTTCAATGTATAGACATATTACTACTCCGATTTTTTATCCTAATGCATCCCCACATTTAGGCCATCTATACTCTTCATTGTTGGCTGACGTTCAACATAGATGGAACCAGCTACAGATGTGTAACAGTAAATTCACCACTGGAACAGATGAACATGGTTTGAAGATACAACAGGCAGCGATTAAAAATGGGTATACTGACCCATTGAAATTCGTAGATACTTTAGTGCCAAAATTTAAATGTCTGGATACCCAATATGGGATCAACTATACAACTTTTATTAGGACTACGGATGTTAATCATATTGAAAATGTCAAGAAATTGTGGGAGATCTGCTATCGAAACGGACATATCTATAAGGACGTCCATCATGGTTGGTATTCTATCTCAGATGAAACTTTCTATCCTGAATCCAAAATCACTAAATTAGAGAATGAGGACGGCACCAGTGTTAAGTATATTAACACTGAAACAAATAATGAAGTCACATATCATAAAGAGACAAATTATTTCTTTAAATTATCTGGATTTCAAGATCATTTGATCGAATTACATTCAAGGGGGGGTTCTAACGCATGGATATTCCCTGAATCAAAACGATTAGCGCTATTGAACGAATTGAAATCCAGAGATTTATCAGATTTATCCATCTCTAGACCATCAGAAAGGTTGTCTTGGGCCATCCCAGTGCCAAATGATTCTACACAGAGTATCTACGTCTGGTTTGATGCATTGACTAATTATATCTCTTCTTTAGGACCTTTAGAAAACTTATATAGCAAAAATAGTAGTAATGAAATGAAGAAATATTGGTTACAAACTACACATATTATTGGTAAAGATATCATGAAATTCCATTGTTGGTATTGGCCAAGTTTTCTGCTCTCTGCTGGGTTACCATTACCAAAACAAGTTATCATCCATGACCATTGGCTTTCACAAGGTGTCAAAATGTCTAAATCATTAGGTAATGTCATTGACCCTATGAAACTGCCTTCTAAATATGGTAAAGATATCGTTCGTTGGTCTATATTGGAAAATTCACAGTTAGATCATGATAATAATTTTAAATATGAAGATTTATCGAAGTGTAGAAACGTGTTTATATCCAAATGGGGGAACCTCATTAATAGATGCTGTAATGCCAAATCAAAATTCAATCTGTTAAGAGCAGTCACTAAAACATGTGTCTATGTTTCCAATAAAGCTGATTTCATTAATATGTGGGGACAACAATCATCCTTATCTCCTTTTGAAAATGACCAAGTAAGGACCATTTTTGAACAATTGGAATCGTTACAGGAGACCTTTGCTATAAAGATGGAAACGTTCCAATATAATCTTATTATAAAGGACATTTGGCATCTTATTGATCAATTAAACCTATTTATTCAAACTACAAAACCTTGGAATAAAACATTTACAAATCAAACTAGACAAGATTTGATAATATTCTTAACTATGGATATTTCTAGAATACTATCTATTCTTACAAAACCAATTATACCTAACATATCAAATAGATTTTTAGATAGGATAGACGTTTCTTTAGAGAGGAGATCTATCAGTGACGCTAAATTTGGTGTTGATCACACATATGGGGTTAATGCTAATGATCCTTCTATGGAGGTTCCCATTGAAAGAAAAGTAGCATCATACGAGTATTGATTGACCAATTAATTTGAATCAATAACTTTCATGTAAATAAATAAATAACGTCTTTCTATTAATATTTTTTGCTCTCGGTACCCAGACTTTTGAATATCTTATCTCCCTCCCCCCTCATTTTCTTGTCTGCTGTTTGGATTTAGATTCCATTTCAATATAAAGGTGATTTCTTAAACAGATCAAGTGAATTGTTTCTAATCTACAATATATTTATAATGGAAGGGGATATTTGAAAGATTATATATATATATCAATAAGCCTATGTAAATAATATAACAATACGATTGATCATATTATTAAATTGGACTCTATTCATTTAAAAAAAAAAAAATAACAATTTTTATATCATCAAAATGTCTATACACTTGTGATTTTAAATGCAGATATATGTAGAGTATCTATTGATGATTTGTAGTATTATTTAATGATACAGCGATAATAAAGAAAGACCAGGAATGTTTTGTATACTTCAAATGTACTCTGCCTAATTGCCAAGGAATGTCCACACCTCGAGGATAAAAGTTGCCTGTAAATTCGCTTTATTCAATTGTTATATTACGATAAAAAATTCCGAAACAATTCCGAGCTGACGGGAAAAGGCGGAATGGACGAACATTCTATTTTTTGTTCCTCGAGAAAATAATAATAATAATAATAATATTTTTTTTTTTCTTGACTTTCTCCCAAACGTTCCTTGAATGGATTATGTATACAAGTATAATTTATACAAGTGATATTATCAGTTTAACGAAAACACATCTGTAAGCGTACCTCAATGTGTACACGTACACTTATATAGATTGCGAGGTTTCATTTCCCTTTTTATATGTCATCTTTATGTAGTTTATATTAATGCAGGTGTGTGTTTGTGTCTCCTTTGGATCTGTTTGTTTTTTGACTGAAGTCCTTGGAACATAGGATTGGGTGGTGAATGATCGAATAAGAAGTCAGTAGACCATTGAATAAGATATTGAGTTGTTATTAACGTATTAAAATATGGGTAAAACATTTAGAGATTCTGCATCCAAGAGAGCTGCTGGGTTAGCCAAGAAAAGAGAAAATGCTGCTGCAAAGGAAAGAGAGGCCGCAGAGAGAGCTGAAGCTGAAGAAGCAGCTAAATGGGAACAAGGTGCAAAGCAAAAGACTGCAAGACAGAAACAAGAAGAAGAACGTAGATTAGAAAGAATGAGACAGAAGAAAATTAAAGAACAATTGATGGCTGAGGAAGAAGCTGAGTTGTCTAAAAATACTAAAGCTGGTAAAGTTAAAAATAGAAGAAGAAAATGAGCAATTATGACCTTTCATGAATCAACCAATTAGTTAAAGCTCCTTCACTCTTTTATCTACTGATATATATATATATATATATATATATATTATAATACATCTGTTTATTTATTTATTTATTTATTTATCAAATTAATGGTTAATCTCTTTTTATTGATAACTAGTTTTTTTTTTCGCTCTCCTCTCGATGAAGATAAGTTATTAAGGTAAAAGGTATCTAAAATAATTAACTGGCTAGGAGTATATGCAAGTGTGCTTATATGTTTATTCACTCCCAGGACAAATCCCACTCTCCAAAAGAATATTTAGGAAAGTGATGGTCTCTATACATATAAATCATGGGTTAAGATACGTGGCTCCATATTATCATAAGAATAGGATTTTTGTTAAAGGCAGATGGGTCGGTAAACCATTATTAGATATATTAGTTAAAGAATTCAGGACATTTAATAAAGACTATTATACTCGAGCAATTCTCACAGGGAAATATAAATTGTATAGAGACGGCATCGAATTGCCTCTAATTTCCATTCCCATTTCTAAACCGTCTTTAACCCCCGTTATAAATAATGAGATAACGATTCGTTCTGGTGATATCTTAGAGGCTATGATACATAGACATGAACCCCCAATCAAATACTGGTTAAATATATCTAAAGATCAACATATGAATGAGAATGGCCATACAATAGATGGAATCCATATCATTTTTGAAGATGATAATCTGATAGTAGTAGATAAACCAAGCGGTATTCCAGTACATCCAACAGGCGGATACTATTATAATACCCTAACTGAAGTGATTAAACGTGGTTTAACAATATATAAAAATACGAGTACAGATCTGTACCCTTGTCATAGGCTGGATAAAGTCACTTCTGGTGTTACTATACTAGCCAAAAATAAACAAATGGCAAGTAGTGTTCAAACGAAGATTCAATCTCATAATATGCAAAAGTTGTATTTAGCAAGGGTACATGGCAAATTTCCTGGATCTATTCCCCTCAACGATAGTAAATTAGAATCATCACATCAGATTCCATTTAATTTTAATCCAGATCCAACTCTCATGATTAAATGTGATTCCCCCATTTATACTATCCAAACAAAGAGACAGTTCCCAAATGGATTAGGTCCATCTCGTCCAGCTGAAACAATAATATATCCATACTGGTATGATCCAAACACAGATCAAAGTGTAGTAGTATGTAAACCTTTAACAGGTAGAACCCATCAAATTAGAATTCATCTTTTAAGATTAGGGTACCCCATAGTCAATGATACATTATATTGTCCACAAGTGACAAAATATCCTTTATATTTGGATTTTTTTAGAAGATATGAGGCTTGGGAAGAATGTCCATCAAAAGACGTATTAGCCGATCAATTCAATCAATTGATTAAAGAGGCTACTGATATTAGAGAAAGTAGATTATTATTATTATCAAAAATCAGTCAAACAGATTCAATATGTGATGAGTGTGAATTACCTTTAATGAATGATCCACAGGACTTAAATGATATGGGTCTATATTTACATGCATGGAAATATTATCAAATAGATCCAGTGAATTCCAACGATAAATACGGCAGTTTCGAGACAAATATTCCATCATGGGCAATTGCTCATCAATAATAGGGAAAAAAAAAAGATTCTTCCTCCTTGTCTTATTTGAAAAGTATACTTATTAAATATATATGTATTATGTATGTATATTTAATAGAACAAAATAATAACATAAAAGTTGATTAGTGAGTCAAATATTTAAATAGTTTATGCACCTGGAGCATTTACTTTACCTTTCAATCTTTGTAAAATTTCTTTGAATTTGGTTCTATCTCTACCATTTACTACAGCTGCATCATCTTCATTAATCAATTGCAATGCACGATCCCATGTAGTGGTACCTTCTTGTTGAAAGAATTGATCTCGTTTAGCTAAAAATTCTTTTGCAGCAATTTGTGTTGCTTCAATACCTTCTTGTTTCTTTTTATTATAATTTTCATAAAATTCATCTATATAGGTGATTGCTTCATTTTGTAAATCGTTCTTCTCTTTTGATTCTCTTTCATCTCTCTTAGAAATTTCAGCTTCACGAGATTTCTTCCATTCAGAGATAATCCTTTCTGCATCGGCATTAACTTTGACATTTATGTTACCTGAATCGGGTAGTGTATCATTATTAATTAAATTATCTTTGTTGTTTTGTTCCTGAATTGCAGACGCTTCATTGACAGTAGTATCATTATTTGTATTGGTATTATTAGAGGTAAACTCAGCAAACTCGTCATCGTCATCTTGGTTTTTGTTGTCAACATCACCTAAAAGATCAGCATCTTCTTCAGTTTTGAATTCATCACCAAGGACTTCAGCTTCTCTTTTCAAAAAATCAGTTTCATCATGTGATTCAACTGTAGTGGTGATTTGTTCTTCGATATCTTCATTTGAGTCTAAAGCAGGAAACCTTTCAGCCATTGTTTATATGTACTATCAATATATATATATATATATAAGAGAACGAAAAGAATTTTTCACTTTTCTTGTATTTGTTTCTTGATATCTCGAACACAACTAATTGTCCACTTGTAACAACAACTTTTCAAACACTCTACAAGTTAAAGGAAACAATATATAACTCTTTCCTTGACACCACAAAGTTTAATAATATCTTCAAACATCTTTCTGTTGGTGTCGCTGTCGTTGTTGTTCCTTTACAAGAAGAGAAAATAACCAAAACTCAAATTTTTCAATTTCACCAAAAACTGTTACCCGCACAAACCGACTGATAGTATTGTTATTATACAAACTATATTTAATATTACTATTACTATTTATTAATATATAAAGGTTTAATGGTATTAACAAATGACCAATTCGAGGATAGTAATGTTGTTGTCTATTGTGGAATTGACACTATATGTATATATATAAGGAACAGAGAGAATGATTTTGTTTTATTTCACAAAGACACTCACTGCTCTTCCAATCTCTATACACGCTTGTGTCCTTAAATCAATCAATTTGAGGGCATTTAATGTAGAATAATATCCTGTCCTAATTGCCACGAATGATAAATCTACAAAGTATGATTCATGTGGATTAATTATAGGAACTTTGTAATCGTTTGATAACAAAATAAGTCCCTCAGTCATCTGTCTTTGTCTTTGAATCCATATTGCTTTTCTCTCTAAAGTTTGTAATCCATTTGATGCCATATTTATAGATTGCGTTATCGAAGTAGGGCTTTGATTATTATAATAGATCACTGGATCTAGTGGTTGTGAAGACATATTAGTTATTTGTAACCTTAATATGAATTTATTACCACTTTCTACAGTCACTGTGTCATTAATAAATTTAAATTTGATATTACTATTATTAGGAGTAATTAAAATCTGTTGTTGTTGTACATGTGATTGTGAGAATTGTCCTAATTTGTACCCAGATGGCCTGTTTTGATTAGTATTCAGTATGGTACTGTTATTAAATTTTGCAATGGAAGATAACGAGATAGTTGACATCCTAGATAACGTTGCATTACTGTTATTGTTATTATTGTTCAAAAATATATTATTTGCATTTGTTTGATGTGGAGTCTTCAATAATTGTCCAGTATTTGGACCTTTAAATACATCACGATTATCCAATTTTCTTTTAATGGTGATATCTGTTTCCCATTTAGTTAGAATATTAAATTTTAACTCTTCATTTAAATGAACTAGATATTGTAATGTGATCCTTACTCTATGCGGTTTTATGTCAATATTCTCATCTTCACCAAAATCTTGTGTCATTTGATAACAAGTATCGGGAATTAAAGGTGGAGGTAATTTATATACCATACTGAAAGAATCATATGGGTAAACAATCAATGGTAATTTATCTACTGTCTGTTTGTATGGACTTTGTCCCTTAATAGATTCTATCTCAATATGAGAATCTTGTTTATTGATAGATGTCTTATTGATCAATTCTAATTTAATTGAATCGAAATTGAAATGGGTTTCATCTAGCGGTATTGAATATTTATCACATAATTGAATTAAAGATCTTGAAGTTTGGAAATCTAATGATGTTAATATACAATATTGAGATTTTAAATGAGAATTTCTTAATCTCATATTTAATAATGAATAAATTGGGTATTGAAATTGTAATGAATGGGACATTACATGTTGATTAGAAGATTGTTCAATCTGATGTATGTCATTCTGTGCGTTGATCTTTTGTTTTATATTATTTGTAGTCTTTATTTGATTCCAGATATATAAAGGTTCAAAACTTGGTAATATAATGTTATTTGGATCATCATCTAACGGTGACTCATCTGAACCAGATTGTCGTTGAATAAAAGATTCAGTATTTGTACCAGCAGCATTACTATCATCGTCATTAGAGAATCCATTTTTAATAACTTGATAATCTACTTGAAATTTAATGACATTATCATATCCATTATTCATCACTACATTGGATTTGAATAAATACTTTGAACACACGTCATCTTTCAAAATCCAATGATTCTTTGATAACTCTTTGAAATAGTCAAGTGTGGGTCCCTGAATCAACATAGCTTCATTGATCCAAACAGTAAAATTTCCCAAACTTATTTGATCTATCTTATCCTGTTCCTTGTTGTCATTGCTGAACCGTAAATGAATAGTGAGGCGTTCATCAAAGAAAATGAATTGTCTTTTATTCTCTTTTTGGTCAATCCAGTCTGTAGTATTCAACGGTACACAATATTGCATAGTTCTCCTTGTATTTTTTTTTTTTCACCACCTTTGTATGGTCTTGTCTTGTAATATACCCTTCTTCTAGTGTACGTATGTATCTATGAGTGTTTATATTCTTGTCTCTTTTTATATGTGTGTAGTTTTGTCTTTTGGTTACTCTTTAGATTTGTTTGTCGATCTTTATTTAATTCGAAACCAGTATAATTCAAAATGTATAATGAAGACAACATGTGCACATAAATACAGATATTAATAAAGAGAAAGCAAGAGAGAACCGATATGAAGTTATGATAATATATATATGGGTGTGTGTTGTATGTACAAGAATATATGTATATATTTACGTGTGGATGATATCACAAAGATTTAAACATTAGAGTGTTCTTATTTTTTTTTCTTTCCCAATTTATTTAAACATAAACCATTCTACCATTCTCATCGAATCCAATACGACGATCTTTTTTATTATCACGGTTTCCACTACCATAACGATACGCAGATTTATAAGCAGGAATATCAGTGAATTTGAATTGTGATCTTTCACCTGCTAAGACAGGTCCATAGACGACTCTTGTCTTATGGTTCTTTTTAGTTTGTGGGACGTTATGATTTGCAGAATGTTCCCCCTCTGTAGCCAATCTCTCTAGAGTCTTAACTGCAGGTTCCAAATCCAATAATGATGCGGCATCTAATGGACCAAAGGGTTCCGATTCAGCTAATGTGATGAACCTTGATCTTTTAGCATTAGATGGGATTGGAATCTCAGATAGGTTTTCTCTTCTTGAATTATTATTAATGTAATGATAATTTGAGTCGTCTTGGGACTCAGTTGGAGGCGGTGGATTAAATAACGGAAACATTTGTTCCATTGTGGCAGCCATCTTATCTACATCAGTATTAATTTTTTTACTCTTGGCTTTTCTTTGTTCTCTTTGTTCTTCCAGTTGATACAATTTGGATAAAGCTTCTACACGAGCCACTTTTAACCCATACTTTTGCGACACTTCTTGTGTCGACAAACCATCGACGTTTAAATCTTCAAATATTCGTCTCTTTAAAGTTGAGTCAACCCAATAATTTGTCAAACAGAATTTATTTTCAGGGAAAGGTTGTCTCCAACGATCGCTGTTATCACGATTAAAGTTACTGGATAAGACGTTCCCCTCAGAGACAGGTTCAAATTTGAGTTGTTCGTAACCATTAGAATCGATCCAAGTCCTTGGTTCCAAGACTTCTCCAGTGGTTGGATCTCTTAAGGGTCTCCCCTGTTCCAAATCTGGTTGAATATATTTAGGAATATGGTTAGTAGCAGGAGTGGCATATCTGTTCAACGTGTACTCACCCTTATAGTTCCTTGGACCAAGGAATTGTCTCATGGCATATTTCAGATTGGTATCGTGTTTCCAGGGACTCTGCCTGTTCAATCTCAAAAAATTGTAACGTGGATAAGCTATCCTTCTTCCGGAAAGGTGTCGAGCTTGAATAAATACAGTCATTTTAACCATTGCAAGTGTTGTGGTGGTCTTTGAAGCGACATTTACAGTGGTGTCTTCCCCATCTCTCTCTCTCTCTCTACCCAAAGATGTCCTCTTCTATTCTGAATTGGTCCTCTAATTACATAAAATTTCCCTCTCTATATCTTTCCCGTGCATGTGAAGGAAGGTAAAATTTTTTGAAATTTGAAGCAAAAAGTGAGAGAGAAAAAAAAGTTGCTTGAATGATGAGCAATGTGGTGCCACTGAAGAGTGTTTTGTCTGTACAAGAAGAATATAAATAATAAAGTAGATTCCAGGGGATCAAGGGTAATCAATCCGTTAAACAAGTCTTTCCAAACAAACAAATAAGCAGAAAGGAAATTGGTTTCCAAGTAAAATATAACATAACTAGACCAAAAAAAGAAAAAAAAAATTTTTTTAAGAATGCAAGCCCCTGTTGTCGTGGTGAATACTTCTGCTCAGGAGAGAACTTCTGGTCGTCAAGCCCAAGTGTCTAATATTGCAGCAGCTAAAGCTGTCTCCGATATCATTAGAACCTGTTTGGGTCCCAAAGCAATGTTGAAAATGTTGTTGGACCCAATGGGTGGCCTAGTGTTAACCAACGACGGTCACGCCATCCTAAGAGAAATCGACGTGGCTCATCCCGCTGCTAAATCTATGTTAGAGTTATCAAGGACTCAAGATGAAGAAGTGGGTGACGGAACCACATCTGTTATTATCTTAGCTGGTGAAATCTTGGCTCAATGTGCTCCATATCTAATTGAAAAAAATATTCATCCAGTTATCATCATTCAAGCTTTGAAATTGGCTTTGAATGACGCATTGGAAGTCATTGATCAAGTCTCTAAACCTGTAGATATCGATAACGATAAAGCTATGTTGCAGTTAATCCAAGCCTCTATAGGTACCAAGTATGTCAAACTATGGTCCGAGAAAATGTGCCAGTTGGCCTTGAAAGCAGTCAGAATGGTACGTGATGACCGTGGTGATATAGATATCAAAAGATTCGTTAGAATTGAAAAGATCCCTGGTGGTGAAGTCATGGATTCTCGTGTCTTAAATGGGGTTATGTTAAATAAGGATGTTGTACATCCAAGGATGTCTCGTTACATAGAAAACCCTCGTGTTGTCTTATTGGACTGTCCTTTGGAATATAAAAAGGGGGAATCTCAGACCAATATTGAAATCACAAAGGAAGAGGATTGGAATAGAATCTTACAGATCGAAGAAGAACAAGTGCAAAGGATGTGTGAACAAATATTACAATTCAATCCAGATTTAGTGATCACTGAAAAGGGTGTCTCTGATTTGGCTCAACATTTCCTTTTAAAGGGTGGATGTAGTGTATTGAGACGTGTTAAAAAGACAGACAATAATAGAATCTCTCGTGTCACTGGTGCCACTATAGTAAATCGAGTTGAAGATTTGAAGGATACAGATGTTGGTACTAAATGCGGTGTATTCAAAGTCGAATTGATCGGTGATGAATATTACACTTTCTTAGATGAATGTGAGGATCCAAAGGCTTGTACAATTATGCTACGTGGTGGTTCAAAGGATATTTTAAACGAAATTGAACGTAATTTGCAAGACGCAATGGCTGTGACTCGTAATGTCATGCTTTCTCCATCTTTATCACCTGGTGGTGGTGCTACTGAGATGGCTGTTTCTGTTAAATTGGCTGAAAAATCAAAACAATTAGAAGGTATTCAGCAGTGGCCATATCAAGCTGTTGCTGATGCAATGGAGTCTATACCAAGAACTTTAATTCAAAATGCTGGTGGCGATCCAATTAGAGTTCTTTCCCAATTAAGAGCTAAACACTCACAAGGTCACCATACTATGGGTATCGACGGTGATCAAGGTAAAATTACTGATATGGTCGAATATGGTATTTGGGAACCAGAAGTTATCAAACAACAATCCATTAAGACGGCTATCGAAAGTGCATGTCTTCTGTTAAGAGTAGATGATATCGTAAGTGGTGTTAGAAAACAAGATTAATAAAATAGTCCACTCGATTTGTGTTTTTTTTTCCCGTTTACTATATATAGGCTTAAAATTCATTTATAAATTATACATATGTATATTTATATATATGTTGTTACTGTGTATTTAATTATACTATTTAATCACTATTTACTCCTTATTATTTTCGCGGATGATAATATTTATTTTTAATTTGAGATAATTCGTTTTCAATTTGCAATATCATTGACCTTAATTTGTTGCAATTGTGTTCATCACTTAGAATGTAATCTTCCATTTTCAACAGAATTATTTTTATCTTATGCGTAATCGGTAAATCACATTTACCACTGTTTAAAAGTAAATCAAACAATTCATTCCAAAGATCTTTCTGCCAGCCACGTTTTAAGGACTGCCTCAATTTTATTCTATTATTAATAGGATCCATTACAGTCTCCATAAATTTTCCAAATAGCATACAATGTATAATTCCAGCAAGACCAAAATAATCACATTCATAACTCCATGGTAAACCATGTCTCATTTCATAACAATCTTGTTCATCCGTGGGCCAATCTGATTTGAATTGCGTACCATTTTGGAAAAGTGTTAAATCAAAAGAACGTCCGAAATCAATTAAATAAATACCCTTTTGATTCCAACCTTCATCACCAAACCTGTTATATCGTCCTAATGGTTCTCCATTAGCAGTAGGTAGCAACCTAACCATACAATTATCAGGTTTTAAATCACCATGTATAATTTTAATATCATGAAGTGCTTCTACAAGTTTCATTAATTCTATAGTGAAAAACATACAGACTATTTCATCTAAGGTCTTATAACCATTCATATCTTCACGATAAATATTGACCAAATCTAGAATGGTTCCTTGATTTGCATAATTTAATATCAGATAGCTCTCGTCTTGGAATAAATGTAATGAATTTGTATTGATTATTGATCTTAATATGTCAGGCTTATCCTTTAATCTTGATTCAACTTGTTTTAATATGTAATATTCCCATGAATTGGATGGTTTTTCCACTTTTAATGCATTTAAGGATCCATCGTCTGATTCAGCTAAATAAACTATGGCATATCCACCACGACCTAACTCTGAGTGAATACAATAAAATTTATTTATCTTTGTAAAATTTATTATAGGAAGTTTTTTCTGTGAACTTTTAGCAATCTTATGTATTCTTTCCAATTGATGACTCATATTCAATTTTTGATCGTATTGGAAAAATGAATTGTATTCGGATAATGGAGGAGATAAGTTAGATAATAATAGTTGTCGTAAATTATCACTTAATGGATGACTTATAATTAATGGTAACTGGATTAAGTTATTATTATTTTGTGAATTATCTCTTTGAAAAATCATATTTGGTTGGGAGATAAATGGTGAACTTTGAGATTGTATTATCTGTGACGATGGTTTCAACGGCGTATGAATTGAATTCTCTGTCCTTTCTTCAATTGTGTACATGTTATTATGGATATCCTCATTAGTAATAATCTCATTTATTGGGACCGGATTGAAATTTTGGTTAGGTACATCTGTTTGAGGTATATCGCTAGATTGATCTGTATTTATTGAAGTCTTCACTTCAGTAAGATCATCAATATTTGGTCTTGTAAAATCTTGTGTTATATTTTCGTAGATGGAAAACCTACTTGTTGTATTGTCAGTGGTGTGGGTGTTATTATTATTAAGAATATTAGTATTGATGGTATCAGTTTGATCAGTGTTGTTCTTATCCATAGTACTAGAATTATTATTTTCATTAAGATTTTGATTGAACATGGAATAAACTTCATTTATAGCATCTTTAGAGAAAAAAGTCACAGTATTAGTATTATTTGTCGTAAAATTATTATCATCTTCCTCCTTTAATGGTAATACTGAAGTCTTTGTATTATATTCTACGGTAATGTCTTTATCATCAAATATTTGGATTTTGTTATTAACTATTGGCGGTTGTGATGAGGGTAATCGTTCCATCATTTTTTGTTTTTTAATTGGGTTGTTTTCAGTAGCTTTGATATTGATATCTTCAAATGCATTTCTTTTGACAGAATGTTTTTTCAATTGTAACGGTACTGGTGATGATGATGAACTAGGACGATTTATTTTCTGGAATGGTTTTTTCATCAATAACAACAATTCTTCAAAACTTATTTCACCATACTGATAATTTGTGTTATAAATTAAATCAAAATTACAATCTATCTTTTCAGGCAATCTACCTTCTATTCGATTAATTTGATAAACAGGACCAGATCTTGGTTTATTAATTTTTAGATTATCAGTGGTGTCCTCGAATATTTGTAAAGGTTTCTGTCGTATTGGTGATACGATCTTGGCAGAACTATAGTTTGTGTTTCTAATTTTATGAGTTATGAAGTTTGGTGTATTTGTTTCTTGTATCAACTCCTGTACAAAAATATCCCAATTATTCATTGAGAAAGGTGTAATTTGAACGTTCATTTCTGGCAACTTTAGATGCAAATCTTTTAACATCTCTTGTAATCTTTTAATGGGTCGTGAATTTTGTTTGATACCATACTCCAAAATCAATAAACTTTTATCAAATTGTTTAAAATTCCAAAACATGTTAGCCCATTCAATATAAAACATGGCCAGTCTTTGTCCAACTCCATTTAAAAACATAAACGATAAATTATCTTTATATTCAATCATATTATTATCGAAAATGAAAAGATCTAAATAGAAAAACCAAATTTTGACAAACCTTGGATCATTTGAATACGTCTCTAATAAAAATATATAATTGATACATCTTTCTAATAACAGCTTTAATTTATTTTCGAAGTATGGTAGTCCAAGGTCATTAATAAAATTAATATATTCCAAAAATAACTCCAATGGATCGTCTAAATCCTCTAATTCATTTAATAATCTATTTTCAAAGAACAGGAATTTTTCATCATATTTATTCATTTCATTGTTACCATTATGTATAGAACCATTTTCATTATCATTAATATTGATATCTTCGTCGTGATCATGATATACTTGCTGAGCAAGCATTCTGCCTTTTCAAATATATGCGTATAATATGTATAATTTACACAATAAGTACACTTAGTCTCATTTTGTAAAGAATTCAGTTTAGAACTATTTAATCTTATTATCATATCTAACTTTATTCTCTGTTTTACAGTCTTCCATCTGTTTTTTTTCTTCATTATCTAGTTTTTTTTTTTCATTTCTTCGATGTTTGTTTTTTTTCTAAATTTCCTTGTTGAAAAGATAAAGCTTCTAAAATGAATATTTTAAGTATATAAAGCGTATATATAAATATATATATATATATATATATGAGGTGTACATTGTATTATGTTTTAATAATGATACAAAAATATAATACATTCGTCGTTGTTGCTAAAAACCGTAGATGAATGCAATGTTTGATACAAGTGACTGTAAAAGATACAGAAAAGACTGAACTATATATATATTTTCGGATTATAAATGGACAATATAGAAACATGAATATGTTATATTTGTTAAACCTGGAGTCTATAACGTGTGAAGGTGAAAAAAAGGTAAGTCATATAGTTGTATACCCTTTTCTTTTTTTTTTTTTACTTGTTGTACATTATTCGAAGTGCGTATCCTTTCTTTTTTTCGAATTTTGTTGTTTTTAAGACACTTCAGAAATATCTCTTTAATATAAGATCTAATGTTACTGTACAAACAATTTGTTTATTGGGGGAAGTAATAAAAAAAATCACAGGGTACCTTCTATTTGTAAGCATTAATATAAAAAGTTTGATCAATGTTATAAAAACAAAAAAGTATATCATTAGTGAATTATATTGTAATATTGAATTATTTTGTTATTTGATATTATAATAAAGTTTGGTTTTATGTTTCTATTAAGTTTGAAAGCCTTTTTTTTCTCTTAAGTAACAACATAACTTGATTTAAATTTTTTGACTGTTCTGTTAGAGAACCATATTTATAAATAGGTTTTAAATATATATATATAAACGATTTTACAGAATAGAGAAGAGAGGCCTTACCGCAAGAAAAAAAAAAGAAGAAGAAGCAAGTTAATCAACAACTTCATGTTTAATTAGAACAAAAGACATACTATACATAATGTTATATAAATATGAAGGGGAAAAAGCATAAAAAGAAATATAATATGCCTTGATATCCACTGTTTAGTTAATTGTTTCCTTAAAATGTAGTTTTTCAATAGAGTGAGTCTAGATAATATTAATAAATCTTGACTACTAAAACGTTTTGTCATTTTTCTTTGAATTCAAAAATGTCTAAACACATTTTCACATGATCTTCTTTGTTAAACACAAACTCCTCTAAAAATGACACATATGTAGTTTGATCTGCCTTGTTGGCGCAATCGGTAGCGCGTATGACTCTTAATCATAAGGTTAGGGGTTCGAGCCCCCTACAGGGCTGATTATATTTTTTTGGTTCCTAAGGTAATTTTACATAAGATATGTGACATATGTTGTCCTGATGTCACACTAGACGATCTTGTTTTTCTTGTTTATAAACATGCATGTATCTGTATATCTGTGTATCTTAGTTTATTCCGTATATACAGTATAATTTATATATCTTGTATAGAGGATAATAAGAAAGAGTATATCTCTCGTAGTAGATCTTCATCTATTACATTTGGTATGTTTCCACGTTGTCAACTGACCGGTTGGAGACTCCCGTGACCTGTGATGATATGGTATTACCTTCCGTGTCAGATTCTGTTGCAGAATCCCGTAATGACAAAGTCGAGTCTTTCGATGCTACTCCAGTTGTAGGGTCCAGTGTTTCAGTCCCTCCGGAGCCACCAATTTGGTTCACTGAGTTTAGCAAGACTCTAGGGTCTACCATAGCTTCTGTAGTTATCAGTTGCACACCGTGAAATAATCAAGGATTTAACTAAGTTGGTCTCTAGCTTCTCAGGTTCGACAACAGATAAAAATAATGTTACATTTTTTACATGGGAAAGAGAGTTGACAAATTTCTTCGACATTTATAAAGAAGAGAATTTAAACAACAAGTACAAAGTCGAGCTAGCAGGTTTACCTTTGAGAGAAGTTGCATTTGATTATTTTCAAGAAATTGAATCTTCGATTAGTTCAGTTGACCAGCTAGTCGAATTACTGGGTAAAAGATTTGATACCAGTTTATCTTATTATTTGTGTTAGAAGAGTATATCTCTCGTAGTAGATCTTCATCTATTACATTTGGTTAATGTAAATTTTGGGTTACGGTCGGAGACTATGAATCTTGGGAGACCATACTGTAGTATAACTTTATCCAAAACTATTTCAGCGATTTCTAACGAAGAAACACGCTTTGGTAGGGGTACAGTTATAGCCCATTTAGTGTGTGATTACCCCTACCATCTGGTTCCATACCACTCACAAAATCAATGTTGATGGCTTCAAATCTTCTTGTTGGTATTTGTAAAGGATGGAAAACACCAACTGATAGCTGATGAGAATTCTTCGTAGTTTGACAGCTATGACAAGAATTAACAAACTTCAATACATCTGCTTGCATACCTTTCCAGTAATAATGCTGAGCTAATTTCGCATATGTTCTGTTAACACCTGGATGGCCTGCTATAGCTGAAGAATGGTAAATTCTTAATAACTCTAATCTTAATTCTCCATATGGGATAACCAATCTGTTTCTAATGCCTTCGCAATAACCATAATACAATAACGAATTTTGGAGCCGATATCTTGTGATAATAGTCTTATAATCTATTGGACATTTTCGTTCTCCTTTCAAAATCTCAATAATAAATGACAAATGACGATCATCCTTGTAACCTGCTTTAACTCTTCTTGATACTGACTCTTGAACTGATCCTATTGTAAAGGTTAATTTTCTGATTGTTATTCTGGACAAACTGTCAGCAACATTGGTCTTACCTGGAATATATTTGATTGTAAGATTGAACTGCATTAAAAATGATGCCCAATTCTGTAGTCTGTCATTTAACCCATTATTCTTCATAATGGATTCTAAAGACTTGTGATCTATGTACAACTGAAAATGTCTACCTTTTAAATAATGTTTCCAATGTCTGAGGGCATGAACTATAGCAAACAATTCTTTTCCTCTAACTGGCCAATTTAATTGATAGCTTTATAAAGCCTTACTCAAATACGCAACTGGACCAATAACCTTATTTTCACTGTTAACTAATTCCAGTACTGCACCTACTGCTTCTTTACTAGCATCTGTCGTAACTCTGGCCATATTTGTACCTGAGAATGGTTTCAACACGGGAGCTGTAACTAATCTCTTTTTTAATTCTTCAAATGCTTTCTTCTGATCTGAGTCCCATTTTTCTTTAGCAGCAGCAAACTTGTGTAGAGGTCTAGCAATGGCACTAAAATTTGGAACAAAATTTCTGTAATAGGAACATAATCCTAAAAATTGTTTTGTCTCTTTCGGAGTCTGAGGTGTGGGCCAATTTACGACTGTGGATACCTTTTCTGGGTCAACCTAAATACCTGATGCATTAATGTAATGTCCTAACCATTTAATAGTAGTTTGAAACAAGCATGTTTTGGACTCTTTAACATACAATCTTACTGTTCTGAACTTGTCAAACACTAACTGGAGATGTTCTGCATGTGATTTCTGATCTTTAGAATATACCAAAACATCATCTAAATAGACAACAACAAATTTCCCAATATATTCACGTAGCACATCTTGCATAATCATCTGGAATGTGGAAGGGGCATTCGTCAAACCAAAAGGCATTGCCCTCCAGGCATACTGTCCTTGAGTAGTCACAAAAGCTGTCTTGTACTGATCTTCTTTGCTAACCGGAATCTGATGGTAACCAGAGATTAAATCTAACGTGGAAAATCACTTAGCACCTTGTAATTGATCAAATAACTCGTCGATTAAAGGAAGTGGGAAACGACTCTTGATGGTAGTTCGGTTTAATTTTCTAAAATCACAACACAATCTTTGAGAACCATCTTTCTTTCTTACACACAAAACAGGAGCACCATACGGGGATGTTGTAGGATAAATTCTACCTGAACGAATTAACTCGTCAATCTGTCTACTCGACTCTTACTGTTCCGAAACTGACATCCGATATGCTCTATTGTAAGCAGGCTGTGAACCTGGAATAATATCAATGTGATGAAATATTTTTCCTCTATAATCAATTTTGTTTGGCAAACTTGAACGAATCACGTCTCTGTTCTTATGTTTAATTTCCTGAATCAGCCTTTGAGTATCTAGACGATAATACTCCTCTGGCGATTCTATCCTTGCTTGTTTAATTAATAATACAAACATTTCATTTTTGGCATTCTTTTTCCGCAACAACTTATTCATTCTTCTAATGGAAACTGGCCAAGCCTTAAATTTCTGGACCTTCACATCTCCTGGCTTAAATGTGAAACCGTCAGGAACAATCTGTCTTGTCGGGATGAAAGGATTAATGGACCTACATCTATCAAGAATTTCCTGAGTCTTAATCTGGGGTTTAGATTCGGAAACCCATCTGAGCGCTAAATTCATATTCTCGAAAATAAAATTTAAGCCTAGTAATATTTGGTCTTTAAGGTTGGCATGGTCTGATACAAAACAAGTGACCTCCACTGGCTGGTTATATAATTTAAACGGAACCACAGTGGCCTTAGATACGGGAACAGTTGTTGAACTTTTATCTATGAATTCCACCTGATAAGAACCGTCTATTTGAAATGTCTGCAGATTTAACCTGTCCACCAATTCTCGACTAAGAATACTCGATTGTGCACCACAATCTAATTCCACTACCGTATCCTGATTATTGATTTTCACTGTTTTCTGCAACGGTGGATAAATATCTGGGTTCTTTCTGATGGTTGATAGTTTTGGCCTTAACACAGTCCTCTAGGCTTTTAAAATTCGGGACTTTAGTAGTTTTTTGACTCGGTACTATTAGACGAACTCTTGGCCATTAGTTTGTTACTCTTCTTGCGTCTACTTTCAAAAGGACAAGTTGTACTTATATGACCTCGTTTATTACAATTAAAACATCTAATTAACGGAGTACCAAACTTGCTTTTATGGTGGTTTCTCACTGACTTTGGCATAAACTGACGATGAGCCAAATTTTGAGTTGATACACCTGAGTTACTAACATAGCACCTAGCTCTGTTTAAACAAGTACGCCACGGAGAAGTCATGTTAATATCTTCTGCTAACATGAAGCTTCTAATTTCAGGTGACAAAGCAGCTAAAAAAATAGCGGTGTAAAGACATTGAGGAAAACCTGGAGGAGCTTTGTTTTCTAATTTTGTGATGGCCTGGGCAAGTTCTTCAAAATTTGTAACCGAATGTAAGGATTGCAATTCTAAATAAACTTGCAACTGGTTTAGTCTGGTATCAAATTTTTTACCCAGTAATTCGACTAGCTGGTCAACTGAACTAATCGAAGATTCAATTTCTTGAAAATAATCAAATGCAACTTCTCTCAAAGGTAAACCTGCTAGCTCGACTTTGTACTTGTTGTTTAAATTCTCTTCTTTATAAATGTCGAAGAAATTTGTCAACTCTCTTTCCCATGTAAAAAATGTAACATTATTTTTATCTGTTGTCGAACCTGAGAAGCTAGAGACCAACTTAGTTAAATCCTTGATTATTTCACGGTGTGCAACTGATAACTACAGAAGCTATGGTAGACCCTAGAGTCTTGCTAAACTCAGTGAACCAAATTGGTGGCTCCGGAGGGACTGAAACACTGGACCCTACAACTGGAGTAGCATCGAAAGACTCGACTTTGTCATTACGGGATTCTGCAACAGAATCTGACACGGAAGGTAATACCATATCATCACAGGTCACGGGAGTCTCCAACCGGTCAGTTGACAACGTGGAAACATACCAAATGTAATAGATGAAGATCTACTACGAGAGATATACTCTTCTAGAACAAATAATAAGATAAAATGATTCTTCCCTGTTGTCCTCTATACAAGATATATAAACTATACTGTATATACAGAATAAACTAAAATACACAGATATACAGATACATACATGTTTATAAACAAGAAAAACAAGATCGTCTAGTGTGACATCAGGACAATATATGTCACATTTACACTAATGGCTCAACTATAATTTCTGTTTAGAGTACTGTTGAAGAACTTGGATTCTGTAAATAAACTCTAATAATAGATGTATTAGAGAGGTAAATAATAATTATACCTAGGTGTAAAGATTTATATCTATATATCCTTGTGTCTCTATCTCTCTATATTTGTTGCTACATAAACTATATAGTGGTATTCTCCTTCCTAATCCACGTACTCATAAGTTCCTTTCTTAAGTAAGCTACAGCAGATTGGACAACTCGACGACGATTCAAATGAAAAAACAATAGTGACGTTTGGTTATCCTCACTGTAACAGGATTGTAAAGTTGGAGTCCCCCCTCCTACTTTTTCCCAGATATCACATGCTCTTGTGTGATATTTCATTCAACTACAAAGAGCATTTTTGTGGTGTTTAAATCTATAAAATACCACCTTTTTACTCTGAGAATCACTTGTGTATGGATTTTAGTAAACAAAACTGTATTCTTTAGGGAATCTGAAATTTCGTCAGTGAGCAGGTAATTATAACTTTACTTTATTTTTGTAAGATATATTTCTCTTAAGAAAACATTTTAAAATTGTATTAAGGAGCTATATACCTAGAAAGCTTTTTATTAGCTTGCTTTCTTTATTATATAAGATACATAAAGAACGTAAAGTGGTTTTATGGAGAGAGCATCCTTGGGAGTGCCGCTGTCTGGGTGTGTGACACACTCGGTTGAAAAGTCGCTTTCTCTCTTTCTTTTATTCAGAAGATTGTGAAATGTTCATAAATAAAGAATGATCAGTTTGACAGTTTTAAAAGTACAATCTGAAGTTTTTGGTTTATGTTAGGAAGGGGATACAGGTTTGAGTAAATTTGTAATAAAATTCAGGGAGTGAAGGTATGGTACGAAACAAAAAAAAAAAAAAAAAAAAAAAAAAAAAAAAAAAAAGTATTATGGTCGGTTCAGTTGTTAGTAAAATAAAGTTACCTATAATATAAACGAAAGATAAACTCCATTAGCGATGAGCTGATTATATCAAGGATCCATATCTTAAAGAATCTTGAGTTGCTGAATTCACTTAGCCATATTGCATCTGGAAGAAAACATAAAAACTCAAATGACAGTGTCGCTTCTGTGTCAGAAAATGAAGTACTTTTATTAAGGAAACAAAAGCGGAATAGAGATGCGCAGGGAGCTTATAAAGAAAGAAAGGAGAAAAAAAATTAAAGAGATTGAATCTGTTAAAGATAGTGTTGTAAAATCAGGTGAGATTTTTTTTGGGGGGGGAAAAATGTAGCAATCTAAAAGTAATAAAAGAAACACAAAATATGACGAAGTTAAATCCATTAGTTTTATATGATATTATTAATAGTTTTAAACCTTTAAAACCCATCCCTTTAAAATCTTCAACAAATAAAATTTTGAAGGGATCATCAACAACTTCTTCTTTTTTCTATATCTTTCTCTTCAGATATCTTAAACGAGAATTTGTTTCATTCGCACAACCTTTACCTGTATTATCTAAGCTATCAGATATTCAGACCAATTCTAAAGTAGAAATTGCCGATAGAAACATTTTCGTCAACGACTTTAGGTCCAATGACTATTCCTCAATTGGCATGTTGCTCTGATTCATATAATTGTATGAACTGTCCAGATATAAATAAGACCTGAATAATATCAACAATTCGGCATGGATTATAAACGGATTACACCGTTATGTGTTTAGTAAGATTGATTTTACAAACTACAAATAACTACTTCAATGAATATTCACTCAAAAAAGAAAGCAACTATCGAAGAATGCGTGTTAAGTAGAAATCAGAACCTATAAAAAGTGAGAAAAATATAAGAACCGGCTGAAGAGTAAATATAGATACTAAATGGATATAAAAGGAATTTTTTAATTCAAAAACAAAAAATATTGATATTTAATATATATATATATATATATATCTTATAATATAATATTCCAGATATAGCATATCCAGTGGAACAATACTGGAGTTGAGACAATATTACCTGAACCCTTGGATTTACTAGAAGTTATCTTTGATGAAGAAGAGACTTGTTTAGATACTGAATCAGTAGATGTTTGAGAAGTAATAGAACTGTCGGTTGCAGTAGAAGTTGCTTCACTGCTGCCATCGCTTGAAGAAGAGACAGTAGAGGTAGAGGTAGTTGACGTAGAGATAGAATCGGAATCGTCATCCTCGACATCACCACACATATCTTGAGTTGAGGCAATAGTACCTAATGGTGTACCAGCACCACTAGTGAAATAAGCAGATGCAGCAGCTGGCATTTCAGGTAAAGTGTTATTAGCTTCCCATACACCTTTAGAATAGGATGGACATTCAGAGATTTTGTTACTTGTAGAATATCCATCATCACCAGTAGGATCAGGGACAGAGGCATATTCCTTCTTCAAGTTATAAAAATCAGGAAGTTTAGTGACAGTGGTACCGTTATCACTAATTTGAACCAACCCATAATTGTTAGTCTCATTGGAATACTCATAGACTAACCCACCACTGAATACAGTACACATGGCATCAGAATAGATAGCTTGAATTTCAGTGAATGGTCTACTACCGACGACTTTATTACAACCAAACTCACTTAAAAAGATTGGGATAGAGTAATTTTTGTATAACTTAACTTTTGTAGCATAACCAGAAACAGTATAAGAGGAGTGACCACACCAAGAATAATCATTGACACCAAACATATCGATTCTTGCATCTGAATCGTTACCACAATTGAAATATTCTGCAACTAGGAGCCTATTAGATGCAATATCAGCAGCAGAGTAACCAACAGGAATTTGTCTATAATTTCTAGCCTTCAAGTATCTTTTCATATCTCTTACTGTAGCCTTCACATAAGTGGCGGTATCTGTAGTATTCTCACTGTTAATGACTTCGTTACCGGCGAAAAACCCTAGAAGGTTATCAAAATTAGCAAAGGCATCGATAGTAGCAAAAACACTTTGTAAATAATTGGCATTATAAGAACATGCAGGATTGAATCTAGAGATAGAAGCATCTGGTGTGTTGACATCCAAGATTAAATAGATCCCAGCATCACTTAACATTTTCATACATTCGGAATGATCTAAAGAGTTATCCACAGTGTAGACTCTGATTGTGTTAATCCCTAAATCCTGGAACACAGGAATATCTCTTTTACAAGTGGCGACATCAGCTAATGGATCAGTTAGATTAGAAGAACCACCAGGTTGATAATCAACACCTCTAATATAGAATCTTTCATTAGTCTCGGAATTGAAGAAGGCATTGCCTGAGATCGTAATGATTGGAGTCGAACTGTTAGAAGTGGAGTTCCCGGAAGCACCGCTTGCAAGTACAACAGAGTGCAAAAATGTCAATGCACTTAATGCTAATCCTTTCCAAAGCATATTGTTACCTAGTGTATTGTTGGGTGGATGCTTCTTGCTCTAGAATATAGAGAAAAAAGAGAAAAAAAAAAAGTTTAGAATGAATAAATGGAATATATATGAAACTATACACCTATAAACATATGTAAACGTGTGTACGTATATATAGGTGACAGAATAAGTTCCCTCCAGCGTATTACTTCATTTGTTTGTTTGTTTCAGGTACCGTTATTTACTTCGACTGCAGGCCCCTTCGAGAAATTAAAAAAAAAAAACAACACGAAAAAGGAAACTTCTGGATTTTTTTTGTGTTTTTACTTTTTTTTTTTTCCCAACTCGTTTCTTTTTTGGTCGAACGTTTTTCTATTTTTATCTGAAAAAGTCTCGAACCGTTAACAACTCGAAGAAATGGCAGAAACTGCAAAAATTGCCCGGTGAAAAGAGGCAGAGACAAAAATAAAAATAATTCAAGGTATATTGAGACAACAGATAGATTCACATTATTAAAGAAGAGAGACGTATATAATATAGTTTGAGTATTTACATGAACCAAATGTATGTGAATGTATATGGATGTACACATGTGTATATAAAAGTGATACTATTGGTAATTTATCTCAAATTTGATCTTTTTTTTTTGGTCATAACAGATTCATAACTTTTAATAAGGATATAAGATAAGGTTTCTATAAGGTAATATATATGTATATGAGTTTGTATTTTTTTTTTTCTTTGTTTAGTTTTGTTTGTTTGTTTGTTTTTTGCAAAAGACATGACATTAAATGGTCATTTATAACATAAAGTTTATACGGATCATTGTAGTAAAATCTCATGAGAATCGTTGTACCTTGAAGGGGCCCAAAGAATTGATCTTAGAAGCGAAATTTTAACGACCAAAATATTTTTTTTCAAGTGGTCTAACTAGATTGTAAACAATAAATGCCCAAGATGCACCCATCTCTAAGCCTAAATCACCACCGTCTTTCCCAATAAGAATACCGATTTCTCCAATCCAATAAGTTTGACACATGCCTAATGCAACGCCAAATGCACTAACAAAAAATGCAAGTGCACTTGCTATCCCTAGAGGTAACTTTGAAGGATTATTCCAATCTTCAATAACATAACTTTCATAATCACCACGTCTGTGTATACAATGTTCGCTTAAAAGCAAAGTAATATAAATTGCACAGTAATAGGAGATTGTGTTCATGAAATTCTCCAAAAAAGTATCAAAAAAATAACATGCTGGAATACCTAGTCCTAACATTGCTAAATTACCAGCAATAGACCAGATTGCTCTTGGAAATCTTTCAAGTGGTCCCCATAAAGCTTGAGCAGATAATGCAATTGTGTACATACTTGGTAGATTGTTTGCTACTGTAGACATAGCGAAGACAACACAACAAAATTGTCCAAATCCATGCAATGATTTGGGGACTAACACTGCATAAACTAATCCACCTATAGCATTTTCATGATACAATTCCATCCATTCTGGGTCATTGACAGCCCCCATCCCACATGCAGCACCTAAAAACATGGAGAAACATAAGGCAGTCGTTAAACTTGTAAATACATTAAAAAATATTTTAGTTTTACTTGTGGTACGTGGTAAATAGACAGTGAAATCAGCTGCATATGTGGTCCAAGCACCAGCATAACCAAATGCTGCACACCCAAAGGATAAGACATTTCCAGCCGTAGTTGGACCTTGTGTCCATTCACCGTTACTCCATTTACCAGATATTTTCAGTCTAGCAATTAGAACGAAAAAGATGGCAAGATTAGGAATCCATGACCATTTTTCATATTTATGGATGACATTGTATCCAAAGAAGGAAACAAGGACCGTTCCTGAAGCTATAATTAAACAACCTGCCCAAAGTGGACAATTATTTCCATTTCTGTTAACCATATTAAGTAATTCAGCGGAACATATAGTATTTAAAACACACCAACCTACACACGAAATAATATTAATTAACGAAAAAAATCTGGCTGTGTAATTACCTGTCAGATAACGTGTTAAAATCATCTGTCTTAAACCTGTTCTAGCACCAAACATAGAAAAAAACGCTACGGGAATAGCACCTAATATATTGAAAAAAAGAATGGTCAAACAAGAAGTACCAAAGTTTAAGCCATAGACACAAGGTCCTAATGCACCAACAGCAAAGGCTGAGAGGACCAAATTTGACGAAAACCATGTATTAGCGGCACTAAAGATGTTTGTGTCTATTTTTTCTTCATCTGTTATTGGCTCAACCCCTTTCACCTCAGCTTTCATCTTCGCCACCCAGTGGAATAAATAAGATTCCTTAGAAGTTAAGGTTTCCACATCATATGATGCTAATTTTTTTTCTTCTCTTTGAGAAATATTGCTGAGTGAATCCGTTGAAGAAACACTGGATTGATCACCAGCCTCCTGGATGGCTTTCTTCTTATTGAGGATTGAGGATAATTTATTTTGTATCATTGAATGACTGTTTATTTTATGGCAGTTAATTTTTTTTTTTTTCAGTTCTTATGTAAAAAGAAAAAAAAAAAATGGATGTATCACTTGCAGTAAGAACGGTTTGTTGATTGGTACTGATGCAGGGATGATTAAGCTTTTTGAACGGTGTAATAAGACTAAAAATTGCTGAAGTTATTCGGTTTATATATCTTTTAAAAATGTATCATTTTTCGTTTCGAGAACTTTTCATTTCTTGAAATTTTTTTATTTTTATTTTTTTTTTTTCTTCGTATTTACTTAGTCATCAGGTCGTCTGCTATTGTTGGAAGGAGAAAAAAATTGTGTTTTTCCCTTCGACTTTCCTTTATCAAAAAATCGGGAGAGACAAAAAAAAAAAAAACAAAAAACAAAACAAAACAAAAAACAAAAAACAAAACAAAACAAGAAAGTTACACCTTTCTGGGTAAGTTAACAATGGTATTTTAAAGATAGAATCTGTGACTCTGGATAAAATGTACGTTATCTGAAAGTTAATTAAGTTATTGTTTGTTTGTTTGGTTTTTTTGCGTGAATATTGAATTATCAGAAGGATATTTAGAAAAGGAGTTGCCAGTCTTTTTTTTTTTCCTTTTTATTTTTTTTTTGAAATTATGTATTCCAAACAGTTTATAGTAATCAAAATAGGTGTCGGCCTCCATTGCCCGGTAAAAGATGTTTTTTCTAATGAATAGAGATAAGGTTTATCCAGTCATGATAAACCAAAAACTACTTGACTGCCTATTTTTTTTTTACTTGGTTTTTTGACAAATTGTCTCTTACAATTACATCTACAACCCCTTTCAAACGTTACAGGAAAATAAATGATACTATCAAACAGACAAAATTCCAAGGATCATTTCAAGTCCAAATAGTGGTCTAAGACCATTAAAAACAATCAAAAAAACAAACTTTTAACTTCTTGTATTTTGTATCAACTCTTTTTTTGCATGTTGACTTTTAGGAGAAAAATTCGCTCTTATTTAATACTGTATTATGTGGTGTTTGGGTGTGTCACAATTAATCAAACTCCTTAAGTAGGAAAATTTGACAAAAAAGGAAAAAAAAAAGGAAAAATATAAAAAATAAACATACTTTAAAAAGAGGAAGGGAGAAGATACAAAATGGGCCTTTCTTTGGAGGGTCATTAATATAGTGTTAGTAATGCAATTAAAATCATCTAAAAGATTTTTTATTTGTTTCATAAACAACAAGAAATATTTATTTATTTTTTTTTTAATATACCGGAATATTGTAAAGAATTTAACATGAGAGAAGATTTGAAATAAAAAAAGAAGAGTGTGACCGTTACTCTTCAGTAGGCAAATTTTATTTATTTTAAAGGTGATTCTAGTGTTACACAAGGAATAGAAATAAGTACTACACATGTTTTTGGTTACCTAATAAAATAGAAGATACAACAAGTTTTTTGCTCTATAATATCTTTGTTCTTTCTTGTTGTGTTTTATTAATTAAAGTTATATAGCATAGTTGTAAAGATCAAGTCTTATCTTTTTAAATATTCATAAGTGTTAAAAATATGAGGTACACCACACATTGTATATTTGAAAACTGAAACAATATTTTTGAAAGTACGTTCAAGTGATATTTAAGAGTAAAGAACAAAAAAATTTTTTTTCTTTCTTTCTAAAGTTAAAAAGGTGTGTATAAGTCTTTTTTCCAGGTGCTTTTTAGGTGGAATCTTGATATATTTGTCTGAAAAAAAGAGAAAATAATGACACTTACTTCAAACTTGTAAATTTTTTAAGTTTTAATTTACTTAAATCTGTGAAAATAGAGTATTAATGTATATGTTTTTATTTATTTTATTAAAGTATACTCTTTAACAAAGATTATAGTAGCCTAATCTCTAAATATATTTAAATATCGATAAATGGTAGTGATTTGACAACATACAATCCATATTAAGGCTCCTTATAAATTTTTAAAAGTAAATTCTTTTATTAAATCTTTTTTTTTATCATATTTTGGGGGAAACATGATTTGAGTGTTATGATTATACAGTCAATAATAGAGAATAATTTAACTTTAATGGAGACATTTGTGGTGTATTTACGTCTTTATCACTTAATACTTTTTTTATGTTTTTTAAAATTTGTGTCTTTTGGATATGTGAGTTAGTTTTCTTCAAAGGATTTGACGAATTGAGTGGACAAAAGGATATTATTATAATTTATATAATTTTATAATATTAATTAATTAATTGCGATTAGGCTTTTGAAATAGGAACCGTGTTAAAAATTCTTCTAACCTCTTAACAAAAAAATAAAAATAAAAATAAAAATCTTTAGTGTACTTTTAGTGTACTCTGAACAAACTGTGAAAACTTATTACTATGTGATTATGATTATTATTTAAGAGTGTTGTATTTATTGATTAGAGATCTATAATAAAATGATCTCTTATTTTTTTAATCTATGTATCAAATTGTTTTTCAACTCAACCGATATCATAGTCGATTTCATCACCAATTTCATCTTTTTTTTTTGTGTGTATTTTTTTGTTGCAATCATAAATCTTGAAACACTATCAATCATGATCAGTGGATAACGTTCTTTCACGTGTGGAACTGGACCTGAAATATCCAGATTCCGAGACGCACTTGGTTCTCCTGATGAAGTGTAGTGACTAATAGAACCACTGTATTGAAAGTGTCGATGCAACTTATTCGAAAAACAATTTTCAGATCAAAATTTCCCTGCCTTTTTCTATCTTTTATCATTTTCACATCATTAATATTATTCATTTCTATTGATTTGATGATTCCACTAGCTGGGAAATAGTTTAGACGGAGGTAAGTCTCTAATAGCGTTGTAATAGGTTTTATAGTTAACGAGTTCAATGTTCTTGCTGTTTTAATCCTCCTGTCATGTTTGTTTACATCCATAATCTCACACGTATCAATTTACACTGTATTCCCTAATTTAAAAGTTTTTGTATCATAATCTTTTTTTTTTTTTTTTTTTTTTTGGGGGGGGGGGGGGGGTATTCAGCAACGCTTTATAACCTTTATCTAAAGTGATACCAGTTTCCTGATACAAACTATCTGCAGACGAAATTGTAACATCTTGTTTTGCTTTTGCAAATTTAATAATATTTTGACTCTTTAATTTCTTCAGGCCTAAGAAAATTACCCTTTTCACTGTTTTCTCTTGGTTATCTGTAAAACAGAATCATTAGTATCAAAATATTCTTCTTGTTCCTTCTCAGTTTTCTTTTCAATATTGCCAAGACCAGTAACGTTAACGTTTGTTTTCTTTGCAAGTTTCTTAACCTGCAGTAGGGATGTGATAAAAATTCTTGCAAATTCCTATGAAATTTAAAAACGAAAAAAAAAAATAAAATAAAAATTAAAAATAAAAATGCAAGCTGGAAAGTACAAACAGAAATGTTAAAGCCTTTTTTTACTCGAAGGAGACAAAGAACCAGCAGAATTACAAGAAAAAGGTAATAAGAATTGGGTTTAGCTTAAGGAGATACATATAGACCTTTTTTTTCCTTGTTTCTACTTGGTATTCTTTTCGAATCATTCGGTATAACTATTTGTTTGGAAGGTATTAAAATTTATTGTTGATTTCAATTATATATAGTTATAAGAAGATGCCTCATGTACCTGAACCTAGCGAGTTAGTGGCTGAGAAGCAAGTCCCTGCAGACACACTAACTTCATATCTACCTCGTGTGGACCAGTTTTATGTCCCTGAATGGTTAACTGTGCAGTTTATTGCCAATAATATGGTAAGTTTTACGCCATTGTTTTCATATGGTTCCACTGTGGTGAGTATTGAAAGATGTAAGACTGCATTAGGTTTTTCAATTGATATATGTGCGACTATGATGATTGCAAGTATACTCAGAATCTCATATTATTTAATCACACCATATGAAATAACACTACTGAGACAATCTATTGTTATGATTTTTATTCAGTTAGTTTTATTAAGAACAAGTTTGAAATATCGACCTAAGGAATATAGGTATGATAATTTGAAAAATGTGGAATCGTTAAGTGAATTATTACAAAATGTTTGGTTAGAACAATTTGGCACAAATAGACCACATATTTTCGGTGACGATTGGAAAAAATCGTTAACAGAATTATCATCTAAAAATATGTTAAGGTTTATATGGAAGATTTTTTTGATCTTTATATATAAAATCCTAAAATTTTTCGATCCAAGCTATAAAAGAGTATGTGCCTTCTGGCAATGGAACGATGATAAAATATTTTGGAAATTTTTGTTAATATTTGCTAGTATTCAGATTTTGGTCACTTTATTCATATCTAAATTAATGAATTGGGATGAATTGGCACAATATCTTGGATCGGTAATTGGATCCATGGGATTATTGGTAGAATCTTTATTACCTTTACCTCAAATATCAATATTAAACAATTTAAAATCTGTTCAAGGTTTCAAGTTGATTTTACTAGTCAGTTGGCTCTGTGGTGATACGGTAAAGATTGCATATTTAGTCTTTGGTGCTAAGAATATATCCGTACTATTCTTTTTCTTTGCATTTTTCCAAATGTTTTTAGATTTGTACATTGCTGGACAATATATTTATTATAAATACTATTATAATAAGGATGAAAATGATGGGATAGAAGAAGCTATTGAATTAAAAACGTTTATCTCATCCACCAAAAATCATATTTTACCTTCTCCTGATGGTCCAAATTCTCTGTCTAATCAGATAGATTATCCTGGAGTAAACGAAAATGAAATATCATTAGTAATGGAAAATAGAACAGATACACCACCTCCAATAGTGAATGGAGGTCCATCTCATAGGTCCTCTACAATCTGAGCATTTACCATTTCCATAAATAATATAAACTAGAAAGACAAGGGAAATATAAGGAATAGGAAAGGTTTGAATGCCTTTTTTGTTTCATTTATGAACGATCTAAGAAAAATACATTCTTATATATATATATATATATATGTGTGTGTGTGTGTGTGTGTGTGTGTTTGATAGACAGATATTTGTATATACATTGACAATATTTCAAATAATGTTATACTAATTATACAAGTTATTTTTGTAAATGTTATATCTATAGATGATCAGATTTTGAAAGAGATATAGGCACACCTTAAGAGATAAGCATTACCATCTTTGTTAAGATATTTTGTCCAGCATTGACAGTAATGTCTAAAAAAGACCTCGAATTGAATTTGCTCACATTTACAGTTATATTCTATACAAATAAGATTTTTCCTCACTTCTCTCTGTACTGTATCTCAGCTTCTTTTAACCACCACATCAATAGTCCTCTTTAATGATTCGATTTTTTGTTATCATTGAGTTAACAGTGGCTTCTCTTTTCTTTTGTTTTTAGAAGAAAAGCAAGTAATTTAAAGTATGATTATTTTGCATCTTTCCTCCTTACGGTGTGAGACCATTACAACTCTGTTTTCAATCTTCTCTGTTTGTGCGAATATTTGAGGGGGTTGACTGAACAGGACTCTTTTATCAAATAAATACAATACCAATTGGATTTTACAAGAGGAGGGAATACTTTATATGTATACAGTTAAACACTTATTGAAATCTTGAACTTTTTTTAAGATCGTGTAAGGAGAATATTTTAACACCATTATTTTCGAATTTAATAATATCTTAGAGTAAATAGCTGGTTTACTTTTTTTTCTTTTTTTCTTTCTTTTCATTTTAAACTTTCCTCTTGTTGGTTGTATTATACAGGGTTAGTAAGCAACTGGGTTACTTGTAGAATCTGTACCTCTTTTTAATCATGAACTCTATACTTCATTATAGCTTAATAAGTTCAACAAAAGATACAAGTTAGAAAATGTTATTTCTTTTACTGAAGAGCAAAATAACTTTAAAGACGTTACTTAAGAATAATAATGTTTTGAATAACAGATATTGCAATAGATTTTTTACAAAAAAAAAAACATTAGTTGGTACATTTCTGTATTCAAGTTTCAAGGGAAGATTAAACAACAATCACTTTTAGGGAAATATGAAACAAATTGTCTTAATGTTGATAGATGCATGTACTGTAGGCTTTAATAATATTTGCTTTTGAGACCTGTCTAAATATCTATGTTCAGTACGCAAAAAAACTGGTCAAAAAATTGTATACTACCAGTCAATTGGAAATTGACCGAGTTCCAATTACTCAGAGTGGGGATTGTTTTGACTATTAAATGAAAGTTTGGTGACACGGGCTATTACCTGTTAGAATTTCTTACAGAAGATTGGGTTGTTTATGATTAAAATTTTACTTAAAATAGATAAAAAAAGACTGGATTTTTTTATGTATTTTATGTAATGGAGTGCGTCCAAATAGATCGAGTCTCTGCGGTGATGAGATATTTGAAATTATTAATTTGAAACCCAAATATTCAAGTACTATTAACTTCCCCTAAAACGGTAATACTATTTTAATCAAAGTTTGGCACTTTTAGAAAATTTTTTTTTAGTTTCCCAATTGTAACATGTTGTTGAAAAAGGTTTTTATGGTGCTGAAAAACTTTATGTTGAGAAATTTCCTTCTATACAATTTATTAGAAAGACTGATATTGGGAAGCATTGAATACTCTCGCAAATAAATTTCAATATAAGAAATATCACGAGAGAGAGATTTTCATTTTAAACAATAAATTGAACATTATAATTTAAATGAACATGAGGTGAAAGAATGGTGTCTTTGAATTTTTAATTAAAATTATAGAGATATTTTTTCAACAATTTTAAGTGCCATTAACTTATGGTATTTATGGTAAAACTTCAAATAAAGAGGTTTCCACAATACCATGCAAATTCAATGAAAAATTTTAATAGTGGTTGAAAATTGTTTGAATAAACTATTAAACTTCTTCCGTAAAACCAAATAATGATATTTATCCCCAAAGAGAGATGTTTAATTTTCAATAATTGAAGATTTTTAACATGTAAGAAAAGAAATCATACCAAAACCAAACACAAAAAGATTATTTGAAGGTTGTATTAATATTCGTAATCATTTTATGAGTAGATTAGCTTAACATTTTTGGAACAAAAGAAATTAGACATAAAATATGAAGGGGATATATATGTCTTCAAAATTTTTGTACTGTAATATTCTTACACTTTTTTGTTGTAGTCGTTTTCGGGTTTCTTTTTAGGTAAATACATCAAGGAGAATGCATTTAAATGGCTAATTCTAACTCTTTAATACAAATACTTCTGGATCCATTCAATGGTTGAAATATATGTATATATATAGAGAGAGAGACTGCTTAATTATTTGTTTATTCGTTTTTGTTATCTAATTTTCTAGTTTATTTTTTTTTGTTCTATCTTTAAATATTTATTTTTTTTCCTGTGAAAGGTCCCAATTATTAACAAAATGATAATTATTTAGGTAGCCGCTGAATAACACAAGACAGTAAACAAATATGTAAATTTGATACCATAATATAAAATAATATAACAATGTCAAGTTTATATGAATTAATAGAGAAGCATAACCATAAAAACACTTTTTTAGAGTCCCTTAGACCAAAAATACGTAGAATCACTCTTGGAACTATTAGTAGGGGAACAAATTTAGAAGAAAGTATTCAAACAAACCTTTCCATGACATTACAAGCACTCGAACAACATGGTGAATTTATAGATTTCCAAATGACGATCATCAAAAAGAATGTAAACGATTTTGTATTAGAACATCGACACTTAATGTTCCCCAATATAGGTAAATTGACTAAAATTTCTAAAGTCAATATTAGAAATGTGGCTATTTTGTTAAGCTTATTAAGAACAATAAAGGATAGATTTCACCTAGAACACACAAGTACAGTCAGAGACGTTTTTTATTCAAACGTTGAATTGTACCAAAAACAGACTAGGGTCAATTATTGGTTACAGCTTATTGCCTCAAACTTTAAATTAAGTAGTATTAATAAACTGAATATTGTTCCGGCTCAGAAGGGGCTTATATTTTCTTCAATTCATTTAAGTATTGATGATTCCATAATTCTAAAACCTGGAGTAATAAACTTGGTTCCTTATATAAATAACAATTCCAGAATAACCGTGTATGATAAAACATATAAGTTTGAGAGAAAAGTTCAAGTAAAAATATATGAAAAAGAAGCTATCTTCAATAAAATCGTCCAAAATTACTCTAATAATACCCAAAATTTTCAAAGCTTACTTTCTGAGAATATTTTTATCACTGGAAAAGGGTATCCTGACAACATTACAAAATTGTTAATTGAGAGATTGAGTAATTGTCTAGTAGAAAATATTTTAATCAAACTTTATGTAGATGCAGATCCATATGGTATAAACATTGCCCTATCGTATATGAAAAATGTACAAAATATAAGTTTAATCCATTATAGTGGTGTCTCGATTACCCATTTAATTAAATTTGGAGGACAGATATTATCCATGAACTATCGAGAATATACTATTGCAAAAACAACGATACGCCGTATCACAAAACAAATGGAATCAACGGAGGCTCCCATTCTTAACACTCCATTTCCCTCTTTAAGATTGGAACTGCAAAGACAAATGTTTTTGGGAAAGAAAGGTGAAATGAATGCTCTTTACACATGAAACTCAAACCATTACTACTTCTTCAACCTCGATTCAAAATATTTTATTTACCTTCATTTAAACCTCCCTGTACTAGTACACCCAGACATCCACACACTACAAGTACCTTTTTTGTTTTGTGACTTCGTTGTTTATTTCTTCGAGGAATTTTAACAAAGGTAAGAGATAATGAAATCAATAAAATAAATGATTAAAAAAAAAAAAAAATAAATCAATAAACATGTAAACACGTCAACAACAATAACATTTATCAAGGGTGGGACTTGATCAGTCTTTAAATCCGTTGACCGGGTGTAAAGAAGATTTTGATCAAGCAGTATAGTGTATATATTTATAAAGAAACTAAAAGAAGAAAGATTCAATCCTATCTGTGGGTCTTTTGAGAAAATATAGCAATAATTTGCATTTAGTTTTTTTGTTATTTTATTTAGTTATTTCCTAATAACCCATTCAATTTTTTCAACAAAAAAAAAAACCAAAATAAAACAAAACAAAAAAAAAAAATAAAACAAAACACAAAGCAAATATGTTGTTTAAACTGATTTCTATTTTATTTGTACTTGTAAACTTAACTGCTGTTAATGCTGCTTCTGCCATTTATTCCCCATTTTCCATAAATTTGCCTGCCTTCTCTAAAGAATGTTTCTACTATGATCTTACCCGTGATGAGGATTCTTTAGTTATTGGATACCAAGTATTAACTGGTGGAAATTTTGAAATCGACTTTTCCATTACAGGTCCAGATGGAACTAAAATCGTTGATGACAAACAAAAGAAATACTCAGACTTCGTATTGAGATCATTTGGACTTGGTCAGTATACTTTCTGTTTTGCCAATACCTATGGTACTGCATTAAAGAAAGTAGAAATTACTTTGGAATTAGAAAAGTCTTCCTTTGACATCAAGGATAAGGAAAATCTGGAAGATGCTGTAGCTAACCATGCTGTTGCTGAAATCGATAGAAATTTGAACAAAATTACTAAAATAATGAACTACTTAAGAGCTAGAGAACACAGGAACATGTCCACTGTTAGTTCTACGGAATATAGATTGAAGTGGTTGTCTATCTTAGTCATGATTATTATGGCTGGTATCAGTGTCTTACAAGCTTTGATTATTCAATTGTTCTTCAAATCGCGTCAAAGAAATTACGTATAATTCCCACAATTACAAAACATACATATAAATATATAAGAATATATATATATACAAATATATTTATATTTTTAATTTAACAGAACCATATTTTAAATGAGATCGGTAGTTCAATATAAGTATAAGTTTTTATCTTACCCAAGAACTAAAAAACAATAAAGAGTAAAGATAAAGAACGTTTTATAGATGAAATGTTAGCTACGAATATGCATGTATGCATATATTTAGAGATGAGAGCTAGAAATGATTAATAATTAATATAAAATAATAGTAGAGTAAGTAAGAAGGTTGTTTTAAACATATTTAATTCTTGGATCTTAATTTTTTTTCAATACCGTTTTGGCCTCGACTGGTTCCCAGTTGAATCAATTTATTTCCCTTAAAGTCGGTATACTGAAAACTGTAAAATATATTAAAACGCTAGATACTTTAATCATAACTAAACCAAAATCAATTTCTATTATTGAACCAAGAAGCATCTATTTTATAAATCATCTTTCTCCTTCTACGTGACTCTTCTGTAGATATTCCAGCAACTTTCAGTTTGTGTTCATCGTCTTTCATTTTCAGTTTCGTATCTTCACTGGTGGTAATCGTTATAGTTTCATTATGGATATAAGATTAGTTAAGAAATTTATATCCAAATAGAGATTATCTTACTCCCAACTCTGCAGTCAATTCTAACCATAATCCCAAGCGTCTAACAAACTTGAACCCAGATACTCTATGCCTGTTTCTCTTAAATTGACAACTATTAACAAAGAGATATAACACTATTTGTAATAGAAACCAATAAAAATTGACTCCACTTAAATTTGTATGGATAATCTTTTTTTTTGGAATAATATTATTAATAGTTATTAATTAGAATTTTAATGGATTACCTACTTTTAACTTCTGTCTACATGCATTTACTAATAAACATGTAAAATAAAACATTGTCAACGAAATTGAAACATCAGTTACTTATCAATAGAATTCAGTCTGTTTTAATCTGTAGTAATTCTTACCTTACTTAAAGGAAACTTTTAATTCAACATTCTTTTCATACCCTTCAAACTTTTAAAAGGTGAACAAAACTCAGAACCTTCAATTAAACACCAAGATAAATCTTCAAAAAAACAAACACAATAAATTTAGGTGCCTCTTTTTTAAACAACTCAAAAATCCTAGAACTAGACTAAGATCTTCATGTTATGACTTTAATACAAAAATTTTTAGTTACTTAAATTTCTATACATTACACCACATCACTATTCACAATACAATCAATTTTTTTATTTTATTGGCTGATTTTTACGTCTTCTAGCACCTTCTCTAGCCCAAAACTCATCTCTATAAATTTCCCAACCCTCTCTAACTTCTGCACTAAAGGCCTTTGGATTCAACACTAACTTAACATCCACGGCACCAATCCGTGGTTGAGATCTAATTCGAACGTTATCCCAAAATCGTATTACTATATTATCACCACATTTAAATATATGACGAAGGATCCATAATTGAACTAATGCAACGTTCCTTGTAATGAACCTAACTAAATCAGTGAAATTTTCATCCCATGAAGAGTGAACTTTCACTAATCTTATATTGAACTGTTTTATACCTTTATTAGTGGAATTAAAAAATCTTCTTGGTAATATAATCGTCCTCCTATATTGTCCACTAATATAAAATAAGAAGACTGTAATAATGACAAACACTAAAGTTAATTGCAGCAAAAATCGGTATAATGTATTATTACTGTTGACAATGTAATGGTGACTATGACTATTATTATTATTTTTTGAATACACTGCAGCTGAATAATGATAATTTTGTTCAGAGGTTACAAAATCTGATGTAGTAAAATATAATTCATAGACGGCAAACCCTGCTAGTCCCATTAATGTAGAATAAAATGTCGTATATTGCCACCGCAATCTTTTTTGTTCTCTAGCTTGTCGTCTTAGGCTATCTTCAAGAATTAATAAGTTTCGAAATATCTTTGATGCTGGCGATATATCCGATGAATTACGTACCGTCCTAGTTCCACTAGAAGAGGCTTTACTATTAGACCTTTTACGTATTGTCGTGGTGTGATTTTCCTGTTGATAATTAGATATAGTATTTTCGTAGTCACCAGCACCAATTCTTTCTTCATTAATTGAAAAGCATCTATAAGGGTAAGAGTGCAAATACCTGCTGTTGTTATTATGGGTGTCAAAACTTGCGTTGTTATTATCTACTTTTTTAATCTCAATATTATCATTATCTAATTTATTCAACAACTCTGAGGATAATGGATGACCTAGGTAATTGATCTTTCTGTCCATCCTTGCCTCATTGTTTTTTGGTATATCATTTTTAGTTGATTGGTCATTTTTTGCGTCTACAGAATCTGGATTATTATCAGTATTTGCAACTTCAGAAACATGCAAGGCACTGACAACTTCATTGACGTTACTATCTCCCTCATTCACAATTGTCAGTGGTATCGCAGATTCTTCTTCTTTTGTGTTTAATTTATTCAGCACCCCCATCGAATTAATAGCAATCCATTTACTCATGTGTTTTTGATTTAACCTTCCCGTTTATTCTATTCCAGATAGTGCAATTTTTTACTTCCTTTATTGGTTTTGCAAGAGTTTTAATGAGTATAACTTCCAGTTTTAATCAACACTTTTTATTCTGTCTTTGATTACTTTCAATTTTTAATCTTTAAATTTTTAAATCCGTCCAACTGATGGCATCTTACAAAATACATATTATAGATAGAAGTATAATCATCCATATAGTTGTATACTGCTCGTTCATTCTAAAAACTTTAAGTAAACTTAACTCATCAATAAGTCTTAGACAGATAAAATTACTAACTATTTATATTCTCTTAGGTTAAAAGAAAGTTAAGCCAAAAATTCTTCTGCTACATGGGGTTCAATAGATAAAAATACTTAATCAATACATTAATATTAGATTACATAAATTATGTAGTAAAAACCTTAGAAAGGCCAATAAATCGATATTAAGATAACAATTATGAAAATATCAGTGGTGCAACAAGGTCTTCATTAAATTTTACCATTCCTCGATCCGTCATGTTCCTAACTTCAAGTAAGTCTACAGATTACACGTATATTACCTTGGTATTGTTGATTCGTGGTGAAAAAAATCAGTGGGTCTTTTACTTATGCATATATAGACATTGAATGTTTGAACAACATGCTTCGAAGTTATGATAGAATTATCCTTGAAAATGTTATCGAAACATACATGTACATTCAACCAAGTTCACGAATCCACAACATTTGACATATTTAGAGTCACCACTTTCTAAATCTAATTCCAACAACAGTGAGAACATTACCAGTAGTAAGTTTAAAACCGATTTTCTTTACCTTGGTCGACTGTACTACCCAAGTTCTATATTAGAAGCCATGATGGTTAAAAGACTATTGCAATACATGCATGTGACCATCAAATGACCATCAAATGTGTAAGTTCTACGACTAAAAGTTCAAATTTAAACTTCTGGACTTTTTATTGGCGATGTTACAAGGGGAAAAATTGCGTAGAATGGATTCTCTCCTCCATCGATGGACCTTGTGGTTGCAGAATATTGCATACTGTAGCGACATTTTCATCTAAATTCATTAGTTCTTTGTATAATGACTCATCACTGGGCATGGGTGCAAAACTTTGGCTACCTTTAGGATTGCTAAATCTAGGTTGCTCAACTAGTCGTCGATTAAACACTCCTTCTGCATATACCAAATGATATCTGACTATGACCTTTATGTGAAATTCATTATTTGGGTCATATTTTATCCACATATATAGTTAAAATCGTAACAAATTCAATGTTTACCACAAAATATGATTTTAATCTTTACTTTAATGAATCTAATTTGTCCTTTAGTTGTGAATTTTTGGGATTAGATGTTACAACATCTTCACCCTCCATTTCTACTAATGCAAATGTTCCACCGATCAATGAAAAAGGATAAAGAGAAAAGTAATCATCAATCCAGAATGATCGTCTTTCAGGAAGCAAGTCATGAAGTATATTCATTGAATAATAGTAATATTCGAACAGAGTCTCGTATTATGCTGCAAGACAACAAATTAGAAGACTACACAAATAACCAACAACGGTATATTAAAATTTTAACAAAAACTTTTGAATCATCTTTGATACAACTTGATGAAGAAAAATCAGTTATGAAAGATTTTGAAAATAAATTCAATAATAAAAAATTTGGCAGTGTGTGGAAACTTTCTACCCAACTAATGGATAAAAATTTAAGAATTCTTTGGGAAGGTAGGCTTAAAGGATTTTTATTATCTGCAAGGACCGAATTGTTACTCAGTAAACAAGATAAAGGAATTCGAACTATAATTATTCCAGAAACGTAGTTTGGTATTGAAGTACAATATTCTTCATGAAAATAATATCGATTACCTTTAGTTGTCATCCCACCTACGACAGTAAATTCAAGATCATACCGATAGCAGGATATTCGATTAATGAAATCATATAATTTGTATATAATATATGATTATATCCGTTTACAGATTTCAGATAAACGTTTCATAAACGACTCAGGGATATAGCAGAAGAGGCTCCCTTTACTATTTTATCTCTTATTCTATTTTCATATTCATTAGCCTCCACTCTAAAATATTCTGCAAAAATCTGCATCAGCATAGCTATCTGATCGGTACCATGAATTATATCCGGAAAGTTTTGTACCGATTCCTAAAATCTGGACCATATAACGTTAAACAACTCCTAATTTATTCGCTGAATTTAGAATTATAAATGAAAATCGCTTTGGTATATTCTTGATAGTAACTGTAACCGTATAATAAAGGGGCGAAGGACATCCCCTTACAGAGGGCATCTCCTTATCAAATGGTCTCTTCAGTTTTCTTACAAACCTGCTAAAACACCCTTTACTATAAACAGTTATCCAAGAAATAATATATTCGTTCTATTCTTCCACATATTCAATAACAGAATCCTTCGGAATATAGTAACGAATGTATTTCCCATCCAAAAACTCAAGCATCAATGTGGCATCTTTTAAATATTTCAAATGAAAGGCCATTAGTCGCTCTTCCTCTATATCAGTAGATTCTTTCATTTCAACCCATTTACCAATTTTTTTTTGGATTCAAGCTTTCCTTCACTACTAGATAGCTCTGGATCACATTCTACTATATCCTTTCTCTTTCTACCTCGTTCACTTAGAATATCCGATATTGAAGTTGATTCAATAGGATTTTCATTTGATTATTGCTTTACTTGTCCTGGAGATAAGTTCTTTTAATCCGGGCACCCTGTTACATCATGCATTTCTTTTGTTTGAATTGATACATTATTATTTATATTAACAGATATTTATCTACCATTTGAAAACTCCACAGTCTCTGAAACTGACATATCTACAGTATTTTCACCATGTTCTAAATTATTAGTGACAGTAGATGTACCAGAACTAATTATGTTTGATTTATTTGAATTCGACTCAAAATTCTTCCTCTATATATCAAATACTACAACTTCCATATCAAATTCTCTTATTCTGTCTTTCCATCGTAAGTCTGTTATATCACTTCTTCCATAATTTCCCCAGAAACTACAGTAATTACCTTTAAATTATTTATTCCATCCCTTGAAGTTAGTTGGTTTGTATTAAACTATATTTCTTTTGTTATATGAATAAAAACTTTCATTTCTGAATCCTTCTCTTCGACATTTTGAGTTTTCTCATTAATAACTCTTTCCCCCTTCTCAAAATTGTTTCCTATGACTCATAGATTTTGCTCTATTATTCCAGAATCTTTCTTTTACTCATTAAGTTCTCTTTCTTTTATTTCAGGAATAACCAACCTTTGCTGGAAGATCTTGTGCTGTTATTTTAAAATTTTTATCTTTCACCTCAGAAACTTGTTCTATCAATCTAGGATCTTCTTCCCTCTCAGTGTTTTTGCCATGACAATAATATTCTGCTTAATTTCTTTTATTTCACCAGACACTGCCTTGCCATCATCTACGTCTTTTTTTCATTAGAGAATCAAATGAGCGACCCTTAGAAACCAACATATTCAAACTTGCGATCATTATTGAATCCCTTACAAATAATGTCATATTTTTTAGAACTTTTGAATTTTGTCGATGCTATTCCAATCAACATTATCATTATCATTCTTATTACCTTTATTTTTACCAGCATTTTTAGTTTTCCTACTTTGATTTCAATTTAGCATCCCTCTTTTATTCCTTCTTTTGTTCTCTTAAGAGTTTTTTCCTTTATCTTTTCTACATCTCCTTTTCTTCTCCCCTCTTGACCTTGTAACACATATTTATCTTCCTTCAATATAAACAATCTATTATATCAAATATTTGAGGTCTTGCCAAGATGGTACAACGACACATTTTTTTTTTTTTCATTTTATATCTATTAGAAAAATATGACACAATGTCTCCTTCTCCCCCATCGTCTAATTTACTGTCTGAATATTCATTGCTTCCAATATAAACAGAACACATCACCATAATTGTAGATTGAAGTCCTCCTCAACACTCAAAATGTATATTCTCAACTACCAATAGTGACATATGACAAAACAAAGTTATAGTTTATGTCATCAATACTTACAAGGAGGTTCGTGATGATTTCAAAGAGTCTCTTCTGTTACCTGTTTCTCCACCTGTGCTCAAACCATTGGATGTATAGCCATTTTTCATCCCTATCCTTCTTTGAGTCTTGTCTAGTTATATATATCTATCTAGAGGATCCTGTCCTTGATCTTAAAATAAATATTATCAATTCTTTATAGTCAATAAAGGTGATGATTCCAACAGTGATAATTCTACTACAGAAAGATTACCTAGTTATTAAAGACAAAGTCCATGTGTACCAATACCGACCCTTCACTTATCCATTTAATCTCTCATTATAAGATTCCTTATTTCCTTCGATCAACAATTAGAGAAAATAATGCATGTAAAAGGAAATCAAACACTGTACTTTTATCCAATCCAGTTCTTACTTACATCTCACAGTTTACTCTTCCTTTACCAAAAAAAAAAAAATTTATGGTTGATAAGTAGAGAGAAGCTACAGACAAAAACTAGACCATTGAATGTGTATACAAGAAAAGAATTTATACATAAATGTATCTATCTATCTATCTATTTATTTATTTATTTATTTATTTATTCATCTATACTAGTAGACTTGATAGCTAATTACTTTTAGTAGCGACTTCAAGAGCTTGTTTGACATCATCCAACAAGTCTTCAACATCTTCAATACCGACAGACAATCTAATTAAATTGTCATAGACACCAGAGGCTTCCCTTGCTTCCCTTGGAATACCACCGTGAGTCATAACGGCAGGAACTTCCAATAAGGACTCGATCCCACCGAGAGATTCAGCCAAAGCGAACAATCTAGTAGAAGAAGAGAACTTAGCAGCAGCTTCTGCGCCACCTTTAATTCTGAAGGAGATCATACCACCACCTAGACCGTCACGGTGTTGTTTCTTTACGATGGCACGCTGGGCATGGGTCTCTAGACCCGGGTAGTTGACTGCTTCTACCGCATCACTGGATTCTAGGAATTCAGCGATCCTTTGAGCATTTAAGCAGGCTTGTCTGACTCTTAGAGGTAAAGTTCTTAGACCTCTGTGAGCTAACCAACAATCGAAGGGGGATGGAATGGCACCAATAGCATTTTGTAAGAATTGTAGTCTTTGGTAGATTTCCTTGTTGTTAGTTGCAAGGACACCTAAGACGACATCTGAATGACCATTGATGTATTTAGTAGCGGAATGGACAACGATATCAGCACCAAAGTCCAATGGGTTAGATAAGTATGGGGATAAGAAAGTGTTGTCGACGACAAGTAAGATATCTTTTTGCAAAGATTTAATTAAATCGGATACGGCACGGATATCAGTAACTTTCAAAGTTGGATTAGTTGGAGATTCAATCCATACCAATCTAGTGTTTTCTTGGACTAAAGATGGTAGGTCTTGTAATAAGTTGTTAGTGAAAGTTGTTTCCACGCCATGGGTGTTAGCGACTTTAGTGAAATATCTGTGGGTACCACCATAGACGTCACCGATGGAGATAGCATGAGACCCTTGTGGTAAAGATTGTAAGATGACACCAGTGGTAGCGGAACCGGAAGAGAAGGCAAGACCATATTTACCATTTTCTAAAGCAGCGATGGCGTTTTCCAAGTTTTCTCTATTTGGGTTTTGAGATCTGGAGTATTCGTAAGCACCTATGGGGTTAGCTGGGGAAGATTGTCTGAAAGTAGTGGATAAAGAAATTGGTTCAATGACGGAACCATGGACATCAACATGGGAACCGGCATGAATAGCCTTAGTAGCAAATTTATCAGTAGCTTTAACAACCATTTTCCCAATGTATATATATATATATATATATGTGTGTGTGTTTATTTCTTTTAAACAGTACAGTAATAGTGTGAGGTAAATATTATTTATTTATTTATTTATTTATTTAGATTGTTATAAACAATCAAAAGTTGAATATGGAAAAAAAAAAGCAAAGTCTTCAAGGTTTGAACACTACATCTGATCGATCCATTTATCATGCGATATATATATATATATATATCATCGAGAACTAGCGATAATTTGTTCACCACAAGTGTGAGATCTCTCGAGCGCAGAGAAACTCTGAACACGGCATTTCTCGAGCATCAAGAACACGGGTGGTGGTGGTGGTGGCGGGAAGGAGGGAGGGAATATAAACCACTGTGGCAGAATGGAAACCCGCACTTACAAACCCGCACAGATTTCGCCGTGCAAAAAGATGGGCAAAAAACTGTGGTGGGAAGAATAATATTTAGTATTAGAAACTGTGGTTGGTGTGGGAAATGGGGATGGTCATCGAACAACAACGACAGCGACGGCGACGGCGACGATGCCACTATATTAGTTACTTAGAAAGTGGTGGAGGAACTTGAAGAATATAGAAACACCTTATTCACGAGAAGGTATATTGAAAGGTGTGCAACCAATATTATTAATACTATCTTCTTCTTTCTTCTCTACTGAATATCTCTATTATAACTGCCAGCTTAAATATTGAAGGATTACAAGTGGCTTATTCTTTTTTGTTTTTGTTTTTTTACTGTTAACTAATTATCTACTATATATAGTACCGTTACATATGTACATACATACATACATGTTACTATTTATTACTATTATCATTGAGGTTGTATATGTTGCTGTTGTAAAAGAAACCGTAGTTCTTGGAAATCCTCGGCAATCTCTGAATCCCTTAAACCGTTAAGGGAAGGTGCACCAGGAAATCCTCCATAGTATCGTTTTAAACCTTCTAAATCACTCAATGCATTATTCAATCTCATTCTATCCACAATTACTTCTAATTTATCTACAGGGTTATATCTATATCTAAACTTAATGTTTTCACATTCTAAATCTTCACTTAAGGGTTCTCCAGGTAATCTTTTCTGTGCTGGTCCTGCATAACCTGTAATACAACTTAGTGTCTTTTGGGCTATTTTTATTGGTACATGATATGACACTTCTGGAACAACATTGTCCATCTCTCTTCTTTCCTTGTTAATATCATACCACTCCTTAGTAATCGACGTTAACATTTCTCTTTTCAAATCACTCACTTTCTTATAGAAATCTTGATGTATCATCGTCCTTGTGGCTCGGGTCTCTCTATCAATACATTTCAATTCATATTTTTGTCTTTGATATGCTCTTCTCAATTTATAATCACGGATAGATGCAATCTTTTCATAATATCCACGTAATTCTGGATGCGATCCTTCAAGACACATTTGTAACTCTAACTCTAATTTAATCAACTTATTTTCGTACAATTTCTGTCTCAATTCTGCAAATTTATATTCAATACTAATTATATCATCCATCGCTTCCAATCTTCTATTCTCCAACTCCATTGGAGATGGCATCACTTTTTTTTTCGATTTTTCATCTGCACTATTATTATTATTATTATCAGATTTATTATCACCTTTCCCATCTCCTGTTAGTCCCTGTTCATCCACATCCACATCATCTTCACTTTCTTCCTCTTGGTCTGCTTCTTCACTTTCTTCCTCACCATTATCTTCTTTAATATCCATATTCAATTCATCTTTTTGATTTAGTTCTTCAGTTTCCTTGGTCTTACCTATTTTATCTTTCTTCACCTTATCTTCTTCTTCTGATGATGATGATGCCTTTTGTTCTTTGAATAGTGCTACTTTTTCTTGTGACTTTGAATCATTTTCAATAGATTTCATAAGAGATCCAGGAGAATCAGTAGAATTTTCTTGTTTGTATACTTCACTACTCTCCAATTTAATTTTTTTATCACTTGGCCCATCTTTACTCTCAATATTGTCATCCTCTAACTTATGTTTAATGGATGTCTTTGAACCTTGCTCTTGCACCTTTTCGTGTTGTTGACTTTCCGACTCACTGTTCTGTTGTCCTATTATTTCCATATCCTCTAACAACTTCGAAAGTCTTGGGTGTGCTTTCTCTTCCCCATCCATAATATCACTTTCCATCTTTTCAGTATCTGCATCACTAGATATACAATACTCACTCAAATTAATGTTCCCCAGGGGTTCACTTACATCTAAAGTAGTCAATGCACTCTCCTCATCCTCATCACGAGGACGGTTAGTATCTTGTAAATCAGGTAAAGTTCCTAATTGTTCTTGATCTTCAATCATTTCTCATAAGAATATATATTTTTATGTACCTATTTTCTTTTTTTCCTGTAACTTCAATCAACGTTCCACCAATATCAAAGCCCAAAAAATAAAAATAAAAACAAGAAAAATGGAAAGCGTATGTTTATTCCTCCTCCCCAATTACAACTTAATTGAATTATGATATTGTAGATTGTTTAGTTTTTATTGGCCCTTGTTGCAAACGTAGGTGTCTCTGTGTTTGTATGTTTCCTGCCTTTTTTCTTTCTTTCTTTCCTTCTGTTACATTTGGCAGTACGAACTTTTCATCTTCTTATTAAAGTAGAGTTTTCCCTTGTTCGAGAAAACTTGTTTAGGACAAAAAAAAATAAAACAACAACAACAAAAAAAAAAATTGATTCTTAAAAATTTGAGAAAGAAGCAATGTGTTGTTAATATAAGAAGGCTCAGGAACAAATAGAAACAGTTCCTTACCACAATATACTAACCGTAGTTTCAGATAGTCCGTGTGGTGTAAGTATGTACTGAAATTGATCATTTATATTCTGTACCCCCTCCAGATTCAAGAATATATTGACATTTAACAATAAGAAGAATATTCTCAAGGTGTTAACTTTTGGAATAATTTGTCTTTCATAACACTATAAGAAAGAAAGAAAGCAATATTATCTTTCCAGTTTTTTTTTAATTCATCTCCTTAAGTGTCTTTATATTACATACTTTACAAAGGTTTTTATCTTATTCTTTCCACTATACTTTATAGTTTTCTTTTCCCTTTTCTATTTTGAATTGAAATAAAATAAAGAGAGGATATATATTATCAAATTTACTATTAAGATTGGTTGTGTGAACTTTAGGTGTTAAGCAATGATCAAGGTAGACTCTTTAGCAATTGGAAAAGAAAAGAAAGAAAAAAAAAATACCCTAATAGTAGTTCTTTTCCAGTCAAAATTTTCAACTTTTGTTAAAATAAAATTGTATATTCCATCTGTTTTATAGGGATTAATAACCAAAACTTAAGGTTAGAATATTCTTTTCCCCTCATTATTACTCTTTTTTTTCTTTGTAAGATACACTCTTCACCGGAGTGTTTTAAAGAGTTTTCCTTTCCTTTCGCTGAAAGCCAGGTACCTTATATGTATAGATATTTACAAAATATTTGGCAACAATTACAGGTTCTTTCCTTATATTCAATGTAAAGTCCACTATTTGTGTTTAGTTCTCTCATACTTTCTTTAAAGGATTTTTATCTTGACTCTTTCCCAGTTTAAATACAAAACTTTTGGACAAATACAATGTTAGTATTTTATTATTTAATATACATTTACCTTAAAAGAATACTATATTAACCATTTGACACATAGTAGAGTTCATTCTAATTACGATGAGAATATCTTAAAATTGAATATTGAAAACTTTAAAATTAAACTTATTATATATCATAGTTAATATAATATACTATTTTTTTTTTTCTTGGTAAAGTACATTTCATTTAAAATGAAAAAAATTATATGTTTGCAAAGAGCTCTAATTGGAAATCCTAGAATACTTAGTCCACGGGCAACGCTTAATGTCGAGGAAAAAGATTTGGAACAGCCGAAACTCTGAGCCCAGACTACTGGGGGTATTCAAACGGGCGTTGAATTAACCTTAGTGGTACTTTACTGAGAAACTTATTTAAGAGACCTTTGAGTATTGAGACGATGCCAGAGGTAATTAACATTAATAACATTCTTAATGTATCTATTAGGTAATACCTAAGAGATAACATTGATACTATTTTTAAGAGGAAATATATAATTGATTTACTAGTTCGAATCAAAAACTATATAATTTGTGAACGTTTATCTATAATTAATAACCATATTCTAGTATACAGCCTAAGAAAACTCCTTACAATGTTTAATAGATATTTAATATACATTGATATTCATCAACTTCTTATCATTTTGTTAGAATCTTGAGAATACACTCATTATGTTTTCAGTTGAGACTCTTTTACTCCACTACTGTCCTTTTTTATTTAATTTTAATCTGGTAGGTGTTTATTATGATATATTGCAATTCAAAGTCTACAAAAAAAAGATATTAGAGGTCTTTTGAGAAGTACTACTTTTTATAAAGGAAAGTAAAACAATAAAGAAATTGTTAATTTGCAAAAATTTATTTAGGAATAGAATATATAAATATGTACACTGTTCACATATTTATTTCAATAAATCACAAATCCTCTTACACTTCATTTCTAAGTCGTGAATAATAAAAAAAAAAAAATGAATGCACTTTTTTTCAAAACCTATCCTGTTGGTTTTACCAGAAATAAATTGTTGTCTTTAAACATGTTTTACGTTATTTAAGAAGTGTTGATAAGTGTATCAGGTAAACGCCCTGATATATATATATATATCAAGAAATACCTTTTTTGATATGTGGAAACAAAACCTCAGTATTTCTAAAAACACTTTTTTTAAACTAGTATATCTCTTTAATATAGTTTTTTTTCTAATATCAAGATCACTTATTTATTGAAAATAAACTCAAGACTTTGGAATTCACGTGAAACATCTAAAGATTTACCATATTCATGATTCTGTAAAAGAGTTACGAATACACGGGCGTGTGGCGTAGTTGGTAGCGCGCTCCCTTAGCATGGGAGAGGTCTTCGGTTCGATTCCGGACTCGTCCAGTTTATTTTTTATAAACTCAGATATTTTTTCACCAAAGACATAAACGAAAATAATTTGTATTAAATCGTATTATATATACAAATAAAATAGTTGAGTTAGAAGAAAATAAGATACTAGTCTAGTTGATGTTTTTAACTGAATAATCAATAAAACAAATTACTGAATAATTAAGAATATAGATGTTAAGACTTAGACACATACACGAACTGAGAAAAGAAAAAACAAATCATTTCGAGAAGCAATAAGAAAACAAAATACATTTGGGCGTATATATATATATATATATATATATATATATATATGATCATTCTAAATAGGCACCATCTTTATCGAAACTTACCCCTTTAAATTTTTCCAAATTCTCACCACCGTAACTTAATTTATTGGACACCTCGACGAGAACACCGTCTTTAACAAGAGCACCTGCATCCCTTAACCACTGAGTTCCAAGTTTTAGATAGGCCAAACGACTTGTCTCTGGGTTATCTGCCTTAGAACCTGGCGCATTCTTTAAAGGAGAAAATTCATTTGATCTTTCAACTTCAAGACAACCAAATTTGTCTAATGGAATACTAGGGAAAACATCAAAGATAAATTGCTCTAATTTGATACCGTTAGGCTGTTCTGGTTTAATGTAACTGCCTTTTACATTATCATAATATGCAATCTTTTTCCTAGCTACATGATAAGGGATATTTTTACACCATTCATCCAAACGTTTAGATAAAAGATCGATATGGTAATAATGATTAACGATATTTGCAGCACGGAATTGTAAAAGACCTTGTTCATTTGTACTCTCTGCCAACTCTTTAGATATCTCAGAATATTCGATTACGCAGGGTCGATTGTCTTTAGTGACAATCAAACCGACAGATTCATGTGAATCTCTTTTCCTTACAGCTTTAGTTGCCAATTGGAAACCATATTTTATGGCATACCCAATGAAAACCGGATCTGCTAACTTAGATAAGACGTTATCGACACAGTAAACATAAATATGTTTAATACCTCTTCTCTTAAAATCTTCGACGATATGATTATCTCTTAAGGACCTGTAAAGACCACCATTCCCATCTGGAGATTCTACTAATTGCAATGGGTTTGACAATAAGAACCTTTTTCCATCAGAACTAAACGCTGGCAAAGTTCCTTGATTGAAAAAGATAATTTGATCCTTTTCTAACCCAAAATAGTTATTATCTTTAAAAAATTTTTCAGTAGCATCTCTTGTTGGAATAGAAGTCATAATGTACCAAGGTATAATACAACCATGGCAAATGTTTTGTAAAGAAATGATTTTCTCACTTTGGATTTGAAACAACGATTTATGTGATGGTAAATTGATGTCATAACAACCTTTGGGTAAACTTGAACCAAGTCTTGTACCTTGGCCACCAGCCATTAAAATTATAGCGACTTCACCTCTAGAGATAGAATCACAACCCAACTTATAATACTCTTCAGCAGCCTCTTTATTCCCAATGATTGAATGAAATGAAGTGGATGGCAAAGGTTTGATTGAACCAGGATCCACATTAGAATTCAATTCCTGCAATTTAATTGCCTTCTGACAATCAGCCAACAGTTTAGGTAGTGGGTCTCTATTAGCCACATTGCTTAAATTAGAATAAAAAGTTTCTCTTTCTTCACTAGAAAGAGAATTGATATGATGGAAAAGATGACCTTGACCTGCACTTCTGTATAATTGTTCAATGGATTCCCAAGTCATACTGTGTTACTTTTTGTTAATAATATACTCTCCTTCTTATCCTCTTCCTTCTTTTTTATTCTGTTTATATGCAATTAAGAAGAATAAAAATGGTGATAGACGAAATATAACTTGGCTAGTCTTTAAAAAAAAAAAAAGCTATACTCGTTCTTTCTACCTCTTTATATATAAATGTCTTGCCTTGTTATTAATTAATCAAATTGTCAAAAGACACTTGTATAAATATAAATAGCAATAAAAACAGAAAACACCCTGACCAAAAAGAAGCAAACAAAAAAAAAAAAAGAATAGTAAATCACTTGAACCAATTGATCTACAACAACTGTCTATGATCTGCTAAAGCAAGAAGGAGAATATATTTAAACGACCTTTCCATCTCTTTTTGGAAAATTTTTTTCCTTTTTTTTTTTTAAAATATTTTTTCTTGATTTTTTTTTTAAGCCCTCCCTCGAGCAAGCATCGATGACTTACCCTATTAGGAAACGTAAGTGCAATGAAGAACGATAATAGCAAAAAAAACAAACAAACATTTTCTGTTAAGTCTACAAAGCAATAAGAAATTTTTACAAAATATATCGACAAGTATGATTGTTTATACAATGATATAATGATTATATTAATTTTGTTTTAAACGGGAAAGGGACTCTAGATAGAAAAATTTTATTAAAAGGGGCACCCAAATAGAGCAATACTATAATAAAAAAAAAAAATCAATGAGGGATGGAGTGAATAAGTAAGCAAATATTTTCAATAATATATGTATATTTAAGATGGATAAGCAATAAAACACGGACTTAATTATTGTTTCAATGACAATATCTATCTATAAAAGATAGTTATACATATATAATAAATATTGAGGACAACAAGGTGAACGTATGATACCAACTCGATATATTATGAATGCTATTTATTTTTATCGTCTACCTTATTTAGAAACAGTTTCAACTATTTCCCCATTTTGATCTCTTCTCTTGGAAACAGTTCTCTTAAATTCTAATATTTTTTTTTTCCTTTTGAAAATTCCAATATTCTTCTTAATAAATACTCGCTATATTTATCATAAAAAAACGAATTACTAATATCATCATTCAAAACTTCATAGGGTTCTCATGTCAATCCGAACACATCATCTATAGTAAGACAACATGATTCAACAGGATATAATATTAAAACTAGCTTTATTTTGTAAACTATTTCGCCCCCCAGTATATATCGTTCATTCAGAAGACCCTGTAGAAATAACCTATATGCCTTTGGTCATTTTTAACGCGTTTTGACAAAAAAACAAACACGAAAATGGGAAAATTGAATATTATAAAGATGTATGGGTGTTTCTCACACAAGATGAAGTAGCTTTTTTTCTTTTTGTAATATATTGACTAATTGAAATATTTGCATTTTAATAACGATGACAACTGTATTAGATGATATATTCGGTTACTGTATGTTGTAGATTACCGTTAGATAAAGTTGACAAGTAAATCAAATCAAATTAAATCCAATAAATAATTATATATATATATATATAATACATCATATTACTATTCGATATTTTGAACTTTTTAATTTTTAAGCAATGGCTGGTGAACTGAAACGTTCTGGAGATGATATTAATTCTGATAATGAGAGTCTGGATAGCAATTCTACCCAACAAGAAAAGAAACTAAGAGTACAATCATACGACTTTAGTCACGGTAGTCAACCTGTATCTACTATAGAGATCATCCCCTCTGATTCTTATAGAAAATATAAAGAACATGGCTTCAAATCTAAAGATCAGGATCTTCATGGTACTCAAATGGCTTCTCTGTTCGAAAGAGAATTATCTGAATTAGAACACGAAGCCGCTGCATCAAAAGAACATGAAGTAAGTTATTCACGTAAAGAATTACCAAAGGATTTCGATCCGGATACATATGATATATCTTTCCAACAAATTGAAGCAGAACAAAGTAATTTACCAGGGTTCAAAGATGAAAATACTTCCAGTATAGTAAGATTCTTTGGTGTCACTACAGAGGGTCATTCTGTTCTATGTAATGTCACTGGGTTTAAACATTACTTGTACGTTCCACAACCTAATATAGATTCTGCAAGGGATCCTGAAGAAAGATCTAGATTTATTAATTATTTGAATGAATCATTCGATCATTGTATAGACTCTATTGAAGTGGTAGAAAAACAATCTATATGGGGGTATGTAGGTGATACGAAGATCCCCTTTTGGAAAATATACGTTACTTTCCCATCTATAATAAACAAACTAAGAACAGCTTTTGAAAGAGGACATTTAACATTCAATTCATGGTTCAGTAATGGTACTACAACTTATGATAACATTGCATATCCATTAAGATTAATGGTGGATTGTGGCATAGTGGGGATGTCATGGATAACATTACCTAAATCTAAATATCGCATGATTCCTGAAAATGAACGGGTATCCACTGCACAACTTGAAGTATCAATAAATTATAAAGATTTAATTGCTCATCCTGCTGAAGGTGAATGGTCCCATTCTGCTCCTTTACGTATATTATCCTTTGATATTGAATGTGCTGGTAGAGTTGGTGTCTTCCCTGAACCAGAACAAGATCCTGTTATTCAAATAGCTAATGTTGTATCTATCGCAGGTGCCAAAAAACCATTTATTCGTAACGTATTCACTGTAGGATCCTGTTCTCCAATAACAGGGTCACAAATCTTCGCTCATGACACTGAAGAAGAAATGTTGAAACATTGGAAGGATTTTATTGTTCAAGTGGATCCTGATGTTATTATTGGTTATAACACTACAAATTTCGATTTGCCATACTTAATTAATCGTGCTCATGCATTAAAAATCGAACAATTCCCTTATTTCGGTAGGTTGACTAACGTTAAACAAGAAATCAAATCAAGCGTCTTTTCCTCTAAAGCATATGGTACAAGGGAATCTAAAAATATTAATATAGACGGTAGATTACAATTGGATCTTCTTCAATTTATCCAACGTGAATATAAACTAAGATCATACACTTTAAATGCCGTATCAGCTCATTTCTTAGGAGAACAAAAGGAAGATGTGCATTATAGTATAATTACAGATCTATTTAAAGGGGACAGTGATACAAGAAGAAGACTGGCGGTGTATTGTTTAAAGGATGCATATTTACCCTTAAGATTATTAGAGAAATTGATGGGTTTAGTCAATTACACCGAAATGGCCCGTGTTACAGGTGTCCCATTTTCCTATTTGTTGGCTCGTGGTCAACAGATTAAAGTCATTTCTCAATTATTCCGTAAATGTATTCAAATTGATACATTGATCCCCAATTTATCATCACAGGCCTCTGATGAACAATACGAAGGTGCTACTGTTATAGAGCCTATCCGAGGTTATTATGATGTTCCTATTGCAACATTAGATTTCAATTCATTATATCCAAGTATTATGATGGCACACAATTTATGTTACACAACATTGTGCAATAAATCTACTGTAGAAAGATTGAACTTGAAAAAGGATGAAGATTACATTATAACTCCTAACGGTGATTATTTTGTCACAGAGAAGAGACGTAAGGGTATTTTACCAATTATTTTAGAAGAATTGTTATCAGCAAGAAAAAGAGCTAAAAAGGATTTAAAAAATGAAAAGGATCCCTTTAAAAAAAATGTCTTAAATGGTAGACAATTGGCATTAAAAATTTCAGCTAACTCTGTCTACGGTTTCACTGGTGCTACCGTAGGAAAATTGCCATGTTTGGCTATTTCTTCCTCTGTTACGGCTTTTGGTCGTGAAATGATTATGAGGACTAAAAATGCAGTACAGGAAAAATATTCAATTAAAAATGGGTTTAAACATGATTCTGTTGTTGTTTATGGGGATACAGATTCTGTCATGGTGAAATTTGGATCTACTGACTTAAATGAAGTTATGGAACTAGGTAAGGAAGCTGCTGCATATGTATCCACATTATTCAAACATCCAATTAATCTAGAATTCGAAAAAGTTTATTATCCATATCTATTAATCAATAAAAAAAGATACGCTGGTTTATTTTGGACAAATACTGAAAAGTTTGATAAATTAGATCAAAAGGGTCTTGCTTCTGTGCGTCGTGATTCATGTCCTTTAGTATCTATTGTTATGAACAAAGTGTTGAAAAAGATTCTGATCGAAAGGGATGTGGATGGTGCATTAAATTATGTTAGATCTGTTATTGATGATATTTTACAAAATAAAGTAGATATCTCCAAGTTAATAATATCAAAGACGTTGGCACCAAATTACACAAACCCTCAACCACACGCAGTTTTAACTGAAAGGATCAAAAAGAGAGATGGTGTAGGTCCAAATGTTGGTGACCGTGTGGATTATGTCATTATTAGTGGGAATGACAAACTATATAACAGAGCAGAAGATCCATTATACGTTCTGGAACATAATTTACAAGTAGACTCCAAATACTATTTAACAAACCAATTACAAAATCCTATAATCAGTATTATTGCTCCAATTATTGGTGAGAAGAAAGCAAATGCGATGTTTATTGTCAAATCTATCAAAATTAATACTGGTACCACTAAAGGTGGGTTGATGGGGTTCGTCAAGAAAGTTGATGCTTGTAAAGGTTGTCGTGCTCCATTAAAGAAGGGCGAAACTACATTATGTTCTAATTGTTCATTGAATTCTAGTGAATATTTTATTAAGGCGTTATATGAAGTTCGTGAATTAGAAGAAAAATTTTCAAGGTTATGGACAGAATGTCAACGTTGTGCAGGCACTTTACATACAGAAGTTTTATGTTCAAACAAAAATTGTGATATTTTTTATATGCGTGTCAAAGTTAAAAAAGAATTACAAGAAAAAATAGAACAGTTAAGTAAATGGTAATTTCATGTTATTTAATAATTTTTATATGTAAAATTAAGCACAAAGTTTTTGCTATATTTTTTTTTGAACAGAACTGTTATTTCTTCGTTTCACAGGCTATTACTTAGCCAGAACAAAAAAAAAAAAATACAGGATAAATGAACTATATATAGTAATAAACTATTTTTAAACTGTGTAAATATCTATAAACATGAAAGTTCTGTATAAGTCTTAGGTAATTGGTTCTCAGATAATTGTAAACGTTTCATATCGGTGGCAACTTCTGCATTATGTACATCTTTAAACCAAGGATGTGCTAAAACATCATCAACATCATATCTTTTCTCCGGATCAAGAACTAGTAAGTTTGATATCAAATGAAGAATTGTATCGTCAATATTATCCCAATAAGGCGAATAGAATGCATACTTAGCTTGTAAGATTTGTTCTTTTAGCGATGGAGGTCCCAATTGGTCACTAAAAGGTGGAAACCCACACAAACAAACATATAATATAACACCTGCACTCCATAGATCGACTTTCGATGTATATCCTTTTTTAGTTAATACTTCAGGTGCAACATATGATGGAGTACCACATAATGTATTAGTAAATTGTAATTCACCTGTAAACTTAGCTAATCCGAAGTCAGCAATTTTCACTTGGATATCGATTTCATCTGGATCCCATGGCCCTAACTGCTTTTGATCTGGTGACGTTCTCTTTGTAATATTTAAAAGAATATTTTCTGGTTTAATATCTCTATGAATAATGTTGTGATCATGTAAATATTTCAAACCAGTTATAATTTGTTTAAAGATTGCCTTTGATTCATCTTGTCTTAAACAAGTCTTTTTAACGACCCTATCAAACAATTCGCCATCATCAACCTTTTCAAGTACCAAATATTTTTGAATCTGTGATTTGTTCAAGGGTTCCACAAAACTGTCCAATAGATTAACAATATTTGGATGATGTATGCTCATAAGGATACTGGTCTCTTCTCTAAATTGTTTACTCTTCTTTTGATCATCATTTTTCTGTGGATGAAAGATTTTGATGGCTACAGTTTGACCTGTCTTTTTATTTTTACCCTCTTTAACGATAGCGTAATGACCAGAACCTAACTCTTTACCTAGAATATATTTATCGAAAACAGATTTTGGCCTAGCTCTCATAATCTTAAATGCAGCATTCTGACTACTAGTAAATGCAAATTGTGGTTTTTTAAATACACTCTCATCCTTTTGACTTGGAATCAAAATGTTTTCATCAGTTGAATTCCCCACATTTTCATTACCAGAGTCATTTTTAACCTGTGGTTTCACAACAACGTTACTACTTGAGAAAGTTTGATCCAAAATTTCATTAAAGGAAGGATATTTGAAAAGGAAAGAACAACTTTTTCCAAAGACTACTCTATCCCCATTCTTCAAAATACAATCCTTCCTTACCAATCTATTTCCATTAATAAAAGTACCATTTCTACTTCTATCTATTATATTCAGCAACTGTCTTTCCACCCCATCCACATTCATAGTAATTAAATTTAATTCACAATGAACAGTAGATATATCAGGCTCACGAAGAACGATGTCACATGATCTACTCCTACCAATTTTAGTGACAGGTTTATTGTATATGGCGATTTTCTGTTCTTTACCTGGAATAATATTGATAAAGGTGGCAATATGGATTTTAACCATTTCACCTAACCCAGTTTGTTGTCTCTTTGGCTCTTGACAAACAGTTTCATCGGATCTCTCTCTTTTAGTTATCTTAGTAGACATTTTGAGAGTGTTACGCAACACAACTTATTTTGTTCAAATTTTATTTTAGATGGCTAATGCGATTTGTTATGACTATTTTATGTTGTGAGGGGAAAGAAAAGCTTCCTGCAAAAGTGTGGAAAAATAAGTTAAAAATACTGTTAATTAAAAAAATAGCTTGAACATCAATTGAAATTCACTTATTCAAAATCAATAATATATATATATATAATGTTATATTAAAAAATTCAATGATAGACTTAGTAATGTTTTAAACGTTTGATCCCTTCTTCTTCGTATTTTTTTTTTTGTATATTTTGAAAAAGAGAAAAAATATAAACTTTTATTGGGGTGTATGGGTGTGTCTCTTTTACGCGTTTACGTGTCATTGGTTTCCTGTTTAGGAAAGAGGTAAACAGAACAATTTCCAAATAGAATCATTATAAATATAGAAAAAAATAATGCACCTAAAGTGAACAGAATTAAAATGAAAGTTGTATTTATTTTTACTTCTTCAGGAAAATATCATGCTCAGATTAATCAATCAATCGCTCAATCAATAATAATAAATATATTATTTTCTGTAATAATATATATAAAACCTAGAGAAGAAAAGAAAAGAAAAAAAAATTACATATTGATATATATTCTAATTAAAGTAACTCACAAAAAAAAGTCCTCATATTCGAATAACCTTTCTTTTCTTTTTCTGAACCCACCAGTTCCTCCCCTGCTTATTATACTCTAATTCTTTTCTTCTAATTCGTAAATGATATGATTATCAGTCTCTGGATCATATTCTTTATCTAAAAATTGAGAGAATTTAGTCAAATTATTTAAACCTCTAATCTCACCGGCACACAATGGCATCTTAACAACATGGAAGTCTTCATACAATTCATCAATTTGATCCAAATATTTACGTTGCATCTTCCATCTAGATTGACATCTTTTACAATTATGTTCTTTATCATATTCAGCAAACAACAACTGATTAACGATAATGGAATTGACATCCATATCGTATGATATCAATTCTTGGATCAATCTCTCAGTCTCATATAACGATAGGAATTCACTGATACAGACACAAACAAACGTTGTCAAATCTGGATCAGTGAATTGCCTTCTAATGATCTCCACATTAGATTTCAAATCATTCAACTTTGAAGCAATATCAACGTTTCCTGAACCCATCATAGAATTCAACATTGGACCCAATTTACCTGTAATTTCACTGAATTTTTCCAATAATTTAGATAATGTGTTTGGCAACTGTAAAAATCTTAAAGTATGACCCGTTGGCGCAGTATCGAAAATAACAGTATCATATACTTCACCGTCCCCGCCATGTTGTTCCTGTCTTTTGATATGTTTCATGACTTCCATGAAAGATAAAGCTTCATCGATACCTGGAATAGATCCAGTCAATTCAGCTAAACCACCGCCTTGCAATAGATCGTTTAAAGTATCCCCATCAGCACCGTTGCCGATGTTACCATTAGAACCATTAGCTTTAGATACAGCTAAGTCATTCATATCCTTCAAAGCAGCAGATGGATCGATTTCCATACAGGACAAATTTTTCATACCGGTGACTTTTCTTGCATCTTTACCAAATTTTTCACCAAATGCATCACTCAAATTATGTGCAGGATCGGTGGAAATCAATAAGAATTGCTTGTTTGGTTGAGCCAACGCCATCTGAATGGCAATGGAACATGAAGAGGTGGTCTTACCGACACCACCTTTCCCACCAACAAAGATCCATTTGTGTGTGGTGGATGTAATTAAGGAATGTAAATTGCGTTCAACTGTGAAATCCATCCTTCTTAAATATATCTAACAAGTTAGGTTCGAGTTCTAATAGCTGTATATATACATATGTACGTTTGCAAAAAAAAAAAAAAACAGATAATATATATATATATATGTATATATATATATTCAGAACATTAGGAGAATATGTTTTGAAGATAGTATAAAAGGTATGCTTTTATATAAATTATTAATTGATTGTTAACTTGTTGTTTTTGTTTTGGCTTAAAGAAAAGAGGGAAAGAAAAAAAAAAAACAAAATGAAATAATAATAAACCGTTTAAAAGGATATTTAAATAGAGAATAACAACATCATAAAATACGAAAACACTTAGTACGTCAATTTTTCAATAGGGGGGAAATAGTGATAATACAGTTTTTTACTATATTTATTATAGTATATATAATGCCTATTCTAGTACTCTATTCAGTGATTGATTCATTATAAGAATTCAATTAGATTCACCTTATACCAAACATTGCAATTCTTAAAAAGTTATCTTCAATGATGCTTGCATAGAAACATTATCCTTTACAGGATGAGAAAATTAGTATTTCGCAAAGAAAAAGTCACCAAGAATATTAATATTTGCACCGGTAATCTAATCCAGGGTTATTACAGAAGGTGCAATAAATAAAGTAGGGTTGGCAAAAATGTGTTTTATTATCTTTTACAACCACATATACCTGCTTATTCTATCGCTTCCAACTTTGTCAATTTTGATCTATACTTTTCAAATGTTAAAACCCCTTTTTTAATTACTTGATAACAAACACATTATTGATTAACACTGTAAAAAGAGCTAACAACAGTTTCATCTTCTAGGAAGACTCAATATACCTCAATAACCTTAACCATAGGCATAAATACATAAAAAATATCATTATCTTTAGTCGAGAAATCAAAGTTAAAGATCAACTGGGGATCAATATGTTTTTTTTTATCTCGAGTATCATGGGATTGACAAAGAAGTGTTCAGTTCAGCTGCTATTGTCGGAACTTTTAATGTCACTACAAACCACACAACGAAGACATGTTGTTGTTGGCGAATACAAAGGGGAAGGCCACTTATTGGTTGCTTTTTTTTTTCTTTAGACTACTTGATAGTGTTTCTGAATTTGTAATACAAATTTTATTAGAGATGGAAAGTTTAACATTGCAGTATATCTCTGATAAAACGATATAGCCAAAAAAAAAAAAATAAAAAAAAAAGGAAAAGAAAATTAGGAGAGGATACGCTGGAGCAATAAATTAATTGTATTCATTTTTTTTTTTTGGCGGAACTAAAACTATTGATTCCCATTAACTTACATGTTTTTTGAATGATTTATACTTAGTTCACTAACCTTCTGTAACTTGGGATTATTATTTCGTTTATATCTTCTTGACTTCCTTTAAGAATTATAAATTTGATTTTTTTAGTATAAATCGTTTTTTTCTAAGGAAACTTATAGGCATAGACTTCTTTTAATAGAAAACCTTGTTTTTTCTTTCTTTTCAATATTGAATTATCATGTATCTGTTTTCCTAAACTCCATATATATATATATATATATATGCTTTAATAAAAATAACTTGTCATCACTAAACTCAAGCAATTTATTGTCACAACTGTTTCCACCTATACTCTTTCTGTTTTCACCTTCATTTATAAAATATTAGTATCTATCCCATTTTCCTCTACCAAAAATCGTATTCACTTGCAGTTAAGTTTTTGAAATGTCCTATAATGTAATTTATTCCTTTATTTGTCTTTTTAATAATATTTTTTCTCCTTAATTTTACTAACTTCATAGTAATATTCGAAATTTTTTCACTTAGCATTGATTTTTATATATGTTACCTTAGGAAAACAAAAAAAAAAAATACCAATCGATGCCTCACTTATTATTTATTGTTTACACTCATGTCTCTAACTTCCTTCTATTTTTTCAGTTTTGTTCGCCTGTTCTGTCGGAAAGATTATCGTTCCTTTCCAAATTTGTCAATTTGTTAACAAACTTATAAATATTTTAAAATATGTCTATATATATATATATATATGTATATGAAAGACCATAAAATTATCAAACAATTAAATATAAACTTATAAAAGTACTAACATGTTGTCAAGAAGACATATTTATAGTATTTTTGTATGCATTTATTACTCAAACTAATAAAGAACACTTGTCTTCTCAAACAATTGATCCATAACTTTATTTAATTGGCTCACTAATTCCAAAGCACTATCATAAGTGGCATCTTGTCTTGGAGTATCATATATGTATAACCATCCATTACCTTGATCCAAGACACCATAAAACACTTTATCTAAGATCATTTGTGAAAGTTTTCCCTCGACTTGTTCCATATTCCCCATCCCCCCATCCCCTCTTCTTGCTTTCTTCGTTAAGAGTATCCTACTAAACAACACGAACGGGTTTGATAAATTAGATTAACCTGTATGTCGAATCTTATGAACAATCCTATTCACTCGATTGTAATATACGTTAGGCCATACAGACCTGTATCTCTGAGATGAAGCGACCACTTTCCACTGTTTGCCACCACCAGAGTCATTGATTGATCCGCAGAATGAATTTGCACGCTAAAATCTCGGTTGTATGAACCAAAATGGGGGGAGAAACAAAGTTTTATTACTATTGTATTTTTTTAATGGTCTTTGTTTTTTTTAAATACCCGTCTATTGTTTTTGTCTTTTCTGTGTTTGTTTATATATTTCCGTTTTAGGTACAGAATAAAAATATTTTCGAGAAAGCCACAATGATTTTTTTTTAAAATAAAATCAGTTTTAAATTAACTTTGCAAAACATGTAAATTCAAAAAGGTTTTAGAATAATATTATGAGTGAAACATGCAAACCAGATTATTAGTTTCCCCTTCAAAAGCTCACAGATCTACATTCAAATTATAACAACACTTAAGAATGAATTCTCAATTTGTTATATTAAAATGTCAGAGATTTTTCTAACAGTGATAGAGTTTAAAAAACACATAATAGCAAATATTTTAAATATGATGGTGTTTTAGTATCTTCCAAGCATTTTCTCTCTTGTAGAAGAAGGACTCCATGTATTAATTATGAAAAAGGTCAATAACATTCAAAGCATGAACTAGAAAACTTTTTTAAAAGAAAAAGGACTAGAGGGTAATTTGGTTTTTCTAACGTAACAGCTACTATCCCTTATTCTATTTTAGGATTCAATGATGACCCATCTGAACAAGAATTTGATACCTTAACTGTAGAAATAGTTTCAATGATTAAATTGACAAACAAGATGTAATGAGCAAAAGAAATGGAACAAAGATTTCATATTTAATGGAATTTGATTGTAAATCTAACCTTGTTTGCAAATACCAGCCAGGCTTTAGGTACGTCACTATCGAATTAAAACATGAAGTTTATCATGCTACTATTGAAACTTTATCTTGTCCACCAGGTTTGCCTGAATTTATTGAACAATCCAATTTGTTTTAGATTATCAGTACTTTGTAATATGATATCTAAGGATCCTAGTTTTGTCAAAATTTATTATCACAATTCTTCTAAATCAAAAAAAAAATATTATAAAAACTTTATGGTTAGAATTAGTTGTTTCTAAATACAATAATAATGATTTTTTTAAACTTGACAGAAGATGATCAACATGAAGAATTAATAAGCGATAATAAGGGAGTAGTCAGACAACAGTTCAATATCGAAAACCGGGTAAACAAAGAAGGTAAGGTACCTGAACAAATATATTCAATCGAAGATGAAAGAAGGAAAAGAAAAATCGAAACTCAAAAGTTGTTAATAAAAAAGACTATTTGTGAATTAGAATATGTTTCCAATTTAAGTGATTGGAATTTTGATGTTTTCTGGGAATCTAGTGGAGAAAACGGTAGTAGTCTCCTTGAAAAAATTCTGTTAGTGTTAGAAATTTTTTACTAGATCAAATGGTTAAGTAAATATTGAAATCCTGAACAATAACATTTACAAACAAGAAACAATAGTACCATCAAAATGAACTTATTAAAACTAAGAAATTAACTGACAAATTATATGTAATAACAACAGACAATTTTTGTGTGTATAAATGTTTCATTGTTGGAAGAAATCCATTACTCATTCCAAAAGAGAAGCAAGTGTTTACATTGGTTGTTGTATAATTAACTAGCAAATTAATTTTTTAATTATTGACTAGCCGGTTTCTATTAATTTACACATGTTTTATTTATTACTTATAGGGGGAAAAAGTATGCCAAGTAACTACTTAACACACACAATGACAGAATGATAAAATAATTTAATATTGTCATTCAATTCATTTATATGCAGTGAAGTTGGCTTACAAAAAAAAATAACAAATTAATTATATTCAGCTTCTGGATGATCAATACCATACTGTTTACATGCCTCTCTATATCTTTCTACAATACAATAAGATGTCCTTTGAATAGCAAGAGCCGTCTCTTCATTAACAGGTAAAGTTTCCCTGATATCCATTTTATGATACACTTGTAAAATATAATTTAAGAGTCCTCTAATAGTAACTCTTCCAGAGATTGCATCAGCTTCACTAAATGTTACTGTCATATAATCTTCAAACTGGTTTGTTATTGGGTCTTGATCTACAACCACCCAATTACTGATAGAACTTGGTGAGAGAATATTATACCAGTTACAACTCGTATCCTTTAAATTCCACCCCATTACAAGTTTGTCAAAATCAATATTTGGTACAACCAACTCCAGATGATAGACTCCGTTAGTTTCAACCAATACGGTTAAAGTGGGTCTATAAAATCTAGCACCACAACCACAGTCCTCAACATGACCCTTAGCAAAGCCTACCCAAATATTCATGTTTTCCAATTCAGGTAAAATATTGGGTAATGGAACGTATTGAGTACCTCCTCTAAGGATCCCAGAATATCCGTTGTTGTTATCGATCCCTGCAGTCTCTGCATGAAATACCATTTTACATTTCCCTGTCAATAATGAACAGTGAATAATTTGTAGTGGGTTATAATCATATATAAAATATATATAACCTGGGTATTGATTATTCGATTGGATTCTACTAGGAAAGAAAAATGGGGACCAATTCTTTTCAAACACTTTCAGCTCGGTATCTTCAATATCAAACATTACAACGGGGTCAATTTTCCTATGTGGCATCACGGCATGGACTTTGATACCCTTGTGTGTGTTCATATTGAAGATAATGATTGGTTCATCACCATCTTTATCCTCCCTTAGAATCACATGTGGATCCTCTGGTCCATTCCATTCAGGTCTCAGAACAAAAGGTATATTAATGACTGTTGGATATTTAATAGAATATTTATCTAGTAGTAAGTCAATCCTTTTTTCAATATTGAATCTATTTTTATTAATCTCAGAGACACAAGTCTCATAGGCATCAGTACCAGGTTCAAATATACCACAATTTGTTGATACATCCAACTCCCGTTTAAGTGATTGAACCAATTCGACCACTTGTCTTGGCATTTTAACGTCTCTAAAAGAGATTCTTTTCCCCTTAATTTCATTCCAATTTTTATCAAAAGTTTGACCCACTATCATTGATATATATGACATACCTCTATCCTCTGCTTTCGAATAAATCAATCTTGTATAAGCAACATAGCATTGTTCATTCTTCAACCAAACTGCTGCTGTACCGAATGAAAACCATCTCTTTTCAATGATTTCCATCTCGGACATATTTGATTCTTCATCAGTTACACTAAATTCCTTAGATAAATGTGAATCCATAGACAACAACTGTCTTCTAATATTCCTGTAGTCAATTTGGAAGTACTTATCAGATACAAAATATTCAATGTTATATGAATATTGCAAATCCTCACAATTGATTAAACTCGAGAAATCTTTATTAATGTGTGCTAATAATTTATTTGCGTTATCGGAATCGTTCTTATGATAATTTTTCATGAATGAATCCAGATGTTTTAAATCGACGTTCGATACGTAGCCAACGACAGTTTTGTTGCTGAAAGGTTTGTGTCTGACGGATTCATCGAACCCGTATTCCACTTCCAAATATTTGTTGTCATTGTTGGATAATAATAAATCAGTAATATTCACATTTGATAACTCTGCTTTATTGTGGACAACTCCTCTTCTTCTTCTTCCTCGTTGATTGAGTGATGATAATGTGAGTTGTGTATTGGGGTAACTTCTATATAAGTTATTCAATGATGTAAGAACAGCAAATGAACAGAATAAGAACAGAGATAAATAGAGCAATTTTTTCGTAACTAAGGGGTTCTTACACTTTCTATTTAAAAACATTTATTTTAAAATGAATAGATATGGGTTAAGCTGGTAATTATCTCCTGATTGAGTCACTTAGGTTTCAATATAATTGTGTTAGGTAAAAAGATTCTGTTAAACGGAAGCATTGAACATAGGTAAAGTAAAAAAAAAAAAAAAAAAACAAGAAGGAAATGGAAAAGTACTATCTTCTCCCATATATATATATATATATAAATTAATCTCTCTCTCTTAGATAATATTATATATAAGGCAAAGAAGGATGTAGTTAGAATTCTCTCGAGAATGGGAATTCTATTTATATTAGTTCTTCTAAACTTTCTTGAGCATAACAAAACTGTTTTCAATGATGACAGAAAAGGCACGCGAAAAGAAAATACAAAGAGGCAAACAATAGAAAAGGCAGTTAATAAAAGCAAAGTTCACACACACACATACATTAAAAAAACGGAGGTTCCTAATGGGGAAAAATGGTCTAAAAGGGGAAATCCACAACAAAAAGATCTACAAAACCAAAAATCACAATAACGAAAATAGCAAAGAAACCCCCCACGAGGTTTATTTATTGGGACAAACAGAGAATTTCAATCTCGTAAGGGTTGGAGTTTTACATACAAGATACATATTGATGCATATACATACACTCATTCATATAAAACATATACATATACATATACACATATATATTTATATATCTATATACAATCTGATATTTTAAAAACGCTGTGTAGATATTGTTAGAAGAAACGGCAACTAGTTAGATATCTCGTATATTTGTATAAATATTTAACAATATATATATGTTCACATTGCGGTCGTTCATTCGGCAAAAGCGACCTTTAAGTTACAGATCAACAACAATAAAAAAAAAGTTATACTTCCACTTTCCATACCTACATGAACAGTCCTCCAAACAAAAGGAAAAATAAACTAATTCACCAAAGTAACTAAGCGTGTTGGATATTAGTATAAATTATTATTGATACCACCACATTCTTCCTTATATTAAGAGACAAACAGCAGTAAATAGATAGTGAAAAACAAACTGAACATATGACTGAAGAAAAGTCAATTAAACAATTTATTTAACTACATCAGTGTTCTCTTTTTAATATAATTTTTATTTAACCGTTCTATGTTACTGAAGGATACTTCGTTAAACTTTTAATACTTTCCTTTAAACTAATCATGTATTCCTTCATATATATATATATATGCAAAAAAAAGGAAGAACAAGAATTTACATAGTAAATTTTAATTTCAACATATTTCACAACAGTAGTACCAGTAACCCTTGTACCTTTTTTTAATTATATAATAACCAATATTAAAACTTTTAATGTACATCAGCATATATATGTCTATCAAAAATTGCGTGACGTAGAAATTACTTATTAAAGATACTACTTACGTGTGTCCAAATTCATTTACCCATCCTTCATATTACTCCCCCCCCTACTTCATTCTATCAATATACATATATTTATATAATAACCTCTACAGTAAAATGGTTATTCAGCACAGCCTATAATAATCGGTATTAAGCTGCATGGTACCTTTTTCAACAACAAGAGAACGTACCTATAATATATATATATATCTATAAAATACTCTACTTATTTCATTAAATTTTACTGTACACATCCTTTAGTTTTACTTTCAGACCTTTTATATCTTTGCTTATTTCTCTTTGTTTTGCCTTCCCTTTCCCCTTCTTGGCTTGTTTTGGGGCCTTGAGGTCTTCTCCTTTTCGTTTCCTGTTCTTAGCAGAGAAAAAAATAAATATAAAAATAAAATCAAAACAAAATCAAAACAACCCCAACAAAGAAAAAAAAAAACAAAACAAAAAAACAAAAACAAAGAGACAGTTAAATTTTGTTGTGTGTAGACTGTATAAACAAATTACAACTAAACTATTAGAATATATCCATTTCGATAATTTATAACATAATATAACATAGATCGACAGATCAAATATACAACAACAACAACAACAACAACAACAACAAAAATCATATCCTGTACCTAAATACTGCTATTACAAACTGTGTTGAAAGTCTACTCTCTCTCTTTCTTTTTTATACTCTACCATAAATCTATTATCCTTCATTAAATCACATTACAAATAATACACATATATTTATATATACACCCGTATAAATCAAGTGTGGTATGAAATCAACTTTTGTGTTTCCTCCAGTCCCTGATACTAAAAATAATCAGAATTTAAATGTCACTGATACAACAACAAATAATGCTGTTGATGCAGTAAAGGACAGCAACAACAATAATATACAAAGCACGGATGATTTAGCTACTCAACAGTCACAAAACCAAAATAATACAAGTTCAATATATCAAAATTTTATGGTCTCATCAGACGATGTTCAAAAAGATCCAGCTGCATATTATACTACTACTACTACTACTAATAATAATAACTATCAATATCCTTCTATCCCTAATGATATTACCACCACCACTAATAGTGCATTACCGCCTGCTATTATAGAGTTTCCTACAATAGATATACCGTCACCCATAGAAACACCACGAAATATCAAAACTGTAAACATCGACGTTCCTCTAACGGATGTAAATAAATCATCTGAATTTATACCCTATTCAAATGATTCAAATTTATATTATGATAAATCACAAAACATACAATCTTCTCAAGTCACATCATTAAATCCAAATTTAGTTCAAAATAATATGAACGCAATCACCAATGCTGCTAACGATAACATTCTTATAAATGAAGCATTTACAAATAACGTTGCCATATCTGCTAACCAAACAGAAACAACAGCTGATACTACTGCTACTACTACCAATACCCCTTCGGAATATGTCAATGACTTAAAACACGAAGTAACTTTGGAAAGAAAAAGACCTTCAGAGTATGCTTTGTATATACTTTTCACAAAATTTAATAGGCAAGCTGACGAAAAACTGAATGCATGTGCCGAGTTTCCTTTAGATATGGAACCTCCTATAAGTGATCTGTTAGCAGAAGGTATAGACCCAAAATTTGACAATATTATAAAATCTTTAGGTCATATTGCAAGAAACGATCCTTCACCTGTAATCAATGCAATGATGTTCTGGAGAAGTTCTAGATTCGAATTAGTAAATTCAAGTTCACAAGATTTTGGTGGTAATTTCAAACTTACTGAAAATGATTCGGTCTTCAATGGTAATTTTACTACTAGTAGTGCAACTACAACTAATAGCAGTTCTTCCTCAATTAATAATAAACCATATCTAACAAAATCTACTAGTCTTAGAAAAGTATCTACAAGTGGTTCTATATCTATCCCAAGAAGAGTTGTCTCTTTAAAATCTTTCCCTCAGATCAAGTCTATTGATGATACAAGAAAATCAGGGGAATTACCTAATATAATAGAACAAAAGGAAGTGGAAACATTACAAGCAAAAAGGAGATCATTAATGAGTATATATATTTTTTGTAGAGTACTCATGGAAATTGTCAAACAATCTTATCACAACTTTGATGAAGACATGAGCAATAAATTAGAAGATATCATTTTTGCACAGTTAAAGGCTACAGATCCATTATCTCTTTCTTCAAGTATCATTAAGTCTTCAAATTGGAATTCTTTTGCTAAAATTCTAGGTTGTATGTCAGAATATAATTTTCTATCTGTAAGTGATAAATTTATTGCTGAATTAGAAAAATTCCCTAATGTCATTCCAAGTGAAAAAGAACCATATGCTCAATTATTGGTTTTAGGTATGAGATATTTGAAATTGAAACATTATCCAATTGACTATTTTGAACAAAGTGTAGATTTTTTGAAAAGTATATCAAAATTTTTTGCAAGGACAGAGAATTCTCAAATAAGATTAGCATATGCGGACGTCACTACTCAATTATTACTACCCCTGGCCGATGTAGTCACAGTCGAAGTAAACCACCCAATTTGGATTGAAGCAATGGAGACTTTATATAAATGTGCAAAGAAGTTGATCTTAAGCGCAAAATGCTGGTGTGCGGGATTCACATTAGGTGTATCGGTCTTATGTGTATCACCTTCTCAACTGTTCACGGAAAGATGGATGAAGTTACTTGAATCAAATATAGATAAAATTAAGACCAAGAATATAAGTGAAAGAGCCATTTATGCACTCGGTTTGTCTCGTTTAGTTTGGGTATATCTATATCGTTCATCAGATACTTTAAACAATACAATAAGAACATTATCGTCATTATTGAAACTTTATTTTAATCATAAGAAAAAGGAAAATTGGTTAACTACCGATTTCTCACTAATTAATCCATTATCTGATAGTCTTGTATTCATTGGATATATTTATCCTGAATTCCTAATGGAAAATGCAATGCTCCCTTTGATTAAACAATCATTTAATGGCGTTAACTTAGACATCAATAGTTATGATAAATTATTACTGGCCATTACAACTTATAGAAAACTTTTGATAACAGATAAAAAACCATCTTTCCCCAATGATACATCCAAAGGATATTTGACAGATTTGAATCGAATTATGATCACTGCTAATGATCCATTATACTCCACTCATGAAGAGATATGTGTATATATCTACAAACTTTTCCTATTATTGGATTCAAGTATCGGATCTGAAGTTTGGTCTCCGGAAAATACTCATCAAAAACAACCATCTACACCATTTGGCTCATTTTCTTTCAGTTTCTCTAATGATAATGATAGTAGTTCACAGAAGAATACTTTAAATGTTATACTATTTTCAAAAGTGATTGAAACTGTACCATGTTGTCTTTCAGTTACTAAACAGATCCCTTATAAATCTACAATTGAAATTTTAACAAGAAATGCAGTACACGCTAATGATTCCATTGCCGCAAGTGCTAAAAATTCTTTGAGAGCTCTTGCATCTAAGAAAAATCCGCATTCTTTCATTACTTGGTTTGCTAAATATTCATTTGATTTCGATGAAAAGACTCAATCAAGTTATAATATGCAATATCTGTCTTCTAATGAATATTCCAATTTACTATTACTATATGTGGAATTGTTAGAATGTTGGCTAAAAGAATTTACTTCCTCACAGACAGAGAAAAAACAAAAAACTATCGGATTAGATGGTATCCGTTTATTAAATATTGACTGCAACAAAGATGATGTTAGTGATTCTGAAAAACTTGAATGGAAGAATACAGTTACCGTTATCGAAGAAGTTGAAGGAAATGGTCTATTTTTTCTATGTGCTTATAATGTAAGATTAAGAAAACTAGCAATTAAAATTTTAAAAATTATATCCAAGTTTGATGAAGCTATGACAGAGAAAACAGAACGTATATCATCTGGTCATTCAAGGTCATCTTCACTTCATTTTGCAGCTGATAGAGGTAATAGATTAATTGATTTTTTAAGAGAAGTTAATGTAGTATCATTATTAGGACCACACAAAGTAACTTTAAGCTCAGCAGAAAAAAGTCGACTTTTAAAACTAAATACCAGATATAAGAAAGGATTGGCTTTGAAATTAGCTGAGTCATCTTATGGGATAGATACTGCATTATGGCAAAAAATATTCCCCAGACTTTTAGTTGAAATTTTCAAATCTTCACCAATAACAATGGCTTTGTGTCGCTCTATTGTATGTATTAGATTGGTTCAAGTACATGAAGTAATCTTAAAGATTGCTAATGATCTTAATTTCAAACCGGCTAATATTCTTACGGATGATATTGTAAACCAATGGAAACTTTATTTGATTGCAGCATGTACGTCGTTAACTTCCACTGCTAATCAAAAATTGCATATTCCATCACCAAAAATACAACACGGAAGGAAAAAAAGTCAACAAATTTTTACTGTACAACATCAAAAGATCAAGTCAGCTAAAGCAATTTTTAAGATGGTTTTACCTCTTTTAAATGCAAAAAGAGACATCGTAAAAGAAGCTATTATTTCTGGTTTAAGTTCAATGAATATAAACATATTTAAAACTTTTATTGAGAGTGTAGAAAATATGATTAACACGTGGGACATAAATGTAACCGATACACAGACGAGAATAGAGATTTTCCATATTATTACAGTTTTATCACGATTCTTAAAAGAGCCAAGTGTTCTTCAAGATGTTTGGATCTTAAAGAGAATATCTATGTTTTTAAAACATGTTAAATCTCTCTTGGAATACGAAGAAGTCCAAAATTCCTATGAATATCACGATTTAAGATGGTATTTTGCCGAATTATTAGCAAGATATTATTCAACAATTCGTGAAAATGAAAATATCGATGACTTGTTTCCCTTTGAAGCTCGAGTGTCATGTTTCAATTATTTGAAAGAATGGTGTGGGTACGGTAACAATAGCCATATAGCTATTGAGAGATATCGCAATATGATTAGTCAAACAAATAACATGAGAGAAAGGACTGCTGTCACGACCAGTATTGAATTCCAAAAAAGCCGTCTTGAAATAATTACATTAGAGGCTATGGTCATGCTATGTTCTGAACCCATCACTCACACATTATATGATGAATTGAACCGTCCTATAGTTGTTTCATTCAACATAAGTGGTTTACTGTCTTGGATTGAATCTCTTTTTAATTCAGAAAATGAAAATGTAAGAGTTCTAGGTGTCAGAGCATTGGAAAATCTTCTACAAAATAATACCACAAACGTGCAGTTATTTAAAGATGTTTTTCTTCAATGTATATCGCCACATGAACACTCTTTTGTGTCTGTCTATTACTACATTACGTTGTGTAAATCAATCATGAAGCTAGACAATTTAATATTAGAAGAAAACGAATTAGTATCGCTTGGATTGTACGGTTTAATATCAGACAAAGAAGACACGAGATCCTGTGCTATTGATTTATTATCGGCTGTGGAGACTAAAATTCATAATTCTTCATACACAAAAGTTTTTAAGGAAAGACTTACCAACTCTTCAAAATCTGTTTACAAAGCTACTGCCTTTGAAATATCCTCAATATTTGTTGAATTGCTTTCTGTAGATTTATGCTTATGCATATTTTCAAGCTTGGTAAAAATATTAAACCTTTTCCCATTTGCAATTAAGAGAGACTTATTAATTCTAATAGTCCCGTGGGTCAATAAGTTTATATTAAAATCAACTGATGATGAAGATACAATGATGGTACTAACAAACTTATTTTATGTGACTATCGAATTGAATGACCGTCTTCCTGAAGAAGTTGAGAAATTGTGGATTTCATTGGGCAGAGGAAACTCATTCCAAAACATTCACGTTTGTGTGGACTACATTATCACAAAGTCAATGCTTTATAAAAATCCACTTTTTGTAGAGAAAGCAAGAGATGTAATATTATATCTTGCAAATATATCCGGTGGTTTAGGGTTGACTGACTTACTTTTAAATAATTTAGAGCCTAAAGATATGATACCAAGTTCCACAGATGCAAATGAAGATTGTACAGATAATATTACCAAATTTTCGTTTGTGGCTAATATTGGGGAGAGATTGAATTATACTGGTCGTCCTATTAGGTTTTCAAAAGCTCAATTATCCATTATTTTTCTAGTAAATTTACTTACTGATATTAATGAATTTGTACAATCTAAAATTCCAACTTTACTCCATGTGGCAATATGTTTGTTAGATCATTATGTTCCACTAATTCAACAGAGTTCAGTAAGAATAATATGTAATTTAATCTTTGGTTTAGCTCCTAATCACGAAAAAACAGAAGAAACATTAAATTTATTAAGAGATAAACATGGTAGATGGATGTATCATAATTTAGTAAAAGATAAAAAAGGTGCAAGATCTCCAAAAACTATGGATTTTCTGATAAGAAACATAATTAACATTTTATATGAACAGGAAACTTTACAGGTCGAATGGCAAAGATGCGCTTTAAAATGGGCTACTACATGTTCTGTAAGACATATAGCATGTCGGTCCTTTCAAATTTTCCGATCATTACTAACATTTTTAGATCAAGGTATGCTTAAAGATATGTTGCATAGATTGTCAAATACAATAGCAGACGAAAATACAGACATTCAAGGATTTGCCATGCAAATTTTAATGACATTGAATGCTATTACAGCAGAATTAGATGCAAACGATTTAATTGGGTTTCCACAGCTGTTTTGGTCATTAATTGCTTGCTTAAATACAATCCATGAATCAGAATTCATCGAAACACTCTCGTGTATTACAAAATTCATTTCAAAAATTGATTTAGATTCTCCTGACACGGTCCAGTGTTTAATTGCTACTTTCCCTTCAAATTGGGAAGGTAGATTTGATGGTTTACAACAAACTGTCATGATTGGACTTCGCTCTTCAAACTCAATTGATATCACAATGAGGTTTTTGGATAAGTTAAATCTATTAAAAGGTAGCCAGATTATTGCAGATCCAGAATCTCGTCTACTGTTTGCTTTAATTTCAAATTTACCAAGGTTTTTATATGTTATAGATCAAAATGATTACGCTTCAATCCAGACGTCGGCAAATGGTTTAATATCTTTGGCGGATTCAAACAACGAGCCTTCATTATCTCGACTTATTAACTCTCTTTCTAAGAATAAGTTTAGATCCAAGAGAGATTTCTTAAGTCAAATTGTTAGTTTTATAGCAAGAACATATTTTCCTAAATATGCGGCACAAACATTAGTTTTTTTACTAGGACTATTATTAAATAAAGTAGATTGGGTTAAAAAGGAAACATTAGAAATTTTGAAGTTCATTTTCCCTCTTGTTGATCTCACTGGAAAAGAGTTTGCCGGTGTAGGTGCCGATCTAATATCGCCATTGTTACGACTTTTAACAACTGAATATGAAGAGCAAGCTTTAGATGTCATAGATAACATATCAGAAGTTTCTGCAAGTAAAACAGATAAGGACATTTTACGTATCACAATTGGAATTGAGAATGCAAAAATATCAAACAATACAGCTACTTTATTTGGATCACCAGAGGAAAGCGGATGGTCAATCCCAATGCCAACTATGACGGCTGCTATGACAAGACATAATGTTCACACAGTTTTTATGTCATGTTCCAATGGTTCAGAAAATGAAGAGGTTTTGCAAGAACCTAATATTATAGAGGATGAACCAATTGAATTTCATCAAGAGTTAGATGATGGATTGAACAGGATGGAAACGATTGAATCTTACACAGGTTTTACAGAGAAAGATCCTACATTAAGTCATATGTGGGCCGAGTTGGATAATCTAGACAGTTTCTTTACAAAAACAGAGACTTCTTCGATATTAGTTTCCAATACTGAAACGAATATACCACGTGGAAGATCTACTTCCATTGATACCACTACGACCATGACAACAACCAATGAGGTAACAGGAAATTCTAAAATGAAATATATTTGGTTCTAAAAAATAATATGATTTACATTATAATTATTTAACTTGTGTAACTGTTAGGATTATTTCAATGTTTCTCATTTATTTTTTATTTTTTATCTCTTACATTGGCAAATTGTATCTGTGGTTAGGATTAAATACAAATAAAGATTAGCTTCTTGATATATGTATATAATCATTTTTTATTATTAATATTTCTTGATTAATTATTATTCATTAATTATTAATTATATTATATATTTTTATATATCCATATAGTCCAAAAGATAATCTCTTTAAAAATTCCACTAAATTAAAGTAAATACAAATTAAATCATACAACTCTTCATTTTTTATTAGTTATCAGTATTTCTACTTTTCTCAGCTTTGGAAGTTACAAAATTTTGATATTCTGATGCTGCATTATATTTACCAAATAATTGAGCATCTAATTTATCAAAAACATCATATATACCAAAATTATCATCAATTAAAGGTTCTAATTTTACGGAGACGTTATTGGTACTATTTGTATCAATATTTTCAGAATACTTATTACTTTCCTTCTTCTTCTTATTACTATCCACATCTAAGCATGCTTGCAAGGTGTTATTTAAACCAGATGACGTTGTATCATTATTGCCTTGCATATTAACAGAAGATTCTATCCTATAGGAAGCTGAGGGATCAAACAACTGATCCTCACTTGTACCTAGACTGGAAGCTACCCTGTTATTTGTAGGAACTGTCTTAACAAAGAAATCACCAGTATTACTAACTATCGTCTTGTTATCCATATTGTTAAAACTATTGTCGTTATTATAATCGGCATTTTTATTGGTACTGATATTTTCAGCAGGCGTTGTAGCGCTACCATCATTAGCAAACTCCTTTGCCGAGTTTGTGGATGAAGTCCCAGTATTATTAACATAATCTGATGGAATACTTTGATCAAGGTAGTCAGAAAAGTTTGAAACATCCTTAACAAACCTTTCGATATTGTAACTGGAAGTCTGACTAACATCTGATGAAGCGGCACTGAATGTCTCATTTAATGGAAGTTTCTTACTAAATGGTGAACTATACGTTGCTGATAATTGAATAGTCTTAGAATTTAATTTTTCAAACAATTTATTTAAAATATTGTAAGTTCTATTTGCAGCCATACTAGTATCTTTTAATTGCATTAAGACATTTCTGCCACACTCGGCATCTTTTAAAATCTCATAATACTTTCGTGCACTATCTTTGTCTGGTAAATCTGCTTCGTGTATATAGAACAATAAGCATGCCACAGAATAAAAAATCGTATAACATGCATACCAATATGATCCTGATATTAAATTTTTATTAACCATATCTTGTGCCATTCTTACTACTGTTCTTGCAACTACGATAGAATTATTGGCTCTTTGTAAAGATAATTTATTTGTATTAGAGGACACAAAATTTCTTGAAAGGAAATGAATAAATGGTCTATAAAGAATGATTTGAACATGTAAGAATGATAAATGCAACAATTTGTTAGCTCTTTCATATTGAGATGGTATTGACTTAGCATTAGGCTTCAACTCCATTGGTAATTCATCAACCCAATTTTTCAATTTAATCTCTAATTTAGTTACAGTTTCATGCGATATAATATTATTCGTTTTTTTAATTGGATATAATTCTCTCATAATTGAATCTAATATAAATAATAACTTTGTATGATAATTTGCTATGCCGACCCCTGATAAAACATTATTTTGTCTTTCAAAATAGATTTTATCATCGGTAATATAATCATCAGATATATCTAATGGTAAAGTTTGATCCCAATCATCAGGTGAAATTGATTTTGGTAAACCTAACATCGCATTAACATAGATATCCAACTTATAAACTGTGAAAAATAATCTTTTCCTGCATTCAATTTCAATTAAAGAAAGTGGGGAATTATCTGGTACTTTTCTATGGAATCCTTCTCTAAGTACACTTCTCATTGCAACACCAATATAAGAATAGCATGTAGAAAGACGTGCCGAACATTGTAAAAAAATGAATAGTGTTAATACAGCTTGAATTGAATTTAAGTCTCTAGTATTTGTAATGTCAAGTAATTTTCTAGCAGCGATAAAATATTTATAGCCCTCATCTTGCATGAAATTATTTTCATTCACTATGGTTGGATCTTTCCAATGGGTATTAACTGGAGGTGATTCTTTAATAATGTTATTATTACTATCCATAAAAACAATATTATTATTATTATTATTTGCATTTGTAACGTTATTACCTTTTTCTTTGTTGGTGTTAATATTATTATTTATACTAGTAGTAGTACTACCACTAGTATTACTATTTTGTTCAATAGATTTAGTAAAAAGGGCACCCACAGCCATGACAGCATAACATAAAGGTAAAAACTTCATTTGTTCAGTAGTATAATTATTCGGATCAGTTTCATACAAAGCATCCAATTGTTTTAAGAATGTCGGTCTATGAAAAAACCTCAATAACACACAACAATGTTCCCATGTATTTTTGACAAATAATAATGCTACATGTTTTGGTGGTAAAATAATTTTAATTTCTCTTCCAATAGATTGTAACGGTGGAGAATAAGAATAATATGGGAAGGATATATTTTTGTCAGTTGGGTCCATAAGCGTAGAATCAACTAAAGATTTATTGCTGTTCTTATTATTTTTATTATCCTTATTATCGTTATTCTCAATAATGTTTGAATTTGATACAATAATATTGTCTGAGTTAGTATAGCCTGGTGTTTGATATGAAGGCGTTGTCATTGTATTTGAAGAAGAGGTTGTAGTGTCATTAATAATCATATAATATTCTTTAACAGCATCATCTAAAAATGTCTTTGAATTATTTTTAAAATTCCGTATGATTTGTAAAAGTAATGACATATCAATATTGTTGATATCTGGTAAATTCGGGAACAATTCATTAAAAAGCTGCTGATATTCATGAATCTGTGACTGTAATTTTGAAGCTTTAGTGGAAGATTTTCGTTTATTTTTAGTACCGTTGCTAGAAATGGTAGTATTTTGCATATTTTGATTAACAATAGTTGTGGAAGGTGAAGTTAAATTAAAAGCACCCATGGTGCCTAAAGAATTTGAAGATATGTTCTTCTCATTTGAAACATTTTGTGTATTATTCAGATTAGTATTAACATTAATAACATTTGTATTGGGGATATTTGAAACAGTAGCAGTGACAGTGGTAGGCGTAACAAGACTACTGCTATTTGAGGTAGAACCATAAGCATGTATAATATTAGGGTTATTGTTGTCTATTATTTGATCAGATTGTCTTTGTGTAAAATTTCTTTTTGTCGGTTGATTATAAGTACAATTATATGAATAAACGGTACAATGAATACAAGGCTGTTGACCATCACATTTCACTTTTTTCTTTCTACATTCATCGCATGCACGTGTGACTCTTCTTCTTTTAAAGTGGTCATTTGAAGGTTGTAATTGTAATGCTATTTGAAATGGTGGATTACTTTGAGAGGGAAGGACTTCTTTGGACATGATTTTATTTTACTTATTTATTTATCTGTTTCCTTTCTTTCTTGCCGTTAAGTATCAATATTTCTATACTTTTATCTATTCTCTACTCCTGTTTTTGTGAGTAGCTATTTAGTTTACTCAGTTGTTCAATATGGTAATAACAGGAAACTATAAATATATAAGTATATATATTTGTATGTATACCTTCAAAATACCAAAATAGCTAAATTTGTTTAATTTATTCAATTATCAGTTATTGGTTGTTTAGAATATTAAATATGAAAATTGCCAGATTAGAAAAGAACATTTATTCCTAACTAATTTATTTCGTTTATTTCCTGAACAAAGTATATTTATTCAACAAATAGTTCAATACTTCATAACATCATCTCTATTCCACATCTTCTTCTCATCACTCTAAATATATATTTATATATGAACCCGAAGACACTTGTAAAAAAAAAAAAAAATGAAAAACAATAAAAAAAAATGTGAGTCTGGAGGTCTTGGTGGTGCGTTGCCATGGAAATGGGTTTTTTTCTGAGAAAAACGTTCTCAAGCCCTAAGAAATATTGTTGAAGAACAATCCGACTTTAACAAAAAATAGTGGAAGCCCTAAAGTATAAATTAGGGTTATTTTATGTTTTCCCCATTATTCTCGACCTTTCTAATCATTTCCGTTTTTGGACGCTAATGAATTTAAAGATCATTCATTCATCAACACCACAAAACTTTCTGAGATTGATCTCAAAATTATGAAGACATATTTGAAGCTACTCATTTTAATAAGGAGAAAATTCTTTGACATCTAGCCCTCTTTTAAATTGTGATATCAATCTCTTTTAAAAATAAAACATAGAGTGATTATTTTAAATATTAAACTTGCTTCTTCCTTCCCAATTTTAAAACTGTCATCTACTTACCCTGAAATGGAATATTGAAATATTTTTGATTTATTTATTTAATTATTTATTCATTCATATTCCATTCAATATTAAATAATAACAGCAACATGAATGACACTACTACTGCTAACAAAAATGTATCAAATGTGCAACTTAGTAAAACAAAAAATAATTTACCTCATGGAGTAACAGATATATCTAGATATTCAATTGATAACCAAATAGATTTAATCAAATCAATTAAAACTGTATTAAAACAGCCTAGTACTTCACCGATGGTATCGTATCTATATCCAGATTCCAAAAATTTTTCCTTTAAACAAAATTATAGTAATGGTATTAATAATAAAAACATAAATAGAGAATCTGATAGAATAATAATATATGGCAAAAATTGGACATATCACTATAATAGTATTAAAAGTACTCATAACAAAAATAATAATGCAGAAATAATTATTGGCAGAAATTGTGATAAGATAAATCAAGAAACTATATCATTACATCAATTAAATTTTAAAATAAATAAGCTACCAATAGATATCGACTTAGGTCCACACAAGACTGTATCACGTAAACATATAATAATACATAAATTGAAAAATTCAGTTAATGGTTTAAACAATAATTGTTGGTACCTCACTGTATTAGGTAGAAATAGTTGTAAGATAAATTTGAAACGTGTACCTGTCAGTAAATTAAATACCCCAATTGGTCCATTAAAATCAGGCACCACAATAGATGTCGGTGGTTCCCAAATGATTTTGTATTTTGAAAACGATCCATTTCCTATTTTATCATTGCCCATTTATTCATATTTGATTCCAAGGTTAACTACTATGTATGGATTAAATGGTAATAATAATTCATTATTAAAAGACATAATTAATACATCTAAATATGTTAAAGATAAAAATCTTAGAATTGATATTGACCAAAGTGAACAACAAGAAGAACAAAATGGAAATAGTAATGATGAAATAGAATCTACAGAATTCGATAATACCATCAGTAGTATGTCTCCAAAGAAACAACTGAACAAAAACAACAGTACTATCGCTATCTCCCCCATTAACAATGACAACAGCAAAAACTATAATAGTGATATTTTCAACAATGACAAAGATGATGTGAAAATCAAAAAGGATGAAATCTCTAGTAGTAGTAGTAGTAGTAGTAGTAATACCAATAGCAATAGTCTTACAGCTGCACAGTTTTATATTACAACAAAGACAATAGTAACAACAACGACTACTACTACTACAATGAGTAAAACCACTTCTGATGCGTCAAATAAAACCAATCAAATTAAATATACTAATACTACTGATAATAAACAGCAAGATGAATTATTACAAACAACTCCTAATAGAACATTGAAACGTACTCATTCCAATGAAGATGAAAATGGATTCAATAAAAAATTCAATACACGTAAACAAAATATTGATACATTTGCAAAAACAAGTACCACCACCAATACCACAACTACTTTAAGCTCTTCAACTACTGATCATCTTCCTTTTAATAAAGATTTAAAGATTAAAAGACCAAGTTGGCCATACACAGCTTTAATTACACGTGCAATCCTTTCTAGTCCAGAAGGCTGTTTGCCATTATCAAAGATATATGAATATATATCGAACTTGCATCCATTTTATAATCAGTCAATAACAAGTTGGCAAAACTCTGTTAGACATAATCTCTCTATCAACTCAACTTTTGTTAAGACTGTAAATTCAGAAAATGTTTCATCCTGGAAATTGAATGATGATCTGATACAACATTTCTTAGAGAATTGGTATCAAGGTAATTTAGTTAAATTAAAGAAAAATGGTGGTGTAATAATTAAGGAATTATGCATATTTATGGCCAAAGATGATTTCAGATTTCCAGGACAAAGAGAACCAGAATATTATCAAAAATGTTATATGAAAAGATTGGAGGCAGAGAAATTGGGAAAGAAGAATCTTCAGCATTCTTACAAATAGATCTACATAAAAGGATATATAGATGATCTATATATAGTGTTAATAAAATAACAACAAAAAAAATATCGAGATCTGAGGGAAAGCAATAAAGTAGTGAAAGTCATAGTTTAGTGATACACTAAAAAAAATAGCATGCAGAACAAAACGACCGGGAGAAAAGGAAGGATTAAACTTCTAAGACAGAAAAAACAAGGGAATATATAAGCTTACCGTTATGTATTATATCAGAAGTAACAAAATTATCTAAAAGTATATATATGATATGAATTAGCATTTAAATTGTTGTTTATGACAGACATTCTCAACTTAATATGTATTAAGATGACTGTATTTTGTATTTATTTATTTCTCTATTTTTCCACTATGTACTACAACAGAGCCATCCAGAATTGGATAAAAAACGGTTGAAAAAATAAATGTACTCATATTATTTTATACAACACATCATGGCATTTAACAGGCAAAGGAGCAATATCAATACTATCATTAACACAATTTTATCTTTGAAATATAATGGTATTTGCCCAGTATATCATTTTAGAAGCTGTTTAGACAATATGCTCTGTAAACTTTTAAAACAATTTGAATTAAAGATGTTACATGGTTCCTAAGAATCTATTGCAAAAACAATTCTTATTTTTCTGAATATGATTATACACTATCAGATGTCTTCAATGCTATTCAAAAGGAATATCTTTTTTATATAAACAAGTTTCTAATATTTATGATCATTTTGTCTTTTCAATGCCATCTCGTTCAAACAACGATTCTATAAATAAAATATCGAATATTAAAAATACAATAGCAAATAAGAGAGGGAACGCTTCGTATTCCAACATTAACCCTGCACATAATCCCACTACTACATCGGGATCCACTAAAACCAAAATAAAATATAGAAACCCAAAATCTAAGAAGATCAGTCAAGTAGAAACTATAGACCATACCACGAATGTTATTCATCATGATTCTATAGATCCCACTATATTGAAGCCCGTTTCAAATGCATTCAATCCCTATCACTTTATTATCTTAGACTCTAGTGCTATGGTTACATTAGTTAAGCATAAAGAAATGTTATATAATCTTCATGCTTCTCATCCTGATTCAATACAAATTACATCATGCTCAAATACTAATATTCCATTTAATAAGGAAGGCAATCTAGCAATTCAACCGTTAAATGGAAAACACATTAGCCCTCATGTCTTTTATACTCTCCTACCATAGATCACACAATACTTTCAACCAGTGATTTACATTCTCATAATTTATTTTTAAACGAGAGATTAGACACTATAGAAAGGAAAGGTGGTTCTCTTGTTGCTAATATTATTTCTCATAATGGTTTATATTGGTTATCCAAACACCAGATCGTATTTCCTAAGACCGCTAAATCTAAAACTATTCAATTTCTCATTTAGGATCATTGGATATTCATTTTTTAATCTTTCGATATAACTTTTCATATTTAATGGATTTACACTATGATTATGAGAAGGGAGAAATAACATTAAGTATGAAAAGTTATATTGAAAGATTAAAAAATGAATATCCAATGATCCTAAATGAGACATGGACAAAGGAGATAATGCCCAATATTGATGGATATAAATTAAACCCAAAAAATGACGAACTAATTATGAGCAAAGATGAATATAAGAAGAAAGTGAAATATTTACAACAAGTGATAGGGAAATTAAATTATATAAGATCCAGAGGGCGGATTGATTTAGAATTTCCTGTTGGCAAGATAGCTAGGTTGGTATTATATCCTCATAAAAAGGTATTCGAAATTATAGAAAAGATTTTAAAATATGCATATTAATGCACTAAGAACCGAATTTCCATTAGAATTTATTCATCATATTTTTGGTAATGTTAATGTCAATTCCATCTACCAATCCCTAAAGAACCATCCTTTTCAAATCATCTTTGTTGAGGATGTTAATTGGTCCCATATATTTAAATTCCAATGTGCGGATTCCATGCAAGGAAAAAGCCGTAAATTTTTACACATACTAGGGTCATGGCTCTAATAGCAACATGTTCTTTCTCCCTTCCAATATATCCATGCTAATTTATTTGGACCTGTTAATGTAGGTAGTAAGCTTGAATAATCATATCTTTCACTGATGAGTCATTCAAATTTAAAGGGACATATTTACTCAAGAAAAAAAAAAGATCTATGATATGACCATTCTTCACATACTCAAATCCTTTATTACTATTATTTATCGTCGATTACATACCACTATCCTTAAATTTCAGATTAACAGCAGAACGGAACAGGCAAGCACTACTGTACGTAATTTTTCTAGAGGAAAACGGTATCAACATTTTATATACAACTACAGGTGATTTTCAAGCACACGGTGTAGCTAAACGTCTTAATTCAACATTACCAAATGATTGTAATACACCCATGCATGCTGCTAAAGTAGGGGGGAGGGGAAGGTATAGCGCTAGTCCCAGATGCTGAATCATATGGATATTTAACTTATTTACCACCGAAACAGAGAGTGGTATCATCTTCTAACTATACTGCCATCAAACAAGATGTAAATCTATACGATCATAAAGAGTATAATGGATCAATATTCGAAGAACGTATCAATAATTCTCTGTCAAATTCTAAAAGTTGATAATTCTGACCAATCCTCCACACTTCCTTTACTACCTAATGATTTAGAACATACTTTTGAGGATCCTATAAGGAACCAAAATAATGATGCTACTGCTGCTGACTTGCACGTCCTGCCATGTGCTGATCCATATTATATTCAGTCCTCCTTTTAATCATCTGATCCCACATCAACTAATAATATTACACCAATCAATCTTGATGATTCAACAGATACCTATTATAAGTTTTAATACTCAGTATAGCATATAGTTTATTTAATTTACTTCTTTGTATGATTTTTATCTAGTACTTTTTCTCCAAGTAATATGACCCTTTCTTATTGTATTTTCATTTTTCTTTATGGGTTGGTTGTGCACTATATTTTTTTTTTCCTGCTGGCAATTGTTCCTTCTGTGAATTACAACTACTTTAGTAATCTTAAGTTAAACCTTTTTGAACAATGTTGAATTAGACAAATAGTGTAGTTAGATACCCAATGATAAAAAAAAAAAACTTGAAGAAGAATTCCACATTCGATTTCTTGAAACTAACTACAACAAGAACTAGTATATATATATATACATGATAAAAATTCGGTGGAAGTGTGAATAAAACTACAAACTTTGGATACACCTGTGCATATAATAATAATAATAAAGAGAAAAGATGGACACAAAAACTCTATCAGGATGTTTTTTGAAAACGCATATATGTATAAAAATTTGATTTCCTAGAGACACCTTGGTACTTAAACGGAAGGGGACTCAGTCAATACGATAACGCAGTAATTTGATAATTGATCATCATTTGAGTTTTTGTCAATGAATATAAGAATAAGGAAATAATAAACGCAGTAGTGTTGATCCTTGATCAATTAATTAATTAAATAGTTAAAATACACTATAAGTATATCCAACACAGCAAATTCGAAAACAAAAGGAGGAAGGGACAAGGAAGCGAAAGAAAAAAAGTAGATATTAAAAAATTTTTATTCTTGTTGTCTCCTTTTATATAATTTCCTCAAGGTTCCTCAAGGGATTTTTGTTCTCTCTCTCAAATCTACAAAATCTACAAAAAACAGGAAAAAAGAAAAGAAATATCATTATTAACGGATATGCTCACTTCGAACGAACGAACGAGGGAACGAGGGAACGATTCTCAATCGACAACTAATCAAACTGTTTGGGGCAAAGAAGTGGAAACACCAAGCCTCGTATCTTTTCTGTTATTAAATAGTTTATTGATTCCCCTTTATAAGTTTTTTTTTTCTGTTACAAATGAATATTTCATTAATTCATTATCTGGGGTTTACAGAATGAATGATATTAACAAGCATCCATATCCAAAACATCGAGTTGTATTGAAACCTCCATTTGGCCAATGGAACCATGAACGAGTTGAACTATATATATATATATATATATATATATATGAGCCATGTTGTGATTGACTTGGGTAAAATAGACAATCCTTAGTATTATATTCCCGTACAACACAGCCAAAGACAGATTTCAAACTTTTACTTGGAAGCCAGTTGGAGGAAGAGCGGGAACGAAATGTTCTCGCCGTCTTTTTTTTTTTTTTTTTATTTTACTTCAAATTTTTTGTTTTGGTTTTCCCCCCGTGTTTGGCGGGTTTTAAAAGCCTTTTTTTTTTGTTTGTTTTATTTAAATAGAAGAAGAATCTATAAATATATAAATATATAAATATATAAATATATATATATATAAATAAATATTTATATATTCGTTTTTCCTTTCCTTTCCTTTCTTCCCTCCTTTTCCTTGTTTTGTTGTTTACTTTTAGCTTACTTGTCCTTTTAACGCACTTTTAAAGTTTCTCTCTTTGTATACATTACTTTACTATTTAATAATAATAACAATAACAACAACAATCCACCACCACCACCACCTTCCAAAACAAATACCACAGATGGAAAAGATTAAGGAAAAGATCGCTGCTTTCAAACTAGAAGCCGAATCATGGCAAGACAAGTATGAAGAATTGAAAGAACAATTCAAACAGCTAGAACAAGAAAACATCGAGAAGGAAAACCAAATTAAGTCGTTGACTGTCAAGAACGAACAATTGGACGCAGAAATCGAGAAATTGGAAGCTGAGTTGGCTGAGACTAAGCAGTTGGCTGAAGATTCTACTACTTTGAAGTCTAATAACGACAACTTCACTAGAAAGAATGAACAGTTGGAGAACGACTTGGAGGAGACTGATGCGAAGTTGAAGGAAACTTTGGATAAGTTAAGAGACGCTGACTTGAAAGTCGAGGAGTTGGAGAGAAAGTTGGCTGCTGTTGAGGAGGAGAAGGAAAAGATGGAAGAGAAGAACGAACAGTTGGCTGCTCAGTATGCTGAAGCTAAACAAGAGTTGGACGATATCGCTGCTTCTTTGGAAAATTTATAAAAGATGGATTGAATCCACACATCTTTTCTAATATATCAGGTTTGAATAATCAACCTCATACCAAACAACACAAAGAGTTTATTAATAATAATCATATTCATTTAAAATATGGAATATTTCATGATTTTTCATTTTTTTTTTGTTTTTTTTTTTTTTTTTATTGATCTCATTTATTTTTTTTTTGTTTTGTTTTTTTTATAATTTTATTCGTTTATTTATTTTTGTATAAAATTGTGTGCGTGTGTTTTTCACCGTTTGTTTTTATAAAGATATAAAGAAATATTCCACCATGTTATATATATATATATATAAATATTTATATATTTATATGTCCTCTTCCCTCGACAGGGATAAGATATTGTGTTACCTTTTAGGAATACAGGTAATAATAAGTAGAATCTTCCATATATATATATATATATATATATATATATAGTTAAATGAATAAGTGGGTTTTTAAATGGATAAGAATATATTTGAAATGTTATATTAACCTTATACTTTGTTACAGAAACGTGTATCCAAGGGAATCCTTCGATTTAACCACGTATCAAGGTTTTAATTTACCTCAATTTATACCAATAACAAGACATCCAGGTTTGCAAGATTACATAGAGAACCTAATCTTAGATCTGCTCACTAAGATTACACACATATATAAAATATCGATCCTAATCTTGGACCAACAGTATGACATCTGCTTAGAGAAATACACTTTAGACTTCTCTGATTTTAAACATCTTCAATCAACTGATAATAGCAACAATAACGAGACTGAAGTGTTCGATACGTTCAGATCAAGTCTTAATAGTTTGATTAATAAATTGGAAACGCTACCTAAGATTAAAGATGATACAGTTAAATTTAACGTCATAATTAATACAGTGGAATTGGAACTGGGCCATGCTAAGGATGTCGGTTGGCGTTTGGATAATAAAGAGGATTTGAATAAATTTGAATATGATACTAATTGGACGATATGCAAAGATGAGGATAATGAAAATTTTTTTATAGACGTTAATAAAATCCAACCGACTATCAAAATGATCTCTTTGATTGGATGCGATATTGGATCCATCATTATACATAACTATATTGAGGTAACTCAACTAGACAAAATGGATAATTTCCCATTACAAATTAAGGATGTCTTTGATTTAGACTCAGCAAGTATACACTCTACACCATTTTAATGAAGAAAATATATATAAAATAAAATTTAAATGCCTTTTTTTTTAGTCTTGTATAATTCTTATTACATAAATGTCCTTATCTATATATATTTATTTAAATATGACGATACTAAATAGGGCGCAGAGGGATAAAGAAAGAAAGAGAAGTTGTACATGAAGATATAGTCATTATCTTCATCTTTTCTTTTCTTTTCTTTTCTTTTTTTAATAATTGAAGAATGCATTATATTAATTTCATTAGTTAATTAAAGAATATTGTTATAAATTGCTTTTCAGTTAGTCCTTTATCCTTTTATTTTTATAAAGCAAACTTAATATTTTCTATTTGATAGTTAGTTGATATTGGGCTTACACTATCTCTGGCACATGTCCTTCGACGTCTTGAACTTTCCCAATATTTACATTACTTTCAGTGGCTACTTTCATTAATCTTTTTTGACTAGGTTTTCTACTAGGAGAGTTACGGTGAACCCAACTATACGTCTCACCCTCTTTCACTGGAATAAAATCATCTGTTGAAGAACTTGAAGACGATGTAGCTGTGGATTCGGCACTAGACAATTCTGTTAAAGGTCCTAAAAGTTCCCTTTTCATATTCTTTTTGTTATTCTTCTTCATCTTATTATTATTATTATTATGATTATCTGCATTGCTGTCTTCCCAGAACACTGAATCTCTTAATGCAAACGTGGATTTTCTTGGATCCTTCGGTATAGATTCATTTGGCTTTAGTTCTGTATTCAAAAGTTCCGTTGTTGATACTGTATTCAAAGTAGTTACACTTTTCCTATTTATATTACTAGCGTTTTCAGATTCGGTGTATTCAGGATTGTATCTCCAAGATTGTCTGCTAGCAGGAAGTGAATCCAAATAAAACGATGATGTTCTATTTTGGAATGGATTAACCATAGAGGTGGTCTTTGCTTGACTCTCACCTAATGGTGTTATAATCTTTCCACTTTCAGGTAATAACTCCTCTCTTGATGAAACGGCAAGATTATCACGGCTTGAATTGCCTATTTTTTCATCAATGTAATTAGATTTTGAACTTGAGGTTGTTGTCGTGGAAATAATGTCTTGATCCATATTCAATGGACTATTTTCAGACAGAGGCAAATCACCCAAAGAATCTATATCATCGTCAAACGGGTTCTCTAAAGAAGTTAATGTTTGATTTGGTTTATTTGCAGGATTATTTAACACTGGACCACTAATATCTTTAACCATGTCGTTCTTATTCTTAATTTTACTATCATAGCCACTGTCGTCCAATGGCTCATTTGAATCAGTTGTCTTTCTTACTTGTTTTCTGGATCTCCAAAAAAAGAACAATATAGTTAATAAAAGTCCAATGACTACTACAGGAATGACTACCCCACATACAATGGCCACGGTTCTTTTATGGTTATTATGAGAAGCTTTATTCTGAATGTTTAGTGGCAGAGTACCGTTTGTTGAAGAGGAAAGAGAAGCCGTTGTTGAAAATGAGGTAGATGCGGAAGATTTTGTGGATGTAATCATTGTGGTTCTTCCTGACCGATGGATATGATGAAGGATAGACGACGATGAAGCGTTATTTTTAGTGGTTATATTGTGTGATGTTCCATTGATTCCAATAATAGTGAAATTTAGCTGTTGACTCAAGGAACCTTCTTTGGCTATCAAACCAACGGATAAAGAATCGAAATTGGATGGAACCCAACCATCCAAGGTTAGATTACTAGTTCTAAAATTTAGCCAGGAATGATCTTGCGTAGAATTTAGATACACCAAAGATACTTTTGTGTCTGAGTAATTTGTGAATTGTGATGGTAAGAAATTATATTGAAACCATTCATTTCTAATTGCATTAAGATTGGGTAAAGATTCAACTGCAAATACGTCAGTAGTAGATTCTACTTCAAAATTCAAATAAATTACGTCACCATACTTATCATAGATGGCTACGCTAAATGTATTGTCGGTAGTACCAGGAGAAAAAGTGCCCGATAAATATTTTTCGTCAGCAGTGTTGGAAAGAGATACCCATGATGGTGCATTGACCAAATCAATGGAACCTAAATCGGTTGAATTGATAGGGGAGCCATCGAAATAAACATAATTTAATGGTAAATCATATTTAAAATCACCATTTTCAGTTACATTCAACAAAATAGTATTTTGGATAGAGGTAGTCAGTTGATGGGCACCGATGACTAAGCTAAATGGAATCTCAATACCAGAATAACCTTCAATTTCAGTGGCTATCAGCACTAGATTATAATACATCTCCGGAGCGATCTCTGAATTAATTACAGGGGTTGTGCCAGAGAATTCCAAGTTATTTGAATCAAAGAACAACCAATTTGGCAAGGGAGAATTATATTGTTCACTGCGACCATAGAATTGTTTAATTAAAGCGGGATTTTGAAATATATTTTCATTGAAAGTAATATTGAAGACTTCATTTGGTGGGACGATTAAGCCATTATTGCCGTTTGTGTTGCCAAAATTCTTCAGTACGGCTAATAGATTGAAATTGTCTACTAATTTGATTGGAGTTGTATTTGATATGACGAATTGATAAGTGCAGTTTAAAGATGTCATATCTGCTTGGTCAGTACCTTGCAAAATGATATCAAAATAAAGATTTGAATTTTTCGGTAAATTTTTTATACTCTCTTCTGTAACTACACCACTAAAAGTTCTTGTATTGGAATCGAACGAAAGCCAATTTGGTAAATCGAAAGCTTGATATGTTATGGGTATATTTTTATTAACATTTGACTTATAGGTATCATTTGAGATTTGGAATGTGAAAGTTTGATTAGCTCTAGCTATTGGTGGATATTGTTTTGAAATTGGGAAAGCTTCATATGGAGTAGCAAAGGTTCTATTCCCTAATATCAGCAGGAAATATATTGAATAGGGAAGTATACTTATTATACTAGATATCATGATTGTGTTGTGTACGTAAAAGTATTAATTATTATTGGGATTCGAGTAACCTTAATATATATATATATAAATGTATGTGTGTATATCAAATTAGAATAATTTTATAGTAAGTTAATAAAACATAAAAAATAATGGCAGTTAACTCGATATGTACATTTCACGTAATTCTTCGATTCAATATTCTTCCTTAAATAGAAGTATTAAAAGATGATAATGTTAGATGGTTCAAGAAATATATTTGAATTGAGAAACAAGACAAGAAAGAAAAGTAGCAAAGTAGTAAAATGGAATATCAATTTACTTTAACATTTTAAAAGAGATTTTTTTTTATTCCTCCTTTCAATTTAAGACTCCCTGTGGAAGAGTATCCTTCTCTTAATTTGCATTTCCTTCTGTTTTTTTCATGTTGGATATATATGTTAATTGAAGTTAACTTAACGATTCACAACTATTACAAGATACCGCAAATACATTTCGTAGATATTGTTATATTGAAAGTAGCAATCTGTCTTACCTTGTCTAGCATCTCAAAACTTGTTTCCCAACAAGGTAATGTAATTGGCGTCTTGACAGTTCTGCCAAATTCCCCATCGAGAAAGCATTTCTTACATCTCTCTTTTTAATCTTCAGGGAGACCGTGTTTCTAATGAAGAAAGAAGTAGAAAACAAAGGCAGATAAATAATACTACAATACTTAACACGGGGGGGGGGGAAGAAAACAAATTGTTTTTAAAAAAAAATGTTACGAAATTCTTGCAAATGGCCTGAATTTTTTTGTCTTTTTGTTTTTTTTTTGTTTTTCGTGTCGCAGAATTCTTTTCGTTTTTCGTTTTTTTGTTTTTTTTCAAAGTCGCGTAAAAAAATAAAAAATAAAGAAAATTAAAAATGTTCCTTTTTTTTTTTTCTTGCTTTAGATTTTTTCATGAAGGAGAATGTTTTGGTGTTTGAGAAATTGATGATAATAGAGTGTTAAAGAGAGAGAGAGGGGGATAAAGAGAAGGCGAAGGTGAAGTCGTTAAAGTTATACTAAGAGATGACGATTCCTAAACTAATAAGTACAAGTATACATATATATATATATATATATATATACACTGTAGAGTAAGTTTTGGTCTTTGTTTGCGACTACAATAGTTGGACATAAGAAAAAAACAAATAGTAGGACTTAATGTTTATTTTTTTTTTCTCTCTTGGTTGATTTGAAATTGTAATATATACCAACACGATACGTTGCTATTGCCAATTTGTTTTTAGTCTTTTAAGTATATATATATATATATATATGTGTGTGTGTGTGTGTATGTAAATATAGTCTGGGATTTGTCTAAAAAAAAAAAACGTTTCTTTGCTTTATCCTTTATTAATCCTATTATATAATGCATGGTAAATATTAAATATGAATATGCATATACATACTATTTTTGAAAAAACAGGTAACAAAACAATTACGCATTCAAAAATCTTATAGAGACTATTGAATAAATATTATACACGTGAAACTATATATATATATATAATAATATGCAAGGAAATTTTACATGTGTTTTCTATCAGCAGTTCTTGGTTTAGCACGAATAATATTATCTACTCTCAATAAGACTTCTGCAGCCTCAGAAGCAGAAGAGACAACAGCCTTCTTTAATTTGTAACTTTCTATAATACCCAATTCTCTCATGTCTGCTATAACACCTCTATTTAAATCAAGACCTGCCGTTGAAATACCATTGTAAATACTTGATCTTAATTTAGTGACTAATTCACTACTATCAAAACCTGCATTATCAGCTAAGATGGTAGGTAATTGTCTTAATGCACGAGCAAAGGATTCTACTGCAAGAGCCTTTTTCCCATCTACATTTTGTGCTTCTGTATCAACAGCCTTTGACATCAACATCTCTGCACATCCACCACCAAGGACTGTCTTTGTCTCCCTTGTAGTTTGGGATAAAACTGATAATGCATCATGTAAGGATCTTTCTGCTTCATCTAACACTTGGTCAGTGGCACCTCTTAATACAATAGTACATGCTTCGCCTGCTTTACATCCACTGAACTTTAAAAATGTTTCTTCACCGATCATGATTTCTTCAATTAAATCACATTCACCTAACTTACATTTCTCTGGTTCATCGAATGTAGAGACGACTTCACCACCTGTCACTAAAGCTAACCTTTCAACACCTTCGAAATCTGCATGTTCAATTGAATTAATACCAAGATCACTCATCAATTGTTCGGGATAATCATAGATTAATTGTCTATTAATAAACGTGTTGATACCGAACTTGGATATTTTATTGATCTTATTTTTCATCTTTTCACGTTCTGCCTTCTCCAATTGTGCTAATTTAGATGTAGAGTCAACTTTAAATTTGGTACCAAATATCTTGACTTTATCTGTATCTAAAGAAGTATTGGCTATTAAAATTTTAGCGTTTTCTACTCTCTTTGGTTGATTATTACCAAATCTTTTAGCTAAGATGAAACCTTCATCTAAAAATGAATCAGATAATTTGCCACCAAGGATCTTAATAATTTGAATATGTTCTAAGTTGGTCGACCCATTCAACCTTAAGATGGCCTCAGTAGCCAATTTAGCAAAATAATCCTTATCCTGAGACAAAATCTTAGAAGATAATGTAGTCTTAGCAATCTGCGTTAAATCATTTTCAAATTTGACTTTATCAGAAGAATTATCAACGGCAGCTCTCTCTAATGCATCCAAAGCAGCTTTTGAAGCAATTCTATACCCTTCAATGATGGTCTGTGGATGGATCTTATATTGATCAATCAATTTTTCCGCCTCACGCAGCAATTCCGCACCTAAAACAGTAACACTGGTAGTACCATCACCGACTTCATCGTCTTGGACTTTAGAGATATTGACTAAAACTTTTGCAGCAGGGTTATCCAACGGAATTGATTTTAGAATCGTAGCACCGTCATTAGTTACCAACGAACTGTCACTAGAAGCACTTTGTAAAAGTTTGTCCATACCCTTTGGGCCTAAAGTTGTCTTAACTAAGTCACCAACGGCAATGGCACCGACAAATGCAGACATACGAGCATTTTCTGCTCTTTCCTCTGTGACTTGATCAGCAAATACAGAATTCATTTCTTTAAATATGTGCTTGTTTAAATTCGATGGTTAACTATAGAATTGGTATCGTTATTCGTTCTCAATAAACGTATTTGTGTGGGTAAAGTTTAATATATACAATTATCTCCTTCTTCGTATCTATTTTTTCTAAATATTTCAGCATCCTACAAAGAAAAAAAAAAAGTTACAGTTTTTTTTTTGGGGGGGGGGAAAAACTACATAGAATTTTACAACTAAAATCTCAATTTTGGAATTTTTAATTTTACAATACCTATTGTTTCTTGTTTTGTTTACGCTATTGTTCAAGATTTTATTGTTTTTTTAATTCATAGAGTTAATAAAAAATTTTCAAATCACGAAAAAAATGGATGTAAACAAACAAATAAACAAATAAACAAATAAACAACAAACAAAGTTTATATATATATATATAACTGAACCAATATTACTATGCCACTTAAAACATCTTTTCTGAACAACCATTTTGTTTTTTAAACATCAGGCAAACACAATAAGCTATTCCCAATCAAAACGTATGTATTCTAATTCGTCTTCATTATATTTTAATACATCATACTAGTCCATATCTTTTAACCAATCTGGAGATCTGTTGGTGGTAACTTGGTCCATTGGTCCTTCCTTATGAAATCTAGCAACTTCCCTAGGCTGCTTGAATCTTAACATGATTTTTTTAAGAAGACTAGTACATTTTTCTCCTCTAGATTCTCAGAAACTATCAAAATTCCATTTACTTAAATTCAAAACATAGTCTAATTCACTAATGGTTTTCTTAATAACAATTTCCGACCTTCTCTTCTTCTATTCATCCTTTCATCTTCATTTGAATATATTTGTTCAAATAACACACCTTCTTCATCTACCTGGTTTTCGATAATGAACTGTTGTGTCTGTATTCCCTCATCATCACTTACTAACTCGTCCTGTTGATCTTCTTCTTCAGTGAAATTTAAAAAGTTATTAGCATTGGTTGTTACACTGAGGGATGTGCCTTCTCGTAAATTCTCCCCGTAATCTACCGTCATTCCATTAATTGAATATATTTTTGTTATAGTTTAGAAATTTATTAATAACCAGTGGAATATTTGTTCGAACTTGAGAAGCATATGCTAACAGAGACTTTTTGTCTATACCTAACTGAGAAATAGCATACTTTACCAGATGCTTGCATAAAAAAAATGGATTGAATTTTTGTTTGCCACATTGACCTAACCACAAAATTATATCGACACGGTAATCATTATGCTCCACCTCCCCTTGTGATAAAGTAAAACCCAACGTTTTAACCAATTGGTTTAGTTTTGTGAGCATGTTTTTTTTTGCTTATAGGAAGTATTAGCCACCTTTTGGGTCATGGTGGTAAACTTTTTAATCCATCTATTTATTTTAGGATTAAACTTATAATCCATACTTTGATTCAAAATGAAGAGAACTGTATCTAATCTAAATACCCTTACAGTTTGTAAAAAATTATGTTTGAGAACCTTAAAGAAAGATTCATTCATCATGTTGGACATTCTTGGTACATAAGATTTAGAAACACGACTCCACAATTTAAATTTAGCAGGATTTAAGTAGTATTGACATAAATATTGAAAATATGGAAATTTTTTATTTTCAACTAATACATATCCATAAACCTTTCTAAGAAATTTTTAATATATTTGTTCTTCAGTTTTGGAATGTGCAAGAATTGGACTTTGTTCTGTTCCTCCACATCGATAAGCATAAAAATATAGAGAATCTCTTGCGACTGAACTAATAATTTTGGTTGTTTTTTCAGTAACCTCTCTAATATTGGCCTCATCATGATCAGGTCTAGAGTGTAGTTGTTCAAATAAATTAATATCAAACCATGAGTACTGTAACATAAAATAGGGTGGGTTTAACCATGTGTTTGACTTACGTGGCAAAGAATTAGTCTTCAGCAAAGCACGCTTAATATGCCATAAACAAAGTTGAACTGCATCTCTACCACAGTGCTTTTGAATGGCTTGAATATTTCTTGGATCCATATCTGTGGTCATGTATCTAAACGAGTAGCCTTGCTGTAAAACTACCCATAAGAAATCATCAATAATGAATTCCGATACATTATTTTTGGGACAAAACAGAGCAGCTATTGGAAAGCCTTCATTATTATAATCATTGATCTTTTTCATAATTAATATAGCGAGTCTTTCTTCTACAAGAAGATAAATGCTTGGAAGATCCTAAAACATCATCATATTTAAAATATTTGCCGTTATGTGGTTTTTGGACTCTATTACTGTTAAAAAAGTCTCTAACATTTGATGTAACAAATTGGGAATTCATTCTTAAATGTTGTTATAACTTGAATGTAGATCTGTGAGCTTTTTAAGGGTAAACTAATAAGATATTTTGTTAATGTTTATGTTTCAAACAAATTTAAAGCTGTTTAAATTTACATGTTTTGAAAAAAAATGTAAATATTTTTTTCAAGATTAATTTCAAATGTATCTTTCTATACTGTTTCAGCTTTTTTGAAAGAAAGTTTTCTCAGTAACTAAAAAGGAAATAAAAAAGAAAAGTTTCAATACTTAAAATAGAAAATCTATAAACAAACACGAAAAAACATAAACAATACACAGGTTATTTAAAAATAATAGGCATTGTAAAAGAATACAATAGAGGTAGAACTTTATTGTTTCCATTTTGGTTTAAAAATCTAAATTTTAGTTGTAAAATTCATAGTCATTGGGGGGAAAAGGAGGGTAACTCCTGAAAATTGTTTGATTCTCAAGAGAAAATAAATTATAAATAATGCCATTTCAAATTCTTCTACAAACCTTATATTAATTAGAGGTATTCTCATTACGACAAATTAAGTAAATATCTAAATGTATATACCACAACTTTCTTTTACTTTTTAATCTTTATATCTTAAAAAGATGCTTTTTTTTTCTTTCTTTTAATAAGTAAATAAGAAATGTGAAGAGTGTGTGTTATTAGTATTTTTTTTGATCTATATTCTCTTTTTAATGACAATACTTGAGCTCATAAGTTATATATATATATATATGATCAGTTTAACTTTCCGTAATACAATTTGTAGCAAACTTTATGGCCTTAGAACACAATTCACCCTCACCTTGTTTAATCAATTTAGATTTAACTAGTTCATCTATTATATCACCACAAATCTTCAAATATGTGATAGATTCATCAAATTGTTCATCTAGATTTGGAACCGATTTATAAGTACTGAACTCAGTAGCAACTAGAGACAACGCATCACTCTTGATATTCCCATTATGTAAATATTTTTGCAGGAAAAACTCCATCATAACTGCCATTACAGTATTTGGTAAATTGCATTTAAATGGCATGTACTGTACAAGACATTTTTGCCATTGAGAATTGGTCATCGATAATCTGTCGAATTCATTAGATGTTAAAGATGAGACTATTAAGGCTTCGAACATATCATTCAAGTTTTCTCTAGTGAAATCTAAATGTTCTCTAAAGATTAAAGTCTTCTTATCGATTGGACCGTGAAACACTGTGGTTGGTTTTTGAGCGACTTGGAATAATGTTAAAAGGCGTGATAATATCAAAATATATTTGGATTCTTGTGGATATGTTCTTAAAGTATGATCAGATAATGAAGAATGAACATTTGGACGTAACTCTTCCGAGATAGATAAAACACCAGTCTTTAAAAATAGTAATAAAATAAATAAATTCTCACAATATTGTTTTTCATTATCATTTTCCAAAATTGTAATGAATTGTAACAAAATATTACCCCAATTAGTTGGTTTCAATAATTTTTTAGTTAAGTCGAATTCGAAAAAATCCAATTGAACCAATAGTCTTAAGAAACCTGTTGATAATAAATCAAATGTAGAATTTAATTGATTCTCTGGAACACCACGTAGGTTAGTAATAATAGGTTTTTCAGCGATAAAAGTTCCAGAGAAATTATTAATATTATCATTTAAAATTTTAATAAATTCATAGACATTGAATGGAACATTCCCACGATTGGTTTTAACAACAAGGTACTTTAATTGTTCTATGATGGAAGGAGTGACTCTATTAGTCAATTGGACTTTATTATTGGGAGAATACCATTTAACATGTTTAATTGGTTTCATTTGGAAATATCTATTAATCTGTTGTGTTAATAAGTTAATTTCTTTATTTTTAAACATATCCAGAGATTGTTCGACTAATTTTCTATAAGAATCTGAGGCACCGCCGTCTAAAGGAGGTTCTTCAGGGTAAATGCCAGTAGTGATAGAATCCAATAATTTACCTGAGATAAGACCTATAGATTTATAATAATAGTATTCAGCGGGTAATCTTTGACCGATAAACTCATGAACGTCATTTGGGATTGGATATGATCTTGAATTATTATTGTCTACAAACGTAGATGTTGTTGATGATTTAGAATTCTCTGCTTTATTACTAGCGTCGCTATCATGCGAATCGTCCGAATTACTACCATTACTCTTATTATTGTTATTATCAGTTGAATATAGTTCAACTCTACCATTAGATTGTAATACAGGCATATGTCTTAAAGATGCACAACCTCTTTGATAAAACAAAGTATAGTTGTGTTTATTATTATTATTATTATTTAAATGATTTGAAAGTTGATACGCATAAAAATTGGTACCAGTATTCAAGACCATTTCCAAAGCTATTTCGAACAATTTATTATTTGGATAAATCTGCAAAGGTGGTAAAACAAATGGTTGCAAATCGTTTCCGATGGTCATTGAGATATCTATAAATTCATCATAAGAGATTTTGAAATCCTTCAACAATCTATTTTTGCCAATGAACCTAAAATCTTTGTTGGGGAACTCCATACCCAAGATAAATTTGTCCAGATTAGGTAGCATTAGACAATCTGTGGGACCATATATAGCATCAATGAACCCATTTTGTAACAGGTAGTCCAATTGGATCCAAGAGGAGAAGGGAGCCACTTGATAAGTGATATCATTTTCAATAAAATATTTAATTAGATCGGATTGGAATCTTTTAGATTCGATATTTGTGTTCAATCTGAATGGTTCTTGAGGTTTTAAAGGTTGATCGATATAAGAACTTTGGTTACTAGAGATTAGGTTATTCCATTGGGACCATGCTCTATGTCTTTGAGTGAAGATAATTTCTTTATTAGATTTTAAATTTTGGTTAGAGGAGTTAAGAGAGTTAGCAGATGGATTATTAATATTAGTATTATTATTTGTAGAGGAAGGAATTGAGGTAAGAGACATATTAGCTTCATCAGCAGCAGCAGTAAAATAGCCATTATACTCCAATTGATTAATAGTTAAAGAACCATTAAAAATGAAAACTGGGGTAATGTTATATTCTTTAAAGATCTTCAAATCAGAATTCAAATACAATTTCAAACTAATTGGGAACCCGCCGATTGCATCCAAAAATTGTTCTTTTTTAGAAGACAATAAACGAGATACATAATGATTAACGTCTATGCCTAGAGTAACACCTTTTAAAGTCTCAATAGGGTAAGTGCCGACTAAACCTCTTTCAAATAAAAATTGTTCCAATGAATTGATAGGCATTAGTATTATATATTTCTATATTAGTAAATGATCTATCTTTTTGTTTAGAAGAAGACAACAACCAACAACCAAGCAAACAAACAAAAAAAATACAAAAAAAAGGAAAGGAAATCAACTCTTAGATATCAAAGAACTGATACAAGTCAATCTAGATACTCTCAGAAGAGAATAAACGTGTATATATATATACAGAAAGATGATAACATTAATGTTAAGAAGAAGTTATAAACATATGTCGCTATCTTTTCAACATCAAACAATTTCCAATTACTCAAAAATAAAATTGGGGGGGGACCCGAAAGACAAAAAAAAAAAAAAAAAAAAAAAGAGAGAGAATTTTTATCATTGACAACGAAGGGCACGTGACTGTAGTCTGTGAGATGTACGGATGTTGTTCTCTTGTTGGTTATTCTCCCTTTGCTCTCTTTGTTTTATATATGTATAGATATTGTATATATATGAAACATTTGAAAGTTTGGTAGTATTTCAGTGTTCGAGGTGTATATTAATGAACATAGAAGAATAGATGGTCCAATTGATTCTTCCCATTTCTTTCCAATTTTTTATAACAGCATCAACAACAACATGATGTCAATAATAAGATCATTCTTAATTAAAGTATTGACTTTTATCTCCCTTGCCCAGGTTTCTTTTGTCCTCGGACACACAGAATTTGCCATCACTGAAGCACAAAAGGATAACAATGGTATAATATATTTAACCGATGACAATTTCGATAAAATATTTAATTTATCTCAGTAACGTTCTTTCGGTTTGGTTCTCCTTTTCACTACAAATACAGTAGTAGAATTAGGTTGTAAGTCCTGTCTTGACTTCGATCCTGAATTCGATTTGATTGCAAAATCTTGGAAAATGGATCATCCAACCTTGGTATCTAATGTTGATCCAGATTTGAAATTGTTGTTTGGTAAAGTTGTCATTGATTCTCCTCAAAATATACCGAAGGTCTTCAAACTCTTTAAATTGCAACATATACCAAAACTGTTCTATTTCCCACCGGGTTCAAATTTGGATAATTTTGAACTCATCGATATACCACAGGACTCAAGTGTTGAAAGAATTAATAAAATCGTCAATTAGTACAAAACTTTGTCAAATCTTAATAGTGATGATTTCATGATTCATCGACAAATCGATTGGACAAATCTCTTCGTAACTTGTTGCATCATTTTTTTTCCACTATTTACACCTTCCAAAAAAAAATATGATCATTTCTTGAGATTTATTGCTTTTAAATGGATCTGGGGTTTATCTAGTGCGATCTTTATACTTTTGATGATTAGTGGTTATATGTTTACAAAGATGAGACAAGTTCCTCTTGCTGGTGCTGATAGAAATGGTGATATTATCTATTTTGCAGCAAATGAGTTCCAAAATCAATTTGGTGTCGAGACTCAAATCGTAGCTTTTTTTCTACGGCGTCATATAGGGTATTTTGATGATCGCTTTAATTAAAATTATACCAAGATTTATTTCCAATAATAATAAGAGTAATAAGGTTGATTCTAATTATAAGTTCCATAAAATTGATTAGGCCGATTTTAAATCTATTATAAAATCTGGGGGGAAAAAAATAACAATACTAGTAACAACAACTGGCCTTATTTGGCTTGTATCCTAGCTATTGTCGACGCTATTTTAATATATTCATTCTTTACTGCTTTCACGAACGTTTATTCGATGAAACAATCTCATCCTTTCACTTTGATTAAATTAACTTCATTATTTGGTTTCCAATGGAATGTATATATATTCTCTACCTGTGTGAAATAAAATATATACTCGAATACTGTTTCCTTTTATACAAGGGCACATCTTTTTATTATCGTTTTTTTGTTATTATTGAGTGAGATAAATTGAATAAAGTTCAGTTGAAATTACCCTGAAGGAATTTGTCCCCCCCCCTCCTTTTTCTTGGATTTACATATACCAGTGACTCCAAGGATACCTTTCCCAATCTTTCCTACTGTACCAACACCAGTACTAACAACAGTAGTACCTGCTATAATACCTGTACCTAAACCCTTCACTACAACATCACTAACTTTTGTTTCGCGTTTGGAAACGTTTATAATATATTTTGGTTTATACTCAAAATCTAAATGAACAACACCACCGTACTTCCCTTCTAACACTATTGGAAGATCTATGCTTGTAGTCTTATATGGAGCTATATCGCATAATCTTATCTTATCGCATCCAATATAATCATCGCCTGATGTAGCATCCCGATCCATGACTTTTACAAACAAAGTATCCATAACACGATTATTGATCTCAAAAGTATGACTCTCATTCCATGTTGGATTCAAAGTTTTCTTCTCTACATGTGTCTTGAAAATCGGATCTTCCTCATCATTTAAGTAGAATTTTAAGTATGGATCAGAGAACCCATTCGTATCAGCAGATATCAAGTTTTTGGCACTCTTTGCTATCACAGTGAAATCACCTTGATTGGTAATTAAATCAGCTTGAGGTAATTCCTTGGTCTCTAATGGGAACCACTGAGATTGAATTAACAATTTCCCACTGGAATCACCAGATAAATTTAATATAGATGGTCTGTAATAACAATTCTTGACGATTTCACTCGTTGGGACAGTGACTTCATATAAACAATTTTCAGCTCTATTAGCATTCTTATCCTTCGTGACTCTAAACGTGGTGGTTGAATAATCTAATTCTTTGATCATCACGTCACCGGTCCAACCATCTCTAATAATTGAAGAATTAATCTTTGGTGAAACAAAACGTGCATGTACATTATTATCAAAAAATGCTTGCACATAGGTACCTTGTTGTGATATAGTCCATGTAAAATGGATATAGCAAGGACACCACTCTTATACTTCATCAATTCATCAAGATCCAATTTCTGTTTCTTTTGTAAGATATGTTCAAACTCTTCGACTTCTAAAGCGACTTCCTCCATATTTTGCTTTTCTTCTTTAGTCAATTTTTCTTTTTGTGTCTTCTCCTTATCCAATTCAATTTTCTTCTTTTCAATTGCCTTTAAATCTTCAACTTGCCCTAAAGAAAGAACAGGTAATCTAGAAGAAAATGAAGTGAAATATGTAATGTTACCGTGAGCACCTTTCTCAGTGATTAGACGACTTACACGTAGTTGTTCACCCATAACAGTCTCGTATTTATCATCATTATTCTTGACAAACAGTTCTTGTGAATCAAGGTTAAATTTACCGACACTACGATCTTTGTTGACTGTTTCAACATCCATTGCTTCTAAAGTAACCTTTTGATTTGGTAATGTGACAGAAATATAGATAGGAGTATTCCAAACCGGATTCAAAGTGGGTTCAATTTCATTTGTTCTCTCCTTAGAGATACCATTTACTAAAACTTTAGCATATGGATCAATCTTATCAATCTTTTCTAAATTCAATAGATCAATAGCTTTTTCAATAAAGATTCTGAAGATCCCAATTGGTGGAGTATAAGTGATAGAATTGGAACCAATATCCAATCTTACTGGTCTCTAATAAGCAGAAACTTTTAAGCTACCATCATTGGAACACTTTAATGGAATCATCTTTTTATCAATTTCAGTCCTGTCAATCAAATCATTCAAGGATTGAACTGTGGAACAAACAACCTCATTCTTAGAGTTCTTAATAATAAATCTGTAAATGGTCTTACGACGATCTGAAATGACTGTTTCATACTCGTTCCCATAGGAGATTGTACCTTTGATATCATTTTTAGTCTTCTTTGTTTCCGGGATAAGTCTAGCGTTCATAAACACATGGAGAGGATATGTTTCCTTTTACAAATTCTTCTTCTCCTTCTTATTGATGTCATCTTTTGAATCGTTTGTAGTGTTATTTTCTTCAAATAATGATGTATTCATACTTTGATGCTCTTCGACTACAATTTTGACAATACCGGTGTTCAAATCAGGTCATTCTTCAACATCATCATTGGGTAATTTCTTTGGTTGTAAAGCTGGGAAATGTCGTAGATCGAAACTTAAAGTACCGATCTTCTTAGAATTTCTTAGGAAATTTGCCTTTAGATTTTTCTGAACAGGTGTAGTACTCAACGTATTCAAATTAATTTCAATTCTACCAAATTGTTTATCCTTCCGTTTGACCCTTTTATCCGCAACAGAGACAATCAATGAGTCAGTTAAAGATCTGACTAAAATGTATGAAGTTTCATTCCAAACGGGATTCAAAGTGTCTCTAACAGTGCTAGTCTTACCGACAGTTTTACCATTCAATTCGAAACTTAAATATATGGGTCAACGGAAGTTTACAACAAGTCACCTGACCCAGTATGTAAGTCTGTGGCATTCTTAACAGTCAATTCAATGACACCCATGGACAAATGAGAGTTAGACAATAAACTTAGGATATTAAATTGTAATGTGAATGGGAACATTAACATTGGACCCAAATATTTCTTCATCGTTATTTTGATGAATGGGTATAGACCTGGTATAGCCATGATTTCCCAATTAAAAATTTTGCTGCCGAAGATTTGCGCGATGAAATCAATATTTAACAGCTCCATCAATTGAATGTTGATAGTCTCCGCGTGTGGGAATGGGGTAAATTAATTTGAAACTAAGTTTTATCTTGACGTTAAAGGATATATTGGATACAGAGATTGGGATAGTTCAGAAATTATATAATTTCAGTTTCAACAAGACAGCTTGATTGACGTAATTTTTCATCTGTTTCGAGGTCATGTTAGTTAAATCATGTAGAGTAAAATATAGAGCCCATTCCATAACGACAATATCAGATTGTGTGTTTTGAAGAGTCTTGGCATTTTCAATTCTAGGAGGTTTAATACCTAGAGTAAGTTGATTGATCCAAAGTTTTGTTATAAAGGTTTAGGATATTTGGGTTTGTAGCTAGGATGTCATCCACTTGATCTACAATCATCTGTGAAACGGAAGGTTCTAATATTGGCCAGTATTTATCCAAGAATGTGTTTAACCATTCCATAGTCTCACAATCATCTTCGATATTTTGAACAGTGAGTTCGGTTTGTATTGGATTTTTGATAGAGGACCTATCTTTTCTTGAAGATGTTCTATAGTACAAAGAAGTAATAACGATAATGAAAAACACGGGAACTAAAGACCATTTCAATTTACCCATAAGGAAATAAAGAGTACCAGCCAGAGCTACGATAGCCAAGTTGTGGTAGCAGTCACTGTAAAACTTCTCTGGGATAAGGTTATCTAAGATAGTATCTTTAGTTAAATCCAACAGTAAATCATTTTCAGTTAGACCTTCATGTTCTTCCCAATGACCCATTTGTCTCAAAACCTATATAGTTGGATGTTTTCTTCTTTCTGATTGTTTTGGTACCAGTGAGAGGAACGGTATTGACTTCTGGACCCTTTGATTTATCTATTTGATCTACATTAGGTTTAGCAATTGGAATGTCGTTCCTACTATTAGAACTAATATTATTGGGTACGATAACGAATATAAAATGGGTATTACAATATAGAGTGACTCACTCTTCCTTTCTATTTTCTATACGAAAATATTATATTATTGCAAATGTATAAAGCTTATTGCAATAAAATAGAATACTTTCTTTCTGAATAGAGAAGCTTAAAAAGAAGGTAAAGTATATAAGGCATTGGAACATTTTCTTTTTATTCTCATGTTTAAAAATGTCTTTTTTTCTTTCGTGTTGTTGTTGGTTAGAATGGACATGAGAATAAGCTTATAGCATAAGAACAAAACATAGAGACACAAGGAGGGAGAAGAAGGAAACCACTTGCGATTGATAATGATGGAATGCTGTTTGAAGAATATGTGAAAGAGAGAAAGAAAGACTTTTATAAGTGTGGTAATATGTTCTTATATTCCATATATGTCAATGGGTTTGTAAGATAATGCAAATACCAGTTATTAAAACATTCTAGAGCTATTGGTTTGATTAAAAAGGAGTAAAGTAGACTATCTTCATTGGATCAAGCAAATAAATAACAATAGAAAGTACATAGTATTCACATATTGGCTAGCTATTTATTTATATATATATATTTATTTGTGAAACTTTTATAACAAAATGGTTTTGTAGGGGTCTGGAAGGTTTCCCATTTATAACACTGGACAGAATGTTAGGACATTGTGGGTTTTTCTATCATTATATTTTGTTGGTTTTTGGTTGTTCCTGTGTCCTGTGTTCTTTTCACTGTCTCATCTCTTGTGTTGTCTGTGTGTTCATTTATTTTCTTGTCTTTCTAAAGATGTGTGATTGCTCTATTGGTGGACAGCAAGTTTAATATACAGTTAAGAGAATAAGAAGTTTTGTTAATCATAGCAAAGCATGTAATGAATAATTATATTCATTCATTTACAGTTGAGGGGGAGTGGATTCTCTTATTATGTGTTTTGTTCTTATTTTTTGAATATTTTTTTTTTTTTTTTTGTTACCTCAGATCAAAAACAAAAACAAGAAAATTTATAAAATGTTTTTTTTACTCAACATATATGAACATATACATAAACCATAAAGCCCATTTATTTTAATACACCTATATTTATATACCATTACCCACCATTTGGTTCCTTTGGTTAGTAAATAATATTCTTACCAACTACGTTAATAAGTATTTTCTTTCTCCTTTCTACATTTGTTTTTGCTCTGATAGATCCATCACAAAGATAATAATAAGAAGATCTGTTTGTTAGGCAATGGAGAACAACGATAATGGTATGAGTAGCGATATGCTAATTGACAGTAACGACGAAATTAACGATACACTCACCAAAAATTTCTCTCAGATGAATGTGGATAGTCAAACTGAACTAGAATCACCATTGTCACGACAGCATTCTCGAACAAGTTGGAACAGTGATGTCACTGATAGCAGTGTAAATAGTTTAACTAGAAATAATAGTAGATCAAGATCCGCTTTGATCTTTGATGAGGATGACGATAGTAAGAATAACAATAACAATAATAATGATGGTGACGATTCTTTATCGAAGACATCTTCGCAAATTTCTGAAGAAAGTATTATGTCTTATGAAGATGCAAATCAACAAACTTTACCACCACTTCAACAACAACAACAACAAGTAGATGTTCAACAATCAAATGTTCAACGACAACAAGGTGCTCCTAATAACCTTATGGTCCCTGTAGATATCGTATGGCAACAAGGTGGTAATAAGGCCTATGTTACAGGTTCGTTTACTGGCTGGAGGAAAATGATTGGATTGGTTCCTGTACCAGGAAAGCCAGGGTTATTACATGTTAAATTGCAATTGCCACCAGGTACTCACAGGTTTAGATTCATCGTTGACAATGAACTAAGATTTAGTGATTATTTGCCTACTGCTACTGATCAGATGGGTAATTTCGTCAACTATTTGGAAGTAGTGGCACCAAATCAACAACAACAACAAAATTCTAGTCGTCCGGGAGAAGAAAGAACGGTTTCTTCTCGTGATGATACGACTTCCCATGGTCATCTAGAAGGTCAGAATTCATCCAATAAGAAAAAGAGGACAATACCAATGAGTACACGTTCTAGAATTGCAATGGAAATTGAACAAGAACCAGACGATATGGGTGACGGTTATTCACGATACTATGATGAAGTACTATCTAAACCTCGTTTAGAGTACACACAAGATATTCCAGCGGTTTTCACTGATCCAACCGTTATGGAGCAATACTACTTGACATTGGATCAACAACAGAATAATCATCAAAATATGGCATGGTTGACTCCACCACAATTGCCACCATATTTGGAGAATGTCATTTTAAACAGTTATTCCAATTCACAAATTGAAAATAATGAAAATAATTCAGGTGCTTTACCTATTCCAAATCATGTGATATTGAATCATTTAGCTACCAGTAGTATTAAACATAACACTTTATGCGTTGCATCTATAGTTAGATATAAACAAAAATATGTTACACAAATTCTGTATGCTCCTTTACAATAATTTACACCTATTTAAAGTAATTATGTTGACAAAATATATAAGTACTTATACCCATCTATTAAATTTTATGTATTAATGATATTAGTAATATTTATGTGTTTTGTGTTTCCTCCCCCATAATGTAGAGAAGTCGGTTTTATGCATTACAAATATATAGAGGTTAGTGTTAAAATTAATTGGAATTAATCATTGTTCATTTATTGAAATGAAATAAATTGGGTACCTTTTTTTTTCTTCTCTTTTTACATAAGTTTTTTATTGAAAATTGGGTTTTGTTATTGGAGAGAACGACGTAAAATGGAATTACTAAACTTTGCTAGAATTAAACCAAGGATGAGTGTCGTCGGAGTTTATTAGATATGTTTAATTTGACTAATACTAATGTAACTATGTGTTCAATTTAAAAACTGAATTTTTTTAAAAGTGGTTTACATTTTCGCACTTAATTCCTTCTGAAGAAATTTCAAGAGGGCAAAAGAACTCCCGAAATTCAAACAAAGGCGTAAAAAATATTAACAATTTATAGAAAGGTCTTGACAGAAAATCCACAAAAGGAGAGGGCTTGTAACATTTAAAAAACTGATTCTAGTCTAACAATATTTGCTTTTTTTGGAACACCACATTAACCTTAGATGAAATTTCCAAAAAAAAATATAAGATAGTGATAAGAATGAGCGCCGTCACTAATATTATTATTAGTAAACATTCTTAACTTTAAATGTATTTTGTATATGTATTGATTTTTATATGTGTTATATATACTGAAGAGGTTTGTTCAATAGTTGTTCTTCGGTAAATGTTCTTCAATAATCGTTCTTCCATAATCGTTCTTCAATGATCTAGAAATTATATAAAAGATAATAATGTATAATAGCATAAAAATGTAATGTGTAAAAGGAGTGAGGAAATAATTTAGATTATCGATTATTTCATGTTCCTTATATATGTTTGGAAATGAGTATCGAATATTATTGTACAATATTATTTGCCACTGTATTTATTTCAGGGGTAATTGGTAAAATATCATCTTAACGTTTTAGGAAACTATGAGTATCCTAATTAAGTATCAAGGGGTAAAATATCTTACTAAAGATATTTTTTACTATGAGATATTTTTGCTGGAATATTCCTCCCCAAGGGTTAATCTATTATTAAAATCTTATTGGTTTATCATATTTTATTCTAGAATCTTCCATTCCAGCAGATAAATTATATGATCGAAAGGATCAGAATTGATTAAGTATTTTAGAGATTAGTATATGTTATAATTGATTCCACATTCAACCTTACAATGGTTCATGAAAAGGAAGTGACCCTACAGTGGAAAATCTAAATGTAATAATGAATTACACTGTCGTAACGTAAACAAAAAATTTTAACAACGTCATGACACGAGAAACTTTAAATTTATAAAGAGAAAATCTAAATGATGGAATATTAATGTACCAATTTCTGACAAAAATAAAACATATAAAAACTCAATTCATTTTAAAATTAAACTTCTCAAGAATTTCAAGATACTTGTTTTTATATAAGTTATTCATATCTTTATTTTGTAATATAGAAAAAAGATGGAAGAATTTAAATTTTAAATTATAGTATTAATATATTTTACTTCAAGTATGCTTCTAACATAAAACCCTTTAGTTAAAAGTTGCAATAAATATTCTAGAAATGGGACCTACTTACATTTCTAATCAGAGACATATCAAGATAGGTTATTACCAACAAGAAAACAAAAAAAAAAAAAACAATCAGTGAGAACCTTAGAGTTTGTAAAATACACGTTTTCGAATCTGATATCGGTTTTATTTTTTATTTATTTGTTTTTAACTGCTCGATCTAGCAAAAATTCTATACTTATAAGAACTAGAAGGGTAAATATATGGATTTATAACAAAATGTTTTGAACTATATAAAAAATAAACAGTTCCTCACATATATAAAATAACACAAAAATTATATACTAACATATATAACGTGTATATATAGTGTTCTTTAGAAAAAATCATTTCTAACTTTTGTATCCCAAATTTTTATAGTTTTCTAAAAATGATTAGTTAAAAAAATTTCAATGATTATTACTAATATTTCAACAAATAAATACTTAACCCCTTTACTTGCCTTATTTTAGGGTACCACGTAAGTTACAAGGAATTCTTCTAATTAAATTTTTTTCCGCAGTAATAGGTTGTAGAACCATTCACCTTGTCACTCTAATTTGCACGGTTGAGAGCTATATAGGAAATACCACCGTATATCTTTATGACCTGAGACCTTTCTAAGCTCTATGTTTATCGTTTACTTACCTAAGTCTTAGACAGTGACATTTCCATAAAATTTTTTTACCTCTTAGCCAATATTTACTAATGGAGTTTTTCTATTGTTCCACTAATATTAGCAATCCAAAAGGATAATCATTTTCTAACATCTATAAAGGGCAATTTTTTCAGTCCTTGAATATAAATTATAATTCACTTTCCTTAATTGATATATATTGCAACTAGAAAAAACATGTTAGGAAGATTTATACTGGACACCGAAAAAGGAAATTATAAATGGTAGGGTAACGATAAGTTACACATAGAAGAATATAATATGATACGATAGGATCAACATGAAATAACCTTGGTGGCTGTGTAAACTCGTCGTAACACGGAATCTCATTTAAGAGGAAGTATTTCTGTTCTAGTCACTCTTTAAGTTTACCATGAACCCACTTTATGTTCTTTATGTATCTTATATAGAGAAAGTGAAGCTAATAACAAGCTTTTAAGGTATATAACTCGTTAATACATATTTAAAGTATTTTCTTAAGAGAAATATATCTTACAAAACAATAATAAAGTAGATCATTGTTCAATATTAATAAAACCGTATAATAACTGAATTACGCTTAGTAATAATTACTAAACGATCTTATGGGTATTAGGAAGGAAGAATTTATCCTTCTCTTTTGTTGACTTGTTTATATATTTAAATATATATTTTACAGAAAAGAGTATCCTGAACATGAGACTTGAATGTTGAAATATATGTCTGAACATGCTGGAATGAAAGATTCTAGAATAATATAGAATAAATCAATAAGATTTTAACAATACATTACCCCTTGATGATAGATCTTCCAGCAAAAGTATCTCATAGTAAAATTATGATTAGTAAGATAATTTACCCCTTGTTATCCAAATAGAATATTATTAATTTCCCATTAAGTTAATGTGGTAAACTATCATTTACCCCCTGAAATAAATACGGTGGCAAATTATTATTATCTATAGGATTCGACACTCATTTCCAAACATATATAAGGAACATGAAGTTGTCGATAACTCAAATTATTTTCTTCACTACTCTTTATACATTATATATTTTATTTTACTTCATATTATCTTTTATATAATTCCTAGATCACCGAAGAACAAATATTGGACAAACCTCTCCAATATATATAACAAATAATGAATCCTAATACATATACAAAATACATTTAAAGTTAAGAATGATTACTAATAATAATATTAGTGACGGCGCTCCTTCTTATCAGAACATTGAAGAGTTAACTTAGCTAAACAATAATAGAACAATAGGTAAATTTTGTTGGATAAATATTAGCAAAGATAATTTAAGCTTTAAATTGTAAGAGTTGTCCTTTTCAACAATTTTTGATGCAATTATGTATTGCATTTGTAAATAGCTTTTTCTGTTTTCTCTGGAATACCTTTCAGAAAAGACTATAATAAAGTTAAGTGGACTTAAGTAAAGTCTAATAGTGAAAGGGAAACACCATAAACATATCTTAATACTCCTGGAATGATTTTATACCTATATACGAAATATATCATTCTTCTAGAAAGAGAAATGTGTGTAACGCAAAATCCATACTGATGAAAATTCTTCACATACTTTCACAGTTCTCAAAGATGAAACAAAAAGTTTTATGAAAAAATTTTTCCAGAAGTAAAGATATATAAATGGGTAACTTTGCTCATTTAATTTCCAATCTGGATGAATATTATATATACATTATTTTTTATATATTATCTATAAATATACAATTGTTTTTTTCCTTGTGAGAGATGGAGGGAAAATTTTTCCATATTAAATACTATAATAATATATAAAACATTATTCAAAAGAACAATCCAAGAAGCTAAAAACATGTTTCCTAATATTCTTCATCCAGAGGATATACAACAATATTTTAAAACGAAGACTGTAATTAATACAAACAGTACGTAATTATCAAAAACGATCTTATAAAATATAATGTGTTCTATGGTGTATATTATTCTTGACTTGTTGTTTTTCTTTTATATATTAAAATATTTATATAGAGGAGACCAACCTGAACATGAGAATTGAATCCTGAAGTAGATGTCCTTTATATATGTTTGAATAGGGGGATGGTTGAGATCTCAAAACAGTAGTAGAACAATCGGTAAACTCTGTTATGGTAATAGGAACTAAGATAATTCAGATTAAGTCCTTATGTGCGTTGTCATTTTCAACAATATTCTCATTTTTTAGTGGGCACTTTTATTCAAGACATTGTTATGAACTGAATTTGAATTAAAGATGAAAAAAAAAGTAGTTACGGTTTAGAAAAATAAATTAGGTTTAATGAGATTTTCCAATAATTAGTTCAACAAATGTTTTATAAAAAGTCAGGGTTTAACAGAAATAACTAAATGAATTTTAGAAGAATAATTTTGTAAGAAGGTTAAATACATATCAAATGAGAATATAAAAAACATTTCAAACAAGTCAATAGAATGTAAATTAAACAAAATTGAATAAGAATTTAATATAGTTAAGAAATTTATGAAGATAAATATCTATTGTCGTAAACAAACAATTTTTGTCCATTGAAAAGTGTTGGATTTTACTAAGAGAAAATGATTATCTTTAAACATGTTTTTAACTGAATCACTAATAATTAATAAGTCTTAAGTGTCACATTAAAGTAAGTAAGTAGTTGAAAGTGATTACTAACGTATGAAGTGACATTGTTTAGATTCGAGGATTGAAAAATTTTCACTTTAGAAGAATAAATATAAAAATAAAAATAAAGATTACAAGGTTAAGAAGAAAACATGGTAACAGATTATACAACTAGTCTATTTGTATATAAAGAGATTATTACATAGAAAAAGAAAAGACCAAGAATATATATATCAAATTGATGAATATGTCAGGTAAATGCCCTGTTATTGATCAAGGAGATTTGATTAGTAGGCCAGGTAAATGCCCTGCTACTGATCAAGAAAGATTGATAAGCGTGTCAGGTAAATGCCCTGATAATTATCAATAAAAAGATATTATTGAACGTTAGTAAACATTAAGTTAGACAGTTAAAAAATTGTAGTTTTCCTTTTTATATATAAAGACCCAATTGTTCAACATTGGAAAAGACATTCATGTCTAATTTATAGTTTTTTTATATTTATTATATAGACAAAAGAAAACAAGCCGTATTACTCTAAAACAACTTATATAACGTACTTATATACTACTAATACTGCAACCACTATCCGTTCGATAGTTTAATAAACAAGTTCAAAATTAAATATGTATTCCAATCTACAAAAAAGGTATCGGAAAAATTGCCATCTTAGTATAGTGGTTAGTACACATCGTTGTGGCCGATGAAACCCTGGTTCGATTCTAGGAGATGGCATCATTATTTTTTTCGACACATATCATAATATATATGGTAATGTGCAATCCCGTGAAACGAAGTTTTGGTTTTATGAATTTTCCATTTCATTTTGTTATGTTATCTGCAACGTGTGTCGTTATACAAAGGAGAACTTATTTATCGGGGATGAGTTTGCGAGATGTAATGGTATCTTGCAGAGGTTACTTTTAGAAGGACTAGGCAACATGATAGACGGACAAGCATGAGATACTATCAATAGTAACTCTTTTCATATCTATATCTAAAAAGTTGTACTAACACTGCAACCATAACCAAATTTGTTTTAATCTTTAAATATGTTCTATTATTTCATATCCGAACTGTTTTTATTGGCTGTACACTTGTGCAAATGTCCAGCAAATCACTGAAATTTCAAACAAAATTTCTGTAATATAAACATTATCCTATAGATTGTGATGTCCTTTTATGCGCTTAAAAGATAAGTCAATTAACCATTATTGACATTTTTTTAATTCTGGATCGCTTTGAATACCTTATTCATTAGCAGTATGTCTTACCTATTTATTATATGTTTGAAACAAGTATGTTTTTTTGATCATATAACATATTCTCACCTTTTTACGTTAGCCAAACACTAACTGAAGATTTTGGGTGTGAGATTCATGATCTATAATATATATTAGAACATCACCTTAGATAAAAACAACAACTTTACCAATATGTTCCTTTAACATATCAGGTATATTCATCTGAAATAGTAAACATGAATTTATCAAACTAGAAAGTATCATTCTTGACAAATGTTGTTTTATACTGGTCATTCCTGTTAATCAGGATCAGATAGAGAAGATAACGGTGAAACAAACAGTAATTTTTTTTCTAATGGTAAAGAGAACAACTAAACAAATTAAACAATCTGAAATAAAATTCAGCAAGAACAAGGAATATCAAAATATCAAAATATCAAAATATATTCATAATATATATATTTGTACACATGTAGGCATTCAACTGCATCATTCTAAAAAAGACACTTAATAACTACCAAATATAAAAGATCAGTTATCTCTGAGATCCAAATATGATATTGTAAGATGTTATTGTAGTTAAATGATTTATGTTTAATGTGTAGTCATTGATCTGCAACTACTACTAAAATATTTATTGTATCGTTAATAAATATATGTGAATTTTATATGAAACAATATGCAAGAAACAGAGAAGCCAATGTCTGAAGAAATTCCATGCAGCACTTTGTACCTATTACCAGTCTTACAGAAATCCTAACACGTATAACAAACAACCTCACGTTAGAGTTGTATTTTTTATTATTTTGCAAGTTTCCGTTGACTTAATGTAAATTACTACTATCTCTGAATCCATTGCTTGTCAAATTAATGAAAGAAAGCAAAAAAAAAAAAAATAAAAAAAAGTGTAACGAAGAGAAAACCCGGGCGGGAATATAGGAAAAAAACCACATTCCGCCTTCTTTCTATTTTCCCTGAATTTCTGTGGAACGAAAAAAAAACAAGAAAAAACAAATATTTTTTAACGGCCTTTACACATGAATCATTTTTCTTCTCTCTTTGGTGTTTGTTTATTGTGAATTTGTGCTTTTATACAAGTTTTGTATTAAAAGGAGAGTAACCGGATTTTGTTTGATTTGGTCCAGTTCTGGTGGAAAGCAAAGTGTCTTTTGGTTAATCAAGGAAAAGGGAGGACATAGGGATAGATAGTGTGGTGAACAATTAAGCTGAATATTTCACTGTCTTGAAGGGATTAGAATATTTTATTGGTGTTTACTCTACTCGGGTTAAACAGGTTTGGTTTTATCTCGAGGAGTAGTCTCCTGGTAACAAATATTTGTTTATTTATAATACAACGGTTAGTGACACCATATATCGCGTATTAAAGATTACAACAACGAAAATAAATTAATACATTAATAAAAAAAAAAAAAGGCAATCAATAGGAGCTAGCTTTTGTCGAGTAATAGGGGGGAAAAAGAAAAAAAGTAAGAGAGATACTAAATTATTACAAGTTTTCATTAAGTAATTTAGAGTTTATTTATTTATTTATTTTTGGTGTTATTATGAGTTTACAAAATAGAGAGACTAATGAAAATGGTGAGTCGAAGTTGATAAAGAATACTGAGACGATCACAAACCAACCATCAATTAGAAATCAAGGGGAAGATCAAACGGCCATAACTATAAAACAATTAATGCCTAGAAATTCTGTTGGTGGAATTAAAAATAGTACTCAACCACATACTAAATCTATAATGAATGTCAGTGGTACATCTGGTGCTGTGGTAAATAACACACCAGAATCAGGTTTAAAGAGAACACCTACAGTCACATTCAGCGAACCAAAGGCTGGTATTAATTTGAAACTCCCTACTTCACCTCGAGTAAGTATTTCGAAGACACTACCATCTTCGCAACAATCTATTACATCACCAACAAGTAAAAATATATTCACTACAACCTCACAACCACAAAAACAAAGACAAAGACAAAACCCAACTCTGTCATCTATTGCCCCGTTACAAAAAGAAAAATTTATGTCCGATAGTTTATTATACAACAATGATAAACAGATGGCAGTAAGTCATAGAAATAAGGATACTATTCACAATGATACAAGTTTTAATTCTGAAACTTCAAAAGTACAAAGTTTAAATAATAAATTATCCATAAATAAAACTTTAAAAGAAACAAATAATATTAAAGATTCTAATAAACTAGATGAACGTGTACAAAATATTGTCAATGATTCTTCACAAACACAAGTGTCTTTAGTATCACCTAGGGGTGGTTGTAGTAGTAGTAACAGTCCAAGAAATTCTATAACTAATGGTACAAGAGTTCTGAACTCTGTATTAGAAGAAAAAGACTCTTCTCTCCATAACAATAATGGTAAAAATGATGAAAATAACAACAAATCCCTTAATAAACCATTAATAAATGTTCAAGATAACCGATCATTAGATGTAAGCAATAAGAATATGGTCCTTGGTAAAAATGACCCTTCTGCAAGACAAATATCACCATCCTTTATTGAACCAAAACAATTTATTGCACCAAATATCCCAAAAAGAGATAGTGGTAAGAACATCGACCCGCGATTGCCACAGGATGACGGTAAACTGCATGTTTTGTTTGGTGCGACTGGTTCATTGTCTGTATTTAAGATTAAACCGATGATTAAAAAATTGGAAGAAATCTATGGTCGTGATAGGATTTCAATTCAAGTGGTATTGACTGAATCTGCATCAAGTTTTTTAACTAAAAGATATTTGCAAAAAATCAGTAGTCGAAACTCACGAACAAGTAATATTAGTAACAATTTTACACCAAAGAAACCTACCGTTAATGACGAACTATCTACACCAACCAGTAGTTTTATTCAAAGGATAAGTTCAGATGTAACATTAATTTCAAATTTAGTCTCTTCGGCACAACAAAAGATAAGTAGTACTGCTAGTACTACTACGAGTCTTTCGCGTACTGGTACAAATTTGACGGAGACTGTAGGTACGGCAAACACTAACACACACACAAATAACACAAGTGGGGATAACAGTCCAGTTGTGGCCCCACAGACACAACCACAATTGAATAATATATTTCCACGATTAGAGTTACCGCCACATATTCAGGTTTGGAGAGATCAAGATGAATGGGATGTATGGAAACAGAGGACAGATCCAGTCTTACATATTGAATTACGTCGTTGGGCCGATATTCTTGTTGTTGCACCAATGACAGCCAATACATTATCTAAGATTGCATTAGGGTTATGTGATAATTTGTTGACTAGTATAATAAGGGCATGGAATCCGATGTTTCCAATTTTCTTGGCTCCATCTATGGTTAGTTCTACATTTAATTCCGTGATGACTAAGAAACAATTGAATATTATTAAAGATGAAATGCCGTGGATTACTGTATTTAAACCAAGCGAAAAAGTGATGAGTATTAATGGTGATATTGGACTTGGTGGTATGATGGATGCAAATGAGATTGTGGATAAGATTGTCATGAAGCTTGGTGGATATCCCAAAGATGAAGACGAAGAAGATGACGAAGAAGATGAAGATGATGATGCAGAGGAGGATGAGGATAATAATACTGATAAAAAGACTGCGGGAGATGAAGAGGATGAGGATGAAGAGGATGAAGATGATGACGACGACGACGATGATGATGATGATGAGGAGGAGGAGGAGGAACAAGAAGGTCAAAAGATTACTATAACTACAGACAATAATGATGCCATGAATGTGTCTATTGATTCTAATAGTGAAAAACAAATAAGTTCTATAATATAGTGAAAGGTCTAATTATACTATTTTTCTCTAATATTGAATAAAAAGATACCCTATCTAATTTTAGAAATATAATATATAATATAGGAGCTTGATATATTCTTTTTATTTACAACTATTTTTTTTTTTGTTTTTTGAAGAAAGAGAAGGAACTAAGAAGAAATAGAATTGTAAGAGAACACCCTCCCCCTTCCCCACCTCCAGTTCAAGGTTACTGCTGTTTAATTATATATAAACTATTTTATAAAGTTTTCTGCCTGTTCTGTTTTTTTTTTTTCTTCTCTCTCTTTATGAAATATAATATATATTGAGGGATTTCCCAGTCTCTACTGATACGATATATATAATACCTTACTTGTCATTTAACTAGTGTTACATTTAGTCAAATACCTTTATTATATGTGCCTGCATATGACCTTTAATGTTTCTTTTTTCATTTCTCTTCCTTCCACCCGTCCCCCTCTCCCCAAACACACCTTCTAGAATAATCTCGAAGAAACGCTAACGGCATTTCTGAAAACAGAAGGAAAGGAAAGGAAAAGGAAAGAAAAGGAACATTGAGTCATTTTGAGGGAAATTGTACATTCCCTCAAAGGCAAAACAAAGGAAACCCTACTTGTTTTATTCTTGTTTCAGAGGAGGAAATTCTATTATTCCCAGTTCTTCTATCTTCACTAATGATAGCGTAAGCAGGAAGGAAGAAACAAGAATAAGCAACAGCGACAAGGGAAGGAAATTGAGGAGTGGGGGGGGGGGGATTATAAAAAGCATGGAATGCCATGTTATCTTTCTTGAATAACAAGTGATTTACCTTGCTGTCATATACTACAGTATGATAAACAAACAAACAAACAAATACCATACATACATACATATATATATATATAAATACTAATATGTCAGATACTGTTCAGAATTCAGTCTTCTCTAATACTTCTAACAAATATTCAGAGAAGAATAGTAATAATAAAAACAGCGATACAGGTTCTGAATCTTTACTTTCCAACCAAGATGATCGAATAAATTTAACTCCAAAACCTTCTCTATCGACTAAAGAGATGCCAATAGATAAAGATAAATTTAATAGTAATAATAATAGTATTAATATTACAAAGAAAATCGAAAAGAAAAGTTCTAGTTTAAATATAATGATTAAAGGAAATGGAATTAAACAAGTCAAAATAGCATCTTCTAAGAAAAGATCAAAGAAAAATGTTTGTTTCTATCCAAAGTGTACAAAACCTATAGCTAAATTCATTGGAGATTGTGATTTTTGTAATGGTCATTTTTGTTCAAGTCATAGATTAATGGAGTCACATAATTGTAGAGGTTTAGACACTTGTAAAGAACAATCACATCAAAGAAATGCTGATAAATTGATTAAAGAACAGACTATTGCACCTAAGATTCAAATATAATTCTTCTATGGGAGGCGGAAAGGGGGGAAAATAAAATAAAATAAAAATACTACTAATGTAGTTGTTCATTCACTGGCATATATTTCAGAGTATATAGAATGTTTATACTCAATATACACACGTTTACATATCGATAACCACAGATACATTCATACCTACTTAATTATTTCTATATATATATATATATATATAGGAAAACACAGTGTATTTCAAATTTAGTTTATTTGTTCATATAAACAAATATATATATATATATATATATGGGAAAATCCATTTGACATTTTTTTACGGACTCATATACATATTGTCTCTCTCATATCTCTTCTTATCCTCTTCTCCTACTGATCAAGTTATTGAATCAATTGCTTGCTTTCCCTTCTTCTTCTTCTTCTTCTTCTTCTTTAACTCTCGAAGGAAACATATAGAAGAAGACTAAAGAATACTGTGTCTCAATATATATATTTATATATATTTATATATATAACACTACTTGAAAATTCTTAAGTAAAAAAAAAAATGCACACATCCACAGCTCTATATACACACAAGTGATACAGATTAAAGAAAAGATGTCTATAAGACCCGGAATATTAGGCCTTTCCAAAAGTAGAACACAACAAGACCAATCTAAGGATTCAGAACTTTAAAAAAATGGAAAATCCACAACACCACAATTAAACATTGAATTATATAGGACAACGAAAAAGCAGATAATGTTACTGTCCAACTAATCGGTCTTTTGAGTACCTATTTTGCATATACATAAGATATTCTGACGCATTATTGAGAGGGATCATCACTTGAGTGTGATACTTTACCAAGTAATGGAGATGAGAAGAAGATTTTAGTTGAGAATGGCCAATTTTTTTGGCTGTCTTTGTTCTAGCATTATTTAAATTGACTATTTTCAATTCAGAGAAGGTTAAAGAATAATATTTTGATATACTCTATTGATATCATCAATTTGTTTTCTGGTGAGTCAATCACTGATTTATTGAATTTAGTCGAATCAAGGGTAATTTTCCAAAGGAGCCAAGTTTGAGGGAACTAGACGTTGATTTAAAGAGGTTGTTAGATTTAGGGAAACAAAAATTCAAATCAATGAGAAACATAATAGCTAATGATAAATATGAAAATAAAAAATTTATATACGATTTAATCATTGAAACTAGTTTGATCTTTAACGATTTATTTAAGATATTATAGAAAATTTAGGTTTTAGGAAAAATTTGGATGAAGGTATGGAAGAAGAAGAAAAAGAAGGAGATGAAGAAGATGATAATGTCATAGTTTCCCATATTAGATCTGGTAACTCATTGTATGATATTAAACAACAATTAAATGATTATACTAGATGGTTAAGAAACGAAATGATTGTATTTTTGGCAGAATTAATTCCAGATACAAAAAAATTCTACATAATTTCTGAATTAATTTGGTGAGCCCTTATCAAGGGAAGCTGAATTATTTTCTGAAACGTATCTTGCAATGCAATACGGTGAGACGACGATGAGAATAAAAACAACGAAGAGACGTAAAATAATGCAGATAAAGAAACTATTAAAGTAGCACCTGATGAGGGTATAACTTTTGTAATAAATGCAATTTAATATTTTAATGAAGCACAAGATGCAGAAAACCCAGATTCGTGGGCTCAATTGGCTGAAGCTTATATCGATATAAGTAATTTGCAAGATAATGAATTAGTTGAACAGAAAGAATCTTACAGAATGATCGAAGAGATATTGAAAAGAGCCAATATTACCTCTAGCAATAAATGCAAACGTATTTTAGGTAATTTAAATAGTGATGAATTATCCAAGGATGTAGAAAAGACAAATTTATAAGTAAGTACTTTTTGTTTTTATTAGTTAAAAATTTATCAAAAGAGGTTAAGCCATGTATGTATTTCAACAACATAAGGTTCGCAATGTCAATAAAATGTATATTTAACAGAGAAGAAGTAAAAAAAAAAAAAGAAAAAAAAGTGTTGAAGACAGGTGTTTGTAGACGCAACATGAGGATACGCTGTTTACTTTGTTTTGCTTCATTTTACATCACTTTACGACCACGTAATAATAGTGACCACCATTTTTCAGTCAGTTTCCGCAGAACAAGGGATGTTGTTTTATTGTTAACAAACTTTACAATTTTCTGCCAACATGTCTAAATTCAGTTTTATATCTGTTATTCTGTGAGATGAAACCAATGTCCTTCCGTTCGAGGAAGTTCCTATAATTTAAGTTTCAAATTGCTATTGGTACGAAAAAAAAAAATGCATCACACAAGGAAAGTAGACGACAATACCATTTCCGAGAATACGTCTCATTGATTCAATAGTCGTTCTTGTTGTCAAGAGTCCATTCTGTTCTTTTCTTATTCCTTTGAATCATATTATGTGTTCTCTTGGTGTTGTAAGTCAACTGATGTCACTGCAGCTACATTAAAATAAGTAGTAAAAGGTACCTCATTACAACTTTATGTTGGTATGATACCCATTTTTAGATTTAATATATGTGTGTGTTAGTTTTTCTGTCCATTCTTTTTTTTTTGTACAAACAACCTCCATTCTATTTATTGCATTTATAATTACAGGAATTCTTGAAGTTCTCAGCTTTAAAGATAGAACTTGATCTCACCACGATATAGCATTAATCACCTTGTTTTTTTTTTTTTTTTTTTTTTGAAAGTTATTTGTAATATTAATGCAACTAACTTTCACTATAAGTGGGTTATATTATTAAATCAACAACATTTAATGTTTCCTATGGTCACTTTTATTTTTTTTTCCCCCTTCTGCGACATTTATCGGAACTTTATTTAAAGGAGATTTGGAGTGTAGACCAACAGTATATTGGTTATATGTATGTTAAGATATATAATAATTTAACGTTGAGACCAAAGAGAAAAAAAATAACTCTTTTCCATCCTGGGCATGTCTTTTTATGAAAGAACACCCATTAATTAATCTCTTCTGGAAAAGAGAAAGGAAAAATTAGTCGAAAGAGAAGTTTCAAGTAATTTACTTTTAAAAGAAATAAGAAGAACAAAAACGTTGATGCTTCAGATAGTTTATGTTTTTTGTGTTTGAAGTTGGTGATTTTGAATCCAGTGGTCTTAGTAATGAGGAAGAGAATTTTATTAAGGATGAAAAACAACACAGTGTTCCAGGATCAGAGAAAAGGATTAAATGGAGATTCTAAAAGTGAACAGGAAAAAAAAATATTACGACAATAAAATCTAGAGACTTGGTATATTCCTTAAATGGACTAGTTATACTTTCTTCTCAAGAATCGACACTTGTTCACAAACTTTTGTTGAGAGTATCTTTTTAATGTGGTGTTTATATATATATTCCTCTGTATATCTTTGTCTTTTATTTTATTTTATTTTATTTTATTTTTTGACGGAATAAATAAACTAACGAAAAATTTTATTGTGCTAGAAAAACAAAAAACAAAAAAAATAGAAAAAATAGAAAAAATAGAAAATGACAAAAGACGCGATGGAAGATTATTGAAAATTTTTGGAAATAATAGTAAAAAGAAGAGACGTTATATTCAACTATAATACTAAATATACTCATTCCAACTTCTATACCGGTATACCTTTTAAAAATTTATTCTTATTAAATGTACATGTTTTACATCTTTCAGTAGTAATCTTTAATATATCAAGAAAGAAAAAAAGAAAGAAAGAAAGAAGGCAATAAATTGAAGCAGTAGTGCTATTTAAATATGGGTGTTCCATCATTTTTCAGATGGTTGTCAAGAAAATATCCTAAGATTATTTCTCCAGTGATTGAAGAACCTGCTCCAGTAGTGGATGGTGTAGAACTACCAATAGATTACGCCGCTCCTAATCCAAATGGTGAATTAGATAATCTTTACTTGGATATGAACGGTATCGTTCATCCATGTTCTCATCCAGAGAATAGACCACCGCCGGAGACTGAAGACGAAATGTTACTTGCGGTCTTTGAATATACTAATCGTGTATTAAATATGGCGAGACCAAGGAAAGTCCTTGTTATGGCAGTGGATGGTGTTGCACCAAGAGCTAAGATGAACCAGCAAAGATCCCGTAGATTTAGAAGTGCTAGAGATGCCCAATTGGCCAATGAGGCAAAACAAGAAGAATTGAGGAAACGAGAAATGTATGGTGAGATTATAGATGAGGCTGTGAAAAATAAGAAGACTTGGGATTCTAATGCAATTACTCCAGGGACACCATTTATGGATAAATTAGCTGCTGCATTAAGGTACTGGGCTGCTTTTAAATTGGCAACTGATCCTGGTTGGAAAAATTTGCAAGTTATTATAAGTGATGCTACTGTTCCAGGTGAAGGTGAACATAAAATTATGAATTTTATAAGATCTCAAAGAGCTGACCCAGAATACAATCCAAATACTACTCACTGTATATATGGTTTGGATGCAGATTTAATTTTCTTGGGATTAGCTACACATGAACCACACTTCAGGATCTTAAGAGAAGATGTGTTCGCTCAAGATAATAAGAAAAAGAATGTTGACTTGAGTCGTTTAAGTGAGGAGGAAAAGCAAATGTTAATTAAGAAAGATTCTCAGAAACCCTTTATATGGTTACATATCCCTGTACTAAGAGAATATCTAGCTGCTGAATTATTCGTTCCAAGGTTGCCATTCCCCTTTGATTTAGAGAGAGCTATTGATGACTGGGTTTTTATGTGTTTTTTTTGTGGTAATGATTTCTTACCACATTTACCTTGCCTAGATGTTAGAGAAAATAGTATTGATATTTTATTAGATATTTGGAAAGTGGTTCTACCTACATTAAAAACCTACATGACCCGAGACGGTGCATTGAACTTAGAATCTGTGGAACTTCTTTTAAAACAATTAGGTAGTCGTGAAGCTGATATATTTAAAGTTAGACATATTCAAGAAGTAAGAAAAAAAGAAGCTATGACTAGAAGAAACCAAATTAAATCTAAAGATTTATCAAAAGGCGAAGACAATCATCTTTTAATTCCAGATGAACAGTTGCCTATGTACGATCAACATGGCAATTTGGCTCCTGGTGCTTGGAACTTGACTACTTCAGATATGGTAAGATTAAAGAAGGAGATAATGCTCGCTAATGAGGGTGATAAAGAGGCTTTGGCTATTGTGAGAGCACAGAGTGAGAAGAATAATAAGTTGATGAAAGAAGTGACCGAAGAAGAAATGGGAAAAGCAGTTGAGGCTGCTAATAAATCAAACTTTTCTGCTGCAGAAATATTAAGGAAAAAACTTGCCCAAAAGAAACACCAACTTGAAGAAGATGATCAGGAAGAAAAAGACACTGAGAAGTATCGTTTTGATGAAAAGGTAATTAAGAAACAAAAAACTGATGCAGATGACTTGGCAGATAAAATCACAGCAGAAGTTGAGGCAGAAAGTGAAGATGAGGATGATCAAGATGAAAATGAAGCTACTTCAAGTAACACTGCCCCTGAAGCGAAACCAACTTCAGTTATTTCCAATTCAGAAGTTACATCTGGTGTTATTGATACAGATGAATTAGTTAAATTGTATGAAGCAGGTTATCATGAAAGATATTACATTTCAAAATTTCATATACCTGTAGAAGAAATTGAATCTGTTAGAAAAGATATGGTTAGGTGTTATGTAGAAGGTGTTTCATGGGTATTATTGTATTATTACCAAGGTTGTCCTTCTTGGAACTGGTACTATCCATACCACTATGCCCCATTTGCAGCTGATTTCTTTGGTTTTGCAGATCAAAAGGTTACTTTCGAGTTGGGTGAACCATTTTTGCCATATGAACAGTTGATGAGTGTTCTACCTGCAGCTTCAGGTCATACCCTCCCTCCAATTTTTAGACCATTGATGAGTTCTCCTGATTCTCCGATCATTGACTTTTATCCAACAAATTTTGCCATAGATATGAATGGTAAGAAAATGTCATGGCAAGGGATTGCATTGTTACCTTTTATAGATGAGAAAAGATTATTAGATGTTGTTAAGGCTCAATATCCGAAGTTAACAGAAGCCGAAAGATTAAGAAATGTGAGAAAAGAAGCTATTTTACTAATAAGTAATAAAAATGTTCATTATGAAAAGTTTTCTAAAAAGCTATATACCGAAGCAAGCGGTAAAACAGAATTAATATTTAGACATTTTAAGAGTGGTCTAAGTGGAACAATCTCTAAAGATGTTGAGGGTTTCAGTCTTAATAGTAAAATGCCATGCCCAGTGGAAGGTGGATCATTGCCTGAATTATCCACCAATCTATTTTTAAAGGTACTATATAAATTACCATTGTTGCCATCACCAAACAAATCATTGCTTCTAAATGGGTATATCCCACCTAAGAGAGTACTTGATCAATACGAACTTGATAAAGTCAAATATAGTGGTAATCGTGGTCCTAACAGATGGCGTTTTAATAATGATATAAAAAATAATTTTGTTTCCGTTGGATCAGAAGGGACGAGCCAGTATAGTCTAAGGGTAGGAGGTTATAAATCATTCTTTTACTTCACTAATGCTAATAGTAGCAACCGTAACACAGTACAGAAAGATTATTATAGATATGGAAGAAATATTCCTAGAATACAGGATACGCGATACAGCTCTGATTCTAATAGGGGCTATAACAATAATAGAGATTCATATTCTCAGTATCAAACAAATAATTATAATAATTATAATAGAAATTGCAATTATGGTTATAATAGTTCAACTAGGAATAGATATAATAACCAATACCAAGGAAGATATAATAATAATAACAGACAATCCAGGTACAATAGTGGTAACAACAATAATCCAAGTTTTAGTAGATATAATGATGGTGGGTATCACCAAAATACAAATCGTAGATAGAGTCGGAAGGCAAGAATGTATGTAGACCTGTCTTTATATAAATTTAACATAATATACCAATGCTTTTTTTAAACTTACCGTTCTGAGATTCTTCGGGATTGAATAGGGTCTTAAAATCAATGGAAGATGAAAATAACATCTTTTCATTGATTTCAATAGACGTTTTATCGTGTATAGTTATCTTTATTTTCTGGTCTTTTATATATGTACCGCAACTTCTATATATATTAATTTAGTTTTTTTTTAAAGGATGTATCTGTAACATTATATATCACGATAATATCAGTTATTGTGAAATCTCACGCATGTTTTAAAAACACATATATACTAACTATTAAATATGAGGTCACCATTTGAACATCAAGGATTCACAGTATACTTTACACTTTTAATGAAGAACTAGTAAATTTTGTTGTTAAGTTTTTGTGATCCAAATACGTGTAAAAATACTTACTTATCGGATAATTCTCTTCAATACCTTAAGAAAAAAAAAATTCATAACCAAATAATAATTCTATTTTAATTATTAAGGTTTACCTTTTTCACCAAGAAATTGTAGTTCCTTCAATGTGCAAGGCTTTTTGGAATATACTTTCAACTAGGAAACATGTGTTAGGTATTTTTCTGCAAAAAAAAAATTACTTAATAGTTTGTAAGAAGCCCTAATTGGAAAATCCTGAAATACGTAGTCCGCGGGTAACGCTTAATGTCGAGGCGAAGGACTTGGAACAGCCGAAACTCTGGGCCCAGGCTGTGAGTGTATTCGAACGAATGATCGTCGGATTGACCTTGGTGGCAAATTACAGAGAAACTTATTTAAGAGACCTCTGATTATTGAGAGAGTGTGCCAGAGGTAATTATCAGCATTCATATTCTTATTAGATCTATTAGGTTCTGCCTAAGAGAAATAATAAGACTAACAATAAGACTAACAATAAGACTAACAATAAGAATAACAAGAGAATATCCCACATCTATAATAAGGATTATATAATTGGTTTACTAGTTAGAATCAACAACTATATAATTTGTAAGTGTTTATATATAATTAATATCCATATTTTAGTATATTACTTGAGATAACCCCTTACATAGTTATTGTCTCCTGACAAAAAATGCCAGGTGAGTTAGTAGAAAAGTATTTATATACATACCAAATGATAATATAGAAATAATCAACTTGCAATGTATAAATATAAGCCTGCGAATGTTAATAACTAAATAACGGTTTTTATAGACCATTATGAAAGTGTTTTTAAAATAGAGTTCTTTTTATTATATATATTAAAGGATCCTTTTGACAAATCGAATAATAACTATTTCAAAGATTTATTTATTAGTGTATATTAAACTTTTTTTTTAGTATTTTATATGCCTTATACACCATCATACAAAACACTTAAGTTGTGCAGTTTTTCACAGCATTTAAGCTTTGCAGTTTTAAAATTTCTTATTAAATGTTATCTTTCTTCTTAATGCCTACCTCTTTAGAATATTTTTATTAATAAAAATTAAAAACTACGTTGTTATTATCAATCTACAATCTAAATTTAATATGTATTAGACAATTTATATTTGTATTTTATCGCGAAAATATTCCCATGTTATATATATGGGCCCATAGAAAATGTATTGCTATATAAAAAGTAGTGAGGAAGTAATTTGGATTATTGACTGCAGCAGGTTCCCATATATATTTCGAAAAGATTATGTATTTTTATTGTTATTTTTTATATGTTACTGTATTCTTTTTAGAACAATTGATAGTTCACCATGTTAACCTATAAGGAAACTTAGAATATCCTCTTTAAGTGTCTGGGGGTAAAATATCTTACTAATGATGATAAATTTACTATGGAGATTTTTTACCGTAAGAATTTGTTGGAAACAAAAGACAAAGGTTAATGGATATTATGGATATTAAGTATTAATGAGCCAATAGTCAAAATAGAAATTGAAAAAATACAAGATTAATAATATTAAGTAAAGCAATAGTAACCGTTATCTAAATTTTGGGAACAAGTCACATAACATTAAATATCAATATCAACAGTAATTTGAAGAATGTTACTTGAATAATTTATTCTAGTTTTTAGTTAATTCTTATATTAATTTACGTCTATTTTAATTATTTCTTTATTTTGTATAACACCTAGAAGCAAAAATATAATAAATAACAACGTAATAAGTTCAAATATTAGTTTTCATGACCGCAAACTTCAATATCATCTTAGGGGCTTATTACTGTGAGATTTCTTTTCAAGAGACCCTGTATTGTTAAAATTTTATTAGTTTATTCTATTTTATTCTGGAACCTTTGTTTTACCAATTGTACAATAGTTGATAGCTGTGTAGTTTTTTAAAAATAATCAATGTTTGACATTTTTGTTCAATTTTGCTTATATTTTGTGCAACATTTGGGGACTTTTTTTTAAACAATCTATCTTGTGTTTTTTTTTTTTTATTAAAGAAGATGTGTGAAACTCACCTAAGAAAATTTGAGACAAGTACTTCCAACTTTTGTTCAATGTTCATATAAAATTTTGGAAAAACAGAACTGTTGGGCTCAAACATTGTGTGGTTTCTTACCAACTTCATGATATTCTTTAGGTCAAATTTCTAAAACCATTTAATTAAGAGACTTTTGATTGTTGAGAATGTGTCAGATGTAATCACCGTACCTAAAAAAAAAATCTAAGCTTAACTTAAAAGGCAACAAACAAGAAGCTGACTGAGTAAAAGATGTGGAAACCTATTTGTTAGAGAAAGCAACTGAACACGCAACAAATATTTTATAAAAATAATATCTAGGTTGAGGTAAAATAACCATCAATTTTTTCACTTTAAGAATTTTTAAATTTACTCCCATCTCCTACTAAGTAACCGTTATTATAATAATAGCTAATATTTGATTATCTACTTTTTTGTACACAACAACAAAAAAGATATTTTTAGGTTTACTAACTTTTACCATCTTCCAGCATTTTCCCATGAAAGGAATATAGATATACTGAAATTGATTTGGAAGTTAAAACTCCTTTTAGTGCCTTTGAAAATGAAAGTTTGGGGTTGTGGATATACTTGAATCGTTTCAAATTTAATTCTATTATTATATTTATAGTTTTTAATATACACTATTGAGATAAAGTCCTTCACTTTCCTCCTTTATATAACAATAAAAAAAAAATAAAAATATAAAAAAAAACTTAAATAAATTAAAATATTTTAGAAGTAAAATCTCTGATTTTATATATTTAGAGAGAGTGGGTATTCTCCATGAACATTAAAAGTTAACGAAAAAAAAAAATTTAAAAACTCTTACTGAAGTCTAAACAAAAAAAAAAAATCAATATCCTACTGTTGAACATCTACTAAAATCTCATTACTCTTTTTCTTTTATCCTGGAACAGTCTGTCTCAATAATTACCAGCTGGAATGACAGACTTGAGTAACGGCTTTGTCAACAAACCCCAAGTATATTTTCTTTTTTGGTGACCTAATTTTAATATCAGAAGTTAAGAGCTATGATGTTCTGCAGCTATATATTACTAAAATATTTTGACTCAGATTTGCACTATTATTAATAAAAGTACAGAAAATATTATTATAATTCGAATATATTTGATTAAGTTTTTCAAAAAACTAGAAAAAAAATTTTAAAATATAAAACTTGTATGTGGTGTTTATAGGTAATCAATTGAGTTAAAAAAATATTTTTCTAAAAAAACAACTTTTAGAAGGAAAAAAGTCACTTATAAAAATGAGAATATTATTAGTACACACTACATACATACATACCTACTAGAATGGTCTTACACCTGTTTGGGAAATGAAACCTTCTTACAAAAAGAGAAATATGGGTAAAACACAATCCACAGTCGTGAAAATATTTACACAATTCCTTGAATACAAATAATGAAAAAACAAGAAATATGAAAATATTCCCCTAAGTATAAATATATATAAAAAGATAACTTTGATCATTTAATTTCTTTTTCGTTGAATAATATATATTATTTTTTATTCTTTATTTATAATCACATAACTGTTGTTTCCCTTGTAAGCAATCGAGGATAAATTCTCTATATATGTTGATATAATAACACTATAAGTATTTTTCATGAGAAATGACCCAAGACACTAAAAACATGTATGTTAATATTCATTTTCCAGGGGAATACCATTGTAAATGTTAGAAAGAAAAGAACAAGAAACCAACTTTAAATAATAAATTTAATAAGTCCAAACCTCAACGCTAATGGTATCCAGTAAAAAGAAACAAAATTTTTAGGATATTGGCCCTAGAAGTGGTAGGAGTTACTTATTTTTATCAAACCAAAATTCAAAGTATCTGTTTCTCTGTCTAAGTGGTCCTATTAAAAGACTATGTTGAATTTAAAAAATAAAAGAAAGAAAAGATAACAATCTACTTTAATATATATATATATATTTGTTATCTATGAAAAGTAATAGAGTTTGTTATTACTGAAACTTGATGTGGTAATATAGCCGTGTTGGTTATAACCGGGACTTGAAGTAGTGAATCCTCAATAGTTTCCCTTTTCTTCTATGTCGTTATGAAATAACTTATTGGTGTGTGTAAGCAAGATCAAACAGCTTACTTATTTTATTATTTTATTATATAACTTACAATACAATATGTATGTATACATACAGAATAGTGATAATATACAATGAGAAATAAAAAATTTTTTATTTTTATTTTTTTTCTTTTCGAAGAACATAATTGTTGAGTCTAGGTAATTCCCATCAATATGATCATTGCTGACTTTTTTTTTGCTAACTATATATTTTTATAAAAATTAATGCGAAAAAAAAAGAGTTGGTTAAATTTAAATGAGAAATCTCTTTTACTTTGCCAATCCCTCTTTGCCTAATAACTATTTCCTTTTCTTCCTAGAATAAAACAAAAAAAAAGTATTTTACCATTTCCCTCGAAAACAACAAATAAAAAGAAAACAAAAAGAGGACAAGCACAAAACAAATGAAAGTAAATTATGAGGAGCTTTAACACTAACTGTTGCATACTTGTCTGAAAATTAATAAGTTTTTGCTGGAATGGAAGATTCTAGAATAGAATATGATGAACCAATAAGATTTTAATAATAGATTATCACTTGAGGATAAATATTCCAGCAAAAGTATCTCATAGTAAAATTATGATTAGTAAAATAATTTATCCTTTGTTATCCAAATAGAATATTATTAATTTCCCATTAGGTTAATGTGGTAAACTATCATTTACCCCCTGAAATAAATAGGGTGGCAAATTATTATTAACTATAAGATTCGATACTCATTTCAAAACATATATAAGGAGCATGAAGTTGTCGATAATTCAGATTATTTTCCTCACTACTTTTTATACATCATATATTTTATTTTACTTTATATTATCATTTATATAATTTTCTAGATCACCGAAGAACATTTATTAAAGAACATTTACCGAAGAACAAATATTGGACAAACCTCTCCAATATATATAACACATATAAAAAAATCAATATATACATAAAAATATATTTTAAGTTAAGAATGTATGCTAATAATAATATTAGTGACGGCGCTCATTCTTATCAGTTTTAAGTTTGAAATATTTCGTTAAAAGTGAACGTATTAAATGTTGTTGTTGAAATTTGATATTTGAAAAGTTTTTTTTACTTTTGGAAGGAAAATTTGAAATAAAACAAAAAAGCTTAAAAACGTAAGAAATAATTATGTTAATAGATAATGTAAAATGTCTATTTGAATGTAAACATACAGAGAGAAGAATAAGCAAAAAAAGCATAAAAAAAAGGAACACCTATATGCAAAAAACTTATATAACATAGAAATTGCTATATATTAAAACAGTTTTTAGTAGTTACATACTGTATACATTAATTACTGTCTTTGATTTAGAATATTGTTTCTATTAAATAAAATTATTGCCCTTCTAAATACTTTAGGCTTATTTAGGGAAATTCCTTGTAGTAAAGTGTAAAGTGGTAAGTCTATAATATGGTACGGGAAGCGCAACGAATATCTAACGGATATTATAATGGTTCGAAGACAGTAATTGATACAAACGGTAAGTCAATTACTAACGGTCTTAGTTAATATATTAAACGGCTATATACGATAGTAGGTTCTTACTTCGTTCTTTATTCCTATATATTATACAATGTTACACAAGGAAAGGACCTGAAGATGAAACTTGAATGTTGGAGAAGGTGTCCTTTATATATGTTTGGGAACTAGGATGGGTTAGATAGCTAAGAAGTAGAGGAACAATAGACAAGCTATGTTCAGTTGGTATTAGCTAAGATTTGTTTCAGGTCTGGCCAATGTCGTAGGAATTTGTCAGCACTTTGTATTTGTCAGCACTTTGTATTTGTCAGCAACTTAGATTTGTCAGCAATTGGATTTGTCAGCAACTTGTATTTGTCAGCACTCTTCCTAATTCTAGAATTTTCTATATCTCACTATACAACATTCTTTTAGTTAATATTCCGATGTAGTGTAACGGCTATCACATCACGTTCTCACCGTGGAGACCCGGGTTCAATTCCCGGCATCGGAGGATTGGTGTTTTTTTACACAATATATTATGAGATACTTTTATTCTTACACATTAATGGCTCAACCCTAATTCGTATTTAGAGTACCGTTGAAGAACTTGGATTCTGTAAATAAACTATAATAATAGATACATTAGAGAGATAAATAATAATTATACCTATGGGGTAAAGATTTATATCTCTATATCTCTATATCTCTGTGTCTCTCTTCCTATATTTGCTACTACATAAACTATATACATGTATTCTCCTTCCTAATCCACGTATTCATAAGTTCCTTTCTTAAATAAGCTATAGCAGATTGGACAACTCCACGACGACGCAATTAAAAAAACAACAGTGACGTTCTGTTACCTTCACTGTAACAGGATTGTAAAGCTAGAGTCCCCTCTTACTTTTTGCCCGAATATTACATATATAATAAACCTGGATTGGATAACAGGTGAAAACATTAATATCCTTAATTATAATGGAAAAAAACCTAGTTATAAATAAACAAAAATACCCAAAAAAAAAAAAAAAAAAAAAAAAAATAACTAGAGTAAACAGTAAGTACACGACAGTATACAATTCTGTTGAACAAGATTCTGTGAAAAAATGTTAAAGCCTGCAAATATAATAGGCTAAGCCTCCGAATATGATAAGCCTCTTTTCTAAAAATAGAAGCTGCCGGATATGAGAATCTTGTGTGTACTTCAAAACCGTAAAATATATAAAGAAGGTAAATCTGAGTAGTACTAGAAATAAGAAGTTAGGAGTTTTAAGTATAGTTATTAATATGTATATAATATATAAGAAAAGTAAGCAAAAATAAATAAAATTCCATTATGTCTACAGAAAGTACTCAAACTAACAATCCTCAAGTTAACATTCAATCCAGTATTGAATATACTCGTTCTTTGCAACAACAAATTCTATCTCAGTATCATCTGTCTATCATGTTGCCTATTCCTTCTAAAAGTAACCCCTGCAAGATACCATTATATTTCGCAAACTCATACCCGATAAATAAGCTCTCTTTGCACAACAACACACGTTGCAGAAAATATAATAAAATAAATTGGAAAAAATGCGTTAGACCTCTAGTTTGTACCATTTAATATTATACAACACACCTAGATCTACTGTTCTCAGAAGCATATAACCATAAGGTTATCATACAATACATGTGGATTCAAGTGGAATTAAGCCGGGTTCGGAAAAAGGTTTCCGTACAAATCTACAAGGACCCGTCGGGACGTTTCCAAACCAGGCTTAGGCGGAATATTGCAAAGCAATTCTGAAATTAATTATTCTAGATTGGATTTATCAAAATATATACTCGTCACTTTTTAGTATTCTGAAGGACCAAAATGAGTGAATTTCTTCCTGTCTTAACTCTCTTTGTTGGAAATAATGATCTTTTATCATTATTTACAATGATATTTTGTTCTATAATTCAGTTATTTGAGAATTATTATGTGGTGTACGGATCTAGAATTATAAGTTACGATGGATGAATGAAAACTTTTGATTTTCGCTAAAAGTAAAAAATTTTTTAAGAAAGAAGAAAATACTTTTAAACATGTGTTTGTACAATTCTATGTAATATTGTATGTAACATTTTATACAAAGAAAAAAGGAAAAAAGCAAAATATAAACTAAAATGTCAGACATTACCAAGGACGCCAAGTGCTCCAATTTCCATCACTCTTCTTATTCGAAATCTTGACCTTTTACCATATGTCCATTTTTTTAAAGTCATAGAAAAAAAAATAAATAGTTTAATATTTACTATTTCGTTTCTACGTAATAGATTTATGTTTTTATTGATTAATTTTGTATTTTGCTAACTTCATTATTACTTGTCCAAATTATTGGTATAAATGATGTGCGTATGAAGGTTCAAATGAATTATTCAATGAATACTACCTACCTTTCAAAATTGATCGGAACACCTTTATTCTTAGAAAATTTTAGAAATTATTACAAGATAAGGAATATTGGTTAAAAATGGGATACGTAAATTTAAATATTTATTTGGAATATTAGATGTTAAATTTAAAGACATGATAACTACTTTATATTTTGTGGATACTGGATATAGTCTTTATATAAACATGTTGTTTATTTAGTTTCAAAACGTACAAATTATATATGGTAACATTGTTAGGTAAAATATTAATGGATTGAAGATCAAATCTTATTAGATCTTTTTCTTTTGCATTATCTCAATTGGTTATACTGGATTGATACAGATTGTTGGCTACTCTAGTTAATCATCCAATAGGAACCTTAGTGGTTCTTTTTGTTTTTTCTAATTTGTTATTAATTAAACATGTGCTCCAGATGTATCCAAATATTATGCCTCTATTTTTATCATTAGTATCAAATAACTTAGTGTAACATTATTCAGGTCCATTTGAAATCAATCTTTTAAAAGTAGTATTTATTTTCAAAGACTCGCTTTTTCGTTACAGACATAGTCTGATATGTCTGTTTGATGGAAAGAGCGACTCTTGTATTATTTATTGATAAAGATACAATATTTCTAATTCCTCTTTTTTAATTAAGGGCTAGAGAATTTGACAGAATTTGTAAGCATGGTAAAAATCTGTATGTAATCTTCTGCATATCGAAAACAAAAAACTATAAAATAAAGTACTTGGCTGACTGATTAGGCTGAACAAATAGAGGCGTTTGCATATAATGGATTTTTGTAAAAAAAACTCTTTAATAGTAGAAATTATCAGTCGTTATATAGTAATAGTAGTGTTCGTTATTCGTATTATCCTTTCTTTGTTTTTTACTTTATTTGTATAGGGATGAAGAAAAGAAGTTAGGACCTAAATGCTTTTAGTTCATCCTTTTATATTTTACCTTCCCTCTTTTTTGTTAGAGTTTAATTGATAATCCTATCTGTAGATGTTTCATTTATCCATTTTTGCCATTTTTATGTAATAAAAAGTCCTTAGTATTACTATCCCACCTATGGTAAAGATTTTATAATAGGTAATCATTTCTTCTCTTCCCTTTCTAAAGTTGATAGCTTGATTAATTAAGGAAATAAACTTTCATCTGACTTATTTTAATGTTTGAATTTATAGCATATAATTTTGAAGACTTTTTATCAATATCTAAGACAACAAAGTGAATGACTATTAATGTGCTATCTTTGAAGATTGACTTACTTTCTCTTAAATCAAAATAAATATTTAATTAAGAACAATAAAAGGTTATTCTCTCTTCTTAAAGCTTAAATTATCAAAAACACTATATTTTATCATACAGAGAACCCCTATTTAAAAAGATTAATCAATCCATGAAACTCGTCCAAATTTTATTTAATATGGTTACTTGATTCCAGGTATAGCCGCTAAAGATTACCATCTAAGAATATCCCCAATTGATATCACAAGTGTCTATTAAATCATATATTATTATATCAGACAGTGACATGAAACATGCTTCAGGTTCTGTATTTCATCATTTTCAATAAGATAAATATTTTCTTTACTAAAGTGGCTGAAATAAGATTCTGTTTTAGTGTTGGGAAAAGGGAAATGCTAATAAGAACAACTTTGATTTTTATCTAATTGCATAACAAAATGATCCATTTGCTGAAAAATTGAGAAGGTTATCAAACTGATATTGATGACACTGTTGAGATTTTTAATGTAGACGAGGCTTTTAATATCAATTCTTTAGATGTCATATTACTAAAAATTTGGAAAAGAAATAGCCACTGGTGGGGACGCACTTTGTATTTACTTTACTAGAAATGATTGTGTAATATATGATGGTGAATTGGTTCTTGTAGATGTCGCTGGTTCTTTAAGTGGCTACTTTTCAGATGTATCGCCTGCATGGCCAGTTAGTGGGATATTTTCTTAACATCAGAAAGGTCTATACCAAGCTGTTTTAAATGTCCAACAACAATGTATAGACTTATATGAGGAATCATATCAATTAATTTTGAATGATATCCATGAAAATAGTTTGAATTTTATGAAACAAAATATCGAAAGCGTGTATCTTTCTAATATCACAGATTGGAAAGTGGTAAGACTTTATCCAAATTGTATTGGATATAACCTTGTATTAGACGTTCATGCTATCCTTGAACTGTCTAGAAGAGAAATATTAAAAGAGGATCAAGTCATTACTGTCAAACCAGGTATTTAAACACCAGACTATGTACTGTTCCTAGAGTATTTTAGAAACTTTGCTATTAGAATTGAAGAAGACATTGTTGTTGAGAAAAACACATATGTAAACTTAACAATTGAAGCAGTTAAGGCGATAGTTAATTTAGCAACTATTATGCAACGCGGTGAGATTTTCTTAAAATTTGAACATGATGTTGTGAGTCTTCTGAACATTCTATGATTTCGGAATCCTTATTTTACCGTGTTTAATGGTCATCTAAAAAAAAATAGATATATGTAAACCTGTATGTAACACTGTAATTACGTGCAATTCACTTCTTACATCAGATATTTAGAAAAAATAATGAGCAAAGGAAACTTTTTTCCCCTTCAAATAGGACGCAATAACAGTATATGAGAGAGTAAAAAAAAAGCACCACAGATCAAAAGAGTCTGTTGAAAAGAAGTGTTAAAGTACAAGAATTAAGGTATTAACCAATGTCTTTCATGAACAATTAGGTTAGGAAGAGTGGACAAGTGAAAGGTTATATATATATATACCTTTCTAAAAAAAATAAGTACAATAGTGCTACTGTAATCGCACACCTCAATATTTTTTTAAGAATAAGATATTTTCATGAATATTCAGTAATTTAAAGGTTACAAATCAAAGATAAATTATTATTATATTTAAAGAAGCATAATGGCATTTTAAACAAACCTTTTAATGAGTTGGAATGATTAAAGATTAAGAAACCATATTAAATTAAGTAGATTGTATAAAAGTTTAACAATAAATGAGGATTCTCAGCCCTTGTTTAATACTAAAGATAAAACACGTATTCATTTGATTTTGGATGTAATGGGTGATCATTTAAGATATTAATACTTACGTTATATTTACTGTCGTGCAATATCTAATATGATAATAATCGACATAGACAAATTAAAATTCGTCATACATATACATATAGGTAGGTAGATTCATCGAACAAGTGAAAGGTGGACACAATATTTATTTGTACTAGAACTTTTTCAAATTTATTTTCCTATTATATGATTCTAATATATTACAGAAATAGAGTTTTTATACATTTGCTTATATACAATATTATATAAAGTGTTTTTTTTCAAAAACATTATAATTTAATTGCTTCAGCCTAATAACAATTCATATATTATAACCAATATATTGATACCAATTAATGGAACTGAATAAAAGAAAAAAACAAAATAATACAAAAAAGAAGTCCAAGCTTTGAACACAACAGTTTGAAAGAGTAGTTGTTAGTATACTCAGAAAATTCAGTAAATTTTTTGAAAAAAAAAAATAAATAAAATAATGGCTCGAAAGAAATGGATAAAAATGTTTCAATCGTTAATATAATATTTATACATACTTCTCAATAAGGTCTGCACCGCGCCAATTAATTGGATAACCTTTGACCTGGTTGTATTTTCTTGTTGTCCATAGAAACCATTGCTGGCATCATTTGAGCTTGTCCCTAAACCAACTATTAATAAAACAAAAAAAAAAGGAATTTATACAAATATATTATAAGTCAGTATGAAATGTGACTAATTTTCTAGGTAATATAAGAAATCCCACAGAAATATCACAATATGACTTGCTTGTGTTAGTAAGAATATGACCACTTTCCAATACTGATATTACTTGTAGTAAAGGACTGTTTATGAAAAAACATACTTCTACTTAGAAAACGTTCTTCACTTAAAACTGCGACTGCATTAATTAACAACAAAATGACATAGAATAATTTACCTAGACCAAACAACATTTTGATGTAGCTTTAATTGAGTACACTTCACCCTTAACTTGTGTCTATTCCTAATAATACACGATATGATAAACGAAGTAATGTCTTTTTATTTGTTTCAAGTGGAGTTAACTTCTATTCTATATTATATTTCATAGAACTTTTCCCTTTGATTCGTTTGAACGGTATTTCTTTAATTAGAAATTAAAGCCTTTTTCACGTCTTTAAAAAAAATTTGTTACAGATTATAAGATATAAATTTGCGGGTTCTTAGCCGGAATTGTTTCCAGATAAAATACACATTTCAAATTATCAACACCCACCACACTGAACACTTAATAAAACAATGCAAGATTATAAAATTATCAAACACACAACGCCATGATAATTATCAAGAACGTTCTATGATTAAAAGTTTACTTAATACATGGAACAGCTTTTTAAAAAAAATTATCAAGAGCAGAGAATACTAAAGATAAGGATGATATATATATAGCACCTACATAGATAATGACAAATTTGTAATATGTAAGCTTATTAACGTAACTATGTAAACTGAATGCTTAACACTTACGAATTTTCAATTGATCTTCTTTTACTAGCCTTCAATAATATATGTCCATTAGATGCAGTAAAATGATCAGTATATATATAATAAAAACTCAAGCATAGATTAATCTTGTAGGCATTTAGGATACGGTATATACGGAAAGACTTAAAAATAAGCATTGAAAAGTGACAGTGATAATTAATAAAGGTGTGCTTTAAAAAGTAAATAGATTTACAAATGAGATTAAAAAAGAAAGTATAAGATAAAATAATATATCATGAAGATTCTTTCCTTAATCAGCGTTACGACGGGCAATCTTCTTAGCTCTTCTCTTACCAGTACCAAAGACCTTCTTGTCTCTGTTCTTCTTTTGCTTTCTTTGTTGTCTGGAAGCCTTTTCAACCTTTTCAGCTAAGCCGTATCTGACTAATCTGTAGGTTGGTTCGAACTTCTTGGCATCAGCAACGGAGTTGTAAACTAAACCGAAACCAGTAGACTTGGAACCACCGAATTGGGTTCTGAAACCAAAGACGGAAACAGCGTCCTTCTCAGCCTTGTAGATTTCAGCTAATTTTTCACGTATTTCATCCTTAGAGACGTTAGCTCTGTTTGGATGTAAAACGTCAACAACGAATTGTTTTCTAGCTAATAATGGGTTGTTGATAACCTTTCTAGTACGAATAGTAACAGCGTCGGACTATATACCAATAGAATAACAAAATTAGCAAATCATTGTAAAATATTTTTAAACAGAAAAATGACCGTACAATTTTCAATATAAAATATTTAAAAAAAATTGTTAGTAAAATGTATTACCTTTAAATGAAAAGGAATATGACACCTTTGTGTGGGAATAAATTTACGACTATATCTTAATATTAATACAACCATGATTCGGAATACAGAAATTCTCTATTTTTATACTCATAGTTAAATTGTATTTCCTTAAAAATATCTATTATATCTGCTTTATTTTTTTTGATATCGAAATCTCTAATATCTATCAATATATGTCTCTTAAACACTATTTCTGTTATTGTGACTTTATATCAGAATTTTATAATAATATATCATTTATGGGGTGTTATTATTTAATTTATCCACCACTTTATGTGCCTCTTGTTTTACCCAGATTATGACATACCATTTTAACGTTGGTTCCTTTATTGCCTCAGTTATTTGTGTAGAACAAATTGTGAGAGGTGTACCTTATTTTATAACTTTCTTTGATATATTTAGTTACCAATATCACGCTTATCACTATTATTTTTCATTAGTGCAAATGCTATGTTTGTGTGTGAAACTACCTATCTTGCCTCTTTCCCTATACTTGGAAATTCACAACCCATAATAGGGACTGGTTCTTCTGGCACTATGAAATCAGGAGTGGGCCCTAGGAACAACACAAGAGGCAAACGTTTAGAAAGAGGTCTACGCCGGTGAACAATTATTCATAAAACGAAGTAGAAGTCTTTGCCTCATACCACTCTTCCACTTTCCATTCCCCGTGCAAATTGGGTGACTCTAGAAACCACGCCCGTTGGGAAAAACAAACTCAAACGAACAATCCTTTTCACGTTTGGAAATATTTCCTTCTTTTTTTCCTTTTTAAAATTTTTAAATTTTTCATAATTTAAAACTAATAAGGTATGGGTGTTATGAAAGTCCTGAAAAAATTAGTGTCTATGTTGAAAATTTTTTTGTAGAGTGGAAAGAAAAGATGGTAAAAGAGGAAATGTTTAACTGTATTCGATCTCTTTTAACATTATTCGATATCTAAATGAAAAATCTACATAAATGCTTCGTACTTATTTAAGGTAAATTGGGTAAAAATAATTTATAGATATTAGATGGACAAAAAACAATGTCTATTGATATTTTATAGATATGCTTAATTTATATAATGTTTGTTATGCAAATGGTGAATGTAAATACATTATTCAATAATGATATTTATTATATCTGTATAAGTTCCTGACTTTCCTTCGTAAATATTCAAGTTGAATAATCCTAAATTGATCACTTTCCATCTTTCGGAATAGTGTCATGCAAGTATAATGGTATGCATGTATAAAGGTACAGTATTAAGTGGGGAGAGAAAAAAAAATAGTACATTAAAGATCATAAACATCTAAGTAACCAAATAGAAGTTCCTCATTTATAGTAATATTTATTATGACACAATTGACAATTAATACATTGGTTACATAATGGTGTAGCATCTGTTACTTTTAACACACCCGTGTTACCTATAGCTAATACAGGACCGATTTTTCATGACCACAACAATAATGGGGAATTCTGAGGAATGATTTGACCACAGACACCAAGCGGTTCTCTCACAATGTAAGCAAAATAGTCCTTACTGGTGTTGATGACTTTGCCGTATATATTTTATCAGTCCAACCTCCAGAAGGACGTAGGTATTTAGCAACTAAAGCTACATCATCATGATAACAAAATAAAGATTTACCATTATTAAACGGTTCTATATAAGCTAAAGTATCCAAGTGTTGTTCAATCATATCTGCTAATTTAAGTAAAACTTTACCACGAAACTCATGTTCAGCTACTGACCAAACATTCTCAAAGACATCTTTAGTACTCTTAAGAGCAAGATCAACATATTCTTCAGTGGCCCTATATATTTCCGTGATTTTCTTTTCCGTAGACGGAATAATGATTTTAACTTTATAACCTAGTCTAGAGGGTACGAAATCACCATTAATGAAAAGACCGGTTGGTTGTTGATATATTTTACCATTAGGTAAAGATACTGGAACCGCTAAACTTACTTGTTATATAGTAAACCCAAAACTCTTTTTGTGACATATTTTGATGTCACTGATGCTATACAGACTAATATTTTCTCTTATAATTGTGTAAGTGTGTTGGTATGAAGTAAAGTACTTTTTTGTGACGTTAGTATTGTTTCAATTATATATTATAACGAATAATAATAATAATAATAATAATAATAATAATAAAATTAAAAAAGAGTGATTAACATACCTGCTTAAAAATGAGTCAGTGTTTACTCGAAAAGGGAAACAAAAGTAAAAATTAGTAATAATAGGAAGTTGTGTGTAGTTAGTTAGTGATTTTCTTATATTTTGTTAACAGAAAAATATAAAATAGTCCAAAAGCACAATCAATTAGAGATCTGGGCTTTTACAAAAAAAACAAAATAACATGAAATCTTCCTAGAATTGTACTCTTTTTCTTCTTAGATGTGGGTTACCTTTAGTTTATTTGTTAATTCTGTTACAAAGGAGTTTCTTAAGGCTAACGTTTAGATTTTGTTATTTATACTTTAAAAAGTATTAGGATAATAATACTGATGATTCGAATAAAGTTATGAAGTAACTATTCAAGATGAAAAAGAGCCAAGAAACAGAGGTACTTGAATTTTCATCTTTAAAGTTAATTTCTTTTAATTCATCGGTTGTTATAGATGTTTTTATTCTTTTGTTACAAATGTAATACTTGGCTGAATAAATGTACCATACAGTTTCTCTGATATTATACATAGATACATACTAGAGTTTATCAAACTCCCTGCAGTCATTTCAAAAAAAAAAAGAACACTATAATAAAGGCTATAGAAAAACGTTAGAGGGACACCCAAGACAGATTAAAGAGGAACTTCAGGTGTATGCAAATAATCTAATAATAATCTCCGTATCTATCTTTGAAGTGGAACTAATGTTTTAGCTTTTTCTTCCCTTTCCTCTATTGAAGAAAACATTGCCGTTCACATTCCATAATTTTTTTTTTTCATTATATAAAATGTTCGGGATTAAAACATCTTTCATGGCAAAATGATATTAGTAGGATTTTACTCACATTTTGATTAACATGATCACTCAATTATATGAATGATTTTCTTAAAGTGTTTAAGAACATATTTATAACAATAACAATGATAGTAGTTTTGTTAGTAATAATATGGGTAATGAATATGTTCTCGGATCGTGTAATAATATTCAATTCAAAATGAAATAAAATGTACTATAAAGAGAAAACCTATAAAAGATTAATATAAATTGAAATACTCATAACCATAATTTAATGGTAGATTATGGATGTTTATGAAAATACACTAAAATATCGAAGATGCAGAAATAGAAACTTTGTTCAATTGTTTGACCTTTATTATAGAACTTATTATTGATTTGATTAATCTTACAATGTCCTTAGTTAATATTCCAGTTATAGTAAATTGTTTGAAAATTTTTATAAGATCAACATTAAATTAAATTTGTCTATATGTATTTATTAAATAAAAAATATGGTCGTGGAAAAATATACAATATTTTTAGTGTTATTTTTTTTTCTTGACATGTAGAGTATTTTATAACAGATGTATTTCAAATATAATATTATAGAGTTATATAGAACTTGATAAAATATCTTTTTATCAGGAGGTATACAACTTTTTTATTTTCACAATTAATTAGTTCAATATAAAGAATACTTGATAATGCTAATATATATATATAGAGAGAGAGAGAAAGGGTGTTAAATAGATATGTAGATTTCTTACATATATTTATTCAGAATATTTTAATCTAAGGATAAAATTAATTATAACGGCTAATAACAAAAAGAAACAAAGAAGAGTAGGACCTAATCTATCATCATATGGCCCAGAACCACGACGCCTAATTGCGGAAGCTCTCCAATGATACGTTACAAGTGCATATACCATGGTCCCCATAGCCACAAAAGTGAATAAAGTAGCACTGATCCTACCTATTTTATCCCCAAAATTTAGTAAACCAACACCTAACCCACCAAGCATAACTGTGAAATTTAACCATGAGAGAAAAGTACGTTCATTTGCGAAAAAAACTTTTGGCTCTACTCTTGTAGGTAAAGCAATTTTCTTTCCTGGAGTCTTCTGTAATAAAGGAGCGGATGACATTGGGTGTGGATATCTGTTGATTCTTGTTATATTATATTTTTCGATCGAATATTTGTCAGTTGTATATATATGTGTGTGTGTGTATGTTCTCTTACATATTCCTTTGTGGAAAAGGATATAAGTATCTTAACTCTTTATATACATAATTATGTATATATACCTATTACAAACAGTAAGACTCTATTCAAATGATTACTCTTTGGTGTAAATTCTAGTGTTAGTTTATTTTGAAAAGAAAGAGGGAAATGACCGATTTGTGCGGAATATTTTCCGTCAAGTACTAACTTCAAATAAAAAATAGTAGGAAATATAAGGCTTCAGAAGAACCCATTTACGGAAAAACGACCTGCTGTGTTCCGAAGTAAAATACACAAGTGAGGAAACCGGAAATTGTCGAACGGAATATTTAACAATAAAAAATTCTCTTAGAAACAATAATCTATTAAATTATTTTGGTATTCCTCATAAAATACTAGTGCTAACGAATCAAATAAAAGTGTATAGTAAATAGCCTGTTTAATTTTAGTTGATTAGTGTTTTTAATTTTGGTAGACCACAATAAAAAAAGAATGGAAGTTTTAATGATATTTCTTAGCTTATATATTATTTAATAATGATTGACACAGGTTTTCAATTTACAATATTAGATCAAATAAAGAAAGAAAAGGTAGCTAGGGAATATGATTTATTGATAGATGCTTTATATAATGAATATAAAGGTCTAGAGTTAGAGAATACGCAGAAATTTATCAATTCTTTTGACAGAGGCTATAACTAAGTCGTTTGACACACCAGATCAAAATTATAAATATATAGTGACTTTGACTGCAACTCAAAGTAATCCATCAATGATACAGTGTGATACAAATAGCCCACAGATAGATTTTACTATGGCCACTTTATGGAATAATGATAAAGATGATGTTTATACAAGAGCGTTGCCTAGTGCTAATTTTGCAGATAGGTTTTATATAATTAATATCTTCTCGATATGTAAAAATGAATAATTTGTCAATATATACATATATATATATGCATAAAATGGGTTTTTGTAGTATTATTAATTGGTCATATTATAGTTATATCCTCTGTGTTGATGTTTTTATAGTAGTTACTATTATTGTATACAGTACTATGTGTTTGATTGAAACCTAAACTTGCTCACAAATAAGGGTTCAATACCCATATCTATCATTTCTCTTAGACGTTTCTTGATCTCAGGATAGTCTTGATACGTCAAACCTTCTTGTACTAATTTTTTTCTTTCTGAACTACTAACATCCTTTCTACATGTTAATACAGCTTCTAAGAAATCAATTGGAGTCTCTGGATATTCTATTAACATCGTTTTCCAGTACTCGAGTACCGAGTCTATAGGTTCACAACTTATATCCATGAAAATTTCAATAAATCTGAAACGACGATCAATAATCTCTGCCTTTTGATCCTCACTAATTAGATTAGCAAATAATTCAAATAAAATTTCAAAATCCCTTTTAATTGCATCAGAAAATTTATTATTTTTCATTTTAAATGAATGTTGTTGGTTTAATGCATTAATATAATTTAAAAAACATTCATCTATAATAAATCCAATAAATGAATTAAATGCGATGGAACTCATGTGTGGCTTAATTTCCATAACATATTCATTGATAGTCACAGAGATTTGTTTGATTTGATTCCCACCGTACCATACTTTACTGAAAATCTCCGTATATGGTTTCTTCAAATCATCAAATATTATTGAAGTCATCCCATGACATCCAACTTTAACTAAATCTGCACAACCATCCAATGCCTTATCGGAACATTCAGTGACTTCTTTAATCCACACTTTATTTAATAATGACGAACATTTTCTTGTGATCGCCACAATATAATCTGCTGCCCTCATTTGATCATTTGTCACAGCAGTTAAATACTCTATTAACCCACCAGGGACATTAAATTCTTCTGGAATATTTTGTGGATCTAAATCATACATTTCATTATATTTCAAAATTTTTTTCACTTCATCATGTATCTTATCTGTCCAATCATTTTGACGTTTCGATAATAACCCAGTAAACTTTTCTACTACACCAACAAGAATCTTGGCTTGACCTGAACCGGAAGCAACTTCGACTTGTTGAGTAAACATTTGGAAACATGTCTTTGTGCCATCAAGAAAATAAAGTCCATTAGAATCTATGTGTGGAGGAGTTGACCTTTCAGTAAAAATATCAAATTCAGCTTTTTCTAAATTTGTAATCCATTCTGTCATCTTAGTCACTAATAAGTTTAGGTAATCCTTAAACAATTTTTCTCTTTGTTCCTCACCAATAACACTTTTAACATTTTTCTTAGTAAAACCGAAATCTGCAATTAAATTAGCTTGAAACACTTTATCATAATCTAGAATATCTAAGATTATTAAAGTCTCTGGTTCAGCTTCGACTAATTCATTTATTAATAAGTTCAATTCATGGTAATATATATCAAAATATTCTTGAAAAATGTTCCAACGATCTGGTGTATATTTAGTTAAATAATCTTTAACAATCATTAGTTCATTGAATACCCAATCCAAATTATTTAATACTTCAAATCTCTTTTCACCTGAATATGTTTGTCTCACTGAAATAAACATTTCATTAATCGAATCCTTTAAATTATTATGGAAAAAATTTATGTAACCTCTTGGTTGTGTTCTACCTGATATAGTACCATTCAAAATTTCTTGGTAAATTCCCCTATTTGTTGGATATTCGATAGACTTCTTAGTAGTGGATTCCTGGACACCACCGTTTGGTAATTTTTTGATAGACGTCTTGTCTGCTTCAATTTCCTTCTTTTTAATAATGTTGCGTATAATAGCGATTTTGATATCTTCTCTTTCTTCAAGACCAAAGATTTTAAATAGCCTGATAACTAAAGAAATCTGTTCATTTCTTATCATTTCCACAATATCATTAATTAATCCACTTAATAACTGATCAAATTTGGTAACCAACCCAGAGACACGAGAAAATAATTTCCTTGTCGTTCTTTGTACATCTTCAGTAGAAATCGTTGCCATAACAGTCATTTGATCTTGAAAGTCCCTTGCCATAGTCAACAAATAATGGATCTCTAACAGTGTGGGACAACCTGTATCCAATGGATCATTATTTAACTCCTCCTCTAATAAATTATCCAATTGATTTAAAAGTGAATCAAAATTCAAGATCTTGTTATATATAGATGATGTATTTCTAATGGTATCAAACAGATCAGTAGCATCAGAGATGACGTTATATCTATTTATGGCCATTTCATTCTCTAAACTTAACTGATTAACTTCGTTGATATCATCTTTAATAGATTGTACAGATTTCTTAGAAATGTTTAACATTTTCAGACTCTCTTGAATATGACCATAATATTTGGATGATTCTTTATTTAATTGATATTCAATTGTGGATCTTTGTTTTAACAAATTTTCCTTCAATTCTTTAATTCTTTCCAATGACAAATCATCTTTTAGAATGTTGGATAGATTGGTATTGGGAAGTGATGTCATTGTTTATTCTTTGTTTATATCTTCTATACTTATTTTTTTCTTTTTTTTTTTTTGGTACTGATATTATTGATGATGTACTATTCAACGCATACAAATTGTTTATCTCACTTGTTTTTTATTCTTTCTGTGAATAGGTATAAGTATCGATATCTATGCTTTGACCCAATCTGTCTACAAAAAATTGTCTTGTTTCATTTAATAAGTGTTCTATATATTAAATTTTGTTTTTAATTTATTTTTCAATTAACTCTCCTTTCGTAAGATAAAAAGGTATGAAAAAAAAAACATTAGACAAGAACGGGGAGGAAAAAAAAAATGATCAAAATGCATCCTTTGAAAGGTCAAGGAAGAGTATGGAAGTGTATACATAGAGAGAGAGAGAGAGAGGAAGAGTGGGAAGGGATCATGTTAAGTGCCTATCGACTCCTAGCTAGCTGAATACGTAGATATATATGTTGTAGTGAGAGTTATTATTTCTAATAATTAAGAATGTATAAGAAGAAATGGTAGAACAATCAAGAGTGACCCCGAATAGTAGTAGTAATAATAATAATAATAATAATAACAATGTTTCTATAGGGACAACAGTGGATCAGGCAAATAATGGATCTACAAGTCTAGTAGATACCCTACTGTCAAATGATTCCAATTCCGAAGATTTATCCACTAAATTAAAGAGACAATTAAAACAGTTTATTCATCAATCGATGGCAGACAACCCTTATTTTGCAGCGGGTGGTGGATTAATGATCCTTGGTTCTGGTCTTGCTTTAGCACGTACTGGAGTGATTCGACTAAGTAGAATTCTTTATAAACAGATGATTGTTGATTTAGAGATCCAGTCTAAGGATAAATCATATCCATGGTTCTTGACATGGATGAGCAGATACCCATATCGTGTCTCAAAACATTTATCTGTTAGAACGAACTATATTCAACATGACAATGGTTCAATAAGTACGAAATTTTCATTAGTACCTGGTATAGGGAACCATTGGCTCTTTTACAAAGGTGTGATTATATCTATTAAAAGAGAAAGATCAGGTAGAATGATAGACATAGTGAATAGTAGTCCCTACGAGACAGTTACATTGACCACGTTATATAAGGATAGACATATTTTTAATGAGATATTAGAGGAGGCGAAATGTATTGCTATGAAGAGCAATGAGGGGAAGACAGTGATATACACTTCATTTGGACCTGAATGGAGGAAATTTGGTCAACCAAAGGCTAAGAGAGCGTTACCTTCAGTGATACTGGATAAGGGGGTCAAAGAGACTATAGTTCGGGATGTGATGGATTTTATGCAAAACGGTAATTGGTATTCAGATCGAGGGATACCGTACCGTCGTGGATATTTATTGTATGGGCCTCCAGGTTCTGGTAAGACAAGTTTCATTCAAGCCCTTGCGGGTGAATTAGATTACAATATTTGTATACTGAATCTTTCCGAACAAAATTTAACGGACGATAGATTGAATCATTTGATGAATAATATGCCAGAGAGAAGCATATTGTTATTAGAAGATATTGATGCAGCGTTTAATAATAGAAAGACGCTGTCACAGAATCAAGAATTGAATAGTACTCCAAGCAGATCCCAATTCCAAGTTCATTCTAATTATAATACAAGTATTACATTTAGTGGGTTATTGAATGCACTTGATGGTGTGACGTCAAGTGAGGAGACTATAACATTTATGACGACGAACCATCCGGAGAAATTGGATCCAGCGATAATGAGACCAGGTCGTGTAGATTTCAAGATATTTATTGGAGATGCTACACCGTATCAAGTGGAGAAGATGTTTATGAAATTTTATCCTGGTGAAAAGGATATTTGTGATAAATTTGTGGAAAGATTCCGCTTTTTAGATGCACCGATTAGTACAGCACAACTACAAGGTTTATTTATCATGAATAAAGATAAACCCTTAGATGCCTTAAAGAATATTGGTACGTTGGTAGAAACAAGATAATACGAGTATAATGGTTCAAATTAACAAACCCAGTAATAGTTGTATGTCCACGCACGCATATGTGTACATACACACACACACACACACACACAGAGAGAGAGAGAGAGAAATGTATCAAGACATATTCAAATTACAATGTAAATAATATCATACTGTACATAAACATATATAAGAATATACTACGTGTAGACTAACCTTGATAATGTTACACAATCAGTAAACGCTGTTTATCTAGTAGTTTTAAAGTGATAATAATAATAATAATAATAATAATAATAATAATAATAATAATAACGTTTAACAGAGCGGAAACAGAGCGGATTTCAATTCCCCTTCTTTCCCGCCAACACCCGCAAGTATTATTTTTTTTTTTTTTAATAAAAGAGTCGCCCTCTTTGAGAATGGTATGTTACTGCCAAAACAGACGATTCTAAATATATATATAGTACACATCATGAATGTTTGCTGGGATTGAAATATTTGAAACAACGTTAAGAACTAATAACCCACTATATAAACAAATAAGTTCAACCAGGTTCTTCTCTGTATTATCTAAATTGAAATCTACAAAAACAGCATTTGAATTAAACAGTAATGTCAATAAGTCAAATTCATTTTCAAATTCAAAAATAGAGAAAATTAAACTGCTGTCTAAGGCACAAAGGGGCTTATTTAGACAGAGTCATTAGAGTAGATCAAGCAGGTGAGTTAGGTGCAGATTACATATACAGAGGTCGGATATTTGTATTATCTAGGAAATATCCGCATTTAAGGTCTACATTAAACAATATGTAGGAACAAGAGGTTTACCACAGAGGGACACTTTCAATCAATTACAGTTGAAACATCGGGTAAGACCTAGTTTAATTACCCCTATTTGGAAGGATGAGATTGTTAAAGTGTCAGAAGAGGTTCAGATTTTGATATCTAAGACTAAAGAATTTAGAGATCAAGAATTGGAACATTTGGAGACCGCTATTGAACATGATTCAAGAGTGGCTGTCCCCTATGTGATGACAACTGAAACTATTAAAAACGTTTGTACATATTCACCTTATAATAGAATATAACATTGTGTCTTGTCTCTCTGAGAGTTTCAATTTCAAGCTTTCTTTAACGAAATGACTTTAGTTTGTTTTTTTTTTTCTCCTATTTTTAAATAACGAAAAAAAAAGAAGGAAAAGGACATAAACAATATATATAGGGATTTCTATATTTTTTTTAATAACTACATTCTTAATGGTAAAGAAGTAATATTACATTCATACATTTATTTTTTTATATACCTCGACATATTGCTATCTATTAACTGACTTTGTTTATTTACTATATTTTGTTCTTTCCTCAGTATTATATCTAAATATTTATATATATATATATATAGCTCTCCTTATATTTATATAGAAAGGAGAAGAAAAGCGTAGGTTAGAACGTTCTCTATTTTGATAAAAGAACAGGAAGATACAAAGAAAATGTCACTAAATGAGTCTATTTTTAATAGCACAACTAACACTAATAATGACAGTGGCAATGTCAATGGTAATTCGGTAACTTTGAATCCGTCTGAACCAACTGATAACAATGCTATATTATCTAATAATATTGAACTTACAAAAATAACAAACACTCAAGACGATGATTCTATTGATGATGGGAAACATTTGTTATACAATGATTTAATGTCTGGATCTATATTTAAGACTACCGATAGATTAATTGATGATATTTTATGTGATTTGGTAATCAATTTACCCGATTTAAACATTGATGATGATGATGGTGTTACTAATAATTATAAAATAACCATATTAAATTCATCTCCTTTAAAATATTCTAAATTAAGACAGTTTCATAGACCATTAGCTTTTGGTTCTGTAGTGGATCAAATTACTTTACAGACTAAATTCGAATATGATTCATTGACATGCCCTCAACATAATAAATTACAAGTTCTAATGGGTGTCCTATTTGACTCAAATATCAACAACGATCATATTTCCCACACGGATGATATCATTAAATTACCAATCTACCAATTGAAAATAACAATAAAGACAAGGACATATTTGGAGTTATACAAAAGACATGTTGGCATCAGTCAATATTTTAAGATTCATGATTTGCATCCCTTTGACAGTAAAGATCTTTTGACTTTCGACCCCAACGATCCAAATTTGATTGATCACGCAATATATGTATCATCGGATACAAATAGATTGATACTTATTGAGATATTTAAACCAGAATTAAATTCACAGGAAGAAATGGAAAGTTTAATGACTGACAATGTTAAAAATACTTATCTTTTGGCTTGTGAAAATTTTAAAAGTTTAGATCCATCTAATGTCCCTACACAATTGGATTGTATTAACACTTTACTTAAGTTATTTAAGGGTCCGTTGAATCGTAGAAATGCATCTGATCCATTAAAAGTCATATCTGCTGATAATGTCGCATTGAATTCACATTTAAATCCAATGTGGTTGGTAGAAAAATATGGGTTTCAACTATGCAAAAAGAATAATGAAAATAATTCAGATTCACAGGAAGGTGAGAAAAATGAAATGGAATACATTCCACCTGATTTTATAGACTCAGGCACAGATTGGAAAGTTAGAAAACAAAAAGAATCCTTTATTAGAAAATGTCTTCATTTAATATTCCTTGGTAAAAGATTACTGGCTTTTATAAAGTCACAGAATGGTATTGAATCGATTAATAAAAATTCTAAATCTTATAGAACATTAAATTTATACAGTGTTCAGATTTCTACAAAGCCATTATTTCAATTATTAGGTGAAACCAGATCAAATTTTGCTTTAACTACAGATCAAACATCACCGTTAGATACCAATTATCACTTCATTAACCTTTCTTCTTCCTATTATTATACAGATAGAGATATAATCCTAAATTATGAGACATCTATAAAAATTGATAAGCAGAATACTGGAATCTATTTTGATGCTTTGACTTTTATTGCCAATCGCAAGGGTTCTTATCAATTGTTAGGATATTGTGGTAAGCAAGACCTAGTTGGTCAAGAGGCGTTGAGAAATGCTTTAATGGTATTTAAAATAGATCCATCACAAGTCGATTCACCAAACAAATTGGATGAAAAATTGATTCTGTCTATGTATCAGCATGAACAAATGACTCATGCGGATTCAAATTATTTGGCAGATTTGAAAAATGCATTACGTGTCTTAGCTAAATATAAGAAATCAGATTTTCTTCAATTCTATATCACTTATGAACCATATAGATCATTATCACAAGCATACTCTGAATTGGAAATCGATGAATCTGTAGATGATGATATTGTACAAACTGCATATACCATTAAAGTCAATGATTCACCTGGATTAGAATTAGAATGTACAAGAGCTTTATATGCTATAGCTTTGCACAAGAGAAGCATGATTCTGTTTAATTTTTTAATGGATCAATGTCCTTTATTTTCAAAATACTATGGTCCAGAGAAATATTCATATCGTGAAGCGTTAGATTTGATCCAAGTCAATGAGAATGCTAATGATGAAGTTATTTTAAAGGTCTTTCAACAGAAGTGGGAACATGAGAGTTTGTTATCTGTTGATCAGTTGTTAAATTTAAAAGCAGCGTTAAGTAAAATTTGTGTTGATACCAATTCTAAATTAATTTCCAATTTTATTGAAACTGGTTTAATTGATCCAAATTATTTGCCTCCAGAGAATTGGCCTACTGGGTTGAATAACATTGGTAATACTTGTTATTTGAATTCTTTATTGCAATATTATTTCGCCATAGCTCCTTTGAGGGAATACATTTGTCAATACCATAACATACTGAAGGACTTCATAGATATGAGTAATGATTCTAGTATGATGAAAAAGAGGAGGATTGGTGGTAGAGAAGTTAGTGACTCTGAAGTAGAAAGATCTATTCAGTTTACGTATCAATTACGTGATTTATTTCAAAAGATGATTTATTCTAAAAATAGATGTGTAACTCCGACACAAGAATTGGCATATTTAGCTTTTGCACCAAGTAATATAGAGGTTGAGTTTGAACCATCTTCGCAGGATACTATGGTACAAGCACAAGGTGAACTCCAAACTGATCATATGGAAGATTCTGACATGGAAGTAGATGATTTTAATCCCATGAACTTACAAGACGATGATATTATTAAAATTCCTATTAAAAACTGTGATGAAAATATGGATATTGATACGTTATCAGTTAAAGAAGAAAGAAAGCTTGATAATGATAAAAAGAATAACCAACAGAATGGTTCTCCTATATCTACTAAAGTTGCTAAGATTAGCACGGATCAGTTAGAAAATACATTAGAAATTGGAAGGCAACAAGATGTTACCGAATGTATTGGTAATGTTCTTTATCAATTGGAGAGTGCATCAAAGCCTATCGGTCTTGATGAGTTTAACGAACAAGATGATTTGATTAAGCAATTGTTTTATGGTAAGACTAAACAAGATATTATTCCAATTAGGGATTCTCATGATGTTCGTGTTAAATATGAAAGATTTTTATCTTTGATGGTTACTATCAGTGATCATCCTAGAAACATATACGATGCATTAGACGTATATTTCATGGATGAATATTTGAATTTGGAAGAATATGGTGATGTAAGGAAAAGCTTGTCAATTACGGAATTCCCTACAATTTTACAGATTCAAATACAAAGAGTTTATTATGACCGCGAGAGATTTATCCCATTTAAGTTAATTGATCCATTGCCTTTCCCACAAACAATTTATATGGATAGATATGCCGAAACGGATAACACCGAGCTAATTAATAAGAAGAAAGAGACAAATGAAATGAAACAAAGATTAAAAGAATTACAGCTTAGACAGAAGGAATTGTTGTCACGTAATGAATCTGGAATATCTCGTAAAGAAGCATATTCTGAAACGGTTAAATTTTTAGAATCTGATGTATTAACAAACTGTAATATTGATATCCCTGAATTATCTGTGTCAAGGGGAGAGTTAATTAATGGATTAGAAAATCTTTCAAGTAAGATTGACGAAGAATTGGGTAAATTATATGAAGAAATTACACACTTACAAGATAAGATCGATCGTCAATTCGATGAATTCCGGTCTATGGAATATACCTTATTTGCAGTTTTCATCCATCGTGGTGAAGCTAGTTATGGCCATTATTGGGTGTATATTAAAGACTTACAAAACGATGGCATATGGAGAAAATATAATGATGAAACTGTCTCTGAGATCCATGAAAACGAGGTTTTTAACTTTTTAGAAGGTAATACTGCTACTCCATATTTCCTTGTCTTAGTTAGAAAGGATCATGAAAAGGATATTGAACCTTTGAAAAGAATCATTGAAGATGAAGTTTTGGATTAGAGGTGTGGTGTTTGGATATTTGTTAATGTATTAAATGATATATGAGTATATGTATATATCATCTACGGTAAATAACAACCACTGTGTAACCCATCATTTGGTTCCACGAAGTAAACACAAAACAATTTTAGGTAAATTATTTTCAACCATACTTTCTTAATATAAACCCGTCAAAAATACTGTTGCGGGAATTGAGAATCCGATATGACCGGAGCCGGCAAATATATCGTTTGACACGAAATCCTTATCGTAAAAGTCTCTTTGACAACAGAAGAAACAAAAGAGGATCCGAATATCTTGAAAATTAATACAAGAATATAACCTGGATGATCAATCACACCAGAGTTAATGTGTTAAAGAGAACATACTAAAAGGGCCTAGTGTAATTAAAAATTAGACGAATAAAGATAACTGTAAGCTAGTGTTTGAAGTGGAGTTCTTTTCTATTCCTAATTCTTTTTTTTTTTTAACTTTTTACTTTTGTTTTTATCGTTTTCTTATATTATTTTATTTTTAGACGGTTATTTTATTAAATATCCAGTAAACCTGCACCATAATATAAGTTGAAGAGACATGTCTACATTACAACGTCGTAGAGTCAATAGAAGTTCCTCCAATGCTAATTCTCAAGAGGTTCAATCAATACTATCCAAAAATATTAATGATGATGATGATAGTTCCCGTGATAATTTAGAAGATACAGATACTACTACCACTGACACATCTACAAGGAAAGTGGTATATGACCCTGAAGAGGCTAAGTTAAGAGAGAATGTCAGCATACCTAAATTGACTCTTATGGAGGAAGTCCTATTGATGGGGTTAAGGGATAGAGAAGGTTATTTATCCTTTTGGAATGATAACATCTCTTATGCATTACGTGGTTGTATATTAATTGAACTAGCATTAAGAAACAGGATTAGAATAATTGATGATTCAGCAAGGAAAAGGTTTGATATCTCTGAAAGATTGATAGAAGTGATTGACTCATCCAAGACTGGGGAAGTGTTACTTGATGAGACTTTACAGTTAATGAAAAATGATGAACCTTTAACAATTGCCAATTGGATAGATTTATTGAGTGGTGAGACATGGAACCTGTTAAAGATTAATTATCAATTGAAACAAGTTAGGGAGAGATTGGCTAAAGGTTTAGTAGATAAAGGTATACTTAGAACTGAAATGAAAAACTTTTTCTTATTTGATATGGCAACACATCCGGTAACGAATACAGCATGTAAAGAAGCTATAAAAAGAAGAATATTGACTACTTTAGTATCAAGAAATATGGAATTAAATTTTAATGAATTCTTTCCAGAGACTACTATGTTCAAATATATTAGAACTGTGGCTTTAGTTTGTAGTGCATACGGTGCTAATGTTTTAGAGAATGTTTTAGCTTCATTAGATTATGAACAAAGAGACAATGCAATAGCAAGGGCAGAAGAGTTATTAGAGCAATTCTCACAGTACCCATTCGATTTAGAGAAACCAAGTGAAACCGGTATCTCACAAAACTTGAATAAAAAAATAAATGAAGAGATAACCAATACACCAGGATATTCATTGCAATTAGAAGTTGTTGCTGGTGTAATTGAAGTATTTTCTAGAATGGACATGTTACTGTGATGATGATAATGATGGCAATAGTAATAATGGAAACTATCTCATTCCTTCCTGTATAAGATCTGTCCATTTTTCCCCTTCATACTCTTCATTTTCCAGTTCTGTATGTTAATAATGTAATCCATGTCAATTTATTATCCATGTTTATCAAGAATTTAGTCCCTATATACATATACACTTACGTACAAGCATATATATATGTGCATATAATTTTCATAGATGTTACGTTGACTAATCGGGCACAATTTATTAGGTAACAGACCAAAGACGCTCTTCTTCCTGTAAGCATACTTTTATTCACCTGTTCTTACTAATACACTGGAATCACACACCTTACCAGTGTATCAAATCTTTTTTTTTTTGTATAAGGTTTAATCGTCTGTCTCTCTTTCTCTTTCATAGTTCTAGTTTATTTCAGAGGTTTTTTTTACTGACCTGTTTTGCTTAGTCGGTAAGAGAGAGGTACTGGGGAAATTGAAAAAAATTGAAAAATTTGAAAAATCGAAAAAAGATTCACTGAACTTTTTAAATAAGAATGAAGTAAGAAAAAACTCCAAATGTATTTTGATAGAGACGCTGCTTGAAGTACACTAGAATGGATAATAGAGAGATTGGAATTGTTAATTTTATTTAATTGAAGTTATTATTCGTAACAGGAAAAAGTGTTATAAAAGACAGAAATAGAGTTAAAGAGAAAGAAGAAAAATGTCTGATGCAGACGGTAAAGATTTAGAGACTATTACAAAAGATAGTAAGAATAATATTACTGACGTTTCTGTCGGTAAGCCAAACGAAACTAGTTTTGTAGAGGACACTAGAGAGTCTGATAATAAAAAGGATGAATCACAGAATGTTCACGAAGAAGAAATAAGTAGAAAAGAAAATGAAAATGAAAATGAGGATGAGGATGATGATGGAGACGACATTGATGATTTATTTGGGGATGAGGATGAGGATGAAGATGAAGAAAAACAAAAACCAGATTTAAGCGATGCTGATGAAGATGAAGAAGATGACGGTTTTATTACTGGAAGAAGAAGAAAGTTAGATTTAGATGATGAGGAGGAAATGTATACCAGAAAATTTTATGGTGAAAACGTAAGTAATCTATCTGGTCAAGAGGATGACAATGATCATCATATTTTCAAAGAAGAAGATGTAGAGCTGGTAAGACACATGGTTCCTTATAAAGTTACTTCAGATAAGGATTCTGATAGAACCATATATTATGCTAAAGTTCCTGCATTTTTGATGATCGATCCAATTGCATTTGATCCACCTACTTTTGAAGAGAAAGTTAAAGAAAGATTGTCTAATTTCAGTTCCAAAGAGGATCAATTAGGTGATCTTTTAATCGACGAAAATACGGTGAGATGGAGATACTCTCGTGATTCTAATCAAAAAGTGTTTAGGGAATCAAATACACAGATTGTTCAATGGTCTGATGGTTCATATTCTTTAAAGATTGGTGACGAATATAGTGATATTCTTGTCAATGACACAGACAACACTTTCTTAGCAGTTTCACATGATGAACAAGAATTGATGCAATGTGTTGATGGTGGCGAGGTCAAAAAAACGTTTATGTTTATTCCAACGTCTACAAATTCTAAAGTACATCAAAGATTAAGTAGTGCAGTAGCAAGGAGAGCACAAAGAGCAAATACAGGACCAGGTACTTATTTAATAAATGTTGATCCTGAGTTAGAGAAAAGTGAATTGGAAAGAAAACAGCAACAGATTATTAGAGAAAGAAGGAGAAGACAAAATAAAGAAAGAGAATTGCTTGATTCACCAGATACAACACTTGGATCACAACAGAACTCCTTCAACAGACGTAACGATAGTACTTCAGTTTCATCGTCATATGGATCAAAATCAAGGAAATCTAGGAGGGACGAATATGAAGAAGACGATTTCTTAGTAAATGATGAGGAAGACGAAGAGTTTGATAGTAATAGAGATGATGATGAAGATGAAGATGAAGATGAAGATGAAGAAGATTATGATGATGATGATGCAGTTGAAGAAGAAGAAGAGAAGGCCAAGGCTGCAAGATTAAAAGAATCTAAGAGAAGTGCACCCTCTATGTATGTGGAATCTCATGCAGAAGAAGAATCCAAAAAAAGACGTAAAATTTCAGTAATTAGCGATGATGATGAATAAATACAATTTACACACTATTTACATTAACATACGATGTAGCATTAATATATATATATGTATGTATGTATGTATGGAAATAGATGGCACTAGAAAATTGGCAAGAAACTAATCTCCAGGTACTTTTAAAATATACTATAACTCGATTTTAGATGTTTGCTTGGTCTGTTTTTAATTTTTTTTAAGATAGCAAAGCTAGATTGCAACCTTGTGAGCTGGTTTTAAAAGGGAGAATCAATAAATATTTTTCAAGTATATGTGGTACTTAACTAAGTTGTCTTTTGGAAAATGTTATCATTATCAAAAACATTAAGTTTAGATGCGTCATATTACTTCATAATTATCAATACATAATATTTTGTCCATTGGTGTTCACTGTAAATATTTTTTTTTGTTGTAATTTAGGTGAATTTAGAAATTTGGAAGGCGCTATCAGAATGAAAACCTGTTACCCGGTTGCAAAGTGAGAAATCACTTTAGACGAATTTGCTTTTTTTTCATTGAAACTTCACGGATTAAAGAAAGAAGGTTATTTTAAAGAACGACAGTCTCCTCGAGGGTTTATTACATGTTGTGTAAGGACTCCTTTCTTTGTTTCTTTTGGTTTTGAAGAAGCAGTCACTCAAACTATAACATACATAAAGAGCTGAGAACAAGTAAGATAAATAAATATGTCCTGGCAAGGTATGTAGACGGATATTATATTGGATTTTTCTTTTAGGTGTTTTGGAGAATCGTATAAGAAAAACAAGGGATGTCAAGGGTGAAAGTTCTGTTGGCGAATATGTGTAGTAGTAGTAGTAGTAATATGGAATATTGATGATATGGATGATCTTGTATCGCTGTTATCATTGGTTGCTAAATTAACTTTAGATATATTCATTGAGTCAACTTTATTTTTGGTGTAAATAACTTTTAGCCGTCATCACCAAGTTGTTAAGTTTTATTAGACAAGTTTTACTAACATTTTTTGAGTGTGGAGGGCCATTCATTAATATGTACAATCTAAAAATGTATATAAAGAGATGGTACATAGTGTACTTAGTTGTATGGGGGGGGGTTAGTTTTTCATTGATACTTGTCTTTTCATACCCTTCATCCTCTTTATGTTGGATTGTTACAATTATTCCCTCGTTGTCTTTTGAGAAATTTATTCTATTTATATACAGCTTACACTGATAACTTATTGGCTACCGGTAAATTAGACAGAGCCGTTATTTACTCTAGAGCTGGTGATGCCGTTTGGGCCACTTCTGGAGGGTTAACTCTACAACCAAATGAAATTCAGGAAATTGTCACTGGTTTTGACAACCCAACTGGTTTACAAAGCAATGGTTTACATATCCAAGGACAAAAATATATGTTATTAAGAGCCAGTGATAGAAGTATTTATGGTAGACATGATGCTGAAGGTATTATCTGTGTTAGAACCAAGCAAACTATTTTAATTGCACACTACCCAGGTACTGTTCAAGCTGGTGAAGCAACTAAGATTGTTGAACAATTAGCTGATTATTTGATTAGTGTTCAATATTGAATTAAATTTTCATATCATGTCCTGATATATTTTTATATCCTTGATACTTGTTATTTTCTGGTAAAGATTTAACCTCTGGTTAATATTAATTTCTTTCTAAAACAAAACAAAAAAACAAATTCAATATATATACGTATATATAGCAGTATGTCCAGTTCTATTTTTGAATTCATAATCAAATGATAATAATAGGTAAAAATGATCGTATACCTCAATATGTGGTTCGAATGAAGATAAGTTAAGGTTTGAAAATGTGCACTAATGGAATTGAATGCTATTAAATATATACCTCCACAAGAATATATATATATATATATATATATGAGGATATATGCAACTGTCAACTATTGTAGGGTAATGTATTAATTCTTGTAGTGAGCTACTATTCCGGTGTTGTTTAATAAGTTCAATCATTTCCAAGAGAGCATGATCCTCTCCAAAACTCTTCAAATTAATCTGTTGTCTTCTTTAGCTTCATCTTCTTCCTTTTCTAATAGTTTAATCTAATTAGCTCATTCTTGTTCATCATGACATTCCCAAACTTTTACCTCTTTTACTGAAATTTTTATTTCGAAACTGTTCGTGCAATTTGGGTGGACTTCATCTACATGTTTAACGATCCGGGATTAATAATAGCTTCATAATGATTATGCCTTAAGATACCAAATTCTAAAGAACTATCTAATGCCAGGAAAACATTATCAGAAACATATCTCTTAAAAGTTGATTTGATAATTGGCTGTTCATTACCAAATCCAATACCCCCTCCCCCACAACGGTTGTATTAAAGTATGCGATGATTGGTTTTGTAGCCCTATATATCAATCCATAGTGACAACTGGTATACAGTGGTTCCCTCACTTCCGAATTGGCACTTATAAGTAATCTTTCATGACTACTTAATTATGACAGCGGATATTACTTTTCACTTCTTCCATAATGATGTTTCAGTAGATTGTTCATTATCTTTCAAATCTTTATACTCCTCAAAAAAATTGCTGTAATATGAATTTTTTTTGTTTGTTTAGCATATTTTATATCACCTTGTGATTCACCTGCCACTAATTAATAAAATAGTTGGTGCTAACCATTTGAACACTTTACTTTGAAATGATCTCATTGAAAATCCACCTTTCCTACAAACGTATAATTTTTAAATATTGCTGAGTAGAAATTGGTTCTATGTGTATCATTACAGTGACTAAAGGAAATAAACCTCTTGTTATCAACGTTGTTTCTTTAAAAGTTATTCTGGATGAAGAAAATTCCGTAATTCTTGGGTCTTGTACAATAAGTGTTTAAAAAATGATATAGGTTTTTAAAAATTGAGTAAATACATTTACAGTACATTAATAATTTGCATATATGTAATATTATTGTTATTGTTATATGTAAAGGTTTTTGAAATATTTAAACACATCGGTTTATAATCGCCTCATGTTTGGAATTGTATTAGTAGTTTCAGTAATAGAGTGACCAGGTGGTGAAAAATACTAACTAATTTGACACCCATTAAAGAAATGGTAAAAGTTGATCACTGAATGTTGATAATTGCCCAAGTTGAATATTATCGTAGTTTTAAATATTTTTTTTCCAGACTTATTAGAGTTCCCTCTAAATTTTTATTATTATCAGGTGAATTTTCTAATTTATTTAAGGTATGAGGCGTGTAGTCAGCTGCCAATGAAATAAATAGTAGAAATAAATAATTGAAGTTTTTGCTGCCCATAAAATTGTTAAATTTATTTCTATCTAATAATAATAAGGTTCCTAATAGACTAATACCAGTAATTTCATTAAGTTGAAAATTAATGAAAGGGAAACTACTATAGAACCTCATATACATTTTCAAATTTGCTATTATTAAAAACTCATTTTGCTTCTGTATATATAACCATTTTATAATATTTTCCTCTGATAATGGTTCTGCGAGGTTTTTTTATCAATTATATCTCTAAATTATGAAAGTTCAAGTTTTTGTAAATTGTTTGATATTATTGTTGTTGTAGTGTAATAAAATAGAGATTTTGGATGTCAAGGTTTTGATATTGTCATTCGAAAAATTATTTGTCACAATTGAATCGGTTTGTCCCATTTCTTATATTCGTCTTTTGCTATTATACTAAAATATTTATCTTTGCCAATAGAATGGAAATTTTCACAGTAAAACTTGATAAATTGAAAATATAATTCTGAAATATGATTTAATGCTTTTTTTTCAGATTTGTTGTGCTTTGGCTAATTCCCCACTACCCCTCACCAATAAATGTTAAAATGGGTCTATTTGATACAATTTAAACTCTATTTCTTGATATTTTCACAATTTTGTTAGAATGACGCCAAAATAACCGGCACTATCATTTTAAGCATAAAGTGAACGTAATATTTGTTGTATCATTTCTAACGACCTTTAGTGTTTTGGGGCATTTTGATCTCATCGCGAAATTGTTGAAATTTTACATTAAGAAAGGAGTCTCGAAACATACAGAAAACATTAATCAGAAAAAAAGATTAAACTGTTATATTAGAGGAGTGGGAGATATTGAAGAGGACTGAGAATCTGAATTATTGCCATCAGTGTGTAAAGACACATAAATATATATCTGGGTGTTTGTGGGTTGTATCTTTTTTGGATTAATTATTATTTGTGAGATTTTCTTTTTTCTTTTTTGTGGGTGTGATTCATATTGATATCGTTGGTTCTCGACTTCAAGAGATATCTTCAGTAAGATATATACGAGAAAGAAAGAGAATTTTTAATAATATATAAGTTAATATAGGTTTAACAATCAGATAAGATCAAAGATAGAAAGGTAAAAAGTAAGTATAAAAAAACTAACAGAGACTAAAAAATTAATATATTCTACAGAGAAAGTAGTCATTTGGTATTTTATTAGATATAAAATATAATGAAGGAAGTTGTCACAGGGGCAGTTCCTAAGAAGATTGGTGGTATTGAATTCAGTGCCCTTAGCGCTGCAGATATTGTAGCACAATCTGAGGTAGAAATCTCTACACGTGATTTGTTTGATTTAGAAAAAAATCGTGAACCAAAAGTAGGTGGTGCATTAGATCGTAGAATGGGTGTGTCCTCCTCATCTGCTGAATGTGCTACTTGTCATGGTAATTTGGCATCATGTCATGGCCATTTTGGACATATCAAATTGGCTTTACCTGTGTTCCATGTGGGTTATTTCAAGGCTACTATTCAAATTTTACAATGTATCTGTAAAGATTGTTCGGCACTTTTATTATCTGATAAGGATAAAAAACAATTTTTAAGTGAAATTCGTAGACCAGGGATCGATAATTTAAGACGTATGGCTGTTTTAAAGAAAGTCAACGATCAATGTAAGAAACAAAGAAGATGCCTAAGATGTGGTGCGTTAAATGGTGTTGTTAAAAGGGGAGCAGCAGGTGGTGGAACTGCGTCATTAAAGATTCTTCATGATACTTTCCGTTGGGTAGGTAAGAAGCCCGCTCCAGAAAAGGATAGATGGGTTGGTGAATGGAAAGAAATTTTATCTCATCATCCAGAATTAGAAAGATTTGTCAAACGTTGTACTGATGATTTGAATCCTTTAAAGACTTTGAACCTATTCAAACAGGTCAGCTCAGAAGATTGTGAGTTATTAGGTATTGATGCCACTATAAGTTCAGGTAGACCAGAAACATATATCTGGAGGTATTTACCGGCACCACCAGTCTGTATTAGACCATCAGTTGTTATGCAAGATTCACCATCATCTAACGAAGATGATTTAACCGTCAAATTGACTGAAATTGTGTGGACATCTTCCTTGATCAAGGCAGGTCTAGAGAAAGGTATCTCTATTAATAATATGATGGAACATTGGGATTATCTACAGTTAACTGTTGCTATGTATATTAATTCAGATTCTGTTAACCCCGCATTGCTCCCAGGTGCATCTCCTGGTTCAGGTAAATCCAAGCCTATAAGAGGTTTCTGTCAACGTCTAAAGGGTAAACAAGGTAGATTCAGAGGTAATCTTTCAGGTAAGCGTGTTGATTTCTCTGGTAGAACAGTTATTTCCCCTGATCCAAATTTATCTATTGATGAAGTTGCTGTGCCTGATCGTGTCGCCAAAGTTCTTACATTTCCTGAAAAGGTCACTCGTTATAATAAACGTAAACTACAACAACTAATCATTAACGGTCCGCAAGTTCATCCAGGTGCTAATTATGTTCTTAAGAAAAATGAAGAAGCAAGAAGAAACTTGCGGTATGGTGATCGTATGAAATTGGCCAAGAATTTACAAATTGGTGATATTGTGGAAAGACATTTAGAAGATGGTGATGTTGTCTTATTTAATCGTCAACCATCGTTACATAGATTATCTATTTTATCCCACTATGCAAAAATTCGTCCATGGAGAACATTTAGATTAAATGAATGTGTTTGTACTCCATATAATGCGGATTTTGATGGTGATGAAATGAACTTGCATGTTCCACAAACTGAAGAAGCAAGAGCAGAAGCTATTAATTTAATGGGGGTAAAGAATAATTTATTGACTCCAAAATCCGGTGAACCTATTATTGCAGCTACACAAGATTTCATTACTGGTTCCTATTTGATATCGCATAAAGATTCTTTCTTTGATAGAGCTACACTTACACAACTGTTATCTATGATGTCTGATGGTTCTTTACAATTTGATATTCCTCCACCTGCCATTATGAAACCTCAATATTTATGGACTGGTAAGCAATTATTTTTTCTTTTAATAAAACCAAATAAGGATTCGCCAGTCGTTATCAATCTTGATGCTAAAAATAAGGTTTATGTTCCACCAAAGAGCAAGTCATTACCTAATGAAATGTCTAGGAATGATGGTTTTGTTGTTATTAGAGGTTCCAAGATTTTAAGTGGTGTTATGGATAAGTCTGTTCTTGGTGATGGTAAAAAACATTCTGTATTCTATACAATTTTAAGAGATTATGGACCACAAGAAGCTGCTAATGCCATGAACCGTATGGCTAAGTTATGTGCAAGGTATTTAGGTAATAGGGGGTTCTCGATTGGTATTAGTGATGTTACACCAGGTGAAAACCTAAAAGCCAAGAAAGAAGAGTTGGTCGAAATTGCCTATGCTAAGTGTGATGAATTAATTGATTTATATAATAGAGGTAAACTAGAAACTCAACCAGGTTGTAATGAAGAACAAACCTTGGAAGCAAAGATTGGTGGGTTGTTATCAAAAGTTAGAGAAGAAGTGGGTGAGGTTTGTATTAATGAATTGGATAATTTGAATGCACCATTAATTATGGCTACCTGTGGTTCTAAAGGTTCTACATTAAATGTCTCTCAAATGGTTGCCGTTGTCGGTCAACAAATTATTTCCGGTAATCGTGTTCCGGATGGTTTCCAAGATCGTTCTTTACCTCATTTCCCAAAGAATTCTAAGACACCACAGTCAAAGGGTTTCGTTAGAAACTCATTCTTTTCTGGTTTATCGCCACCGGAATTCTTATTCCATGCTATTTCTGGTCGTGAAGGTTTGGTTGATACTGCTGTTAAAACGGCTGAAACTGGGTATATGTCTCGTAGATTAATGAAATCCTTAGAAGATTTATCATGTCAATATGATAACACTGTGAGAACATCATCAAATGGTATTGTTCAATTTACTTATGGTGGTGATGGTTTAGATCCTCTGGAAATGGAAGGTAATGCTAAACCAGTTAATTTTAATAGATCATGGGATCATGCTTTGAATATTACATTTAATCAAAAAGAAAAAGGTTTATTACCCTATGTCATTTTACAAAAGACTGAAGAAGTTTTAAAACCATTGGAGGAAAGATTGGTAAGATATGATAATTTAGGTAATGTACTACCTGATGGATTGAAAGATAAGGAAGAATATACAGACCAACAAGATGCTGAAAGGGATTTCTATAAGTCTTTGAGAGAATATATTAGGAGTAAGGCAGCTCGTTTAGCAGCTATTAGAAAATCAAGAGGTCTACATGAATTGTTAGACGAGCCAAGCGAGGAATTGCAAAATATGGATTTAGATGAAAATGTGTCTGAGAAAGAAAAGGAATCCGTTGATCAATTATGTAAGATTACAGAAAGTGCTGTTCTTGAATTTTTGAATATTGCTCTTTCAAAATATCGTAAGGCAAGAGTGGAACCCGGTACTGCGGTTGGTGCCATTGGTGCACAATCTATTGGTGAACCAGGTACCCAAATGACATTAAAAACTTTCCACTTTGCTGGTGTTGCTTCCATGAATGTCACATTAGGTGTTCCTCGTATCAAGGAAATTATCAATGCTTCAAAAGTTATTTCTACTCCAATTATCAATGCTGCTTTAGTTAATGAAAATGATGAAAGAGCTGCTAGAGTGGTTAAAGGTAGGATTGAAAAAACATTATTATCTGATATTGCATATTATATTCAAGATGTTTACAAGGACAATTTATCATTTTTGGAAGTACGTATTGATCTTGGTACTATTGAAAAATTACAATTAGAATTAACAATGGAAGATATTGCAGTTGCTATTGCAAAGGCTCCAAAATTGAAGATTCAAACATCAGATGTGAGTATTGTAAGTAAGGACAAGATTTCTGTAAGTGTATTCCCTGCGGATTATAATGCGAAATCTATCTCTACATCAACAAGTGTTAAGGATCCAAGTGAATTAAACGTTTTCTATAGGATGCAATTGTTACGTCGTGAATTGCCAAATATTGTTGTGAAAGGTTTTCCTAATATTTCTAGAGCAGTTATTAATATTCGTGATGATGGTAAGAGGGAATTATTGGTTGAAGGTTATGGTTTAAGAGAAGTTATGTGTACAGATGGTGTTATTGGTAAGAAGACTACTACTAATCATATCCTTGAAGTTAATTCAGTTCTTGGTATTGAAGCAGCACGTTCTAGTATTATTAGTGAAATTGATTATACCATGAGTAATCATGGTATGAGTGTTGATCCTCGTCATATTCAATTATTAGGTGATGTGATGACATATAAAGGTGAAATCTTGGGTATTACAAGATTTGGTTTAAGTAAAATGAGAGATTCTGTTTTACAATTAGCATCCTTTGAAAAGACAACAGACCATTTGTTTGATGCAGCATTCTACATGAAGAAAGATGCAGTAGAAGGTGTCTCTGAATGTATTATCTTAGGGCAAACAATGTCTATTGGTACAGGTTCATTTAAGGTGGTCAAACCAACTTATGTTCCAGAGGATAAATTGAAGCCAAAGCCTACATTATTTGAATCATTAGCTTCCAGTCCATTATTAAAAACTAATTGAAAAGAAATTATTTTCTTTTCATTTTTCATTATTGTGTGATCAAAGATATCAAATCAATGAAATAATTGTTACATAATATAAATAGATAATATGCATTAATTTTGTACAATAAAAATTTCAAATATATAAAGTATTTAACATAAGAAGTTTTGTGATGTATCGCAGTATAAAGCTATGGAGTGTATATGTATAAATATATTATATTGGGTGTATTGATTACCCTTTACAAGAATTTATTTGTGGATGATAGAGATATAATATGAGCAATGAAAATAAGGAATAGAAGAAAGCAATATTCAGACACTTTGATTGGAGAGGTGTGGTCAGTTTAGTGTTCTTTAAATCAAAAAAAAGGCTCGTTACTCTAAATTTTGTTTATTTTTTGTTAATGTTTTTATTTATTTTGTAACCTGAACAAAATTAAATTTTTGACCTAAAAGTTAAAAAAAAAAAACGAAAAACAAAACATTGAATATTTCTAAAGTAAGTCGAACATGTTCGATTCAGTATTCCTAAATAGATATTAAATATATGTAAATACGCAAAATCTATTACATACTATGTCAAAATAAGTCTTTTTTTAATAAGTTCATTGCTAAAATAGAAGGTTCTAGATTGAAATCAATAGAACAATGAGCTTTCAGTAAACTATAAATTATATAATACGAAATATTTATCGTTTAGTTATCACCAAATATTATTGAAACTTTTTGATTGAAATTTTTTTGTTCATAGAGAAAAATCCCACAATATTTGTATATATAAAAACAATGTTTTTACTCATATAGTACTTTTATGTATAAATTTTGATGGAATGGAGGGTTCTAGAATAAAATATGATGAACCAATAAGATTTTAATGATATATGATCTCATGATATTATATCCTACAGTAAACATATCTCCAGAGTAATTTTATCATTAGTATGATATTTTCCCCCATGATACCCAAAATGATGTCCCAAGTTTCCTAATAGGTTAATATAGTAATCTACTAATTACCCCTGAGATAAATACAGTGACAAGTATTAACTTACTGTAACATTCGATAATCTTTTCCAAACCTATATAAGGAACATGAATTAATCATTAATCTAAATTATTTTTCTCACTACTTTTTACACACCACATGTTTAAGTTATTTTACAGTATTACTTTTATATAATTTCTAGATAACCAAAGAACGATTACAGAAGAACTTTAACATAATAACTTTTATATACCAGAAGAAAATCTTCAATAATACATATAAAAGAGCTAATACATATATAAAATATATTTTAAGTTAAGAATGTTTGCTAATAATAATATCAGTAAAGGCTCTCCTTCGTATCAAAATTAATTTTATATTATGTATACAGAAGAAAGGTGAAGAACTTTACCTTTCTTTGTACAATAATAAAAATAAAAAATTCATATAATGTAATTGAGAATGTTTACAATTTATCCACTAACTAAAAGCGATCATTCTTACTCTTAATATACAACACAACTTTTCCATAAAAACAATATATGAAACCAATAATTTCGAAATTCAAAAATTCTTTTTTATTAGTAGGAGAGGTTAACTAAAACTCTGTTTTCTATAAAAATTCAAGCACTGTATCTAAAAGATCGAGACTAAAATAGGAACAGTATCAAAAAGAAAATATAGTTTCCCGAAACAATTCTTCATTATTAATGTATTTAGTTTAAAACTTAATTCAAATTTTTTGAACTAATATTTTCTCTGAAAGAATTAATGTATTCGTGTTGGTATTAATCTTGATGATCATATCTGTTGGGAACTTCAACTATTAAAATAATTATTAGATGAGTGCACATTTATTATTATAGTATAAAAAGAAACAGACACTCCCCTTTTGGTTTTTAGCCTAGGAAATATAAAACATAAATTTATTTCTAAGATAAGTAATTTTTAAACTAACATATATTTATCCAAAGTGGAAATATACGGGTTGATAGACTACTTTACGTATATATATATTTATCATTTGACTTCATATCTCTTTTTCTTTAATTTGAAACCTCTATTTTTCATAATCCCTAACAATGTGTTTCTTAAAGTTAATTTTCTTCTAGAAGATTTCAAGTATTAGTTTTGTTAATAAATATTCCCAAAAACAAGGTTAAAAAATTATCGGACAAGTTAGTTTCTTATACATTGAACACAAAGTAATATACATAAGAATATTAACACAATATACAAAAATAGTTTACAATATTATAAAAGAGAAATCCCACAGGTCCCTCTTTTATAATGAAGAAATTTTTCATGTAAAAGTAATCTTTGAAGGAGTTCAAAAAAAACATGGATTTCTTTCAATTAAATAAATATACAATAAACCTATTGTTTCATGCGGAAAGACAATGGCTTCTGGAAAAACAATTAATTCGTGAAAAGAGATATTTTGTTGAACAATTAGTATTATTTTTTCCCAACATTGTCCAAAAATGAAATATATAAATAAATAAATAAACAAATAAACAAACAAACTTCTTTCCACTTTATTACAACAAATACATAAACATATTTACAATAAATAATTTAATAACAACCATAATATCAATATACCAATACAATTTATCGCAGATGTAGCATCACAACCGTATGTTTTTTATAATTTCCCCATCATATTTTTGATATCGAATCTAGTCGGTGTAGCTAATTGCTAATCCAGGTGGTGGAGTATTAGTATTACATGTATCCATTGTTCCATTTCTATAGAGCCTACCCACTTCTAATATTTCATCCAGACGGTTTACTAGGTCCGTCATCGCTCTAGTGTTTTCTGTACCACTCAAAAATGTTTCACAAATATTTTTATTCTCCAATAAGATGGAACTAAGATAATGTAATTTCTTTGTTACACCATATAGTGGGTTTTCATTTTCTTCTTCACTGGAATCTTCATAATAATCATCATCACTTTGACTAACTTCACTTAGTTCTGATTCATAATTTGACGAATTTTCAACGTTTTCTAATTCTAAAGAATTATTCATTTCATTTTCGATATATTCATTTTCTTTAGATATATTTGGTAAACGTCTTAATGGTTCTAAAATATCAGAAAGAAGTACGTTATCAATGGAATGAATATTTTCATAAACAAACTCCTTATTAATTAATAATGGGACGGTTGTTCTTCTCTCACATAGATATGAAAGAAGGTTTAATTTATCATTTCCAATTTGAGCAGCAGCATAAAGTACCAAATGTCTACAAAGAAAATATGGACTATACTTTTGTTGTCCACAAGTACATGTCCATAAATCCATATCAACTCTATATTCCTCACTCTCCTGAGTAGGTTCATTGCCTTTTAATAATCTTTTTATTTCAGAAGCCATTTTCTTTTTCCAAACAGGTAGATTATTTACTAAATCTCTTCCTGTCTGGACAGGTTGTATTCTTAATTTTAGCGTTGGTTCATAATGGTTTTTTATTTTTTCATTAAGAATATACAAAACTGTATCCAATCTTAAAACTCTCTTTTTTTTCAAATGATCATGTTTTAAAGATTTGAAAAATGACTCCACTAACATATTTGTCATTCGAGGAATATAAGGCTTGTATGCCCTGCTCCACTGCATAAATTGTTCTGGTTTTAAATAATGGGTATACAAATATTGGAAATATCTTATTTTTTTACTTTCAACCAAAACATATTCATAAACTTCTTTTAACATGCGTTGATATATACCAAAAGGGGTTTCATTGTAATGTATTTTTATGTTTGAAGTGTCATTGGATCTAACCCTAGATGCATAAAACAGTGGTGAGTCTCTTGCAGCTCTAGTTATAATAGCTGCCGTTTTTTCTGTGATATTTTTAGTAGTATATTCATTACCCACAACACTAGCATCTAAATTATCGAAAAGTTCACAGTCAAACCAAGGACATTCTTCTTTAATGTACAAATATTTTTCTTCTTTAGTCTTTTTATTTTTTTGATTGCATGACTTCCCTACAATGGCCTTTTTTAAGTGCCAAAGACAAATTTGAGTATTAATTTTCCCAATACAATTACCAATTGCTACGAGATTTCTTCCATCCATATCTGAAGTAATATATTGGAATTTATACCCTAAATCGATTGTCTTTTGTAAGAAAGTTTGTATTACAAATTCTGAAATACCATTACGTGGTCCAAAAAGGGCAGCCAATGGGTATCCTTCCCCTTTGAATTCACCAACAATAACATGTCCTTGCTGTAGCGTTGTAGTGACATTAAATGTTCCGTCAAGAGCAGCTGAACTGAACATTTTTTTATCAATCCCTTGATACTCAAAAGAAAATGCTATGCACTGTCCCCAAATTGTTCTTGGATCCGCATTTTCAACCAAAGGTAATTCTTTTATATGTGATAATTCACCAGACGCTGACAGTTTATGGCAACTTATTTTTGCGTTTTCATCTTTTTTCCACTTAGAGGCAAAGTGCTCCATCCAGATATCTTTGATTACTTTGCGTGGTTTTGTTGAACTCTGGTTAATATATTCAGTAAACTTTCCACTATTTTTGATAGCACTATATAAGTCACCAAAACAATCACAGGCTTGCTGTTTAATAAAGTCTTCCAAATCTTGAGGAATTGGTAAAGTCTTTTGAGTTGGATGATGTTTCTTATGTTGTATTGTGATAGTTATGAAATTATAACCACTTTTTATGCCAAATTTTAACTTAGATTCACAGTCAGAATTTTTTATATATGATGGTTTTAGGTAATTCTTATCTTTACGTCTGGTTTTTCTATCTTGAGAACACTTAAATATTCTACTTGTTAATGTGTCTGAGTTTTTTTGCTTATTATTATACGAAGAAATAAAGTTTAGGCCAGTTATTTCCGAAATTGATTTAACAACATTCATACATATAACATTAATTTCATTATTAGTAGGCTTTGTAGATAATCCAACTTCTTTATAAGGAATGGTAGCCAATATATCGTACACTAAATTATTTTTGTCTCGTCCTTCTTGTAATTTTCCCATTAAATCGTCAAGTGAATGAACATTACTTTTAATATATTGAATGTAACGACCCTTCTTTATACCATATGGTAAATCATTAGATGTTCCCAAAATATAGTCTATTTTTTCATATTTAGATTGTCTTGATCTTTTATTACTTTGAGATGTAAGAAATGTAGTGTTTGTTGAATTATTTTCGTCACGTTGCATTGCAGTATATATTTGCTAGTTTGTTTTTATTCTCTTTCAATATCAATAGATTAAAGAAATTGGAAACAGGGTGAAGAAATTTTTCAAAAAAAACTTGCTTCTGTTAAAATTATATTGGCTTTTTATATTCCATTCTTGAAAAATTTCTTATACAGTTAAAAAAAATTTTTTTTCGGACCTTCGACATTTTCCAAAAAGGGTAAAAATAATATTAATTAAATTGGTATTTTAACCTAAAAGAGTAATAAAATGAAGTTTCAAAAGAGATCTAAATTTGGCAATTTTTAAATTCTGTTTTTTGACCTCTATAATAAAATAGTGTCTCGAAAAACATTAATGATACTATTTAGGGACCAAAAACCTCTATTTTTAAGAAGTTATGGAAATTTTAATTTTATGTCTTCTAAAATTTTAAATTTTTTTATTTATTAAACTGGACAAATCCAACTTTTTATAACGAAGATATTAAATTAATTCCCTCTTTTTAAAATATTTAATTAATATTCATATCAAAATAAACAACAAACTTTTCTCTTTTTAATGGTACCTTCACTTCTAAGATTACATTTATTTTGACACATATTTTATTGTAATTTGTCCACAAAAACAATACACCATTGTGCTTGAAAAACAATAACTCAAAATATGCGAGTTTGTGCAAGAAAACAATACGAGTGGTTTGTCATGTAGTACGAATTTTCTTCACTTGCAAAAAATCCATGTTTTTTTTGGTATCGTATCTTTGAGATGACTATGAATTTCCAAGTTAACATTTAGATTTTAAAACCAAAATGGAAAAAATAAAGTTATACCTCTATTGTACTCTTTTACAATGCCTATTATTTTTAAATAACCTGTGTATTGTTTATGTTTTTTCGTGTTTGTTTATAGATTTTCTATTTTAAGTATTGAAACTTTTCTTTTTTCTTTCCCTTTTAGTCACTGAGAAAAATTTTTTCAAAAAGCTGAAACCGTATATAAAGATAGATTTGAAATTAATCTCGAAAAAAATATTTATATTTTTTTTCAAAACATATAAATTTAAACAGCTTTAAATATCATATGTTTGAAATATAAACATTAACAAACTATCTTATTATTTTACCCATAAAAAGCTCACAGATCTATATTCAAGTTATAACAACATTTAAGAATGAATTCCCAATTTGTTACTTCACATATTAGAGATTTTTCTAACAGTAATAGAGTCCAAAAACCACATAACGGTAAATATTTTAAATATGACGATGTTTTGGGATCTTCCAAGCATTTATCCTCTTGTAGAAGAAAGACTCGCTATATTAACTATGAAAAAGGTCAATTACATTCAAAACAAGAATTAAAAAGCTTTTTAAAAGAAAGAGGACTAGAGGGTAATTTGGTTTTTGACGTAACTGCTACTATCCCTTATTCTATTTTAGGATTCAATGATGACCCATCTCAACAAGAATTTGATACCTTAACTGTTGAAATAATTTCAATGATTAAATTGACAACTGGATTAAACTTTATCTTTAATCAAAAAAACTTAAATAACAAGAAACAAGTTTCTTATAAAAAATTCATTTGTAAACAAGATGTAATGAGCAGAAGAAATGGAACAAAAATGTCATATTTGAAGGAGTTTGATTGTAAATCTAACCTTGTTTGCAAATACCAGCCAGGCTTTGGGTATGTCACTATCGAGTTGAAACACGAAGTTCATCATGCTACTATTGAAACTTTATCTTGTCCACCAGGTTTGTCTGAATTTATTGAACAATCCAATTGTTTTAGATTGTCCAAACTTTATAATATGATATCTAAGGATCCTAGGTTTATAGACTTCTATAATCAAAATTCATCGAAGCCAAAAAATATTATTAAAGCTTTATGGATAAAATTAGTTGTTTCTAAATGCAGAAAGGATGATGATCCTTTGGAAAGTTGTAAAAAATTATTATCTCAAGGTGATTTAAAATACATAAAAAGATTGCAATTGTCGCAAAATGCAAGTAGAGCACTCCACAACAATTATTTAGCAATCGGATTTCTATATGAAAATATTTCTAAGGATATTTTCAAGTCTGCTTCAATTGATGGCACATTTAATTTATCTGCTACACTTAAGCAAGCCCATTTCATCATTGGTGATTATAATAATGAAGGCTTTCCAACAGCTGCTCTGTTTTGTCCCAAAAATAATGTATCTGAATTTATTATTGACGATTTCTTACGGGTAGTTTTACAGCAAGGCTACTCCTTCAGATACATGACTACAGATATGGATCCAAGAAATATTCATGCCATTCAAAAGCACTGTGGTAGAGATGCAGTTCAACTTTGTTTATGGCATATTAAGCGTGCTTTGATGAAGACTAATTCATTGCCACGTAAGTCAAACACCTCTTTATACCCACCATATTTCATGTTACAGTACCCATGGTTTAATATTAATTTATTTGAACAACTACGCTCTAGACCTGATCATGATGAAGCTAATATTAGAGACGTTACGGAAAAAACAACCAGAATTATTAGTTCAGTCGCAAGAGATTCTTTATGTTTTTATGCTTATCGATGTGGAGGAACAGAACAAAGTCCAATTCTTGCATATTCCAAAACTGAAGAACAAATATATGAAGAACTTCTTAGAAAGGTCTATGAATATGTATTAGTTGAAAATAAAAAATTTCCATATTTTCAATATTTATGTCAATACTACTTAAATCCTGCTAAATTTAAATTGTGGAGTCGTGTTTCTAAATCTTATGTACCAAGAATGTCCAACATGATAAATGAATCTTTCTTTAAGGTTCTCAAACATAATTTTTTACAAACTGTAAGGGTATTTAGATTAGATACAGTTCTCTTCATTTTGAATCAAAGTATGGATTATAAGTTTAATCCTAAAATAAATAGAAGGATTAAAAAGTTTACCACCATGTCCCAAATGGTGGCTAATTCTTCCTATTGGCAAAAAAATATGCTCACAAAAGCAAACCAATTGGTTAAAACGTTGGATTTTACTTCATCACAAGGGGATGTGGAGCATACTAACTACCATGTCGATATAGATTTGTGGTTATGTCAATGTGGAGAACAGAAATTTAACCCATTTTTTTTATGCAAGCATCTGGTAAAGTATGCTATTTCTCAGTTAGGTATGGACAAAAAGTCTCTGTTAGCATATGGTTCTCAAGTTCGAACAAATATTCCATTGGTTATTAATAAATTTCTAAACTATAACCAAATATATTCAATTAATGGAATGACCGTAGATTACGGGGAGAATTTACGAGAAGGCACATCCCTCAGTGTAACAACCAATGCTAATAACTTTTTAAATTTCACTGAAGAAGAAGATCAACAAGACGAGTTAGTAAGTGATGATGAGGGAATTGAGACACAACAGTTCATTATCGAAAACCAGGTAGATGAAGAAGGTGCGTTACTTGAACAAATATATTCAAATGAAGATGAAAGGATGAATAGAAGAAGAGAAGGTCGGATATTGTTATTGAGAAAAACCATTAGTGAATTAAACTATGTTTTGAATTTAAGTAAATGGAATTTGGATACTTTCTGGGAATCTAGAGGAGAAAATTGTACTAGCCTTCTTGAAAAAATCATGTTAAGATTCAAGCAGCCTAGGGAAGTTGCTAGATTTCATAAGGAAGGACTAATGGACCAAGTTACCACCAACAGACCTCCAGATTGGTTAAAAGATACGGACTGGTATGATGTATTAAAATATAATGAAGACGAATTAGAATACATACGTTATGATTGGGAATAGCTTATTGTGTTTGCCTGATGTTTAAAAAAAAATGGTTGTTCAGAAAAGATATTTTAATTGACATAGTAATATTGATTCAGTTATATATATATATAAACTTTTTTATTTGTTTATTTGTTTATTTGTTTGTTTACATCAGTTTTTTTCGTGATTTGAAAATTTTTCACTAACTCTACAAATGAGAAAAACAATAAAATCTTGAACAATAGCATAAATAAAACAAGAAACAATAGCTATTGTAAAATTAAAAATTTCAAAATTGAGATTTTAATAGTAAAATTCTATGTAGTTATCTTTGAGTCTGGGTAACTCTCAACAACACAAACATTTCAAAAATAAACTAAACAAGAAAAAAAAAAAACTTTTCTATACTAACGTAAATATCCTACAATGTCGGATTGTAGAGTTCTCAAGGCTTGACCAAAAGTTATATCCAACATATTCTTTATAATCTGAGGTATATTTAGATCACCTTATGAGTATTATAATGAATGATATAACACTTACTTCCTTTCATATATTATACAAAATATATATCTACTCTAGAATACAAGTAATGTACAAGAGACAAAATTATAAGATAATTTTTTCGATGTGAGTTTTATATAAAAACTTTACTTGTTCACCACGTAATCATTATACACTTTTATTACAACACGGATACCTATCTTTTATGGACCATCACCAAAGTTTTAAGCAATAACTATAATATACTTTTATTTCTTACACTAATGGCTCAACTCTAATCCCTATTTAGAGTACTGTTGAAGAACTTGGATTCTGTAAATAAACTATAATAATAGAAGTATTAGATAGATAGATAATAATTCTATCTATGAGTAAAGATCTATGTCTATATATGTCTATATATCTCTATATGTCTCTCTCTCTATCTATATGTATATATATATCTATATAAACTATATACATGTATTCTCCTTCCTAATCCACGTACTCATAAGTTCCTTTCTTAAGTAAGCTACGACAGACTAGACAACTTGACGACGACGCAAATAAAAAAAACAACAACAGTGATGTTCGGTTACCTTCACGGTAACAGGATTGTAAAGTTAGAGTCTGTAATATCCGGGAAAAAGTAAGAGGGGACTCTAACTTTACAATCCTGTTACCGTGAAGGTAACCGAACATCACTGTTGTTGTTTTTTTTATTTGCGTCGCCGTCAAGTTGTCCAGTCTGTCGTAGCTTACTTAAGAAAGGAACTTATGAGTACGTGGATTAGGAAGGAGAATACATGTATATAGTTTATATAGATATATATATATACATATATATAGAGATAGATAGAGAGAGAGACATATAGAGATAGATAGAGATATATAGATATAGATCTTTACTCATAGATAGAATTATTATCTATCTAGCCAATCCATTTATTATTATAGTTTATTTACAGAATCCAAGTTCTTCAACAGTACTCTAAATAGGGATTAGAGTTGAGCCATTAGTGTAAGAAATAAAAGTATATTATAGAGTCCCCTCTTACTTTTTCCCGGATATTACAATAACAAAAATTTTTGAAAGATCACAACAAAAAATAGCCCTGTAGGGGGCTCGAACCCCTAACCTTATGATTAAGAGTCATACGCGCTACCGATTGCGCCAACAAGGCTAATAATTTTACAATATTTTGTAAAATATCTGGTTGGGATAGAGGGTTAGATAAAATATAATATTAAAATAGAAAAGGTTAAGATAGACTTTTCCTCTTCTAAGACTATATAACTATATACTGGGCTTATTTCCCTGTCTTGTCTTGATATACTTCTATCTAAAATATATATAAATTACATAAAGGAATTAAAAGTAAAACAAGATTCTTATAAACTCACAAATTCGTGAATCTACTCAGATATCCTGCCTACTTATATATGTCCACATGTGAATCAGAAATCGTCTAATGAAACTTGTCTTAAATTATTGTATCACAATGAGGCGTCCCTCGATACAATAGAAAATTGCTCATGAGTCTTACTAACGTGGAAACACGTTCTTGCAGTTACGATAACACAAAATAATAGCCTGATGGCTCTTGCAACTACGATAACACAAAATAATAGCCTAATGGCTCTTGCAGTTACGATAACACAAAATAATAGCCTGATGGCTCTTGCAACTACGATAACACAAAATAATAGCCTAATGGCTCTTGCAGTTACGATAACACAAAATAATAGCCTGATGGCTCTTGCAACTACGATAACACAAAATAATAGCCTAATGGCTCTTGCAGTTACGATAACAAAAAATAATAGCCTAATGGCTCTTGCAACTACGATAACACAAAATAATAGACAATTATTGTTTCATTGATTTGTAATTCATTTAGTTCTCGACTTCTTCTGATCCACGTGGTCATAACAAAACATCAATCCAATGAGTCAATCTTTTCCTTATTATTATTTCAAAGCCTCTTCCTCTCACATTTACTTTCCTACCTTATTGTTCTTCTCCACTTCTTGTTCCTCTTTTCCACTTCTTGTTCTTCTTCTCCACTTCTTGTTCTTCTTCCCCACTTCTTGTTCTTCTTCTCCACCTCTTGTTCTTCTTCTCCACCTCTTGTTCTTCTTCTCCACTTTTGTAATTCCTTTTTCCAAATCTCTTTTTCTCAAATCTTTCTTGAAACTCTTTTCCTTTTTCATCGACACGAATGTGCTTCTCTCGAGAATCGAACCGAGACTGTTGTCTTACATCCGTACATCTAACTAATATTCTTTGACTTTCACTACATATGTTACACATTCCCCGGTTTTTAAAAGCTGGTCTCTCAGCTTTCTTCTAATCGCATAACTCTGAGAGAATTACCTTGACGGAAGGGGTTCAGTAAGTAAGACATTTCACTATTCAAGATACAGGCAACAGGAATTATGGATGTGTCCCAAACTTCGGCATTATTCCAACGAACTTCACATGTTTTGTCGTCAAAAACTTCTACTACTTTTTCAATATTGGAAATGGACTTAGTGATATCCTGGGTGGAATTAGGAGGCACATTTGTAAGAAGGGTGGTACGTGGATGAAAAGGTTTTAGTTTCTTGATGTTAAATGTATCATGTCTTCGAGGATGGCTTGCTTTTAGGTCTAATTTGTAACTTTCTGATGACAGTTTCTTTAGGATTTTAAAGGATCCATACCACAAATGATGAAATTTTGTACCAGGTTTAGGTTGATAGGCATCCTTATGCAACATTACCAAATCACCTTCTTTTAAATCAACTTCTCGATGGTGTCTATTAAAATTAATGGATTGACGATCTTGGGCATCAGACATATTTTGCTGCGTTATGGACCATAAAGTTTGAAGAGCTTGAAGGTGTTGATCAAATTTATGTTTAAGAGTACCAGGAACAGGTGTATCTTCTTCATTCAAAATTGGAGTAGGATCGGTAAGTTCATTCGAAAATCCTGGAACCCTGGGATGATAACCAAAATTTGCATAAAACGGACTCATTTGGATAGATTCATGAAACGAACTATTGTAAGCGAATTGAGCCATATCAATAAAATGAGGCCAATCTTCTGGATGTTCTTGTACCATTGTTCTAATAATTGATATCATAGTACCATTTGTCCTCTCTACCTGTCCATTAGCAGCTGGGTTGTAAGAAGTAGAAAAACGTAATTTAATGCGTAATCTTTGGTGAAGACGATCCCAAATAGCACCCGTGAAAAGTTTATCTCTGTCAGACACAATTTCTTCTGGAATGCCGTGATTGCACACAACCTTGTTCAAGATTAATTCAGCACAAGCAACAGCGGTTAGTTTCTTGAAAGTTGGGATAAAGTAAGACCATTTTGTTAATCTATCAGTAACCACTAAAATACAATCCAATTTACCTGAGGGTCTCATACCTGTTACAAAATCGATACTTATTGACGACCACGGTTGCTTAGGAATAGCGAGAGGAGTAAATGTACCAGGAGGAAGCAATCGAACATGTTTGGAATTTTGACAGTTGATACATGATCGGATGTAGTTTCTAATTGTAACGATCATATTTGGCCAGTAATAATCTCTTAGTAAGCTTTGGGAAGGTTTTATATGGACCTGGGTGGCCTGCGAGATTAGAGTCATGATGAAGTTGAAGGAGTAGTGCTCTAATTTTACCTAATGGAATAGCCAATCTGTAGTGATTAGATAAATTATTCTTATAATAAATTAGACCATCATGATAGGTGTAATGTTTAATGATAGATCGGTACTCTTTGATCACAGGTTCATGATTAACTAGCCAATGAAATATGGGGATGAAATAAGGGTCCTTGGAGTATTCTTCGTGTAGGGTATCGTGATATTGTCGAGAGATGGTAACATAGCTACCTTGGGAAGCAGTTCTTGTATCAGTGGTAATGGTATTTAAACGAGATAAAGCATCAGCATGATTTTTCGTTCCGGAAATATGTTCGATTGTAAAGTTGAATTCAGCAATGTCATCCCACCATCTCATTAAACGTTGTTTAGTGTCCTTTGCTTTAATGATAAATTTAAGAGACTCATGATCAGTTCTTAATAAAAATTTCTTCCCGAGTAAATAGTGTCTCCATTTGTGTAAAGCATGGACAATAGCAAAAAATTCTTTTTCCCTGATCGACCAGTTTACTTCATGCCCATGTAATGCTCTGCTTAAGTATGCAACAACTCCTATAACAGCCTTTGAATTAGGATCACACATTTCTAAAGTAGCACCCACAGCGTAGTCACTAGCATCCGTAGTTAATATGAGGGACTTAGATGGATCGAATGGTTTTAAAATGGGAGCTGTTAATAACCGTTCCTTTAAAGCATCGAAAGCTTCTTGTTGCGTCGTTGACCATTTTTGCGTCTTTTGATTTGCGAAAACTCGTAAAGGAGCAGCAATCCTTGAAAAATCCTTAATGAACCGTCTATACCAACCAATTAAGCCTAAAAATCGTTGACAATCCTTGTAGTCCTTGGGCTTAATCCAACTCTGAATACATTTAACTTTTTCTGGATCAGAAGATATACCATTTGCGTTAATAATATGACCAAGAAATGAAATCTCTGTTAAGAAAAATTCACATTTGGCCTTTTTAGCGAATAAATGATGTTGTCTTAGCGTATTTAATACCTTCCTTAGATGTTCTTCGTGTTCTTCTTTGTCCTTTGAATAAATTAATATGTCATCCAAGTATACCACACAAAATTTACCTAAATAAGCTCTCAAGACGTGATTCATCAACCGTTGGAATGTAGCTGGGGCATTGGTTAACCCAAATGGCATAACATTCCATTGGTACTGTCCAGCATGTGTGACGAAGGCTGTCTTAGACTTATCTCTTTCATCGATTGGGACTTGATGATAACCACTAATTAAATCTAATTTACTAAATATCGTAGCACCTCTTAGTTGGTCAAATAAATCTTCAATAATTGGAATAGGATATTTAGCCTTAATGGTTATATCATTGAGTTGTCTGTAGTCAACACATAACCTTTTAGTACCATCCTTTTTCTTAACAAATATAACCGGCGCAGCAAATGGGGAATCACATGGTTCAATTCTATTATCTTGAAGGAGTTCTTTAAGTTGCCTGTTTAGTTCTTCCTTTTCAGCTTCAGACATACGATATGCTCTTTTAAAAACAGGGGAAGAACCGGGAATTAACTTGATTTCGTGGGATATAGTTTTTGTGGTATTATCATATGTAGGTAACTTGTCTACGACAACATCTTGAAATTCTTCTTCAATTAAAGGAACAGTAGTTTGTACCTTATTAGGGGTGGATGAAATCCAACATACAAATGATTGGGTACCTTCTTTTCCTATAAGTTTCTTTAGTTTTCTCCATGTACTTATTTCGATTGGTTTGGACTCTTCTTGCTTCATCTCTTTAAGGACTGACTCCAGGATACCATTGTTTTGTTTAATGAAGGGAATACCTAGGATTAGTTTGGCTACCAGTGGCTGTGGAATAACAAGAAATGTGGTTTGGTATGGAGTATTACCAATGTAAAAGTCTGTCTCACAATAGTATTTAATGGTTGTTGGTTTAGACCAAGCACCTTTGACAATAATGGGTGGATGTAATTCTTGTAAATGGAAATGGAGTTTACGTGCTAAAACTTCTACCATAAAATTACTAGCAGCTCCAGTGTCTAACAGTGTCATGATATCTAAGTTTTGGATCCTTACTATACAATGTGGCAGGGTCTCAACGGCAATAGTTTTCCTTATTTCGTTACGGTTGTCTTGTAAGATTTTATTGTTTTTGTTTGATATACCACCTTGTTCTTGGCAAATTAATGAATGAATACGAAGAACAGGTGGCTTCACTAGTTTTTTGTCTCATCAGTAATATCAATGAATCCTTTTCTAGCACCTTTACCTTCGTACCTTTTATTAGTTTTTGTCTTATAAAATTTTCTACCTTTTTGGTTTTTCCAAATTAAATCATTCTTTCTCTTTCTACACTCACTAATTGAATGGCCTAATTTTTGACAATAAAAACATTTGTTCTTGCCTATTAAAGAAGTAGTGTCCTTCTCGTTGGAGGTTTTATTAGTATTATTGGAGAAGACAGTTGAACTAAAGTTGGAAATAGGTCTGAAAATTTTGTCTCCTACCATAGTTGCATTTGAAATTGCCAACCGTTTGACCTGCTCCACGCTCTTAAGTTGCTGTGTCCTCACAGCATCTGCAATAATAGGATTTAGAGGGAATAAAAATAATCTGATTTGGGCTTTTTCTGAATAGATGTCGTTGTCAAAACGACGTATATATTCATCAAAGTGAGCGATATAATCAGTCATGGTAGTAACAGATGTGGGTGGAACAATTAAGTTAAAGAGATTATCAGAATCATCAGTATTCAATGCTTGACCATATGAATTTTCTAACGTGGTCCAAAAGTTATCAACAGTAGTACATTGAGCACGAGTAACCTTTTCGAGAATTTCACCACTGACCAAAAGATATAATAAGTCAAGGGTTTGATCCTCTGGGACAGGATAAAATTTTAAAAGTCTGTGAACATTTTGTTTCCATGAGTTAAAAGCAGTGACAGATGAAAACTTGTCAACCTTACCAGCAGCAGTAAGTATCTTAGAAATATTATCAGTTGTCATTGGGAAAGATTGATTGAAAATTGTAAACTGGAACGTAACCTTAGCTAAACGCTACCAAGTGTAAAATATCTGGTTGGGATAGAGGGTTAGATAAAATATAATATTAAAATAGAAAAGGTTAAGATAGACTTTTCCTCTTCTAAGACTATATAACTATATACTGGGCTTATTTCCCTGTCTTGTCTTGATATACTTCTATCTAAAATATATATAAATTACATAAAGGAATTAAAAGTAAAACAAGATTCTTATAAACTCACAAATTCGTGAATCTACTCAGATATCCTGCCTACTTATATATGTCCACATGTGAATCAGAAATCGTCTAATGAAACTTGTCTTAAATTATTGTATCACAATGAGGCGTCCCTCGATACAATAGAAAATTGCTCATGAGTCTTACTAACGTGGAAACACGTTCTTGCAGTTACGATAACACAAAATAATAGCCTGATGGCTCTTGCAACTACGATAACACAAAATAATAGCCTAATGGCTCTTGCAGTTACGATAACACAAAATAATAGCCTGATGGCTCTTGCAACTACGATAACACAAAATAATAGCCTAATGGCTCTTGCAGTTACGATAACAAAAAATAATAGCCTAATGGCTCTTGCAACTACGATAACACAAAATAATAGACAATTATTGTTTCATTGATTTGTAATTCATTTAGTTCTCGACTTCTTCTGATCCACGTGGTCATAACAAAACATCAATCCAATGAGTCAATCTTTTCCTTATTATTATTTCAAAGCCTCTTCCTCTCACATTTACTTTCCTACCTTATTGTTCTTCTCCACTTCTTGTTCCTCTTTTCCACTTCTTGTTCTTCTTCTCCACTTCTTGTTCTTCTTCCCCACTTCTTGTTCTTCTTCTCCACCTCTTGTTCTTCTTCTCCACCTCTTGTTCTTCTTCTCCACTTTTGTAATTCCTTTTTCCGAATCTCCTTTTCTCAAATCTTTCTTGAAACTCTTTTCTTTTCATCGACACGAATGTGCTTCTCTCGAGAATCGAACCGAGACTATTGTCTTACATCCGTACATCTAACTAATATTCTTTGACTTTCACTACATATGTTACATTGTTTTTTTTGTAATCGAAATGCAAATTATCGTACGTCATTTGTTTCGTAAGGCCTTTAGTTTTAAATGACGATTTACTGTTCGATGATGTAGAATTGGAGCAATTTCCTCCATTATGACTTTTTTTAGAACAGAGCTAAGAAGTGATTGTGATTTTGAAGAATTGTAATATCGGTGATGAGCAGCAAGAGATTTTAAGATATCTTTTAACCAATAAGTTTGACCGTGAGGATATTAATCGATACAAATATATTCATAACCGTCCGGAAGATGATCAAGGATGGAGTTGGTGACAACTGAATCAGGATATTAGATACCAAATCTACTACATTGCTCCTGTAAAAATTTAATGTGAAAACGGAAAATAGTAATGCCAACACAGGAAAATTTTGGCTATCCTGGGGAAAGTGAAAGAAAACCGAGATAATAATGGAGACCACGACTATTCGACATAGGAAAGGAGCCATTTACAAAAGTTTGATTATCGGTAGTGTTTGTAGTACTATCATGGGAATTGTGGTTACAAGCGAATGTATGGTTAGAAAAGTATGGGTGGAAATGCTCGAGTGATTGGATCCGGAAGGAATAAACCATTCTCAGCCCCTTCTGCAACTGGACTAATAACCTCGTAAGTGTTATGTTCATTTATAGAAAAGTTCTTTAATTCCTGTGCAAGGTTGAACTTTTTTATTTTACTACTTTGATTAATATTATTATTATAATATTTACTATTCGTTCACCTTGGTTCTTTCGACCAAGAAATATCTAGGTATAGATCAAATATAAATATATTCTCCTATAAATGAATTAGTTTAGTTTCTATTCCAATAAAAAAATTCTTATTAAATATTTTTTTCTCCATCTGCGTGGTAGTGAAAAAGTGTCTGCATAATGAATTCAGTATCCTGATCAGCAAGAAAGTACTCATAATTCCAGTAATATAATAATAATAATAATAATAATAATAATAATAATATTATTATTATTATTATTATTATTATTATTATTATTATTATTATTATTATTATTATTATTATTATTATTATTATTATTATTATTATTATTATTATTATTATTATTATTATTATTATTATTATTATTATTATACAATTGCAACTAGTGACATTATCCGTAAAATATTCTACATAATCTATCTAATTTGAGTCAAGCTATAAACAATCTACAGTTACCTCTATAAATATAATTATAGGAAAAAAATGGAACCGTGTCTTGAAATGAAAGTGAGTCTGCCAACAGTAAAATCACTAGTTGGTCTATAATCCAAAACGTTCATTTACTCATATTCTATTGGTTCCAATTACATTTTTTAAAGGACGGTTTTGCCAAACAAAAGATCTTATAGAAACTATTTTTTGATTCCTCAATGCCTCTCCAATGTGTACTGATCAATAGCTTAAATAATGAATTAACGGAATTGTATAAATTAACTTTCTTTAAGTTTTATTTTGTGCCTGTCACTCCCTCCTTTTCTTTCTATTCTATTTTTTCTTATTTACATATTATAGAAAAAAAACCCCCACACAGAAAGAAAAAAAAATAATTTTCGACAAAAACACCCAACAGTTGGAGGGAGGAATTTGCTAATTAATTATAATCATCAACCAGCCTTTATATAGACTATTCACATATATTTATACATATAGATATATACAGTTACAGTTGCTATTATATGAATATAACTTTATAGGTCATTTTATCTCTTTGTTGTTGTTGTTGTTCTAATCCTCATATATATGTTAAGATTACATCTGGTGAGAAAAATGTCCACTGCTATTGACTATCCAAAAGAGTTTATCAATTTCTTGAATAAAGCTCATTCCCCATATCACACAGTTCATTACATTAAAGAACATTTGAAAGCTAATGGGTTCAAAGAATTGAGTGAAAGAGATCAATGGAACGGTAGAGTTCAAAAATGTGGGAAATATTTCGTCACTAGAAATAATTCCTCTATTATTGGGTTTGTCATTGGTGGTCAGTGGAAACCTGGTAATCCAATTGCTATTACTGGTGCTCATACAGATTCCCCATGTTTAAAAATCAAACCTATCTCAAAAAGATCCAATGAAGGGTACATTCAAATCGGTGTAGAATGTTATGGTGGTGGTTCATGGCATACCTGGTTCGATTCTGATTTATCATTAGCTGGTAGAGTTATGGTTAAAGATGATACAGCTCATAAAATTGTCTCCAAATTGATTGATATTAATAAACCATTATTTAAGATACCAACTTTAGCTATTCACCTTGATAGAAGTGTTAATGTTAAATTTGAATTTAATAAAGAAACACAATTATTACCAATTGCTGGTATGTGTGCAGACAAGGAAAATGATAATCATGAAAATCATAAAGAACCCTTTGATTCAACAACTCCATTTACCTCTTTGATGTCTATTGTTGAAAGACATAACCAAGAATTATTGGATTTAATTGTTAAAGAATTGAATTTAAAATCAGTATTTGATATAGAAGATTTTGAATTGATCCTTTATGATAACAAGGATGCTTGTTTAGGTGGAATCAATGATGAATTTGTATTTTCTGGTAGATTAGACAATTTGACTTCTTGTTTTACATCAATGCATGGGATCACTCTATCTGCTGATAAAGATATTGAAACTGAAAAGGCTATTAGACTTATGGCCTGTTTTGATCATGAAGAGATTGGATCCTCTTCTGCCCAAGGTGCCGATTCAAATTTCCTTCCAAATATTTTGGAAAGATTAACATCTTTAAGAGGCGATGATTCAGATATTTCCGATCCTTTGGCTAGATCCTCAATCTTAGAGAGTTCAGCAAAATCATTTTTCTTATCATCTGACGTGGCTCATGCAGTCCATCCAAATTATGCTGGAAAATATGAATCTAAACATAAACCTTTAATCGGTAAAGGACCAGTGATTAAGATTAATGCTAATCAACGTTATATGACTAATTCCCCAGGTATTGTGCTCTTAAAACAATTAGCCAATAAGTGCAAAGTTCCTCTACAATTGTTTGTTGTTGCTAATGATTCTTCTTGTGGATCCACAATTGGTCCAATTCTAGCTTCTAAAACCGGTATTAGAACTATTGATATCGGTAATCCAATCTTAAGTATGCATTCGATTAGAGAAACTGGTGGTTCAGTCGATATCGAATATCAAATTCATTTATTTGAAGAATTCTTCCAATCTTATTCATCTTTAGAAGATAAGATTATAGTTTGAATACACACACACAAATGCGCATATATATATATATATATATATATTTATTTATTTATTTATCTAATATTAGACTAGTGTATAATTATATACTTTTGTCTTAATATCTTATCTATGAATACGTCTTATCACTTTATGAATATTAAAACAATTTGGAGAACATATTTTATCTCCCAACTTGAAACAAACAGATATACTATTAATTTCACCATAGGATGATTGTATTATCATTAATGATATAACTTTAAAATATATCTTATTATTAAATTATTTAAAATTACACTTCTGACAAATCGATTCATCAAAACAATATGAAAATAAGAGGATCTTCTTATAGTCAGTATCTTTAAAATACCATTTACCTATTTGTAGTCATTTTTTTTTTTTTCTAATCTTTGGTGGCATCGTAGATCTGTAGGAAACATGAACATTATTAGATGTACCAATCGTATATTTTTTTTGCCCTAAAATTTACATCCTCACTTAAAAGAGAACTAGTATGAGTATTCAAATCAACTTTATCTTCATCGACACCAAATGAAGTTGGTATCTCTATTAAATTTTGTACATTCTTTTCATCCAACTCCATAACTCATATCTTAGATTGTAATATTTGTTGTAGAGTAAATATTTGTAACGCCGTTTTAGTAGAGGTTTTCAACCTTATATTTTCTATTAGTATAGAATTATCTGAATCTTTGGGCTCTCTACCTAGAGCTGCGGTTGCTGTTCTTGTTGTTAATACAAATTTGCCTATAGAGCAGCCAGAGAACCGTTAACTTGCTCAACAGAACGAAAATATAGAGAATATACATTTTTTTTTTCGGAAGCTTTATTTTGGAACGGTTTGATTTTGATTATGGATCTAGACTAGTAAAAAATATTTCTTAAATATAAGTTTTTTTTCTTTTACATCTTCTACTAAATTCGACATTATTATTACTATTAATATCGGGCCTTTTTAAGTGTCTCTCTATTAGACACCTACATACCTATAATGTATTCTTCTTAGCTATACTTCATAATAAAAAAATTTCTCGTTTTCTCTTTTGCTTTAGTACTCACATATGAAATATAAACCACAACAGAATAGCAATTGCTGCAATAGAAACCTCACATTGTATCTTTGACAATATATTTTCCCTTTAAAACAAAGTAAAACTTTGTATAGACATACTTTTTTTTTTTTTATCTCAAATATCTACTGGCAATACCAAAACCATTCTTACTTTTCTCTTCTTTACCATGTCAACACTTTAACACAAACCTTTTGAAACACTCTTGATAGAATTTATAAGATTACAAAGAAGTAATGTTTAAAGTGTCACAAAAGAGATGATGACAAAACATAATGGGAAAAGCACTACATGACAAAAATAAATTAGACAAACTGTGACAAAAGGAAAACAAAAAACTCTTAGTAATACATGTTAATGAATAATAATAATAATAATAATTCAAATGTTACTTATCAAAGAACTTACTACTCTCTCTATTTAAGTTTTATCCAATAAATATTTATTTTCATAAGAAGAATAATCTTGAAATTTATATATATTATGTTATGATTCACCTAAGAAGGGTTTAAATTTTGTACTAATCACACTTGCATTACCATTAAATTTGAATTATCCATTAGGTTCAGCTTATCTTTGAGTATATATCACTATTAATATATTATCTAATGAATTTGGTTTAAAAACTAACATATTAAATACATGTCCTTTGTACATTCATTTAAAGGCCATGTTCCTTATAGATCATTAAAATCCTGCTTTAAATGCTTCCTCACTAACTATTTTTACATCTGGAACTACATAATCTTTATCATTTATGAAACCCTCTTCGGTTAGATTGTAACTAGCATCATTATCCTAAACATTGATTTTTCCCTTCCTCATTATATTTATCCTTATTATTCAAGGGGGTGTGTTTGGACGTATCTATTGAATTTGTTTTTACTTTTATTGATATATCTATATTAGATCAAACTAAAAATATATATTTTGGCACCCCTATATTCCTGCATTTGTGTACTTTTATTTATTTATTTATTTATTTATTATTACGTCTATAACTACCAAGTAAACCTCAATTATTACCTTTATCGTAGTTGTCACTTAAAAACATGTATCCTCCACATAATGACATACTACCGTCGTACCCTTCCATATGCTTTTCAACGACCAACTAATAGAAATTCCCCTGCAAACACACGTATCAAAAGGAACATATATAACAGCTCCTAAGCATAACACATCTAATAGTGGCTCAATTAATCTTGCCAATTCAATCTGACGCCTCGAGGATTGCCTGTTCCTTCTTTTATTTTATTTTATTTTATTTTATTTTATTTTATTTTATTTTATTTTATTTTATTTTATTTTTTTTTCTGTTAATCCAAAATAATTTAGGGCTTTTGAGATATTTCCACATTCTTTACACGTTTCCATTAACAAAAACGTAGGGTTTCAACAATCAAAAAGCGGGTTTTCTTTATTTTTTTCAACTTTTTTTTTTTTTTTTAATGGATCTGCCTTGTTTTTACAGATTATTTCTGTCGAGAAAAAAGTTAAAAAAAAAAATAAGAAGAGAGGTAAAACTTGAAGAAATGTGAAATCGTGTTACACAGGATAATAGAAAATACCACTAAAGAAAGCTAAACACACAGATTTCCCCACAGTCTTTAGTAAAAAAGTATTAATCAAACAGTCGTAGAATATCGACATACATACTTTTGGGAGTATTATTAATAAACTTTAATTTATATTTTTTTTTTTTATTTCCTGATTTTTTATCCTTTTAAAATTGGTTGTTGATTGTTGGAAATATGGTAAGCCCAATTGGTATCTCTAATTTACCTAATCAAAGGTTCAAGATTGTAAGTGAAAAGGGTGGTACTTTCACTTTGATGGTATGTGGTGAAAGTGGGTTAGGTAAAACCACCTTTATCAACACTTTGTTCCAAACCACTTTAAAGCCAATTGCTCTTAATCAACAAAAACGTCGTCAGCTACCAATTAAAAGAACCGTCGAGATTGACATCACCAGAGCTATCTTAGAAGAAAAAAACTTTAGTCTACGTGTTAACATCATTGACACTCCAGGGTTTGGAGATAATGTAAATAACAAACGTGCTTGGCAACCATTAATCGATTTTATTGACGATCAACACGATTCCTTTATGCGTCAAGAACAACAACCTTATCGTGATGTCAAATTTGATTTAAGAGTTCACGCCGTCTTATATTTCATTAAACCTACTGGCCATGGTTTGAAACCCTTGGATATCGAAACTATGAAAAGAATCTCAACAAGAGCTAATTTGATTCCTGTTATTGCTAAAGCCGATACTTTAACAAAACATGAACTGCAAATCTTTAAATCTAGAATTAGACAAGTAATTGAAGCACAAGAAATTAGAATCTTTACACCACCAATTGATTCAACTTCATTTACTTCACCTGATTCTAATAAGGATGTCACGGAATCTGGAAACAGTAATAACAACAGCAGTATCTCTCAAACTTTGAATCAAGATTCTGCTGCCATTGAACATGCAAGACAATTGATTGAATCTATGCCATTTGCTATTATTGGCTCTGAAAATAAATATGACGATGGTAACGGGAACTTAGTCTCTGGTAGAAAATACCCATGGGGTTTAGTCGAAGTGGAAAATGATAACCATTGTGATTTCCGGAAATTAAGAAGTCTTTTATTAAGAACTTATCTTTTAGATTTGATCTTGACTACAGAAGAAGTACATTACGAAACTTATAGAAGATTAAGGTTAGAAGGAAGTAGTAGTAGTAGTAGTGGTAGCGGTAGTGGCGACAAAAATGCAAATGGTGAAGATAATGGGTTATCGTCTATGCCTGTTAAACCACCGGCAAGAAAATTGTTCCATAACCCTAAATTTAAAGAAGAAGAAAATTCATTAAAGAAATATTTTACTGATCAAGTTAAAGCTGAAGAACAAAGATTTAGACAATGGGAACAGAACATTGTTAATGAAAGAGTGAGATTAAATAATGATTTAGAAGAGGTTCAAAATAAAGTTAAAAAATTAGAAGAACAAGTTAGAGCTTTACAATTGAAAAAACGTTAAGAAGGGATTGAAAAACCAGAACAAGAACTGAATAAATAAACGAAACAATAATATCCTTATCATTCCACATTTAACAGTATTTATCAATTTGGGTAAATATAACCACTCAGTTTATATAACTATCTAATATAATATTTGTATAAATTTAAGATATCATGAAATAGTTAGGAAAATATGGTATCCGACTATACTTAGTACAGTCATATTCTTTCTTTTTTTGGACACCCGTCTATCGTTTAAAAATCAATAGAATAATTATATAGCAGTTTACTTATTTATATTCTATTAATGACATATTCTTTATTTAGTTTGAATAAATGACTTAATAATATCTCTACATAACCCAACTGTACATCTATTAAGAAAAATACAATTTAGAAAATATTCCAGTCCCTTACGTCTCTTCAATAACCATTCAGGATTCAAATTTATATCATAATATTCCCATAATTTATACCAAGGAACCTTAGGCGGTAACTCTGGAATTATTATATTATTCAACTTCCTTTTCAAATTATCTGGGAGATCTTGCTCTTTTAAAAAATCCAAATGATCAATTAGATCTTTTCTAAATTTGACAAATTCAGAGTATCTCTTATATATTTCTATCTGAGGGGAAATTGTGATATAATCACTTGTTCTATCAGAAACGGGTCCCCGTGGTTTTAATATTAGAGTGATTCTCCAAACTATATATTTGGTTCCACTTCCATCTCCGCGTACTAAAGTAGCATTTCCAACAAACACCTTTGAAAATTTAAAATCAGGATTTTTCCCACTGTCGTCTGTTGCTTGATTCACTACATCATTCGTATTGATAAATTCATTATTACTCACTCCACTATCATCATATGTTTCCTCATTTAATAGTTTTATTGGTTCTGGTGGTAATAGAGTCAATTCATTGGACATGATTACTATTGTTTTGACAATTTAGATATATATAAAAAGTCAAACAAAAAAGACAACAACACAATGCAATACAAAATGTAAGACTATAACAATATCTTACAAACTAATAATTTTTCTTTCCTTCTCCTTATCATTCCGTCTCTCTGTATATAGAAAGATTGACCAAAGTCACGAAAAGTCAAAGAAAGATATATTTAATATAGACTACTTTAAATAATATTTTCTTACTTATGGATTCGCCACAACCAAGAAGACAGGAAAACACTTTTTATATTTGGTGTTGTAACAGATTGCTTTTGACTAATTTCAGCTTTATTTTTAATTATTCCAAAAAATTATTTTTCTTGTCCTTTTTTTTTTAGACAAAGTTTTCACTATCCTCTCTATACACCATATACAAAACTTTGTTCTTGTTTGATATAACATGTATATCTTATAAATGTTTTCAGCTTATATTATCTTAAGTTGGAGCGAAAATGATGACATTCGTACAATGTGGTTACTTAGATATCAAATCACAATTTTTTAAAAAACAAGTAAACACAAAACTTAATATTTTATAATATAGAACTCAATGTATCTGTCTATAAAAAAAGTAATCATATATATCCTACGAAATCTTCAATTAATTGTTACAAATATGTTTAAGGTTAAAACTTTTTGTAATAATGCAACCATTTTCTAATAAACATGCCATCAACAGACTCCTTATCAATCAAATCATCCATGGGTATTGGTATGCAGAAATTTTTATCATCAAGATCAGCTAAGACTTTCAAATCAAGAAAGCCAAAATGATAATTTAGAAGAATATTCAAAACAAATGAAAGTAAAATCTTATAATTTATGAAAACTTTCTTTGATTTATAATATTCCCAATCTCGATTCTGAAACATCTCTTCTTTAACAGGATCATTTTTGAAACATTGTGCATTATGTGCCACAATAATATCTATTATCCACATAAACAATTTATGATCAACTCTTTCCAGAATATTCCACCATGTATTAAAATTCAAACAGGTAGAATTGAATTCATCTTTAAAATCATCATTTCGGAGTAAATAATTTGCAACTATTCCCTTCTTAGAGATTATCTTCGAATCGTACTTCTCTTGACACAGATCATTGAAACAAGTCATTTGTATCAAATTAACTGCCTCCCAAACTTCAGATAGAGTTTTAAATGATTCATCTTGTAAGAAATGATGGAACAACAATTCATCACCAACTAGCAAACCTTGTGTAGAGATAGACTTGATTTTCAACATTAACATTAAATCTTTCGACATTATACCTGAATCATTTCTCTTTGAATTAATACTTTTATTAATTAATTGTTCTAACTCCACTTCTTTTCCTTTAGGAAACTCCATTCCATTGACTATCTCTAAAAGGTTAGTAAACGAATCAATATATTTCTTAGTAATTAACTTAATATCACTTTGTAAAATGATATTGTACATTTGAAATCTAACTTCATCGGAGAATGACGTCTCCCAAATAATTTTTTGTAGACTCTTTATAGAAGAATTTCTTGTCATACCTCTATCTAATAAAAGCACAAATTTTTGTCTATTGGTTTCATTTCTAATCAATCTTTGCTCACGATCTTTATTTCTGTCTAATTGATCAATAGAAGCCATACTGATGGATTTGGAAATTTGTTTTTCATGAGCTTTTCTTTCCTCAGGATCCTTTGGTGGCAACCAACTTGGTCTTGAATTCGACATTAACTCCAATTTATCTTCCGAAATTAATACTAAATCCTCTATACCATTTTTGCTTGCTTCTTTTAAGTCTAATGGTAAGAACCCAGCAGAATCAATACGCTCTGATAATTTAGATTTTGACAATTTTTCAGAACTATGTATATAAACATTTGATAATTTCTTAGTTGTATCTTTAATATATTGAAAGTCTGTAACGTTTGATATACCTGGGATAGGTGATGTCGGCATTTCGAAAAAATCTAAACCTGGTACATGTAATCCATTTTTTAGTACTTTGGAACCTTTATGCTGTTGTAATATAGCTTTATTGCCTTGTCCTGGTTTGAACCCATTGGATACGGTAGAATTTAAGAATAAACTCGTAGATAGTGACGCCATAGGTATATTCCAAATTAAAGCATCATCGATATCACCTTCTTGTAATTCCATAACTTGTTCTTGTTCTTCATAAAATCTTTCCTTCTTCTTAATAGACTTTCTTAAGGAAGTTTCATTCTGTTCCTTTCTTAACCTATATCTTTGTGATGCAGTCAGTGGGATCTTACTGAATGGAATCGCCGTTGTACTGTTAGAATGACTGTATAATGGAAATATTTTTCCTCCGTCAGTAACATTACCATCCACACCACTAATATTTTTGGAAAATATGTCTCTACTTATTGCCTGATTAAAAGGGTGAGAATGTGGATAACTATTAACATGATTTGGATGTTGATTCATGACTGTTTTCAACAATGGAACACTTTTGTTCGAATGAATATATGAAGATTTATTATTATTACCAGTGGTATTAGCAGAAGCAGCGACAGCACCAGCTGTAGCCATTTCAGTAGCAACATTTGCTTTATTATTATTATAAAAATATGCATTTTTAGGAGATGTTTTTGACAACATTTTCTCCAAAACATGATCCGGTGTGATTGTGGATGGATTAATTGTAGAGTTGCTACCATTATTATTTAACCGGGCATTCTCCTCCTGATGTATTATCAATGTTGTACCTTCTTCGGATATAATGCTACTTTTATCTACAATACTAGTCTCATTATTTTCACTATCATCATCACCAAGGGATGAATTTCTTGAATGCAATGAACATGACGTTGAAGAAAATAATTCAGATGTCTTTGTGCTAATAGAATCATTAGATATGGGTCGCTGATTTTTAGTCATACAGTCTTTATTAGGAGGACATAAATTGGATACATCCACTGAATTTAAAGATCCATCTTTATAATTTGAACGTGTATTTTCTACATTATTATTGTTATTATTATTATAACGAGTAGATGACACTTGATTATATTTCAACAGGAGATTATCACTTGGTCTTCTTGCTATTCCTAGACCGAATGTACCAGAACCACTCGACATATCTAAATTGGAGATTGTCAAGTTTCTTAGCGCCTTCTTCTGTTTCATGGCTTGCCTTTCTTCACGTTTTCTCAAATGAAAATTTTTCATAACCACAATTTCACCTGGTCTATTATCTGAATGGGAGGTTATCATTTTGTTTCTAATATTAAGTCTGTATTATAGAATGTGAAATAAAATAAATAGGAAAAGAAAAAAAAGGTCGATTTAATAAACTAGAGAAACCACTCCTATAGAAACGTGCAAAGATATTTTTGAGTTGTGATGTTCCTTTAAAAATGCCAAAACATAAAAAAAAAACAAACAAGCAAATAAAAGGAAAAAAAAATAGAGTAAAACCAGAAATTAAAGTAAGTAAAAAAAAAAACAGCACAAAAAGAATATGTATTTGTGAATGTAGCGATGCTAGAATTAATGATCAATTGAATTAACGAATAGTCCTTTTCCTCTTCTTTTTCTTTGTTTTATTAAATTAAATCAGATATTAAAAAAGGTAATATATAACAACTTCGATGCAATAAAGTGTAGGGATAATGATGTATGGTTTCAGATAACTTTAAAGGTTTCAGCTCGAGAATGTTTCCTGGGGGGAAGGAATAAGAAAGTATTCAGAAGCAAACAAACCAATAAAAACTATACAAAACTAAAAAAAACAAAAAGAATGATTTAAACAAAAATGTATTTAGTGAAAAGTTGCAAATTACTTTATTCGAATCATTTACTTATTGACAAGAATAAGGATTAGGATACTGCTTATAAAGAGACCCATAAATAAAACACTACAACATGGATTAGGTAGAATATTAGACTACGTTCAATCAGCAATCAGTCTTCAGGGTGAATAAACAAACATACACAAAACAAAGCAAGGATATTCTGGCAAGTCCAAAATTCTGTATCAAAGTTTAGTTTACATTCCCTTCTTAAAGAAAGAAAGAAAAAACATTTCAAATCCCGTGAGTGTCACGCTTCTTTCTTTCCGAACCAATCAGTTTCTGACGGAATATGAAAGCCCTTACGGAATCCATATTCCGAACTAGAAATCCGGTTGTGTCACCATCTTACTGTCACAACCAATATTAACAGATACACACACCTACTATATGTTCATAAGAGTCTACATATTCAAGTATCTTGCAGTTTTGGAACATTATTTGTAATTCACATTCATTGAATAGAATTATAACTGTGTCTTCTGCTAGAGGACCAACAACGTACATTCTTAAAAGAGACAACGAACATAACTTTTTATATTTATTTAATTCATATTCAAGTGTGCCTCCATCATGATATACTCATTCTCATCATAGTAGCAAATGAAATTTGTTAAGCAGAGACAACATTACTATACAAGATTAGATCATTATATAAAACAGCGAATAAAACAGATAAACAATAACCAATACAACTAATATAAAATTAAGTATTGAAAAAAAAAAAAATAAAAATCCGTTTATATGTAGCTTATTTTTAATTTGTTCATGACGTTAGATCCTTCATTTATACATTATCTATTTTTTCTTTAATTACGTCCAATCATCTCCCCCGCTAAAGCTACAGATGATATCACACTATTAGACATTGATTCCGTAGTAGTAGGTATTATAGTTGATTGTGATTCAGGGTTTACTGCACTATAACCGTTCGTTATAGTCATAGTATTAGTTGCAGTAGTAGCTAAATTATTTAAGCTAGAAATTGGAACCAATTGCCGTTTTAGGGCATTTTCTATAGCAGGTAAATTCTCTTCAAATAAATGCAATAACAAATCCAGTTCTTTTAACATCTCAGGTTTACGATCCACCCTTCGGAATGGACTATTTTGTTCTAAATCTTGGAACAGACTCATCCTTAACATACTAGATGGCGGTGCCATCATAACTGTATTATTATTATTATTATTATTATTATTATTATTATTATTATTATTATTATTATTATTATTATTATTCTTAGAATTTCCAACTGTGGTATTCGTGGTAGATGAGGCAATATTATCACCGCTTACAATATTTGCCTGTTTTGGCACACTATTGTCATTAACACCATTTACATTCCCTAAAACTTCATTGGATTCATTAATAGCATTATTATTATCAGCATTAGAGGTAATTGAATTACTAACAGAGGATAGAACATGGTTATTTATACTCTTAGCTGACACCAAGGCATTCAGAACAGAATGACTTGTAGTAGGGTTTTGTGATAAATTCATAACATCATTAGTAAAAGAACTTTTCCTAGTACCAACACTCTGACTTCTCTTGAGCCTATTATTGAAATCCATATGCTTTTCGTTAATAGGCGTCATCGATACAGGAACATTTTGTGTAACACTTGTATTGAAACCAAATTGATTAATATTCTCATTTGAAGACATATTACCATTATTGGAATCTAACAACTTATGTTTATTGATTGGTGTTGGTAACGGCATCTGTAATTTTAAAGTAGGATTATTTCTCTTAAAATCAGTATTTACTCTACTTGTCTCCTTTTCAATATTAGCACCTTGAGAAGTTATTGGTATAGATGTATTATCAGTATTTGCATTATTAAAACGCGTGTATGATATATTATTCACATTTACTGGATGTAATAATACGTCTTTATTTTCATTTATAGCCGACATAGGCTTCATAGTAGGTAAATTGGTTACATTTGCCGTGGAAGATACACCATTGGAGGTACCTGTAATATCACCTGTATTAGTAACGTTTTTAATTCCTGTTGGAGATACAACCGATTTCTTAATTGGAGAAATACCACTCGAATTTACTAGTTTAGCTGGAGATGGTGTTCTTCTGTGTGCCTTTGGAATTTCATTTGCAACTGATCTATTTGATAAATAATTTTGTGCATTCGAAACATTCACAAAGGAGGTTGATCTAGATATTTCATCTGCAATAGTTTTACCTACAACTTTAAGTTTATCATTATTATCATTATCAGTGGATCTACCATTATTAATTCCTCCTAGTGTTAACCTCCTTGTCAAACCATGCGACTGTTGTGATTGATGTGGGAGCTGAGATGACGAGGATGATGTCAAATGTTGTTGTTGATAAGCTAGAGGAGATATAGATACAGTTGAAGACCTTGGCTTTGTCTGTAAATGTGATGAATTTTCAACTGGCACTGGCGTCGGTAAAGCACTAACAGGTAATTCTTCTGGAATTTCAATTTCAACAGATGTTGGTGCAGTCATTAATGTAGTCGATGATTCATTCGATGGTATAGCAAAGCTTGTTTGTATATGAGGAAGTTGTGGAGTGCTTTGAGTAAAAAAAGACTTTGCACTAACCAAATTATTATGTGGATTATTGATATTGAACAAGGTTGTTGTTGTTGGTAGTGTACTACCATTATTTATATTTTTATTACTAGTGTTATTACCGCCGTTAGATGTGTTCAAATCTACATCCTCGTTCAATGTATCTAAATAAGGAACAGGCTTATTCTTATTTGTTCTTCTAATTTCTTCATGGGAGGAATCTACTTCAGGAATAACCTCAGTGTCTTCAAATAATTCTAATAACTGTTTAGGTGCTTTAGTTTCTGGGTTTCTATTACTACCTAATGTGGTGTTGTATGTGCCTCCTATTGTTCCTTTTTTATTTGATATGGCTTGTGTACCTGTTCCTAATATCATCTTTGAATGGTAATTTCCGGTGGTATTCATATATGTTATTGGGACATCAAATGTAGAATTATGATAAGTTGTATTTGGATTATATTTCCCAATTGTGGTACCTTGATAAACATATTTATGACTACTAGTTACCATGTTATTAAGGTTATTTATATTATTAGATGTTGGGTAATATGAATAATGATCCTCTTCAGGGTAAGCATAGTTAACTTGTTCATGTTGCCAATCTGGAGTTTCTTCTGATATAGCGTCAATATTAATTTTATTTTTAATAATGTAATCTGTTGAACTTAAAGAGTCAAAATCCCATCTTATACTAATATTATCGATATCTTGAGCGGCATCATCTATATTGTTACCGTTTTTAGCATCGTTATATCCCTTATTTTTATCTATATTATCTCCATTACTAATATTATTATTATTGTCATTACTATTATTATTATTCACACCGACATTTGCATGTTTAATATCATCTGCATGTGATATAGGTTGATTATCATTTTTATGTTTATCTCTAAATAAAAGGTATCTTGTCACCAGTTCCTTTAATATTGATATAGGTGTATTTTTATGTAATTTAATGAATTTACAATTTAGCAACTCATCAGCTTCCAATCTTTCATTTGGATCTTCATCTAAACATAATGCAATAAATTCTTTTAATGGTACACTGTAATCTCTACCTTCCAATCTTGGAGGTTTTGATTTAGTAATCAACTGCATGGCTCTTAATGCCTCTACATCACAATATGGTGGATTCCCAGTAGCGATCTCGTATGCGGTGATTCCCAAGGACCAAATATCTACTTTAGTATCATAATAGACACCTTCCATAATGACTTCAGGGGCCATCCAGTATGGAGTACCTGCCATAGTCTGTCTCCTCAGAGTAGCTTGATTTAGTTGTGCCGCTACACCGAAATCACATAATTTGACCGACCCAGAATTTGTAATCAAAATATTAGCAGCTTTAATATCTCTATGAATAATGTTTTCCCTATGAATATATTTCAAAGCAATTAACACCTCCCTCATTATAACACCAATGTACTTTTCATCCACTTTCCCAGGTCGAAGTAAAGACCGTAGTGAACCACCTGCACAGTATTCCATAATGATCCAAAGACTTGTATTCTTTAGATATGAACCATAGTACCTTGTGATATTAGGGATTTGTTTCAAAGAGGATAAGAATCGGACCTCTCTTTGTACGTCTTCTACTTCATCCTCATCTGAATCTAAATTCAATACTTTAATGGCATAAACGTGTTTTGTCTTTATATTGTAACCTTTATAAACGACACCAAACTTGCCTCTTCCAATAATCTCAGTCCTTCTAAACATAGAGTTAACATCTTGATCATTATTATCCCTTTTTTTGTCAATACTTTTACTATTAATGGTACCACTACTGTTACTACCACTACTACCACTACCACTATTATTATTATTATTATTATTATTATTATTATTATTATTATTATTATTATTATTAGTAGTAGTAGTAGTATTAATATTAGTGTTGCTACCAGTATTGATGTTACTACTATTTAAAGTAGCTGTATTATTAGAAACAGGAACACCTGTGCTAAGACTTCCACTTCTTGATGGTTTCTTCATTTAAAATCTAATAAAAAAAGGTAATAACAACCAAATATCTTATATGTTAATTATTCACACTATTAATTAATATTAGTATTCTTAATAGTCCATGGAAATAGGAGAGACTACTCAAACCAAAGGAATATTCTGTCAAATAACCAAAAAGAAAAAAGAAAAAAGTATCAAATGGTTACACAACACTCTTTATTAACAACTTTAAAATCAATATATATTTTCATTCTACTTTAATTTTTTGTTTTTTATTGAATTATTTGATCTTTCCATTTTTCTTACGATCAAATTTTGAAATCTTGGCAAGAGGCGAAAAAAAACCCGCCTTTTTCCTTACAAGCCCTAAAGAAACAGAGAAGCAACAGGGGAAAAATTGGAAAAAACACGAGTAAACCCTAATAAATACTGGACACCCAACGTGCAGCTCGCTATTAACAACAGATCCCATAGTTTTGTATATATATGTGTGTGTGTAGCTTTTACATTATCAAGAATGTTCCAACATACAAACATCTCTTGTGTATAGGTAAACCATACACTCACTACTGAGCCAAGCGTTTATTATATTGTCTCTTGTTGCTTCTTTTATCTTACTATTACTATTATTATTATTATTACTATTATTATAGTAATCACTTTTATCCAACTTTTGTCAAGAAACCCTAATAATTAATAGCTAAACCTTTGGCATTGGGAAACTCATCCCTCGCCTCCTATAAAATAAACTAACATAAAGAGAAGAGAACGATAAAAATAGAAGTTAGAAATTAGAAAACACATCCATTTCACATTATACTTGCCCTCTGAATAATAATCTACTTTTCACAGGAAGACTTCTCACTACTGCCTCCCCCCACCCCCATCCGCTACCATCAGATATATATACAAACCCAGAAATAAACAGAACTTTGATTTTACCTATTCTTCTCCATTTCACTATTAAATCATGCTGTCTAGATTATTATCAATAATCTATATCACCATCCTTTCATCTAGATTTGTATTAAGTGTTGGTACCACCAACACAGTCCCAGTCATAATGTATTCATATTTATTGTCTCCTGGTCTAATAAAATACCAAAGAAACTATAATCATAAACAAACAGTCCCAGCTGAGTCGTTCAAAATTATAGCAGAGGAATTATTGGGCAATTGTAATTCTGATGCATACATCTTCATCAACATCCCTGGCTTGAACGAATTTGATTTCGTTGAATATAGAGACGATTTGAAATACTTGGAGAAATCCTTCGAATTGAGTTCCACCGGTTTAAAATTCGAAAAGATCGAACTCGATCGATCCGTATTTGACCACTTGATAGATTTCACTGAACAAGAATGTCAAGTTGAGAAAATATTGAAATTGACGGGTAATGATACCGCACAGTTTGAACCTTATTTAGATACTGATAAGAGAATCATTGAAATCGAATTCCCTGCTTTGGATTCAATGGATGATCAAACTAGAAGTGAGACTATTGATCACTTTGATAACTATTTGAAGATTGTTCTTAGTCAAATCCCATCTCCACATCAATCTCTAATTTTAACTTCTTTGGAACCTAGTTCACAGATACACAAATCATCATCTTTGTTAGAACAATATGACGGGTTTTTCAATGATATTGTGGAAAGGAAACAAGATGTTGAAAAGAATAATAGGTTGTTGGATATACCAATAATTAGACATAAATATAGACCATTACGTCAAGAGTTGCATAGCGACTATGTTTCTATCTTTGATAACGATTTTATTCAGAAGAATTACACTTTATTAAAATTAATTGCTACCACTACAATAATATTTATAATGTATCAGTTATTATTTAGTCAAAGTATTTTTAGTAATAAACAAGGGAAGCCGCAAAATACAACAACAACAACAACAACAACTTCAAAATTAAAAGATGGAAAGAAGCGGGATGTCCCAGATAAAATGAACAAAGACAAACGAAAAATTAGAGAGACAAATGATAAAAATGAAAAATCAAAGAAGGAATAGAAACAACAACAACAACAATAATCATAATTAAATCTTGTTTTATTCTTCTCTTATGTCTGATTCCACTTCTTAATGTAATTCTGCTTTTTTTTTTTTTTTTTTCTCTCCAAGTATATAAAAGATACTAAATAATAATGTTTATACTCTATTAATCAAGTTATTGAAAGAAGAAATATAGATGTGAGTAACACTTGTTTTGATAAAAACAAATATATACCAACCGAATCTTGTATATTCTTATCTTTCTTTCTTTCTAGTTTATTTTTTTTTTAAAAAAAACTGCAATTATCAAAGAAGGAAAAAAAACCTATTTCTATTTATTTCACTTTTAAACCTTTTAATCTGAATCTTTTAATATAGAAATAAAAATGACCTGAAAATACTTTATCTATACTTGCTAAAATATTTCTATGATTTTAAATACTCTAATCTGTGCTAACTCCGATTTAAGTGTCAATTTATAAAAATGGGTAATCTGAGTGGAACATTCAATGCCTTGAAAATCTTATATAACCCTTCTTTAATTAAACCTAAATTCATCTATAATACATTCAATGATATTCCAATACCATTAAATAATAAAATCAAAGCAATTGTGTTAGATAAAGATAATTGTATTTCATATCCCCATCAAAACCGAATATGGGAACCATATAATGTCCAATGGACAAAACTGAAGCAACATTACCCTGGTAAAGCAATATTAGTCGTAAGTAACACAGCGGGTTCCAATGACGATTATGGACTTGAAGAATCTCAAGTTTTCGAAGAAAATACTGGAATTACTGTATTAAAACACTCTACTAAAAAACCAGGTTGTCATCAAGATATTTATAATTATTTTGTTGAGAATAACATAGTGGAAAGGCCTGATGAAATTGCTGTTATCGGAGATAGATTATTTACAGATATTATGATGTCCAATTTGATGAATTCATGTGGTATATGGTTAAGATATGGGGTAAGAAAATCAAATAACCCTTTGATGATACTCGAAAGATTTCTTTCTCGATTTTTTTAAAATAAAATAATTGTCAGAGTAACTATATTGAGATAACAAATCATATTTACATATACAAAAAAAGTAAAATAGAAGAGAAAGGAAAGAATTAACCTAACCTCTGGTTATTGTACCATTTCTTACCGACACGTTATATACAAAAATTCCCTGTAAATATTACCTAATAAATCAAATATGACGAATAAACTAATCGACAACCTTAATCAATTAAAATTTTCAACATTCTCATTCAACATCACTATTCTTTCAATAAGCTCTCACTTTTTCTAGATACCTGTTTAAGAGTGTATCATTGCTGCATATTATGTCGTTTTTTTTTTTTTTGAAATAATTTCGGAGAAACATATTCTATATATATTATTAATGATATTTTTCACATCTTTACTTAAGAATTTGAAAAAAATATATATGCATTCTTATATTTTTACATATCTCTACATTCAAGGCTTAACCTAGCCTTTTCCTTTCTTTTAAAGTTTTGTTTTAAACATAGTATGGAACTGTATCTATCAATCCTTAGTCTTAATTAAATAAAGCTAAAGCCTTTTGTTTTTTTAATTATATTTATCCTAAAAAAAAAAGATTTTTCCAATTGTCTTGAAGAGGTTCAATATTTTTTGATGTTAAATTATTATGTGTGTCTATATTATGATGAAGCTAAAATAAGTCTTGTACTATATAAAAAAATACTCAAACTCTAAACTTAATAAAATATATAAAATCGGCAGTTCTATACGTCAATATTTATTCTATTAATATAGACTACCTTCATTAATATTTGAATAAACAATCTTAACCGAACTTAAAAGAAAGTTAAAACATCTAGGATCCTGAAGAATTTTTTTTTAACCCGCTTTGGTAAGTTCCAAAGTATATTGGCTTAGTTCTACTTTGTAATCCATTAAATGTGGCACCTTAATATTGTTATCACCTTTAAAAAAAATATCTCTATATTCTTCCGCCTATTTTTTTTTATGTAATTCTTCATTCCCCGTTCTGCACTACGTTCTTTTCCCTTATAAAGCAAACAAATTCCTAAAATGTCTGTGTCCAAAATATTGTTTTACATTACCCCCAATTTCTTTTAATGAAAAATTTTTCATTCATTTTCTTAATATGTTCAAAATTTATAATATCTAATGTAGCAGCGATATTTCAATCAACTACCCAAGTTGTTATCACTAAACTTTTCATCTAATAACATAAATAATCCAGAAGAGTAAGCAAAACCCTAAAATATAATAGAATTCACGTGTTGTTTTAAGATATAATTCCGGCTTTTCGGGCTCGCTTTAGACACGATAGTGGCTTTTTTTTAATGAGATAACGTCTCTTTGTGCTTCAACATGTGGAATATTGATAAGAATGAGCGCCGTCACTAATATTATTATTAGCATACATCCTTAACTTAAAATGTATTTGATATATATATCATGCTTTTATATTTGTTATATATATTGGAGGTGTTTATCCAATAGTCGTTCTTCGGTAAATGTTCTTCAATAATCGTTCTTCGGTGATCTAGAAAATTATATAAAAGATAATAATGTATAATAGCATAAACCTGTAGTGTTTAAAAGGAGTGAGGCAAATAATTTAGATTATCGATAACTTCATGTTCCTTATATATGTTTTGAAATGAGTGTCGAATATTATTGTACAATGTTATTTGCCACTGTATTTATTTCAAGGGTAATTGGTAAAATACCATCTTAACGTTTTAGGAAACTAGGAGTATCCTATTTAAGTATCAAGAGGTAAAATATCTTACTAATGATATATTTTACTATGAGATATTTTTGCTGGAATATTTACCCTCAAGGGATAATCTATTATAAAAAAATCTTATTGGTTCATCATAGTTTATTCTAGAATCTTCCATTCCAGCAAATATAAATTAATTATCTCTTTGAGAATAACAAAAGGTTTGATTAATATTGAAGGTTCTCAATGACAGATTTTTGCTGTTAGCAACAATTATTATTAATAATTTTAGTGAATTAATTTTTAAAACAGATGTATCGATTTCTTTATAACTGGTAATTTCTAGCAAGTCTCTCTTCTACCGACAATTCTTGCTTCTTGGGTACTCTCTCTTTTCACTGTAAAAAGGGTAATACTTCTTATGCAATGTTTTTTTAAGAGTTGTAATTTCGATTTGGTAATTGACTAATATATTCAGGATATAATAATAAAAAAAATTCAATTCTCCATTATTTTTCTGAGTTTAAGATGTTGTATTGTTTTCTGGCATCACCTTTTTCTTTTTTATGAATCAATAACGTCTTTTTGTTAATGTATTATATCTTCTTATTAAAGAATATATCTCAACAATATTGAAAAACGAATACGTAAGATTTTACTCAGAGAAGATAGTCATCTATAGACATATTTTACCTCAAGAATAGAGACTTAATTATTGTTTCAGGTAAATTTCCTGCAATGTACCAAAACGATAGTGTTGGTGAACATTCAAAAGAAAATGTTAATTCAAAAAAGAAAAAATTACTTTGAAAAAGATTATCCAATTGAGTACTGACACAAATATTATAACGGAAGAAAATATCAAAAACCTAAATCATATTAGAGGAATCAAGAAGATTCATAAGGATTTCATTTACGAAAAAAAAACAAATTTCTAAATACCAAATGTAAATCACAAGCAGAATAGTAATGAAGAACAACTACATGACAATTTAAAAGAGGGTAAAATTGAAGATTCTGAAAAAGTAGAATCAGAATATTTTATTATTTTATGGATTTTTAGAACAGTAAAAGTTAGCTGTTTGTTTTGCTATTATTACGTTAAACCAAGGGATTATGATTTGATGGAATATCATATAAAGAAATGTTCCTTCTAAAAATTTCAGTATTATAGAAAACACTAGAGTATTTTTGAATCAATTACTTTTAGTGGACTTATTGGAAATATCTGAAACGTTTCAAAAAATTCAAAAAAATAAAATGATTGTTTTCCTTTATTCAGAGTCACTACAAACAGTTAAATTTTGCAACAGCAGAAGTTGTTGCTTTGGTAGCTCAGTAGGAAGAGCGTCAGTCTCATAATCTGAAGGTCGAGAGTTCGAACCTCCCCCAGAGCATTTCTTTTTTAGTATTTTTGTGTGTAATATCGCGTGATACGAAATGCGAGCGTAATGTGTTTTTCCAATTTTATTTTGGTATATTTTTTTTTTTCCAATACGTTGTCGTCCAGGAAAAACTTATTTGTGGCATATGAACTTACGAGATAATAATGGTATCTTAAGAGGGCTACTCTAGGAAAAAATAGACAACGTGGTGGACAGAGGAGTAGGAAACATAATTATATACTGTTGTTGAAGGAGACCTAGTGGATAGATAGATTACTTTAGACAAATTAGAAGGGGATCCGTTATGTAATACTATATACCTGATCTCTTGCCTTTAAAGTTGTTGCACTATTTGCCTGTCCTCCTCTTCCTCTATAACTATATAATTGTATAAGTAACGTGTGTGGGGGGTGGAAGTCGATTGACTTTTAAAAAAAACTTGTCTATTAATATCAATTCACTCTTTTACCTTTCCTGGTCTTAATTTCGAATCACAGAAGACAAATTTTCAGAATACAATCAACAAAATGAAACAGAACAATTCAACAATACAAACTTTTTAAAATAATCAATTAGCAAGGTATCTTACACATTCTCATTATAAAATACCAGATATAAATGTACTGAGTTCTGCCAGTTATTTTAGCAAATACAAAAAAATAATTGAATATTCACAGTACAGCTCATCAATATATATATATATATATATATCAAGGTAAAAATTATCTAACCAAACTCATTATTTTAACAAACATTATATATGTATACGAGAGTTATAAATTAGATAACAATAATTTTAATAATAGCAAAATTTTTTTATTTTTTTCCCCCCTTAATCTTCATTTATTCTCAAGACAACTTTACCTCTAGCTTTATTACTATTCAATCTGTCTAAAGCCTTTTGGAAATCTTCTAAGTTGTATAATGAATCCAAAGGTGGTATGAATTCTTTCTTAGAAGCCATTTCCGTAGCAAGTTCCATAAAATCTGGTTTTGTCTTTAACATAATAAAATCATAATTAAATTTTCTCCATGGGTTAAAAGACTTAATGTAATTTAATAAAGGAACATTACGAACAGCATCCAATAAACCGGCATTATATTTTGCTTTACCTTTACCTACGATAGTAAGATAATAAGAATTCTCACTTCTTGGTTTTAAGATGGTGTCAATAATAGGGAAGAATTGAGAGGCGCCGACGGAATCAAAGATCAAATCGAATTTCTCACCGTTGAAAGTCTCAGTGACTAAACGTTGAATCTTTTCCAATTCATTTGGTTCATCATATGCAATTAAATAATCGAACCCGGCCATTTTGTTGTATTCGAAGGACTTAGAGTTGCAAATCCCTACAACGGTACCGATTTTCAAATGTTTCTTTGCGATCTGGATCAAGCAATGGGAGACAGCAGTGGATGCACCGTTCACCAGGATCTTTGAATCAGGGGTCCATTTCTGTCCCTTTTCGAACAGGACAGAATAGGCAGTACCAAAGACCAAAGGGTAAGAAGAATTGATATCGAATTCATTGAATTTAGATTTGATGTCATTGTCTAGATAGTCGAAGTTATTCATATGACCGATTGCGTTTTGATTAGATGGGTTGAAGACCAAGTAGTCTGAAAGGGTGCCCTCAGCACCGTATACATATTTGTCCAATATACCATTGATTTTGTCACCAATTTTAAATTTTGGATCTACGTTTTCACCCCTTCTTACAATGACCCCTGCATAGTCCCTACCATAAGTCTTCAAAGAGCTTGAAGTGATCCATTTGTTTGCAGAATAATGAATCACGGAATCCACTGGATTCAATGCAGCAGAATGAATTTTAACGACAATTTCATTTTGGTTATAACAGGTGTCTAAATCCAAATCCTTAGTTGTTAATTCTGGGGGAGTGCTACTGTTAACAAAAGTTACAGATCTTTGTTTGACTATAGATGACATATTGTACAAAAGAAATTCTGATTGTTTATTATTATTATTATTATTATATATAATAGTTTTTAATCAAACTTAGTTTAGTTAAAAACAAAACAAAACACAACAAGTATTATCGAAATTTACATGTTCCTAGAAGTATATAAACACCAAATAGTGGTATATATATAATAAACTAAAGGAAAAGGAGGCAAGAAGAAGGCGGGAGGGTTAAGAATAGAACATTCTAGAAACAAACGAACAAACAAACAAACAAACAAACAAACACTATATGGTATAAAAGGAATCTCACTCAACTGTACCATATGGCAATTAAGAATCCCCCACGCACCTCCATATATATATATATATATATATATATATATAAATACAAGGAGACTCTCATCGCCTCACGGTGTGGTGGAAGGAGGGGGGGGGAGTGGGAAAGTTTTCGGAATTGAGTGTTGTTTGCGGCGGATATTATGATTCCGTAGAAACCCGTGATTTGTACTTTGAATTGAAGTGTTCCTGTGACTTGATTGTTTCTTGAGAATGTATAAACGTTATATATATATACATGTATGTATATTCTAAGATATTCTTTATCCTCATTTGATGATTAGGGTTTGATAACCACCAGTTATACTAAATTTCTAATAATCACATGGTTTGTTGTCCCTCAGAGTTAAATATACACTATCCATATTCTTTCGTATATTTTTTATTTATTTTATGTATTTTTTATTTATTTTTGCTTTGCTTTTGTTTTTTGTTTCTCTCTCGTTCCTGGAAATTGACAAAACCAAAAGACAACAACCGAAAGAAAAAAAAAAATAGACGGGAAACAAAACGAAAAAAAAAAAAAAACAGATTTGTAACAAATGCTCAAGTTTTAGTCGTAAGGTTATAATATATCTTTATTCAACCACTTTGCCATTATTTAACAAAAGTGTTTATATTCATTATCTTTTAAACATATACTACACATTCTTACTAATAGTAATTGAACACATCTTGAAAAATTAAATTATTTTAATATCACTTTTCCTTCTCAGTACAAACATACAAAACAATACAAATGTCTCAAGATCCATTAGCCAATGGTATGGCTAATCTAAGTTTGGAACAGAATGGTCCACAACAACCAGCAAATGTGCCACATGTGGTTAAAAAACATAAAAGACCAAATAGAGCTTATCATATGATCGGTAATGGTATGGGTGCTGCCGTTGGTACTTTTAGTACTCCAACTACTCCAACAATGAACAACTCTGCCACTTTTAATAATGGTATACCACCTAACACTGCTAACCTCGATCAGAGTTTCACTCCTATAACTCAATCCCCTTATTCAAATGTTTCTGCTATTGAAAGCCCACTTGTAGGTTCCACTAGTGGTCAATTCTTTCAACAACCTTCTCGCGTTTCGTCTTCTGCATTCACGCAAACATGCAACAGTTATCAAACTACTTCTCATATCATCGCCACGCAAAGATGGGAAGACCAACTGCAATATTTACAGACCACTTTCGAAACTGCAAACCAGTCCATTATTCCTTTACCCACAACTTCATTTTACTGCGTAGATCAAGGTTCTTCAGACCCTCGTTTGATGCATTTGAGTATGTACAACATACCTGAAGATGAATATCTAAGAAGTGCCACAAAATTACCTTTAGGTCTCACTATTCAACCTTTTGCTCCTGTTTTACCACCAGAGGATATCCCCTTGGTTAAATACATAGACAACATCGTCCTAGATGATGGTACCCAAAATATCAAGGAACCTCTACGTTGTAAAAGATGTCGTGCCTATATTAACCCAGGCTTCAAATTTGGATATGACTCATCTGTTGTCTGTAACATATGTAACGTAAAAATGAAGATCCCAATAGACGACTTCAATACAATGAGTCCAGCTAATCCAAACGGTAATCAAATGAACGGTGTCGAATCGAATAAAGGTTCTGTAGATTTTTTGGTGCCAAAACTTTATAACATTATCCAAAATGTCGATCCTGTTCCATTACATTACATTTTCGTCATCGATGTCACGCTATTAGCAAACGAAAATGGTAGTTCGGTAGCCATGATAGAGGCAGTCAAAAGCTCTATTGAATATATAAAGGAAAATCAAGAAAATTGTAAAATCGCTATCATGGCATTCGATAACAAATTGAGATTTTATAATCTGAGACCAGATTTAGAAGCTGCACAAGAATATATCGTCAATGAAATTAACGATGTATTTTTGCCCCTATACAATGGTCTCTTTGTCAATCCATTAGAATCTGAAAATATCATTAACGATACATTGAAAAAGATTTATAATTTCGTAGTCGGTGATAAGTATTGCCATGCGCCTCAAAGTTGTTATGGATCTGCATTGGAAGCTGCAAAGATGGCTATTGACACAGTGACCGGCAAACAAGGTGGTAAGATTATTTGTTCATTAAATTCTTTGCCAACAATCGGTAAAGGGAATCTATACTTAAAGAAGGATGATGCAATCAAAAAACATTTGAAATGTGATAATGAATTTTATAATCGATTAGCTGAAGATATGTTAAGATCATATATTTCATTAGATTTATACATTACTACTAGTGGCTTTATCGATATGATTACAGTCACCAAACCCGCTACTTTGACTGGTGGTGTAGTCAAGTATTATCCATACATTGTTTCACAGGAAGAAGAGTATTTGTTGAGTAAAGATATGGTAGACGAAATTTCAAAGATCGAAGGTTATCAAGCTATATTGAAGACCCGTTCATCAGCTGGGTTATCTGTAGAGTCCTATTATATGGAATCCGTTGAATATGGTGATCACGACCCAATGATTCCAGTGGTCACTAAAGACACTACTGTTGATGTTCTATTGAAATACGATGATAAATTAAAAGTTGCTACAGATGTTCATTTCCAGACTGCTTTATTATATACAGATATTCACGGTGTTAGAAAAGTCCGTTCTATAAATTGTAATGGTGGTGTCTCTAATAACATTAGTGATATTTTCAAATTTGTTAATCAAGATGTTGTTATGAGAATAATTATCAAAGATATTATTAGAACCTTAGGTTCTTGTGATTTTGTCAGCATCAGAAAGATTATCGATCAAAAAGTTGTAGATATTTTAACTCAATATAGAGCTTTAGTGAGTGGTTCATCATCTACTAAATTGATCCTTCCTGATTCATTAAAGACACTACCAATGTATTTATTATCGTTCGAAAAGAGTAATTTAATGAAACCAAATCATCAAAGTACTAGAGGTAATGAGAGAATTATCGACTTATTGAAGTATAGTATGTTCAATCCAGCCAAGTTAAATTATAAATTGTATCCACAGATAATCCCATTCCATGTGTTATTAGAACAAGAAGATTTAACATTCTATGATGTTAATGAAGCTATGCTTCAAGTGAAAAGAGAAACAATTCCAAATGTTTCCATAAGAGCCAATCACTCCTCTTTAGAGAACGGTGGTTGTTACTTCATTTTCAATGGTGAAATTGTATATTTATGGTTTAATGAAAATACAAATAGAATGTTATTACATGATCTACTAGGAGTTGATCCATCTTTACCAATTAATCAAATTTCTCTATACTTTGGTTCATTACCAGAGACTGGTACCGATATTAACATTAAAGCAGCAAACGTTATGAAATATTGGTGTACTGTGACAGGCCAAACCTCTTTGCCATTGTTATTGTTAAGACCTAATGTCGATCAGTATTATAGTAGTGTATCTTCAGAATTATTCTGTGAGGACAAGACCATTAATATGATAGAAAGTTACGATAACTATTTAGTATATTTACACCGTAGGATTCAGGAAAAGATCTCTAAAGAGGATTATGTTAGAGTGTCAACAAATTCCAAGAATCATGAGCATATCCATCAAAAGTTTGTACAATTTTGAGAATACCCATATATATATATATTATACTGTAAACTTATATATATCATTTAATAATATTTATATTTCCAATCACATTAACTAAACAAGACTGGAAAAGGGATTAGTTCTATGGTTCTTTAAGTTAACTGTATCTCATTGCTTTTTGTGCTTTACATATATATATATACCACATAAACTCATTCATACTTGTTATGTTTATCTTTGGAAATAAAAGTAAATTTAAATAAAGAATTACATAATAACCATGATGTTTTTTTCTTTCAATGCATCTAATGATTCACCCACGTAGAACAACAAAGGGAATCAAATTTTCAAAAGGGGAGGAAGGACAGGAGGGACCAAAAGCAAATCCTTTTAAAACAAACAAAAAACAAATAGTTCTAATATCAAAACTCTAGCATACGATAACTATTCAAAGTCTACGTTCTTCCATTGTAGTCAAGTGAGAGGGATAGATATTAAAAAAACATAATCTCTGGGTTATTTATATTATTTTTTATTCTTTTTTTTTAGTATTTGACATTTTTGTTGTTTGTTCGAAGTACTTGTTAAGAGAGCTTAGGTAGTGATAACTTATGAAATAGTATTTTAATACCGTGAATACGAGAAGTAATATAATATTAAAAGAAGAAACACCTCTTAAACTGAAATCCACTGTATATGCAAACTCATTTGGGGGTGAATTATCTACTAAAGAGACATACTACTATAAATAAAAAAAGAAAAGAATCAAAGTAACTCCTTTTCTAAGAATTATCATCTAAAATCACAAGATGATAAGACTATTATAAATTGAACTAAGATTGAAAATATTTCAAACAGAGTACCTTGGACTCAAAAGGGACATGAAGGAATTTTTGATAAATCATAGTTGATATTAGGGAGATTAGATAAAAAAGCTCTTGAATTACAAAATGATGAAGAGAAAACAAGTTGATTTTTCATTTTATAATAATGTATGCCACATAATAATGTGATGAAAATATAGCATTGTATCAAAAACGTACCAAAAATATAACATTTTTTACTCTCTCTAAATAAAGTATCAACATTATTGGTATACTTTGAATTATCCAACTATATATATAAATCATATATAGATTTATAACTTTTTTTACAATTTTGCTTTTCATATCGTAAAACAATCTTATAATAAACATTGCGTTATTAGTAAAATTTTGGTGCTAGTCGAAGTTAATCTTAAACTTTTTTAACCTGTTATCATTTGGCAAATCTAAAGGATCAATTAATTATGAACAACTACCAAAATATTTTTCGTCATAAGCGTCCATCCAATCTATTTTCAATTAAACCAAATCATTATTTCTACAGGGAAAGTTTTTTTATTATAAGTTTTCTATATATTACCTTTGTTTTTTGCATATGTTGATTTTTTTCTCAAATACTTGTAAGACAGCGGAGTTATAATTTTGAAGACCCACAAGAAGAGGTTTGTTAAAGCAGACATAGATTCAAACTTCAACTTTCTGACAAATAACAAAAAAGACATATAAAAATATACTACTCTATTGTAAGTACATCTACTCAAATACCCTACAGGTTCATACAACCACTTCCCATTTTTTATTTTCAAAATTTTTCATTGTCAAATTAAATGCTTTATTTTGGAATTAAGAATATCAGAAATATTCCCCAATTAATACCAAGATCAAATCATTTTCTATACTCTTTAAGCATTGACAAAAATCGACTTATTATAAAACGTCCAATACACCTTTTCAATTCTATTCGATTAAACAAAAATAATTATAGCCAATTACTTTCATCAAATGAGTACAATTTATTGAATTCTTATAAGACTCAAATAGCTGAGAGACTAGAACCCATATTAAATATTGACAAAAAGATTTTGTATGCAGCTTTACAAAAACCAAACAAGCTAAATGACGGGGACTTGATTCTTCCCCTACCAAAATTAGGTCCAAATATAAATATTTCACAAAATTTACAACAAAATATCAAATCTATTTTACAACGGCAAGACTTATTTGATGAAGTAATATTCAAGGGTAATTTTATTCAGTTTTTTTTCAATCATGATATAATAATAAACAAAACGATTCATGACATACTAAAAATGGGAACACAATATGGGAAAACAAATAGTATTCCATCTAAGAAGATTTTAGTCGAATTTTCTTCTCCTAATATAGCAAAACCATTTCATGCAGGACACCTTAGATCCACCATTATTGGTGAATTTATTTCTAATTTATATGAAAATTTTGGTTGGAAAGTTATTAGAATGAATTATTTAGGTGACTGGGGTAAACAATTTGGAATTTTAGCCGTTGGGTATGAAATGTTTGGGGATTCGTCAAAATTAGAGAAGGACCCTATTGCCCATCTTTTTGAGGTTTATGTTAAAACAAACAAATTGATCGAAAAGGAGAAAAATGGGAGTGAAACTAATGAATCGTTAATATCAAGAAGGGCACAATCATTTTTCAGAAGAATGGAAGACGGGGATTCAACTGCTTTATCCTTATGGAATAAATTTCGTAACCTTTCAATAGAAAAATATGTCCAAATATACTCAAAATTAGGATTATCATTTGATATATATTCTGGAGAATCGCAGGTAAAAAGCCAGTCAATAATCAATATTTTGAAACAATTAAAGGACATGGGGTTAACTAAGGAAAATAATGGTGCAACTGAGATGGACTTAACACCATTTAACAAAAAGCTGGGAAAAGTAATTATATCTAAATCAGATAATACATCACTATATATCACCAGAGATATTTGTGCATGCATTGATCGTTATAATGAATATAAATTCGATAAAATGGTATATGTAATTGCTTCTCAGCAAGACCTTTATATGCAACAACTATTTGAAATTTTGAGACAATTAAAAGTTTTCTGGATAGATAAATTAACACATATAAGTTTTGGTATGGTTAAAGGTATGTCAACACGTAAAGGAAATGTTGTATTTTTAGATACAATAATTAATGAAACAACAAAACGGATGTTAAATGTGATAAAATCTAAAAAACATTTAGAGGTTGGAGAATCAAAAATTTTAAATGTCGCAGAAAAACTTGCACTATCTGCAATTATTATCCAAGATCTGAAGAGTAAAAAAGCCAACAGTTATGAATTCAATTGGAAAAGAATGTTATCTTTTGAGGGAAATACCGGCCCTTACTTACAATATACTCATTCAAGGTTATGTACAATTGAAAGTAAAATCAAAGATGTAATAACCATTGAAAATTGTGAAAATGTAAACTTTTCAATTCTAAAGGATAAGCCAGAAGCAATACAGTTAGTAAGATTACTTAGTCAATATCATTATGTACTAAACAAAACACTGGAGTCATTGGAACCATCTACTCTGGTCACCTATTTATTTACGATTTCTCATCAAATTTCCAAATGTTATAACTCAATGTGGGTTCTTGGTCAGCCTAAAGAAATAGCTAGGGCACATTTGGCCCTATATCTTGCTTCAAGACAAATTTTGTCCAACGGTTTGAGAATTTTGGGAATAGAACCTATAGAAAGAATGTAGCAGGATTATTCTCTCCAATATGAACTCCAAAAAAGTGAAAAAGACAAATGATAAAGATTCTACCGAATTCTCTTATCTGTAATAATATCTGTATATATATCTATTAAATATTAATTGTTACTTGTAATTACATACCTTTATATACCTTATTCAGATTCAAAAAAATTTTTTTAATTTTTATTTGAAAAATTCCATGTTAATTTTCAGTTACACAGTGGACTTTAGCAAAAAGAAATCTATCTTAGTGAAGTAGCATTGCACACAAATATATTTACATATGTAAATAGATATCGGGAGGCAATATAAAAGATCTTATATATTAACAAAAAATACAGCACAAAGAAAGTGATTTTGCCAATACTACTCTTTTTCTGCTCTCTAGATATTTAATGAAGTTAGAAGATAATATTAACTAACCGGAAGGGGATAGACTGTTAGCACCGCCAGAAGATGAAGTAAAGAATAGAGCTGAAGTATCAAGAGAAAATTTTGTGCCAAATATAGTAACTGAGAAGAAAAAAAAGAATTATGTCATCTGGTGCATCTACCGGTCGACCCACTATGAAAAGAAAGAAACACCAAAGGTCATCATCTATAAATAAAAACAATGATCAACCGATGCAAAATACACAAAAAACGTACTGTGCCTCCAACTCCCCCAGGTAGTACAGAATTAGATTATGATATACAAAAATATAACGATGAAGTATTCTCTGGGGCAAGCAAAAATAAAGAAGAAGATAAAACATTATAATATTTTTGTTAAAGTGTTTCGCATGGTGAAATAGTGGCATGCGATGGACCAGATTGCAAATATGAATAGTTTCATTATCCATGTGTCAATTTGAAAGAACCACCTACTGGGAAATGGTATTGTCCTGATTGTAAACAAGAAATGTTAAAAAACAAGTCTTTAAAAAAGAAAGAGAATTAACAAAAAATACATTATCAAAAAATGCAATGCTCTTTGAAAATTTATTTCAGTTGTGAAAATGTTAATTAATCATCTTGGAGAAACTTAAAAGGAACAAATATTCAAACATCAATGCGTATATTCCATGTTTTGATTATTAGAGAGAATTGAAAATACACAAATACTATTTTTAATATTTTACTTTCTTGTCACTATACAGATGTCACTATCTATTGGCAACAATAAGAACAAATCAAATGGACAACTAACATATATATATAACTTGGTTTATTAATGTTGCACAAATATCTCATTGTCATTATTTTATTTTATATATATATAAAATTATAATATGGCACAATTTTGCATAAAAAGATTAAATAGTCACGTGGTTACTTGACATTATTTTACCGAAGAAAAATTAATAAAAAAAAAAAATAAAAAAAATTTTCTTTTCTTTCGAGGCGAAAACAAAGCTTGAAGACAAAGAGAAAATATTTTAACTCATTAAAACGACTGCTCTATTATTAGAGGAACGTAAATATTAATTTTGTACAATGGATTAGTTTACCTCGATTGGTATCAATAAATAATTGGTATATATCGTTCCAAATAAGAAAACACACACAAAAAAAGTTTGGAGCAATATAAAAAAAAATGAGTTTCAGAGGAGGTTTCAGAGGAGGCCGTGGTGGTGCCAGAGGAGGCCGTGGGGGCCGTGGGGGCCGTGGTGGATTTGGTGGAAGACCAATTCAACAAGGTCCACCAGATACTGTCTTAGAAATGGGTGCCTTTATGCATCCTTGTGAAAATGATATTGTCTGTCGTTCAATTAATACTAAGATCCCATACTTCAATGCTCCAATATATTTAGAAAACAAGACTCAAGTTGGTAAAGTTGATGAAATTTTAGGTCCATTAAATGAAGTTTTTTTCACTATCAAATGTGCAGAAGGTGTTCAAGCTACCAGTTTCAAAGAAGGTGATAAATTTTACATCGCTCCAGATAAGTTACTTCCAATTGAAAGATTCATTCCAAAACCAAAGGTTGTTGGCCCACCAAAACCAAAATCTAAGAAGAAGAAGAGATCAGCTGGTGCTCCAGCTGGTCGTGGAGGCCGTGGTACTTTTAGAGGTGGTCGTGGAGGCCGTGGAGGTAGTAGAGGTGGATTTGGTAGCCGTGGAGGCCGCGGCGGTGCTAGAGGAGGTGCTAGAGGAAGTCGTGGAGGTCGTGGTGGCTTTAGGAGATAATATGCACAAATTTTTTTCTATTAAAAAAAATACAGAAGGCTTTATCACGAGTTATTTACATATGTATATTATATAAGATTGGCAAAATGATTTCTTTTATTTAAATATAACTAAAATGTTTACCGCTATTAAACTTTGAGTAACATGAAATAATGCATGAGAGGGTAATAATGATAATAGTAGATACGGTTGATGTAAAATATGCAAATATATAAATAATAATAATTACTATAATAATGTTTTACCATTTTTTTTCTTTAATACTTAGATAGAAACGTCAATCAAACAATGAACCAAAAATATAAAAAAATATTGCTTTTATCTTTTACAGCTTGTACTATTATCTATTTTATCACCTAACAATACTTCTTAATCATATATGGAGTAGAAAAAAATTGTTTAATCTTAGATTTAGCCATTCGTAAGTATAATCTAATTTAACACATGATATTAATCTAATAATGCCTCTAATTTTTTTTCCAATAACCTGAATAGAATGCTTGATATTCTGATTTTGATTGAAAATCTATATCAGAGAAAATTTTCAAAACATGATCATCAATTTGTTCATAATATACTAATGCATCTGCAGAAAATTGTAATAATTCAGACATCACATATTTATTTAATAAAGTTAAAAAGTTATCATTTCTTAAATAAGAACACCATAAATCAAGTATTTATCCGCTCACAAACACACTTGGATTAAAAGTAGCCTATAAGACTAACCTTAAGTATTTTTCAATTTGATTATTATTATCATTAATTTTAAAAACACAAACATAAAGACAACTGATCATATCAACAAATTTCTTTATGATTGGATAACTAGTCTCATTTACGCCCATCTTAGGATCAAATTGTAAATTATCATAAACTTGACCTAAAAGATCCATACTATCAAATACTTTATTAATGACCAATTGATAATGTTCTTCATTCTTGTATGGACGAGTCAAAAAAATATGAAATGAGTCCATGGCCATCGATTGGGCTTTGGGGATACCACTCACAAAACATTGTAATAGAGTGGATAAAACATCATTTTTAATTATGACGTTATTTAATGGCCAACTTAAACAGGTCTGTAAAGTTTCTAATAACCTGGTAACATACTCTGATTTTCTAGCGACTAAAGCATTGTTTAACTCTGTTATCCATATAGAAAACTACCCATTTGGAGTTGCTTTAAAAAGAGGCCATTTTTTCAGAAAACTTATATTTTGCAGCAAATATATCCATTGAAGATACTAACATTACACAGAGAGGTTGAATAATAGTCATTCCTTTTAATATGATCAGATCATCCAATAAGAAAACAGCTTTGAATAATATTTGAAGGATTATCAAAGTCAAGTCTCTAGATGCAGTATTAATTTCCCATAATTCGGTAAAATTAGTATCCATATCTACCCATGATTCCAATAACAATTGTGGGGATTGGTCGGTTCCCTTTAATGTTTCACCCCAGAATCGTTTAGCAACTTTAAATCTAAAGTTGTGTTAATTTTTCTTTAATGTAATGTTGATCCTGTTCTTGAACTCTATAACTTAACACCATGATATGTTTTCTTATATTTATTTTTGTCTATGAATCATACTTATTCCATTGTGTTTTTTGATTGAATCAACTTGTAGACCTAAACCAAAATGCTTTACAATAAAATTGGTCAGATTATTTAAACCGACTTGGTAGCCTCAATAAAAAGACTGAACTTGAAATTTGACAGAATCTAAAAATCGTTGACTTTTCAAACTTTCTTCATTGCTTGAAGTCGAAGTGTACATAACCTCTAAAGCAGAAATATTTTGTGATGTACCTTCTGAATTCACATTTCATAAAATAAAAATGCTACCTTTTTTTTGATTTTGATTTAAATAGGAAGTAAAAGGAATTAGACTCATTTTGATTAAGCAAGAAAAGTAAATAGGTGGAAAAAAAATGAATAAACATAACAATACTTAATTACACCAATTCAATTGAATGCGGAGCTACACTGTAGTCCTTACTAATATGTTTAACAGTCTTGATAAATGATTTTTTTTTAAAAAAAAAAAATAAGTTAGGAAATAATTCTTTTAATTATTTGTATCCTTTTATGTATTAAGGAAAACCTTGAAATATAAATTATGGATCACCCTCAGTAAAGCAACGACCTTTATCATCTTTTCCTAGCCTTTCACCTAAAATACAGTGATTGATCGTTTTATACTCATTATTTTTCATGTTTCGTGTTGAAGTCCAGTTAATATTCCAACAAACTTCAATCTTTTACTACAATAATGATCATTATGAATGGGTGAAGAAAGAAAAGAGAGGAGATTAGATGATTTTTCTTAGCTAAAAAGGAAGTATTCTATTCGAAACTTCCCAAAGAAGAATAACCTTGAAGTTTGGTAAAATTTCCACGATCCCCAAATTGACTTTCATGTACCAATAAAATATTATAATATATTAGGAGATAAAGGACTAAGATAAGATCAGCCAAAGACTACTCATGGCGGTTAAACTCTTTTATTTACTCATTCTAAATAAATTGTATTCTACAAAAGTAAGAAACCCGTTTATATATATATATTTTAAAAAGAGAAGAGTTTAGCAGTCAAGATTTAAAGACTTTTATTTTAGGTCTTACGAAGGAGTCGTGAAATATTTGTTTTTATGAAAATAGATCTGCTAAGTTTAGAATTAGTTATATGATTCTAGCGAACTTTTCAATATAAATATACATATTCAAACCTATTTCTTATTGATACTTGAGATTTTATTAAACAAAAGAAAACAAAGCAGAAATAGATATTTTTTTAGATTTATATAATCTTGACTCACCATGTCCTTTGAATCTTTATCTTAAACGAAATCTTTCAAAAAAAAAAAAGCACGTTATTAATTAATTCAGTGTAATAGCATTTACAGATGAAATAATCAACTTTCAGGCTCCTTTTTCTAGAAAGAAGATTTTGGATATAATTATTAAGTCAGGTAATTTGTATGTATTTGTAAAGAATATACGTTTGTTTAATTGGATATTCAAAAAAAAAAAATAAATAAAATAAATTCGATAAAAGACAATGAAAATGTATTTAATAATTAGAGTTGTTTGTTTCCTTTCATTTCACTTAACGTTGTTTCAAACAATTCTAATAACTTAATTTGATTACACAATATATTTTTTACAATGCAACAATAAAAGAAGCAAGAGGGATAAGCAAACATAAATGACTTTAGAATCCAGTTATTGTAGTAAATAAGTCATAGTATTACACATTTTACCTTATGATTATATTAAGTATTTTTCTGCAAAATTGATAAAGTTGAAAAGTTTTAATATATATACATTTCCCACTAAATAAACCTTTAATTAACTCTACAACAGCATATTCTGATTTCAATTTGTGTGATATATTACTATAATTATGCTATAATATTTTTGAATCTTACTATTCTTAACAAATCATTTTTTTCACCTTTATTTTATTTTACAAAACCTTCGTACTAGAGATGACTGAAAAATCTTTCATGTTCTTGTTAAACAAAGACCATGTTGAAGATCGCCAGTAATAATAACAAATTAGAATATACAGAAAATACATAAAAAGTCTTATTACTAATTTTTTTTTCAAGCCTAAGGGAAACTTCTTGGAATTATCAAGCACTATAAGTTCTTTGTAGCTTAACATCCTTCATGAGGAAAAGTTTCAATTCAAAATGGTAAACTTTTGTCAAAATAAGTATTTTCCAACAAGAAGTAATAAAATGGAAGTACTTAGTTTCTCCAATCCATTTCGAGAATAATATTGTAATTTATTATGTATATGACTTCTTTCTGATATGGCTGTGCTATACAGTACCTTTTTTACGTAGAGGCATAATAAATACAACATCGTTACTAATAGTAGTGTAATATCTTACAAGTGTGTATATATATATATATATATATATAATACCATACCATACCCAGAGCGATAAGTATTGAAGGAAAATCTCATGTTCGAACACCCATACATTTCTGGATCTTTCTTAAAGTATAAAAAGTGGACTGTTTCTTCAAAAAATCCCACCATTCACATTCCTTTTTAGGTAATATTAGGATTTTTCTACTTTCTTGAAAAAAAAAAAAAATGAAAAACACGCAAAAGCTTTTTTACCTTCTATTTTTTTTTTCCAGTTCATTTTGAAAGATGAATTTACTAAAATTTGCTTTTTTATAAAAGAATACAAATGGAAATGTTTTCTATAAAACTCCATATGTTTCGAGTCTATCTTAAAATCTAAAAAAAAATTAAAAACACCGGAACAAACCAATTATTGCAGAATGGCTAGCGGTATGTTTAAGGGGTGATATCCTGTTGAAAACCATTTAGTTATTCTTTAGTTATTCTTTAAGTAGTTGAGATAAGATTAAATTGGCTTATTCATGCTGAGCGTATATTTACATTTGTAAGCATTTGTAAGCCATTTTGTTATCTCAAGTATCAGTACTTATAGTGATATCTCAGAAGGGGTGATTCAACTGTATTATGTGTTTATGCAAATAAATATTTGCTATGCTATCATACTGGCTTATTAAATCTTACTTAGATTTTTTTTTTGTTCATTCCATTAAGTTTTGAGGACTATATTGTAGCTATATACACTGAAAGAACAACTAGATTTAGGTTTTTTTGCCATGGGTTTATTGCTATAATATTATTTAAAATTTTAATACTAACAAGTACCATTCAAAATGTTACCATGCGTAATTTAAATATCTTTTATTTGTTTGATTTTTCGTTTTTTTTTTTTGAATAGTTGCTCAAACTCACGATAACTCCCAAGTTTTTGGTGTTGCTAGAATCTTTGCTTCTTTCAACGATACTTTTGTCCATGTTACCGATTTATCCGGTAAGGAAACCATCGCTAGAGTTACTGGTGGTATGAAGGTTAAGGCTGACAGAGATGAATCCTCTCCATACGCTGCCATGTTAGCTGCCCAAGATGTTGCTGCCAAGTGTAAGGAAGTCGGTATCACCGCTGTTCATGTCAAAATCAGAGCTACTGGTGGTACTAGAACCAAGACTCCAGGTCCAGGTGGTCAAGCTGCTTTAAGAGCTTTAGCCAGATCTGGTTTAAGAATTGGTAGAATTGAAGATGTTACTCCAATTCCATCTGACTCTACCAGAAAGAAGGGTGGTAGAAGAGGTAGAAGATTATGATTTTTCATTTATCTATTTACGGACACATACTATTTTTTTGTTAATATATATATATATATATATATATATTTCATGTTTGTTTTGTATTTTAGATAAATAATATCATATATTATTATAATTTGCTTCTAGTTTTCACTTTTACGTAGAATAGAATTGTGTAATTTTAAATACATATTATATGAGTCTAATTCTAGCATCTGATTTTATTACTGTTTTTTATATGTATTGTATTGTTCAGTGTATACTGACGTTGTTGTATATTGTATTGTCATTCAACGAAAAATTTATTAGTATTACTTCAAACTTATCTGGTAAACATAAAGGCGAAAAAAAAAAAAAAGGAAATGAAATTACCAATAGCACAAATGAATGTATAGATCATTTTTGGATGTTCTTTTTAGGAGCATTGTTCATATATCAAGAAGAATTAATGTAGTCTCCAGATAGATTATTTTTTTTTTACTTATTTTAAAGTTGTTGAAGATATTTATAAGTAACTGAAGTAGCATCAGATAAAAGGGAAGAAAAGATAACATACTAATCTTGAAAGCACATTAAAATAAATTAACAGTAACCTTGAAAATGTTCAAATTAAGATTTCTTATGTTTATTTTTTTTTTTTCTTATTTATAAATACAAAAATTCTAAAATTATATGGTATATATATTATCATTATTGTTACTATTTATAATACAACTTAATTTTAAAATCAATGTAATTTAGTAAACGAAACCTAAGATCTTACCAGAGACATGCTTTCTTCTAGCTTCTTCGTGATCCATAATACCAGCAGAGGTAGTTAAGATAACATAACCGAATTGTCTGGCTGGTAATAAGTTGTCAGTCCACTTTTCAATGTCATCGAACTTAACGTTAAATCTTGGAGAGATAACACCACACTTGTTCAATCTACCAGTTAACTGAATGACAATCTTACCTGATCTGTGGTCGTCGATGTATTCGAATTCACCGACGTAACCATGTCTTTGCATAACTTGTAAAAACTTGATGATGACCTTGGAAGATGGTCTAATTAAAACTTGACGCTTACCGGCTTTTTCAGCGTTGTTAATGGCGTTTAAGGCATCAGCTAAGACAGAAGTTCTGGTCATTTTCGCTCCGATTCGTTTGCTATACGGTCCCTCAAAGCAACACCCAGAATAATACAAACCGCTAAGACATGCCAATGTCTTAGTCGTATTGTATTTAGTCGCTATTTCCTTTTAATCGACTATACACAATATACATCAATATCTTACACTCGTGTGAACGTTTCATGACGTAAGATGTTACCTCTCTAACTGCAGTTCATACACTTCAAGACTCTTCTTACGGGTCTACTAAGAAAAGAACCACACCATCTCGTACCACCTCAGAGGGGATATACTTGAATTTGTTCGGTAGAGTACAGTTTCATTGGAGTAGGCTAGGCATATCAGGAGAACTCTTCATGGGAAACCAGTGGCCCTGCTGCGGACACCTCGGATTGTTTTGCTTTATCATGGGGGGGCTGGGTTTATCTGTGTTGCCTATTTTTGTTTTTTGTATTTACTTCACAATTAATTTCACCGTTTGATTTTTGTGACTTCCGAAACAGGTAATTCAATATTTCCAAATTTAGTTATGTATGGGTCTTAGAAAAGTAGCAGTCATAATTTTGAATATTTACCACTCAGATAGTTTCAAAAATTTCGAAACACTTTGCAAATTTCTTCTTTCTAATAGAAAAATGTTATACCTGAAAAGAGGTACATTCAATTTTTCGTGACACAGGTAGGTATTTTTTTTTTGCTATATATTTCTTGAGTTTTGAATACTTTGTAAGTTTAGTGTTAATGTCATCATATAATACTTTCAAATTGCTAAAAAGCAAATAAAGTTATTCTAACAAAATTTTTAAAGTACCTGATGACTTAGGCAATGATAAATCAGGTAATAAAAAAAAGTATGTATTAAATATATATTAGTGTATATTGTCCTTTCAAAGTTCTCTTGAGATTGGTATAGAAGTGATAAAATAAATGATGGAATGTTTCACTGGCCAAAAAAATCAGGTTTAGGACCAAAATCATCCTCTTGAATGATAGCACCTGTTTTTCTGGTTGCTTCAACATATTGACATTCTTCCGTTTCCAATATTTGACTTGCTGTTGGTCTCTTTCGATAATCTGGTTCAATCATCCATTTAACCATTTTTTCTAAAGATTTACCATCTATCAAGAATTTAGGGACCCACGCAGGAATTTCAGAGATTTGAGATGTTACTCTTAATTTCACAGCACTTTTAGCTGTGTCGACACTACTTATGTCAATGTTATTGATAATCGTGGTATCATTTACATCTTCAATCTGAGTGGCATTTTTATCTAAATATTGTGTATAACCATCGAGTTTGTTCTCCACTTTGGTACTGGCTGCAGAAAATAGTGATTCGGAGTGGATCTCAGTTGAACTCAACCTGCCTGCATCCGATAAATCACCAGATCTTAACTTATGCCATGCGTTCCCATTATCGGGTAATACAACATTTGCCGCAATTTCAACAATCATTAATCCTAATGAAAAGATATCAGCTCTAAAATCATAAATACAATCAGAGATGATTTCAGGGGCAATATATCCTCTGTCTCCCTCATTTTCAAAACATAAATCTTCTAAAGGAAGGTGTGTAGCCATCCCAAAATCAGCCAACTTTAAATTACCTTCAAAAGTGACCATAATATTAGCTGGTTTAATATCCAAATGAACAATGTGGCAGGAGTCATGTATAAACCGTAATGCCAATGATAACTCTACTATAATTTTCCAAATTCTCCAATCTTCTAAACGTCTCTTCTTTGAGATAATATGTTCTTCAAGGAAATTATCCAAATTACCATTTTCATAATAATCAGTCATAATATAGAAGTTATCCATCTCTATCCAGGAACTTAGAAAATTAATAACATATTCTTTGCCCTCTTGATCATCGGATGTATTTGAATTAATTTCAGCTAGTAGAGATATTTCTTGTATAATTCGAGCCTTTGAGTTTTGTTTGTTCGGATGAGAAGATTTAACAGCATATTTACGACCTGTATCAGGTAATGTTACTTGATACACTTTGGAGAATTGTCCCTCCCCAATAACATGAACATCATTGAATTGTTCATATAAATGGTCATCGGGATTTATTGATGAAGTTAACGATAATGCCCGATTCTTAATAGATGCGTTAATGTGCCGTGGCTTTTTCACTGACACATTGCTATTATTTCTATAGATATCATTATCTGTATCCTTTGAAGAATCTACAGTTATTTTGGGAGGATTAATCTGTGAGTGAGATAATCGCTGATTGTTTATTTTGTTTGACAGTTGCCTATTGTCAAAGCAATTTTTACGTGTAGGAGTAGACAAATATAAATCATCTGAACTGTTTGCATCTGAATCACTTGTTCTAACAGGGGAAATATTATTTTTAACTTTCATGGGCAACTTTACAGGAGGTGGAAATTTATGAAAAAATAATACTGAATTTTCGGGGGAATCAACGAGTTCTTTCTCTTTTAATCCAGAATAGTTGTTATCACTATTAATCAAATCTATACTATTCTCTGTCCCATATAAATCATCAGTAAATTGTTGTAAGCTGTTTGTTAATTCTATATTTTTAAAAATAACAGATTCTCTTGATTTTTTAAATTTTTTTAATCTCTTCTTGTTTTGATGGTGATACTGAACTCCCTTGTCATTCTGATCTTGTAAACTGTTAAAATATAAAATATCGTCATTTCCAAATGGAGATCTGCTTCTCGGAGATTCACTCAACGATGGTAGTTTTAACTGTGGTGTAAATATTGATGGGGACCTTGTAAATGTTAAATTGTTATTAATACCATTGATATCGTCATTATTTAGAGTCGTATTATTAGAGTCACGTCTATTTCTAAAATATGGAGATATGTCATTTTCATCTAAATTTGGTGAAAAACCGCTTTTAATATCTTTCAATGGATTCTTTTTAACAGGTGTATTTGGAATCATTTGTTTCTTATTTCGACTATTTCCAGCCACATCCCTATTTGATAATTTTGACTGTAATCCAGTATTATCTTTGAATACAGGTAAATTATCCTCTATTTCTAGAAGAACATGATTCTTTTTATATTTCGATATATTGTTAGCTGGCAATAGATGAGCCTTTAAAGGTTTCTTCAGTAAACCTTGCTGTGTTTTGTCGTCAATCCCAGTGTTATTCTTATTGTCGCTGTTGTGAATTTGTGAATGCGAATCTGATTTCATATATTCCCCATTAGTCAAAATATTGTAATCAGTAACAAAAGGTGACAAGTGAAGTTTAGATGCAGTTCTTTCCAACTTTGGTGTTATTGGATTTTGATCATTTATAGTTGACCATTGGGTATATGACTCATAGATGTGCGAATCACTTTGGTCTATATTACTTCGTAATCGGTGCGTGTGTCTAATATCATGAGACGATGATGCCCCTTGAGATTTAAACATATTTAAGGATAAATCTAAGGTGCCTGTACTTCTAATCATTTTAATATTATTTGAGAATGGAGAAAATTTAAAATTCTCATTCTTAAGAAGACTAATATTTTCATTATGTGATTCAACATTTGTAGTATTAGTAGAATTGTTATCAGTTATTTGATTATGTGAGTTTATACCAGCACTCCAATAATTGCGATTAATGTTAAAATTTAATGAGGAATTGTCATCTCTTTCGTTAATGTTTTTGTTGTTGTCAGCATTGTTATATAGTGGATGTAAATGTAATTTTTGGGACATAAAAAGGAATTACGTTTATGATTTGAACAAATATTCGTGACCTTGAAAATAGTTCTATTCTATTCTAGTTTTTTTTAATCTTTTACTGTAATATGACTATGATATAAATATCTAGGAAATTATGTGTAACCTTCTATTAAATCGGACTAAAAAAACAGAAAATAGAATAATTAAAAATGTGCAATACTAAAAAAAATAGTAGTAATTTGATATTCTATTATTTATATTTATGGAAATGATTTTTATACTGATGTTGTCAATGAGGTGAATCCTACAACTAAGCAGAGAATTAAAGAATTCTAATTTCCCTCCCTTTATTAATTCTTTATTAGTTATATGAATGATTAACTATTGGTTGAAGGTTCAAAAAAAAAGAAAAGGAAAAAGGAAAAAGGAAAAAAAAATAGTGTAAATATTGAATAATGATTGATCAATTGCAACCTTTTGAATATAAAAATCTAAAAGTATTAAACATGTCTGTGAATAAAGGTATTACAGTTATTCATTTACTGAATTGTCTTTATTTATCTGTTTGTTTGTATTCGAAGATGTCAGACACCCAAAACGCGGAAAATAAATGGAATATCGAGAAAAGTCGCGTAATCACAAAAACAACAACAACAACAACAACAACGGAAAATGGAAAAAGATAAGATAAGATAAGATAAGAAAACAAATGTCCTAACTGTCGTGCAGCTTATCGTATACTTACCGATTCAGGTAATTACATCTTTGCATCAATTCGATAAAAGTCCTTTTCCCTTTCGTAATAATAACCTAGTGTCTATAAAACATTAGAATATGATCTTCATACTGATAAAAAAAAAACAAAAAAAAAATTGACAGAACATTCTCCTTCTCTCTTTTCTTTGAGAAAAACACTGTCTTCAAAAGTATCTAAAATATCTGTAATAATAGTTCATCTTAACCCTTCTTTTCCTTCTTTTTTATAATATGTAATCCTTCTCAACATTTATATAATCTCTGACATTTATTAGTAATTGATAGACAACAAAAGGTTATACCCAATTATCATTGGGAATAGTATCCAGCGGTTTCTCCTGTTGTCTTTCTATTCTCGCTATTATTTTGAGTAAAACATCTATATATCGAGGCATATAGTTGAGTCAAGCAATACACTCTTTACAACATAAGGAACATTAAATAAAGAAAGAATTAACAAAGAAACAACGTGATCCGTTCCCTCTCTCTTTTTTTCTTTTTAGGATATGCTCGTATATGGTGATACCATCCACGTTATAATTGAATAACGAATTTCCTCTAATGTTTGACGGAAGAGTAAAAAAAAAAATAATAAAAATATATATATATATATATATATATATATATATATTTCCTTCCTCGGAGGAATGATGAAAAATATAGAAAAGAGAATAAAGAAGGTTAAATTTTGTCTCAGAAGGATCAAGAAACATTATTCACATCATTATTATTATCTTTATTAGATTTACATTATACATCTTTTCTTTTTTAAGAGTCATTGTGTTTCTTTTAAAGGTTCCATTTTTGTTTTTGTTGTTTTTTTTTTCTTTGCCTTTTATTTCCCTCGTACTTTCAATTATTACCATCTACTACGAAGTAAAATATAGCAACAGCAGATTTCATTTGTACCTATATATATATATTTATTAAATTTTTTTTTGAATATCTTCTGTCGTACCATTTCACTTACCAGAATGAGTCAAGAAAGGACAGAATATTTCAGTATTCTTACTGCAAAACAACCTTATGAAGCCACAGAAGCCATCAGAATAAGGCTCTCTCAAGCTAAATTAATAAATAAAGATTTCTACACACTTTTCAAAGACATTGCAGATTTGAAAAAAAATTATGCACAACAATTAAGAAAAATTATTGCAGAAAATGAAGACCTAAATAAACTTTTAGTCAATCAAATGCTACAAACTCAAGTCTTGACTACTGAAGAGATGTCAAACTTTAAATTTGATTCCCTTGGTGAATTAAATGAACTATGGAATGTGCTTATTATCGGCTTAAAGACTGATTTACATTTATCTACTGAATTACATAATACTTTAGATAACCAAGTGGTTCAAAATTTGAAAAATTCCACAGAGAATGATCGTCACTGGTCCGAAAGCAAACAGTTACACTCTAAATTGAGTAAGATTGCTGCTAGTATCGATTATTATCAAAGAAAGGGTGATCAATCAGGTAAACTGGATGCTGCAAAGACACAGTGGGCCTCTGAAGTTCCATATTTAGTGGAAGTATTTGAAACACTTGATTATAATAGATTACAATCAATTAAAGATTGCTTATTGTCGTATCAAAGTGGCTATAGTGATTATTTGTCTGCCATTACAAATGATTCTGAAAAATGTATGGCTAAATTTTTGGAGTTCGAACCTAAAAATGAAATTGATCGTTTCGCTACTGAAGCTAGTAAATACAATTTCATTTTAAGTAATGTTCGTCAAGGTGATTCAATTAAACAAAAGCAACAAACTCAAAGGGACAGCGGGAAGCAACAAAGCTCGACTAATAGTTCATCAAAAGATAAAAATAGGAGAAGTACATTGGGTGATATCGGTCATCGTTTCACCTCTTCTTCTACCGTTGTGCATCATGATTTAATGAATAACGAATTCTCTAATCCAGATAATAATAAAAGTTTAAAGAACAGGAAATCGTCTCATGGACTAAGATCAAGAGTTGGATCAATCTTTGGTAAAAAATTCTTAAATAACAGAAAATCCCAAGTTTTTAATTCCAAGCCTGTTGTTAATTCTATCACTGAATCACCAAATTCAAGTACAACTGATCTGAAATCTACATATAGTAACAGGTCACGTCCTTCAATGCAACAACACCAACAACAGTATCGTAACTCTTCTAATAGTATTTCTTCAAAACCTTCATCAATTCCTAAACCAATTTCTCCCGCTAAAAATGGAAAATCCAATAACACTCAAATGTCATCTGTTCCAGAAGTTATTCCACAGAAACCACAAAAAGATATTTCTGTTGAACCTGAGCCACAAAAGGGAAATACTTCTATTGAAGATAAAAGATTATCGGCTCAAAATATTCAGGAAGCAATTCCTGAATCTAAACCTGTTAATGGTTTTTCAATAGCTCAAACACCTTTACAACCACAAAGAAAGAACAAACCTTTACCAGTTCAACCACAACAACAAATACCACCTTCTTCAGAACAATCTTATGATGCAAACGAAAATGTTTTAAACCATACTCAAGCTCCAGCGGTTCCTCCTTCTAGAAAGCAAACTATCAACAGGCAACAACAATCTTTGACGCCTGCACCCATCAAAAAAGACGGTGTCCTCCAACAACAAGAACAGCAAAACACATCTTTGTTAAATCCACAGATAACTGGTGAACTGACACAGTTACACCCACAAAATACAGGTTCTTCTGCATCTGTAAGTGGCCAGTCTATCTTCCAACATGATACAAAGGATATTGGTTTCTTTGGCTTGAATGCAAGTATTGCTGAAGTTATAAATGCTACTTTCAAAGAAGGAATTTTACAAGAATCTCAATTAATTGGTGAAATTGCATTAAACTATGTTTTGAATCCAAATATTAATGGAGAATTGCCAGTAGGAATTAATTTAAAGATAAACAATGCTGCTAAATTTGATAAAGTGATTATCAATCAAGCCTTTGTAGAACAAGCAGATCAAGAGCATTTCAAGATTAACCCACAATTTATTGATTCAAGGGTTCTAGGGGCAATTAAATATTCAATTAAGGATCCTTTGGCACCCGTTATTGTTCATCCAATTTGGAAATTTGAACCACATCAAGCTAGTGTTGTATTAAATATTAAGATTGCACCTTTCGTTCCAGAAAGAATCAGGAAATTGGTTTTGGAAGATCTTGTTGTGTTTGCATCAATTGATGGTGCAGAAGCCACAAATGCTTTATCTAAGCCTCAAGGTTCATTCAGTAAAGAAAAGAAAAGAATCACTTGGAGATTTAAAGAACCCTTGGTATTGGATAGAGATTCCAATGATACAAGATTAATAGCTCGTTTTATCACAAATGGATTGGCTCATGAGTCTGAAAGGGGTATTTCTATCAAGTTTATTCTTCATGAACAAACAGGTGAAACTATTGCAGTTGGTAGTAGCATATCATTGGAAGATCAAGAATTGGATGTGGAGAATCCATTTGGTGGCGAATGGAAGACTGTTTCCAGTAAAACTACCTTAGTTGCAGGTAATTATATTGGGTTAGCCTAATGCTGATCGAAATTAAAAAAAAAGGACACATTTCAAAGTTGTAAGTATATGTTGATTGTATTAATATATTATTATTTGTTTTTTCTTTATCCTGTATGTTAGGTTCTGTAATATTTTTTGGAAAAATAAAATATACTCTTTTCATAATTATCTAATATATATAAAATAATAAAAAGTTTTGTTAAAAACAAAAAGAACACTAGTGTTTGCTTAAGTAGATTAAAACAAAATAGGTAGTGCACTAATAAATTATATTAAAAGTGTGTGTGTGTTCATTTACTAGAAACATTAATGCTAAAAAGGTATGTGCAATATTTTAAGGTTTAGTTGAAGATTTTACTTATATTTATCATGAAAAAACAGGTTCAAGTTTTGTTCTCAAATGTTTTATAGTGGATTCCAAGAGCAAGTTAAATTCAAGAGCAATTGTTATTGGTAACTGTGATCTTTTTTTTATTCTTAAAAAAAAGTTTGTTTTCAAAACAGTCTTTCTTGAAATTTTTAAATGTTCAACAAAACATTGAAAGTATACCTATACCAAAAAAAAAAAAAAAAAAAAAAAAAAAATAAATATATAAAATGTTGAAAGATCTTTTAAAGGCAATTTTTCCTGTATGTTACTTTCAATTCAATTAAAAAGTGCTAAAATGGAAGGTTCTAAAATAAAATACGATGAACCAATAAGATTTTAATGATATATGGTCTCATGCTAATATATCTTACAGCAAAAATATCTCTATAGTAATTTTATCATTAATATGATATTTTACTCCTTGATATCCAAATAGGATACGCCAAGTTCCCTAATACTTTTACGTGAAAAACTAGCAATTACCCATGACAAGAATCCAGTGACAAATATTAATTTACTATAATATTCAATACTTATTTCCAAACATACATAAGGAAAATGAAGTTTTCGATAATCCAACTTATTTCCTGACTTCTTTTTACATAAGAATATATTTTTTACAGCACATAGATAACTGAAGAACTTTAACAGATTAACTTATATATACTAGAAGAACATATTCAACATAAATTATAGATATAATAATTTAAGACATATAAAAAATATATTTTAAGTGAGGAATGTTTGCTAATAATAATATTAGTAAAGGCGCACATTCTTATCATTAATTATATATATATAACAAATTAATTTATACAAAAATATACCTTAAGTTAAGAATGTTTACTAATAATATTATTAGTAAGGGCGCTACGACTTATCAAAAAAAAAGTGCTTAAACATAACACATTTCTTAGCAATAACTACAAAAACCAAGTTAATATATCCACATTTATGGATTCCAAAAATATTTTCTACTAAAAGAAAAAAAAAATACAATGTATAAAATGTATCGAAGTATATTGTTAATTCAATGAAAGTCTTATGACTTGAGAATAAAGAAAGCTTTTCAAAGAAAATAGTGGGCAAAGTGAATTGGTGTTCATTCTCTTTTAATATTTATTATATTTTAAAATTTTTCAATTTGTCTAGACTTTTCTAATAAGTTCATTTTTTAATAAACACAATATCTGCTTGTTTATGAGTATTCTTTCCCCCCCCAAGATGCATATATATATATTTGTATATTTTCAAGAATGCGTATACTTATGGCACAAATTAGTTTTGCTATATCAAATACCAATTGTCAAGTAATTAATGTTGTTGAATCCAAAAAGCAATTTTAAAAAATTAACATTAAATAACAAAAATTAAACACTGGTTTAAGAGTTGATTAATATATAACAAGGAACTCTAATAAAATTATATGTTTGTATCTAATTTCCATTTGCTTTAAACAGTATCTAAAGGCAACTCCAGGAGATCAAAAAAAATTAAAAAAAAAAATTGAAATTTTAAATTTATATCATTTCAAACGATTAGAGTACCTAACAGACCAAAGAGACGAAAAGAGAAGAGAAGAGAATAGAAGAATTAATAATCGTTGTTGAAGCCTATGTGTAGAAAATAAATACATTAAAGATTCCAAACTAACGTACGTCTATTAAAAGATAACAAAACAAATTGTTACTTTCCCTAATAATCAACAAGAAGAAATATATAAACTACCTAAATAAGACAAAAATGCAAGCACCATCAGCTGTATATACTTCACCTTCACATCCTATTAAAAAATTTGAAATTGACCCTAATGACCCGCATTATCAAACCACCAACGGAAGAACCACAGGTCCGAGTGACTATGTTTTAAAGGCAGGACAAATCGATAGAGATAAACCATCAGATCCAAAGATGGATACCACAAACCCCGGCATACCAACTTATTTGAGTCAATTAAGGATGCAATTAACAGGTTTACAAGATGATATCAATGAATTCTTAACTAAACAGATGGAAAATGCAAAGAACAAAAGAATCAAAGTTGAATTTGATAAAAAAGAAAAGAGCAAACTAATGAAAGGTGACCTTAATGATAAAAGTGAAAGAGAGGACGATGACGTTTATTGAATAATTATAAATTTAGTTATTATTTATTATTAATTATTAACATCATAGTGATATATTGGAGCAAATTCATTTGGCCCTATTTTATTTTATTTTTTTTTGTGTGTGACTAATATTTGCTTTTTGCAAAATAATTAAAAAAGGTTCTCAAGTGTCAATTTAATATACATATGCACATAGATTTGAAATATTTCACTTATAAAAGAAAAAGGAAGTAATGATATTCATTCATATTATTAAAAAGCTGGACAAAATCTATTTTTATCGATATGTAATACTATTTGTCATTGTTAGATATTTTATCAAAATTAGTTGTCTTATGTCGAATAAAATATTTATTATGATATTAAAACTATATGAGCATTAATATATTTCCTTTATATATTTTATATATTATGAAGCTTCTTTTATAATGGTATTGGATCTAGAAGCCGTATTCATTTCCATCATTTTCCACGATGAGTTAAAAATAAAACACAATGTCAAGTGCCACAAATTCCCCCATGTCAAATCTACCTTTAACAAATGAATATTGTAATAATATAAACAAGAATAACGTAATCAACAAATTATTACGTATAAAATCAAATTAAAGAGGCACTTGTATAATACTGGACCTTTTAAACAATTAATATAATTCGGTTGAGTTATTTACAAATAGAAAGAAGAAAAGAAGTCTAGACAACATAAAATAACAGTATACAAAAATTGAACCTATGTAATTAAAACATTTTATTTTATTATAATTGTTAGGTAACAACAAGTTAGTAAAAGTGTTAAAATAATTTAGTAATAGTTCTTTTGTATTATTAAAATTACCATATGCTTTTATTAGTTACTTCTTAATTAATTTTTTGTTTGCTTGTTTGTTTCTTTAAAATAAATCTTTTTTTTTTTTTCATTAAAGAAATGCAGATATTATTGTTCTTTCAGGTTGTTTCCAAAAAACAAGTGTCACCAAGAATTCATACTCTCCTTTTCATGGTATATATCAAAAAAAAAATTCCTGCATCAAGTAGTCTCTTCTTTTCTTGAGTGGAACATGCTTCATAGATGTCAGAGGTTTATACATTTCAAAACTAGAATTCATTGGTGATAAAAGATACATTATAAATCCTGAAGATAAACTATTATCTGATGATGAAAAGCAGAAAACAGTAAGTCAAACAATGTCAGTGAAAAATTCTTTTCGGATCATGCCAAGTTGGTTTACCATAAAAATCATAGTTCAGCGACTGTAATTGTCACATTAATCGATTTTGAAAAAATTGAATTGAATAATTTGGTTAAAATTGTACAAAATAGGATGAAATATACACAAAAATGTAATAATCACGGTTACATTTAGATGGGCCCAAGAACTTATTATTTTTTTAACTAACCGAAATTTGGCAAACAGTGATAGTTTTTGTAATACTTTAAATATGAGAGTAGTTTTGAACTCCTTCCCTAACATTAAAAGATTTTTTCTTATTGAGGAGAAATTCTTAATCGCAGACTTTAAATTGTCTGTTGAAGTCAACCTTTTGAATTCAAAGATTTTAGATGTGTCTCTATCAAGAGATACTCCGATATCACCAATTTTTATTATTAAAATTTACAACAGTTTAGATTTATTAAGTATCAGTATTGTTATCCCACATACCAATGGAAATAATAGATTGACATCTACCTTTGCAGTTTTAATGATATTTATAGTAAAGCTCTTCTTGAATATATCAACGATCCCATTAATGAAAGATTTTGAATGAAAAAGCGTCGATCATTGTATTGATCAAATACTTCAAGTACATCCAACACTTTTAACTAAAACAGGTATAGTTCATCAAGAAACTTTTTGTAGTAAATATGATACAAGTTATTTGAGGATTGAAGAAGTTAGTACTAAGCCCTATAATGAGAGCGATTTTATTGTGAATTTTCCAAATTACAAAAGAGATAATGCATGTAATAAAGATATCACATATCTTTACAATATATTAAAGAAACAATAAAAATAACAACACCCTCAACCGCATTGACATGATTTTTACTCTTCTTCCACTTTCAGAAAGAAAAATAAGAAATGATATAGAAGAAGGATACTATTACAAGAATACTATCAATTCGTATTACTGTGTTTTCAAAATATATATATCACAGGTCACAGTATCCGTTATTTACATGTATTTTATTTTTCAAAATATATTGAAATCTCATAATATGTAATACCTATATATATATTAGCCTTTCTCAATTCTTGGATATAAGTATATATGCAGCACAAATGTTTCTTAATAAATCAGCTTTGTTTACATCATGCGTATCCTCCACCTCACCCCATTTTGCTATTTGATGGATAGTTTCTAAAGAAGCTAATCTTTCAATCTTTTCGATATCACATTTCAATGAGATATCCAATTTTGTGTTAATGGCATTTTCATATAATAAGATCCCACATATAAACGATTTAGTTATCATAACTGTCTTTTCGAACACCGCAAGGTTCCAATATGATAATGTTTTTAAATAATTTGTGGCAGCTTTCCTAATAATATCAATTTGAACATTGCTTCTTAACCCATCAATATCTGAATCTAATTTTCTTAACTTGAACTTTTCCCTCTTTAGTTCTGATTGATTTGGAAGATAAGTGAATAATAAATCCTCGATTCCATTAATAATTGGAAGATATAAAAAATCTTGTTCCTTTCTTAATTTTCCCTCTAATTCTTCTTTTGGTGCAAAGACTAATAACGTATCTGTATCCAAATATTTTAATAAGTCTTTAATAATAATGTCTCTATTGCCATTACATTTAGATATAAGTTTTGGATCTACGCCTCCTTGGTAAGCAGCCTCTAAATCGATACATCTTGATGTTAACGAAGTCAATGGTAACGAGTATGATTTCGATGATAAACTTTCCAAGTTATTCCATTCATTTTTCAATAGATACGCTAATAACAGTTGATCGTTTTTTACTTTCAACTGATTCCCCATCGGGGTTCTAATTGTCTTATAATCCATTTGAATATGTATATAACCGGGCTCGACATTACTGTTCAAATTAATATTTTGCCAAAATTTATTTCTTGTCTTATTCAATTTACTAGTCTCTGTCGCTAAATTACTTTCAACGGATTTATCAATCCCTATTGGAGTTGACACATTATTCTTCCTCTTTGATTGGAAACATATCTGAGAAATATGAATTCGTCGTAATGGTATTATGATTGCTGACACTTTATAATATTTTGCTAATATTTGAGTATTCTTAGATAACACAGTCTTCAAATTTTGTCCTACCATTTTATTTTATTTTATTTTATTTTTTTTTTTTTTTTGATCCTAAAATTGAATAAAGGGTTCCCAATTCTTCTAGTTCCCTTACCTTTACTTCCTCTCTCTGCTGCTTATTCAATTTTGTTATCTTTCTTTTTTTTCTACCAGAACTTTAAAATGTTGGTATCTAAATAGCTGTGGTTAAAAAAAGCTCAACTACTAATATATCACATTTTATAGTTTACATCTTCATTGGTCTTTCACTTTTTTTTGCCAATTACCCTTTATCCATATTCGAGAAATATTTTAAACTCTTTCAAGAAGAACAATTTAAAAATTAAAAAAAAATTTAAAAAAAAAAAAAAATTAAGATAGAGAAGAAAGTAATGGATACACACTTAAAGAAATAAATAGAAAAAATATTGGAAGAGATCATAATAAAAAAATACAAAAAGTTTGATTGAATTACTTCCATATACCAAGGTATAAGCTGAATTGTATTTTATACTTATCAATATTATATTTTATATTAATTTTTATCATTTTCTTTGGTTGTGTGATTTCACATATAAACACATAGAAAGCAAAACCAAAAAATATATAGAAAACATATAGATAAGAAAATAACACAATTATTAATCCTACCTAATGTCAACTCCAGATCTTTTTAAAGAAATGTCCAATAACTTAAGGGATTCCAAAACCCAGTTAGAAGTTGTGAACCAACAATTGTTACACCTTGAGAGACAAGATAAAATTGCACAAGTTACAGAAAAAGAATTAGAATCATATCCTGTAGATACTATATGGAGATCCTGTGGCAAAGCCTTCATATTACAAAAGAAGAGTCAATATATTGAAGATTTACATGAAGATGAAAGTGCATTAAGGGAACAAATGAAGAACTTAAAAATTAAACAAAATTACTTAGAGACAAGTGTAGAGAAGACTGTAGCTAGTATGAAGAAAGTTTTGGAGAAAACTAATGTCAAAGTACAATAAGAATAATATTTATATAGATATATGTACATAATAGTCCCTATTTAATTAAAAACCTGTCATTATTATACTGAACTATAACCGTCTCTTTCAAATGTCATTGATCTTGAACCAACGATTTTGTTGATTACTTCTTTACAGAAACTTAGTAATGAAACTAATAACTGTACAGAACGATCAGTAAATTCCTGACGGCAATCTTCTAAATTTCCTCCAATAGTATTCATATAAAATATATTAAGCAAATAGGGAAAAGTAAATAGTAATGCAAAAAGGAATAACTAAATGAGCCATTATAAACTTTTTCCATTTTTCTTGTTTTCACCATCTTCACTGTTGTTTTTATTATTCGCATTATTATTATTTCCTTTATTGCTAGCGTTATTATTATCAGCATCATTGTTATCATTTCATGCATGTAGGAGGACCCTTAATAGATAGATTAGTCTCCTCTTTAAGTCAAAAACTTTCAATAATTTTTTATATTATCGAATGGCACCCACCTATCCAATCAATACTCGCATTTGAGTTATAGGATCACCATTTTCTAGATCTAATAGTAATATATAAGTTTTATTCATCGTCATTAGCATCAATTTCAAATGCCAATCTATTATTAAATTCAATAATTTCCTTTGTAATACAACATAAAAGGTCGTTTCTGTCATAATTATTATAGGATCCAAAATTATATATATTTTCTTTATAGATGTTTAACCATCATGACTCAATAGTTTTATTTGGTGGGATATCCTACTTAATTTCCCCTGTAAAAAAAAAAAAAGAATCTATTAATTTATAATTTTGTAAGATTACATGATTACAAACAGTTAATAGCATTAGCACTAATAAAAATAGTAATTAGCTATATTACTTTGGACAGATGCATAGCTCACCTATGATTGTTTATATTATTTCTTTATTTTTTTCTTGGGTTGGAATTTTCTAGTTTAGCCACAAATTACTTTAGTTAAGATGGCTTAATGTTTATTCCATTACAAATCTAAAATACAACCAAATTAATAAGAAAGTTTCTTCCCTAGTTTTCTAACTCTTTTGTTACATTATTATATACCCTGGTTCATACAAGAAAACACTGTATTACCACGAAGAAACTTCAAAAGAATGTATAGAATCATTTCTTAGCTTGAATAATTCCAATACTCTTCTTCCAATGTATAATAAAATCTCCTCTATCTTCGTGATCTTTAAATCTTTTTTTTTACCCATAAAACTTGGCAGTTTTTCGCGACTGTTAGATTTAAAGCATCAGTACATCCCGTATGGTTATTTTTTCCCATTTTTTGTTTAAAAAAACAGTCTTTATCCGAAACAGGAAATCTCTTCGGATATTTGTTCAAGGAGAAAACGAGCGTTGGGCAGGCACACGTAAATAAAAGATAGAGAGTGTGAAAAATTCGCTGGGCTCAGGGAGAGACTCACCTTGAATGTGTAGTTTTGGAAAACACCCCAAACCATTTACCTCTGTCTGTAATATGGAATCATTTCCCAAAATGAATAGACAGACAATCTTTGGTAAGTCAGTAAAGTTTCATTGAGGCGGAATGATGCCTCTTGATCTTAAACCATCTCCTTCTAAAATTACTATGCTGCTTGTCTATAATCCCAGGATTTCTTTCTAACTGTAGTAACTTCTTCCTTTCAGCTACGGCTTAGTAGTGAGCAATATTGTTAATACTCAAATTTTGTATTATGTGTTATGATGATGATGAAGATAATGAACTGTTTCAATATGGTTAAAAGATAGGTTACATTCAACACATAGAAACTTTCAATACTTTAGAAAAACAGCTTGAAAACACCCATATTGATCAAGATGGCTAGATACGGTGCTACCTCCACTAACCCAGCTAAATCCGCTGCTGCACGTGGTTCTTACTTACGTGTTTCCTTTAAGAACACTAGAGAAACTGCTCAAGCCATTTCCGGTTGGGAATTAACCAAGGCTCAAAAATACTTAGAACAAGTTTTAGATCACAAGAGGGCTGTTCCTTTCAGAAGATTCAACTCCTCCATTGGTAGAACTGCCCAAGGTAAGGAATTCGGTGTTACCAAGGCTAGATGGCCAGTCAAGTCCGTTAAATTTGTTCAAGGTCTATTACAAAATGCTGCTGCTAACGCTGAAGCTAAAGGTTTAGACGCCACCAAATTATACGTTTCCCACATCCAAGTTAACCAGGCTCCAAAGCAAAGAAGAAGAACTTACAGAGCTCATGGTAGAATCAACAAGTACGAATCATCTCCATGCCATATTGAATTAGTCTTAACTGAAAAGGAAGAAACTGTCAAGAAGGCCGCCGAAAAGAAGTTAGTTAGATACACTTCCAGACAAAGAGGTAGAATTGCCGCTCAAAAGCGTATCACTGCTTAAATAGTTTAATAAATATATTGTTATTATTATCATATTAATTAAATATAAAATTTAAGTTTTAAGTCAATATCATTTGTTTTTCGATAAATCAACGTTTTTTATACAAAACACATTGTTTGTTTGTTTTCATAAGCAAGTAGTGCTTCTTAGTAAATTCTCGACATATGTGTTTTTTGTTTAAAAATACTCCGTATATCAATGATTGTTTTACTTCAAACGTATAAGAATGTTTCCAAGGTCTCAACATATTGTTTTTTTTTACTTCTTCTTTTTTTTATTTTTTTTACAAATACCCAAGTTCTAAAAGTAACATAGAGAAGAAATTATTAGTTTATGTCAAAACAAATATGAATATGGGATTCCTGACAGTCTCACTCATACTTCTTCATAGCTTTAATTTTTATAATGATACCTAAAAATTGTATGTGCTTGAGTCCAACAATGAATTGTTTAACATAATATATCTTACTGTTTGTTCTACGGTACCTCTTGTTGGGAAAAAGATTACTACATCTAAAAGGGTGGAAATACATGAATATCTTGTTGTAATAAAGTAAATATACGGTATTAAAAAATCTAATTAGTCCCGTAAGTGTGAACACTCTCATATCTAATTATCCATATATATCATAAAGATAAAGAAGGATTGAAAGATGTATATACTAAAAAAAAATTTGATGTAGGGGAATCCCTTAGCAAAAGTAATTTTTAGAAAAATTTAAAATTTAGAATCCCGATATTGATAGATCCATGAATATAGAACGAATATTAGATTTATTTTTTAGGACAACCTGTTAGGAAGATTTATACTGAACACCGAAAAAGGAAATTATAAATGGTAGGGTAACGATAAGTTACACATAATTAAAAATATAATATGATACGATAGGATCAACATGAAATAACCTTGGTGGCTGTGTGAACTCGTCGTAACACGGAATCTCATTTAAGAGGAAGTATTTCTGTTCTAGTCACTCTTTAAGTTTACCATAAACCCACTTTACGTTCTTTATGTATCTTATATAGAGAAAGTGAAGCTAATAACAAGCTTTTAAGGTATATAACTCGTTAATACATATTTAAAGTATTTTCTTAAGCGAAATATATCTTACATTTGGTAGCGTTTGGTTACGATCAGACACGACAAATAACAAAGAAATACCTAAAATTACTAATTAGCAATGTCTAATTTAATTGATCCAACTAATCCAAAAGAAGTCTTCGAGTCTTCTGCCGATAAGGAGATGAAGTCCAAGGCTTTCAACAATAATAATCACTCTTCCAAAGAGGGGGAGAATGAACCTGCTGTTACTACTGATGCCCAATTAATGAATTCGGAGCCCCTAGTAATGGACAAGAGTTCAGACCAAGAGTCAAATAAAAATTCTTCCCCCGTGGAAACAAAAAAGGGTAAAAGCCACCTTGATCTACCATTCAAAGCCTTATTAGAGCTTTGGGAGACTAAAGAGCCAGGTCCTGACCGTGACTTCATTGAATCAATGATGAATAAAGTTATTGATCGTATGGGAAATGCGGCTGAGACTACATCAAAGTCAAAGGATTTTGAAGAACATACAGATCGTATGCGCAAAAGAATAGAATCATTATTAATCGATTCAAACAAACTATCTTATGAAGGTAGAAACACAATACCAGTTAAAAAATGGTTCGAAGATTTTATGTGGGTTGTAGGTGACTATGATGTTACTGGTAGAGAAGCTGTAAATATTGTCAACCTTGCTTTAAAGGATGATGCTGCCAATTGGCTAATTAAAACAGCTCGAGACATGACCGACATTGAATCTAAGAACATCAGGTTCTTTGCTGAATTAGTAGTTGTGAGATACCTTGTTAGTTGATTATTTTATTTTGTTTTATTTTGTTTTAATTTGTTTTAATTTGTTTTATTTTATCTTATTTTATTTTGTTTTGAATTGATTTGTTTTTATTTTATTTTAATTTGTTTTGTTTTGTTTTGATTTGTTGATTTGTCTTATTTTGATTTGATTTGTCTTATTTTGATTTGATTTGTTTTATTTTGTTTTGATTTGTTTTATTTTGTTTTGATTTGTTTTGATTTGTCTTATTTTGATTTGATTTGTTTTGTTCTGTTTTGTTTTGTTTTGTTTTGTTTTGTTTTGTTTTGATTTGATTTGTTGAGTTCAATTTATTTCGACTTAATTTGTTTTGATTTGTTGAATCCGATTTATTTTGTTTTGATTTGTTGAATCCGATTTATTTTGTTTTGATTTGTTGAATCCGATTATTTTGTTTTGATTTGTTGAATCCGATTATTTTCTTTTAAGTTGTTGTGTTTTGTTTTAATCTATTGATTTTAATTTGTTGGAGATTATTTCATGTTGTGAATGTGTTTATTTTGTTTTGTCTTATTTTGTTGAATTTTATTTTACGTTATGAATTTGTTATTTTATTTTGTTGAACTTTGTTGCTTATTGTAAAATTTTTGTTTCGAGATTCGAAAATAAGATGAGCAAAGGAGAAGGAATAAATGGATATAAATAGACGAGTTTTGATGAAAGTCAATTCACTTCCATCTCCACCTTACTTATATAGTTATATAGTCATATAGAAAGAGGACAACGAAATAGTGAAGTATTTTATAGGTTAGAGACTAGGTATATAGTATTATATAATAGTTCCTCTCATAATTAGTTTAATTTTATCTACATATATTTACCCAGGTCTCTTTCAGTAGTTGATAAACTACAGGGTAAAGAAACCGCAGAATTTCTGGTCCAAAGTATTCTAGGTACGAAAATAAGTAGTGCTGAAGATATTAGAAATATTCGTAAGATCTTTCATGTGTTAGACGACGGGTATTCAAGAGACCAAGAAAGAGCTGGTATCGTTACATTTTTATTGCCTGATCATATCAAAGCTCAATACTCTGCTTTGAATCCAAAGCCATTAGATGAGTTATTAAGCTGGTCAGAGCGTTTGTTGACAATGGAACAACCAAAAAAGATTAAGTCTAAAGAAGACAAAAAGGGTAATAATAAACAGAATAGCACTGGAGGTAAGAAGAGGAAATTTGGCAAGTCCGAATGTACTCATAAAAATCATTCTCCAAGTGAGTGTTATTTTCTACACCCAGAGAAGAGGCCCAAAAAACAAACATAACCAATAACTCGCAATTAAAAACGGTTGTGATTTAAATTTAGTTTATTGTCTAAGTATTGAAGATACAGAATTACTGGGTACTTCTCCTACTACACTTTTAGAAGTCGGTGATTTATGTATTAATGCAATTATTGATACAGGTGCTACAGCTAATTTTATATCTTCTATATTTTATAATAGTTTAATTAATTTTAATAAAATAATTGAATTTAAGACTTTAGCTAAACCATTGATGGTTAATGTTGCCAACGGCAATCCACTTTGGGTGACAGAAATGTTGTCCTTTAAATGTCTCGTAGATTCAGAGAAAGTCATTATAAATGCTTTCATAGCACCCTGGCTAAAAACAGAGTGTATTTTAGGGGTTCCATTTGTACAACAATATAGTGAAATTGCAATTCCCGTAATATCACAAGAAGTTAAATTAATAACTTCACAAGAATATTTCAAAGTAATTAGTGCAACAGAGGCTCATAGAGAAATCTCTAAATCAGGTACTCATGTACAGTTATTTTGGATAAGCACAAACGATCATGTTTCTGAAAACTTCAATGACATAAATACTCAGGAAATTCTAAAAGAATTTTCGGATATTATTGTTGATAAATTACCGAACGTCCCTCCTACTGAAAGACCTATAAAACATACAATCGAGGTTTTACCAGGCACTTCACCAGTAGCCAGAAGACCCTACCGTATGAGTGCTTCAGATAAGAGAGAATTGGAACGTCAATTAAGTGAACTGTTGGAATCAAAACGAATAGAAGCAAAGTCATCTCCTTTTGCTGCTCCTGTATTATTTGTTACAAAAAAGGACGGCACAAAGAGACTTTGTTGTGATTTCCGGGGATTAAATGATGTCACAGTCAAAAACAAATATCCTTTACCAAGGATAGATGATTTATTTGACATGTTGGCAGGCGCTTCCACGTTTTCACAATTAGATTTGGTGAGTGGCTATCATCAAGTCGAAATAGCAAAGGAAGATCAATACAAAACTGCATTTGTAACTCACGAAGGACAATATGTCTGGAAGGTTATGCCATTTGGATTAACTAATGCCCCATCTACATTTCAAATGTTGATGAATGAGACATTAAAAGGTTTAATTGGTAAGATAGTTTTGGTCTATTTAGACGATATATTGATTTTCTCAAAAAGTGTCAATGAACACAAAAATCATTTAAAAATGGTTTTAAATAGAATTAAAGAACAAGGTTTATTTGTAAAAAAGAGTAAATCATTTTTCTTTAAAAATAGTGTAAATTTTCTTGGACATACCATATCAGCTGAAGGGTTGCATGTGGATAAATCAAAAGTTCAAGCAGTGGTAGACTGGCCAACTCCACAAACAACAAAAGATGCTCTAGCATTTCTAGGGACATGTTCTTTCTATAGAAAATTCGTTCCAGGTTTCTCAAAGATCGCAGATTGTATATTTCAGTTTGCACATAAGAAGAGATCATGGGATGAAGAATGTGATAAAGCATTCAAATTATTAAAAGAAAAGCTGACCACAGCTCCTGTTTTGTTACCATTTGATGAAACAAGGGATGTGTTGGTGACAACTGATGCATCAAATTATGCTGTAGGCGCAACCTTAGAATTATTAGATGACAGTGGTAAAGTATTAGGTGTCGTTGCTTACTCCAGTCACAAATTAAACGGATCTCAATTAAATTGGGACGTACGTGAAAAAGAGGGTTATGCAATTAGATTGGCATTAGGTCAATGGGCACACTATTTGAAGGGGAAACATTTCACTCTTCACACTGATCATCATTCTTTACAATATTTATATTCAAAGAGGACTGAAAGTCCCAAAATTGAACGTTGGTTAGATTTATTTTCAACCTTCGATTTCTCAATAGAATATATTAAAGGTGAAAAGAATCGAGCAGATGGATTGTCTCGAATCCGAGAACAACACAATAATTTTCAAGATATTGAAAATCAAAAAAATAATAATAATAATGATGACAAGATAAAGGAAATAGAAGAGTATACTACTCCTCCTTCTGCATCATTATGGTCCATTACTGCCAATGATCTTTCTCCTACAAACGATACTACAACCATCTATTCTACAATTTCTCCAGAATACAAGCATACCTTAATTAATGGATACTATGAAGATCCAGAGTTCCAACAAATTTATAAAATTTTAACCGAGAACCTAGAGATACCTCATGAATTAAGTACCATAATTAAGAGATATGATGTCAAGGATAAATTATTATATTATGGATTCTCACCATTGAATAGGAATAAATTATGCATTCCAAATAACAGTGTACGCAAAGAACTTTTAGCACTAGCTCATGATTCAATTGCCTCTTCACACTGTGACTCATTTAGGACTAGACTTAATTTATCTCCATATTATCATTGGCGAAGAATGCAGAAAACAATTGACGATTACGTCAAAGGGTGTACGATCTGCCAGAGATCAAAGCATCGTACTGGTAAACAATATGGGACGTACACACCTTTAGAAGTTTCTGATGACAGGTGGAGAGATATTAATATTGATTTTATTACAGGCATGGCTCCTGATAGTAAAACAAAACATGACATGATCATGGTGGTTGTTGATCGATTTAGTAAAATGGCTCATTTTATTAGTTGCAAGAAAACTGATACTTCCGAAGTCATTATGAAATTATTTTTAAAAGAGGTTTTTCGTCTTCACGGTGTTCCAAGGACAATCGTATCTGACAGAGATAAGCTCTTTACGTCATCCTTGTGGGAAAGATTTACACAAAGACTGGGCATCAAATTACATATGACAACAAGTCATAATCCTCAAGCAGATGGTCAAGTCGAACGTGTTAATAAAATCTTAACAGAGAAGGTAATTGCTGCAATTAAAGAGAGTGGTAATAATTGGGTAGAACTTTTACCAATGGTAGAATTCGCCTATAACAACTCATATCAATCAACAATTCAAGCTACTCCATTTTTGGCTGCTCACACCTTCCAACCTAGATTTGTAGGCATGTGGAATCCACTAGAATCCTCTAAATTACATCCCTCAGGTCTCGATCACGTCTTGAATGATCAATCTAAGGTTCTTGAACGATTGATCGAACGTTCAGAAGCTATCCGTTGGATTATTTCAGAACGAATTGCAAGAGAACAAGAAAGAGTTTCCATCAGAGAAAACAAGAAGAAGAAAAAGGCTGATTTTAAAGTTAACCAAAAAGTTCTTATTCATAATTCAGTATTCAAGGCACAAAGAACAGGTTCTAAATTCAATTTCTTATGGTACGGTCCTTTTTCAATTATTGAGGTTCGTGATGGTAATACTGTTAGAGTAGCATTAAATAATTCAACAGGAAAGAACGATGTTTTCAACGTAAAGGATTTACGACACTTTAATCCAAATCAAAATGATTATGGCCGTGTCTCTCCCGTTGGCGAGGAGGAAATCCAAAGTAGACTTCACCAAATCAGCGGATTTGAACAAATGAGATATTTGTCAGATGAGGTTGAAGTTGAAGTCACTTGGCAGGATTGTGAAAAGTGGGATACAACATGGTTGCCACTTTCAATAGTTGAAAAACATCTGCCACACGCCCAAATTGAATATTTCAAAAGGCACAGAAAAAAAGTTCAAGAAACTTTTAATAAATGGGTACTAAAGAAAAGGAATGAATTAAGAACACAACGAGATAGAAGGAAAACTATCTATCCAAAAAAAAAAGATGCCGAGAAAGAAAAGGACAAAAAAAAAGTGGTAACTTAAAACAGTGCTAATAGTTTTTCAGATCATGATAGAAATGAGTTGATCCCAGGCGCAATTATGGTTTAGGAGATGTAGTAGGAATCGCCAGCCCTACCATCTGAGCAGATTATTGGTAATAAGTCAATGAACTCAAAAATTACCCCACGAACTCCGTTTCCCATTTTTTGTGACACTGTCATTCATCATAGTTCTGTTTCTATTACATACCTCACAATGTTTTTTTTATTTTTTTATTTTTTGAGAAGTACTGAGAATATTGAAATTGGTTATATGCTGCCTAATGGTAATACTAGAAGAGACAAAATACCGGTAAGAGACCCACCATAGTCTCACTTGGATGGCCATCCACCTCAGACAAGGGATTTTTCTAGAACTTAATTAGGTATTGGAAAGGGACCCGTAGATTGATCCAGGTTTGGTTTCCTAACTTAATTTTTTCAGATTCGTCCAGCTTGTCGCCTCCTTACAACTACTGTAAAGAGTTTTATCATAATATTAGCGCTCCGCAGAGGTAACGAATCTTAGGGGGAGAAAGTGTTAGGAAGATTTATACTGAACACCGAAAAAGGAAATTATAAATGGTAGGGTAACGATAAGTTACACATAATTAAAAATATAATATGATACGATAGGATCAACATGAAATAACCTTGGTGGCTGTGTGAACTCGTCGTAACACGGAATCTCATTTAAGAGGAAGTATTTCTGTTCTAGTCACTCTTTAAGTTTACCATAAACCCACTTTACGTTCTTTATGTATCTTATATAGAGAAAGTGAAGCTAATAACAAGCTTTTAAGGTATATAACTCGTTAATACATATTTAAAGTATTTTCTTAAGCGAAATATATCTTACACAACCTTTCACGTACATCAGGAATACCATGCTTAACATGAAATATCTCATGTATGTTCGCTATTATAAAGCATTCTATTCATATTGTACTATTACTTTGTTCCAAGTAAAAGCGAAAAGAGGAACTCAATTTTCTTGCCTAATCTGGAAATTCATTTGGATTCAACAGGAGCAAAAACAAATGAGAAATTCGGAGTTTTCATAACATTATATCTTCAAACACTATATATAAGAAAACACACTTTTTGAGCAAAAAAAACTATTATGTTTAACAGTATCACCACCAATGAATACATAGTTTACTAAGTTATTATTTTGAAAAGGACAAAAATTTCGAATTTTAATTAAAATAACAAAAGATAGAGTGAAAAAAAGAGTGAAAAAATAGCATCAGTTATTAGTGTTAATTTTACTTTGAATGTTTAAAGTGAAATAACACCAAAACAATCTTAAATATTACATAATGAAATATTTGTTGAACTTCTTTCCAAGGGTTATAATCGCCAAGAATCGTCAATAATACTTTTGGCGTTTTTTCCCAAAAAAAAAAAAAAATCCTTAGCAGTGACAATATCATTATGTAATTTTTTATTGTTGTCAATAAAAGAAAGCTGTTTCGAGTTAACTTTTTTCTTCCCGTTGCGTAACATTGACAATCTAACTTAACAAAACATTTTTTAACAAAACACTTATGTGTGCATTATATATCTCTATTCTGGTATATATATTTACATACGTTTGGATACTTATAAACATTACTAATTTACTAGTTGTTTACATATTATTTGCCTTTTTTTCTTATTTTTTCTTTTTTATTTTTGGGATCTTGAATATTATTTGTTATAAAATTTCAAAGATGTTTATTTACCAAGATTTAAAAATAATTAACCGGACCAATACCTATACATTTGTGGCTTATCTAATGAAACTGGTTTAATTGTACCATTATTTTCTCCTGACTTAACGTCATTTTCAATACTAGTTTTATCACCATCAGAGTTGGCAGGTTGGTTCTGTTTTGATGCACTAAAGGTAACGCTTAATGGATTTTTAATAATTTTTTTCAATCGATCGATATCTTTATGTAAATCTGCATTCTCTGTGGTATTCAACTTTTTAGCTACGGATTCTAATTTACTTAATAGCAAATATGCATTTTTATTAAATGACAATTTTTCTATGAGAAATTCTTCTTGTTTTCTCTGCAGCATTCTTTTCTCAATATCTAAGGTCTTTGAAAGTTTACTGAATTTCTGTAATTTTATATTAATTTTGGATAATTCTACTTCTAGTAACTTATTAGTTATTTGATTTAACTTTCTTTCCTCATTATTTGCAAATATATGAGAACGTAATCCAAAGGATGCCAAGGCCAATTCAGAACCCTCTTTCAAGCCATCTTTTAAATTGCCATTATTGTCACTTTTAATATTATTTTCGTTGCTCTTAGCGAAATTTGAAGGATCATCCAAATTTTTAGACGAATCAATAGAAGTCGACTTTTCAGACTTAGGTAATTGTACATCACTTGTTTTCATCTCTTCATTATTTGTTTCATTAGATTGTTTTTGATATTCAGTCAACGCTCTATCTGTGAGTTTTCTTACAATAGCAGGATCTACCAAGCCAATGAGATATGCAATTGTAGATAATACAGGATTATCATGTTTACTAAATGGTAAATGTGGTGAATATTTCAGTGGTCCAATTCCAACTCCATTTTCTTTAGCTTGTTGATAGAGGTATTTATCCTCAATAGGTAATTGTAAAAATTGCAATACGCATTGTTCAGGGGTCTTTGTACCTACAAATTTAGCTACTGAATACCAATCAGCATTAAATTTTTGCAAACCTTCTAGTAATCGTGTTATCTCTTCTGGTTCCCATTTAATTTTAGTTCCTATATCACTTTCATCTAGAGAATGAAGAATCTTAGGTCTTTTAGCAAGGTGTAATTCATCGTTATCAACCTTAGATTCTAGTTCAGAAATATTATTTATTTCATTCTTAACATTATTACTTGGTGATTTCTCATCTTTTTTGGTTCCTTCCTTCTTTCCGACCACGTTATGTATTGATCTCTTTCTCTGTTCAGCTAAATAGTTAGATAAAGTACTCTTTGGATCACATATATCCATCATTTGTTTCAATTTAGACATATCAGGTAATTGCACGGATGGTTTATAACTTTCAAATGGGAAATAACCTCTTGGTGCATCATGTTTTGCGGAATTTTGATCAGTAAACGGTGGGTTTATAGTCATTGGTAGTAATTCTGGGTCCACTTGATAATTGATCAACCCCCATTTCATTAAGAACTTATGTAATCTGAATAGTGCTGCTGCATCACCTGAAAGATTTCTTCTTGCTGCTGTGACAGAGAAGTATTCATTTGGATTCAATCTGTACGAATTAATCATGAAGTTTCTACATTTAACATAAATCTCGGGGGTCTTTGATGGTATCCTATTTGTAAACCATTCTGGTAAAGATTCCATTTCAATTTTATGAATATTTTTTAAATTAAACCAGGAGGCATAGTTTGGAATAACAATTTCATGAACTTGTGGGAATGCTAATTTAGGGTTTTGTGTTATTGTTGCTGTATTGCTGTGGTTATTTGTGGTGGTTTGTTCTGAAGCTCTAGATATGCGATTATTATCATTAATATTTTTATCATCTTCCCTTATAACTGGTGTTCCAGTAGAATAACAATTATCCCCATCATTTTCTTCTTTAATAACCTTTTCACCTGTATCATTCCCATTACTTATGTCTATTGTATTATTATTATCATCAAATATAGTATCTAATTCCTGTTTAATTTTAACATTAGAATCAACATTAGTTCTATCAGTTTCGTTACTATTGTTATTGTTAATACTTTCTTCTTTCAAAGAAGGATTCAAATTATCTGCATTAAGATCCATAGCATTATCTATATTTGTATTTTCCATAATTGAATTATGTCCAGTTATCGATTCACCATTATTTGATACTGACAAATCAAAATTAGTAATGATATTTGAAGTATTATTATTATTATTATTATGGGGTTGTTCATTTATTTGATTATCCGAAACAAGAATATGATCATTTCCCACCACACCATCCACTTTTACATTATTTGAATCTGTTAAAGGTGATGACACAAAAAAAGGGGAAGGAGAGTGGTCATTAGTTTGGGTATTGTTTGCCACGATAGAAGAATGTACAGTGTAATCTTTTACAGGATCAATCTGTGATGTATTACCCATATTTACATTTTGGTTGTTGTCATTAGTAGCATTAGGGATATCGATGTTCTGTGACACAGAATCGGTGTTCAAAGCAACATTGTTGTTTTGAGTATCTTCAGCGATGTGTCCGAAGAAATCTCCATCTTGTTGTACCGTATCTATACTGCTTGTCAAATTCTGGGTATTAATGGTATTAATGGTATTATTATTATTTGTCATGGATGTATAATTTTGAATGATACTCGAGGAACCATTGTTATCCAATGTAGAATAATTATTTGTCACTTGAAAACCCATCTGTTTGTTTTCAGTCATATATAGTTCAAGAATGTATATATATATATATATATATATAAAGAAACACAATTATACAAATCTATCTATCTTCAAACACTGCTAATAATAATAATAATAGCTTTCTGTCTTCTGTGTTTTATTTAATTTCATTTATTTTGACCCATAAGCAAAGAAAGAAAGAAAGAAAAGTTTGGGAAACACCAAAAAAAAAATAAAAGTTCGAGACACCGTGAGGGTAACCCAATGAAAGCAAATAAAAACAATAAAGGAATTTGTCTTTGTTTGAGGAGTAAAAAAACAGTATTATTAATATTATTATATAGATAGATATATATTTATAGATATATAGATATAGATATAGATATATACTTTGTGGGTAAGTAAATAGGTAAGTGTATAATAATAGTAATAATATATATATATATACTTAATAATAATAATAATTATGATATTCGTGTGCCTTATTTGATAGTCGAGAGCATTTTGTACGAGGGGAAAGGATTTACATTTTGTAAATTTTCGAATTTTACTTCTTCTTCTTCTTCTTCTTGTTGTTGTTGTCTGTAGATTTTAAGCCTCAGTCTATATATTGATTATTTGAATATTATCATTAATAATTCTTTTCAAGTCTTTTTTTGTTTTTACAATTAAAAGATGATTTTAGTTTGTTAGAAGAATATTTCTGTATATATTTGTTACTTATAATAAATACAATATAATTATATCAATTATATATATAGTATAGTCCTAAATAAGTAAAGAGAAGAGAATGGTAAATGAATTATTATATATAACAACAACGTTTCTGTTGTTTATTAATCTTTTCCATGCTGTCCAAGCAGATGTCACCATCTCTTCACCTGCAAAGGGTGAAACATATACAGCTACCGGTGGATCGGTGACAGTTCCGCTAAAATGGTCCGATGATTCAAATTACCCTCCATTGGATAAGATCGAATATTACACCTTTTCTCTATGTTACGGTCCAAACACTGACATCAATAACGTCTACACCATTGGCAAACAAATCTCATCAAACGATATCACCGTGACTACAAGTGGCGACGGCACCAAAATATACAGTTACGATTCCATTATCCCTGCTTCCGTCGTCGGCAATGGTCAATTTTACATTCAGGTGTATGCAGTGGTTAAAAACGAGGGGGATACTATCCATTACTCTCCTAGGTTCACTTTGTCCGGGATGGCTGGTGCTGCTACTTTCACTTACACCTACTCTACTCAACCACCGGCTATCACTGAGATTCATACACAGGATTCGAATAACGAGGGAACCACGATCAATTCTGCATCTTTTTCCATTCCTTACACTCTACAAACAGGTAAGACAAGGTATGCACCAATGCAAATGCAACCTGGTTCTAAAGTCACTGCTACTACATGGACAAGAAAATTCCCTACTAGCAAAGTCACATTCTATTCAACTTACAGAAAATCTTTGGATCAAGTGTCTACTATTACACCTGGGAGATCCTATGTGATGACATCAGATATCAATTGTGCATCCCCTGCTCTAATGCCATCTGCTAATGGTGGTTGGTACAATCCATCTAAGAGATTGAGTTTAACTCCAAAAAGAATATATAGTTGATTTGTTTTAGTTTATTAAATTGTATTATATATATATATTATATATATAGAAAAAACAACAACAACAACAAATAAATATATATATATATATATATATATATATATATACTGATTATTCAATATATTTCAGGGAATTTCTTAGTCAATTGTTGTAGTGCAACGATCCCATCTATACTAATTTCTTCGTCGTCTTGTAACTTACACAGAACAGCATCAAGCACCAAAAACCCAACGTCGCCAGAATCACTAGCTCTACAAACAAACTCATACCACGACCCGATTTGGAACTGTTTGTTCATTGACACTCTGACGTCATTCAACGTGATCATTTCATTTCCTATTGTGGGACTAGACAGTATCAATGTCGATTCCGTTGGTTGTTGTTTGACTTGTGCTATTAGACGGAACACAGGGTAAACACTGCTTGCCACTTCGCTTGGATCTATTCTTGGAGTTTCACTGGACATATCTTTCCCTCTTTCGTTGTTTGGTTTGTTATATTTATTTTCACTATACGTTTTCTACAATACTATCACGGTGCAATAATAGCAAATAAATAGTAACACATAACATATACAATACTTATTTTTTTTTTTTTTTATCTAACAAACACTCTTTACCCTTCAGTCTTCAAATCTCTTTCCCACACGTTAATAATCCTAGAAGTAATATTAAATTGGTTTTAAGCAAAAACCCACACACCCACACACACAGAGAAAGAAATTTTACAAAGAAAATAAAAATAAAGAAAATAAAACAACAAAAAAAAAGACCGCGACACGTGAAATATTTTTATATTATGTAACACGTAACAAGAATAATTTAAAAGAAAACAGATAGTTCGTTTCGTTTCGTTTCGGTTTCATTTGTTGGTGTATATCTATATATATATATATATTAGGTATTCCCCCCCCCCCTCTGCATCACCACATATTGCTTTCACACAAGAGTTTATTTATTTCAAAATGTTCAGTCTTATACCTTTCTCTCTCTCTTTTCCCTTAAACAAAGATAACCAATCAATCTCTACAATTAGAACAGTTAACCTTATACTTTGCTTTTCTTTTTAACCTTGATTTGTAGTTGACTCTGAAAAGAGAAATAGATGGTAGTGTGATTAGGGATAAGGAATATAGTTAAATATCTAATAAGTAAATTTACAAAGAAATTGTCTTTACTTGCTTATTTGTGTTGTGCTGTTCGTAAGAATGATGATAATAAAAGCAAAGATATCAATCATAACCGAAAATCTTTCTCTTTCACTCACTCTCTCTCTTTTATTTAATTTATTTATTTTTTTTTTATCTCTCTCTTTTCTCTAACCTCAGAATTTGGAAAGGTTCAATTGAACAAGAAGAAACAATATATATATATATATACATATATGATTCATTCATTCATTCTTTTTTCCTTACTATATCCATTTATAAAAACATATAGTGATCGGATAAATAATATATCATATATATTATTATTATTTGTTATTCATAACATAACAGTGGAAAAAAAAAAAATAATAAGAACAATAATTTTCATCTCAAAGTTATGAATACACTAAATTCTAATGAAAAATTGAGTTCAGCTCAAGTACTTAAACGATACAGATTTGGGATTAAATATCGGCACTTCATTCTATCCTTAATACTATTTTTAATTACTGGTTCTTTGCTAATAGAACCCCATCTATTTAATTTCAATAATACAATCAATAATAATAATAATATTTCCTCTATTCATCCAAATATTGAATTATGTCCAAAGACAAATCCAATATCTCCAAACTTCAATAAATCTATCAAATATATCTTATATGATCCCTCATATAAAAAAAATTCAATTGAAAGACTCTCTAAAGCTGTTCAAATCCCAACGGAAGTAAAAGATATTAATCCGGATCCAAAACTGGATCCAAAGTTTTATTCTCAATTCGTTGAATTCCATCATTTTCTAGACTCCACTTTCCCACTAGTTAAAACTAATCTACAAAGAGAGACTGTAAATGAATTTGGTCTATTATACACATGGAAAGGTACTAACGAAACGTTAAAACCCATCCTTTTAATGGCCCATCAGGACGTGGTCCCGGTAAATAAAGACTCTATCAACAAATGGCTATTTCCACCGTTCTCAGGCCACTATGACCCAGAGACTGATCTTCTATGGGGTCGTGGTTCAAATGATTGTAAAAATTTACTGGTCGCGGAATTTGAAGCTATTGAAAAACTGCTAGAGGATGGGTTCGTCCCGGAACGCACCGTCTTATTATCTCTAGGCTTAGATGAGGAATCTAGTGGTCTTTGGGGTGCTTCTCATTTGGCACCATTTATTCACGAAAGGTATGGCGATGATGGTATCTTGATCATCGTGGATGAAGGTGAGGGCATCGTAAAGATGGATGACCATCTATATGTCGCCCCGATAGTCAACGGGGAAAAGGGGTATGTCGATGTCACTATCGAAATATTGGGGCGTGGTGGTCATTCCTCCGTTCCACCTGACCATACCACCATTGGCGTTGCAGCAGACTTGGTCACTCTTATTGAATCATCCCCATTCTCGTTTGATTTCCAATTAGATAACCCTCTTTATGGGACTTTGACTTGTAAAGCGGAACATTCTACGTCTTTATCACCAGATATCAAATCTATCATCCTGGATGCAGGTTTAGATGATCAACATAGAGCGCAATTAACCCAGTATGTCTCAAACGATAAACAGTTACGTGATTTGATTAGAACTACTCAATCCGTAGATATTATCTCCGGTGGCGTTAAAGCTAATGCGTTACCTGAATCTACTAAATTCTTAATCAATCATAGAGTGGATTTCCATTCTACTGTAAGGGCAACTGTCTTAGAGGACGTTGAAAGGGCACGTATCATCGCTAATAAGTATGGGTATGGGCTTCTATTTGAGGACCAATATTTGATTGAACCTACTGAGTTGGGTTTTCTTGAAGTCACTTACAGTAAGCCTTTAGAACCTGCTCCAACTTCACCAAGCTCAGGACCAATATGGGATGTATTGAGCGGTACTATCCAGGATCTATTTAATAATGCGTTCGTTGCAAGTAATGGAACCAGGGAGAATGAGTTGTATGTCACTACTGGGGTCTTCTCTGGTAATACTGATACTAAATATTATTGGTCTTTAACTAATCATATTTATAGATTCATCGGTGCTTTATTTGAAGATGGTTCTTTGAAGACTGTACATTCCATTAATGAAAATATTGAAATGAAGAATCATCTGTCCGCTATCACTTTTGTGTATGAATTAATTGTTAATTTTAATGAAGCTGATTTATCATTATAAGTAAGTGAATAAAACAAAAATAAAATAAAAAATTGAGTATATTGTGAATTATCTTCTTCTTCATTCTTAGAAGACAACAACAGTTATGCATCTAATCTATAAATAATTATATATCTTTGTTTATATGCTAATGAAAATATTAAATATATATGTGTGTGTAATATTTGCATTGCTATACAAAATTAGAGTTAAGTATAACGATATTATATATATGTGCACAAAGAACAAAAAAATCTATTTATTATTTTCAAACATACTTATACAATAAAATAATAATAATAGAGTTAAAATATATAATGTACCATAGCTGTAAGTAAAGTTAGTATATAGTACCAAACGCCATTTGACATCCTTAATACAGAAACTGCATTTGATTTGGATGTACTTGTTGGTGCAGTAACAGAAACACTCAATAATTGAGAGGAGTAAGTTTCATTAGCAGGAATAGAATTTAATATACGGTTAATGTCAACGGCTGCATATGTAGTATCAAAAGTAACGTCATCAGACATGAATGAAATTGTATTACCGACAGAATCAAATATAACACCACCTTTCATAGTATTTTTAGTGTCTCTTGGAATATAACCGTATGATTGAATACCAACAGCTAGATTTTCAATACCTTGAAATGTATGGAAAGTGGAATACAAATGATTTCTTTGAGTACCATTCATGACTTCAAAGATATCATATTCACCACAGCCACTTGCCCAACAGGAACAGTTTGCATTAGTTGGATATTGAGATGTTCTAGCAATATGGTCGTTTAATAGCCAAATAGCTGGCATATCATAATATTCAAAAGCAGAGCTATTTTTAGCAGTCTCGGTTGGCATAGTGAATTCGAAGAGGAACATCTTTGTAACGCCACCAAAACCATAATATGCTGGGATACCATCTCTGTAAACCCCACATCCATTATTCAAACCGGATTTTGGACAAGAAACGTTGGAATAAATGACATATTCTTCATCTGATTTTATGTAATTGTTACTACTTAAAATAGTACTCTCAGAAGCGGCGGATATACCATCCGAGCCAGCATAAACTAAAGCTTTTCCTAAGCATGGAGAATCGTTACCTGCTTTAGCTAAGAATGTAATATTATCACTACTCTGAGAAACGGCATCATAGTAGGCTTGACGAGTCCAATCTTGAGAAGATCTCGAGTTATTCACAGTAAAAGAAGGACTAGTATAAAAGGCAAATTTGGATAAAGATAAAGGACCACGCATGTGAACAGAAAGATAGTCAGAAAGTGGTGCATTAACACCTGAAAACCATACTTTATCACCAGCTTCACAAGTACATTTCGATTCACTGTCGATATTAGACATTTTTTTCACTGGGAAATATGAACCATCAAACCCCACATTTGTAAAAGCAATCTTTTCGTAAGCTTTAACATTAGATGCAGCAACAGAGGAGGTGATGGCATTTATAGCCAATAGCGTAGGTAGTATATTAAATATCATGAGTAGGAAAATGAAATCTTATTTGTATTTTTTTTTTTCTTTAGAGAAGAACGAGAAACAGGTCTGGTTGTTATACAGTCGATTTATATATATATATATAGAGTGTGTGTGTGTGTGATAACTTTTTTAGTCAGTAATAATATTAATAACCAATAAAGTTGTTTAAATAATCCTTGACCATTAACATTTCTTTTTCTTTAAAAAACCAAAAAAAAAAAAAATAAAAAAAAAAAAACAAAGATCTATATATAGAAGTTAGGACAAATAGTTGACAATAATGCCAAGAAAATCTTAAAGAACAAATAATAACGTATTTCTTAAAAAAATTGTATATTAAAAGGAATATAAGCAATAAAAGGAGGCTTTGGAGATCCGGAAGTTGTTTGTTTGTCTTTTCTTTCATTTATTTTTATCTATTTATTTATATATCTATTTATATTTTTACTTGGCTTTTTCAGGTTTTCCTCGAGAATAGGGGGTATATGATTTTTTTTCTTATTGAAAATTGTTTCTTGTTAGAGTTCGAAGGAAAAAAAAATGCAATAAAAATAGATTTGAAATATTATTACGTCGTTGCAAAAGAGATATTTACTGAAAGATACAATAATGAGATACATTTGGTGAGTGCAACGATGAAATGTTATAAGTACTGCAGTTATAAAATTTATACACAAATTTCTATGTATTGATTTTTCAACTTACGTATATAAAAATGTATGTACCGTTTTGGCTCAGCTTGGCCTGTGAGAGTTGGTTGAAATTGTAATAATAATTGTGAAGTGAAGTTAGGTTTGCATAAGGTATTTTGAGTTGGTAAGCTTTATTATACATTCTACTCCAATATTTTTAATGTATTATATTATACGTCATATTTTTGATTAATTGTTTGACTAGAACATATTACTATAAGCATTAATATAATAGTACATTGAGCTATTAAAACACCTATACATCTCAATGTCCATTTCAAAAAATGGCAGCGGTAATAATCATGATAATCTACTATATCTGTGGCTATCTGTTTTAAAAATTGGTGTCTGAATTTTTGAAGAGAAAGTGAGTCGTTGTTTCTATTTTCTCCTAGTACAGAACTTGCTGATTCATCTACATTTGGAATTATTTGGTCCTTAACATCAGTTTCTGTTTGTATTTTTAGCAAATGTCTTTCTAGGTATATTTTCCTTTCATACTCAGTTGGATAGTCTTGTTCAGTTAGATTTGGAAATCTTATTCGGTGCTTCAAAAATATATCGACATAAATATATAATCCAATTTCAAATAAAGTTGCAAAAGGGAAAAATAATCCAATCCAAAACAACCATTTCACTAAATTGTGGTACTTAACACTAGATCTACATGAATCACAATCACATTGATATGTCTGTCTTGATTCTATGAATGGAGCCATCAGATATTGTTCTTTTCCTTTATCGTATGTATCACTCATTTTTTTTTGTCTTTGTTGATTTCAACTTGTTTTTCTTCTTCTTCTTCTTCTTAATTTTTTTATAAGACTGGATATGAAGCTAAATGACTTCCAACAATATTAATCTCAAGGTTGTTTAACTATTACACCTTTCTTATATTTTATAAACTCCCTTTAATTTACTAAAAGAAAATTTTGTATTTTTTATTTTTGTTTCATTATTATTTCGATTATCATGTAAATTACCCAATGAGGAAATTACACGATGTCAAACAGATATAGATCAAAAAACAAAACAAAACATTTTTTTTACAACCTCAAATAATGGAATCAGACAGTCGTTTTATGGTTTTTCGGTAATTCTTGTATATTCTTCATATGAACCCCATTTTTGTAAGAGTGTATCACATTGATATTTTAAATTGAGAAATATTTGTATTATTTGTTTAAGTTTTATATCTAGTTGTGCTGATAAATTTCAATTTTTTTGGTACTTTTGAGTAATTTTGATAAAAAATTCAGAATATCACTGGTGATAATTTCGTCATCTTTGAAAAGATTTAGTAAGTTATACCAATTGAATTTAATTACTTGATACAATAACGATTCTTTAGTAATATGGAACAGACATTGAAATATTTTCAATGAAATCATCTTATTTTCAATTTGTGATAATACATTTATAACTTTAGTGATATCTGTTGAATCCATGTACGGTATTATCTCTAAAGAATTGACTAATTCTTCATTTATATTTTCTTCATTATCATTTCACCATTTGCCTTTTTCATCTTTAACCATTTTTTTTCCTCCATTGATGGAGATACACCAAGAGCATCTGAGTAACTCTGAGGTAATGGAGATGCAACATCGGTTTGAGTCTTACCTCCAAGGAATCCAATACAATTTGGTTCTTCACAAGAACATTTTTGAGAGGCAGCTCCGTAGCTATCAATGTTATAATCAAATGTAATTTCTTCATCTTTAAGGATACGTCCTTTAGTAAATGTACCCATTCTTAATTTTCCATTCACTACCCATTTGTTTACATAAACATTAGGATTACATGAATGGTTACAAAATCTAGCTAAGTAACCTTTCTTAATATCATCTATAAATTGACCATTTTGTAACATCATAAAATAAAAAATATTTGATCCCTTCCTGATCATAAAATAATATTCTGTCTCTAAACCCTTTTTTCATTTATCACGTCTCCAATATATTCTTATATAAATGTTTTTGGTTCAATATCCGTCTTTGTTGAAACATCATTACTTTTCTTCTCTGTTTGAAATACCATGATATTTGTGTATTCTCTTCTTTAAAACCTTTGATTCTGACATTCCTCCCCACAATTAGAATTACATAATCTATATATATATATACATTCAATTAAAGTTAGTCGATTAATCCAGTCTGAATCCTCTTCATAGGCCCCATTAATAATATTCCTATTTTTATCAGTAGTCAAATTTCCAAAACAAGCAACAACATTCCATGAAATCGTTTTGTGAGTTGCCTAAAGAGTTGTCTTGATATGTATATTTCGTCAATTCAACAAAAGTTCTTAATTCTTCCTGTGTTTTATCTTCTACTTCAGGAAACAGTAGTGGATTTATTCGGTATTTTCGATGTTTTTCTCATCATTAATTCTATGAAAAATAGATATTACAAATTAGAGAGAAGAAACAAATACAGAAACCAATGGGTATATAAATACATGGAACTATTTACCCATATATTTCCAATCTAGATGAATTAATATAATTAATACTTACCTTGTGAATTTTATTTTGTACTATATACTCCCTGTATTAGATAGAACTTAAGTAAGAAATGTATTCCTCTTCTTTATACTGCACTAATAAACTACGTACCTACATACTAAATCTTCTAAGATTTAAGATATATAATAATTATGATCCATATTGCCAACTTGTTTTTTTTTTTAATTGAGATCAATTTAGTCAGATTATTTAAAGACTATATTTTCTTTTAAAAGTTATTTGTGGTTTGTATTTAAACAAGACAAAGAAAAAAAAAACTACGGACTTATTAGAAAGTTAATAGACCTCCTTATCACATTATTATGTTATAAAAAAATTTTCTACTTACCTATTCCTAATATATATAATATTTTGTATATGTTTTTAACGATCTTTCAACGACAATATACTCTTATCTTTGTTTCTTCGTCAGTTTATGTATTTTTTTTTTTTAATTCTTTTCTTTAGCTACGAAAAACGTATTTACGATTCTAGTTACAACAAGACATGGAATACAAATATATATACGTACATAGAATATGTTTGCTTGTATACACATTATTATAACAATCAGATCTAACCATTCCAGACTTCCAGTTTATATTTCCAGTCTCTCTCTCTGCCACCTTTATACTAAAGAAAAAAAAACAATACTTACATGTCCCTGGTGGGGAAAATGGAGTTTTTTCTATCACTTGATGTTTATAATTATTGTCCAATCAGATATATTTTCTTATATTAGAAATCTCTTTCGGAGTTAAAAAAAACTAAAAGTATATATATATATATATATATATATATTCTTGCACAAACTCAAATAGAGATAGAATGAAAAATAGAGGGGGGTGAATTTAATAGTAAAAAGGTTGAAGGAAAGAAAAAGAGAAAACATAAACATCAAAGAAACACAAAACTACTAGAATCAATTTAAATAAATAACCAATATACTTTTAGTAGTCGTTGTTTGTCGTTTAGCTTAGGGGTTTCCTCTATTTTACTTCAAAAGTTGCTTCAAAAGAACCAACACACCTGTTCTTAAAACTTTGGAAGTTCATTTAAATAAATATAACATATAAATATAGGTGCACAAAAATATCATAATGGGTGGTCCACAAGCTAAAACATATATGGGATGGTGGGGTAACTTAGGTAGTCCAAAACAAAAGGGTATCACCTCTTACGCTATATCTCCATATGCTCAAAAGACATTGGCACATTCTTTTAAAAACGCTTACTCTAATTCTTTTAGGAGGTTTAAGTCACAATTCTTATTTGTCCTTATACCTGCTGGTATCTATTATTATTGGTGGAAGAATGGTGAAGCTTACAACGCTTTCTTATACTCTAAAGCTGGTAGAGAAGAATTAGAAAGAGTCAATAATTAAACTTAATTATTTTTTTTTTAAGTAATAAATAGAAAGAAAGAAAGAAAATTATTATTATTCATATGAATCACTCACTTTTACCCTACCCGATAGGAATCATCTGTACGCGTCTTTGTATGTATTTATGCTGATATTCTCCACTCCTTTTACTCTTTTTCTGTTCTTTGCTTCTATATATATATTATTGTTCTATGAAAAAGTTTGAGTTATTTTCAAATTAATTCTTTATGTAGTCTATTTATTTATTCATTATTTTATTTAATATTTTATATTCATTTCTATAAATGTTTTTTTACTTTTTTATTTTCAATACCACTCTTAGTTTTTTTTTTAATGTTATACACCTGTGTAAAAAAAAATTAAGTCTTTATTTACTGTATTGTAACACTAAACTATTTGTTCTAGTTCAGTTTTTGTCTGATTATTTATTCAATCTTTCTTCTATCCCACGTATTCTACGAAATACATGATTAGACTTTATTTAAATTTAAGATAAATGTCAATATATTCTACATTATCAAAAAATAATGTAACAAAATGCATGTACATGAATATATATATATATGTAGATTTTTTTTTTTTGGCTCTTTGGGAGGGAAAAAAAACAAAAACATAATCCTTGCATCTAAATTTTATATGGCACACAACATCTAGTTCTCTTCATCCAGGATGATTGCAAGATTTGATTAATAGATATACGTTTCTCTGGATTCCATTGAAATATCTTATAAAGTACAACCCTTCTCATTCTGTTAATATCATGATTAATATGTCGCAACTCTTCAAATACGTAAAATTCATTTTCTTCTGTCATTTCTTCAAGAAATGTTTCATAAAATGAATCTTTCTCTGGTACAGCAATCTTCCAGAGATACCGTCCCAATACCATAGTACAATAAACAATACCTATACTCCAACAATCTGCTAATCTTGGATCATATTCTCTTCCTGATATAAATTCTTCTGGTGCCACATACGGCTCCGATCCCATTGCACCCTTCTGATAGTGTACATGTTTCTCCCATGCTGTTTGAAATACACAACTAGTACCGAAATCTGCTATCTTTAATAACCCGTTAGGATGAAATAATATATTTTCTGGTTTTAAATCACAATGTGCTACCCCTCTATCATGCATATATTTAATACCATGTAATAACTGTTTCATAAAACAGTCAGCTTCTAATGGATGTAGTGCGGTACCACTTTTATATTTCCTTGTTAATAAACTGTACAGGTCACCTGAGGGGCAAAATTCCATAACTTCAGCAAACTTTTCATTGATCTCCAATAAATCAATTACTTTCGATATATTTGGTGAAATCTTATCACCCCTTTTATGTGGTCTACTTAATGAATGGCCAATAATAAATTCTGAGGTAATTTTAATACTGAATTTTTCTATACTTTCATTAGGTCTTGGTTTCAAATGTTTTACTGCAAAATATAATTTATTATTTTTACTGAAAGTTGGCAATGGATATAAATCACTATCTGTCATTGAACGGCAACACACACTTACCACACCATAGGAACCATGCCCAATTGTACCAATCATCTTACCATATTCTTCTATAAATGGAGGTTTAGCTCTATTAGAATTAGATTTCGTACCATTAGGAGACACTTCTCTTGCTTGTAAACTAGAATCTGATTTTTTGTGATTGATTTTGTCGTTATTCGTAATTTTGCGATTATTACTCTTGTGCGCCTTATTTAGCCCCTCACGAATCTTTTCAGATAAAGTATTAATCAATCTTAATTCTTCACAGCTGACTGCAGCCTTGGGATTAATAACATCTGGAATACCATCATTCGAACCTCTTTTATGTTCTTCTGACGATTCCACAGCATTTAGTTCTTCATCATCTTCAAAACTACCTGAACTTGTATTCATATGAACATATAAATTTTTACCATAGTATGGGAGCAATGAAGTGGCATCTTCTAAATTAAAACTGTCACTAGCTTCAGTAGCATCAAATGGTTCTATCTTAGAGTCTAAATTTTTATTCAATGCACCGACTTTGAAAAACCCAGAAAATGAAAACATACCTTTAACTTTATTACCAGCACCACCATTATTTTCACATGATTCATTTACTAAACTGATAGTTTTCAGATTATGTTCATGTGCACCATTAGAATACACTTTGAAGTTTTCTGTTTGCAAAATACAAGTAATATCTGCTGTCAGAAATGGGTGATGATTAGATGACTGCGGACTTATGCTATGATGATAACGAGACAAACCTGATGCACTAATTGTACCCGCATGTGCTCTACCTCTAAATAGCCTTGGTTCGGTTTTTGTTTGAATAGCACTATTAGAAGAATTGCCAATAGAGGAAGATGCCGAGTTAATTTTCTTTAAGGGCCTGAATTTGACAGGTTCTCCTGTTTTATCCTTATTATTTAATAGACCATCTATAGTAAATTTTGCTTGTCGAGATGAAGATACTGGAACTAAATCTATAGATGAAGAATTACCAGATTTGGGTTCCTTAGCGTTTATATCAGTAATAATATCGTCATTATCGTCCTCACTTAAAATAGTATCATGCGAATAAAGAAGATTTGATGGAATTTGCGACAACGATAATTTTTCAATGTTGGGTAGATGTATGGGACTCAATGGAGAATTTATGCCCGAAATACTTGGGCTGCTTGTGCTCATATTATGTTTACTTATTTGAGTGACATTTGCATTACATAATTTTGGTGTATGGATTGTTGATACATCGCTACCAATTGACACAGGGCTTACAACACTACTATGTGAGTTAACAAAGCCACTTGATAACTTTGCCATTGCACTTTGTGGTACCGGAGTATGGATATTTACGTTGCTTGAATTATTATTTCTGGAATTTTGTAATTCCAATGCTTTAGCTTGTGAGAGTTTGCTTAACTTTGATTCATTTGACGATTTGTTTTGACCTGAAATATCTGTAGTTTTTATTGGAGTTAATACAGGTGCTGTAACTTTTGTTTTACTGCTTCTCCTTCCAGTATTATTATCCTTATTACTACTATTACCACTGTTATTTGTATTTTTAACATTATGATTTGTGTATATATTTTTATTGCGATCTGCCCTCGTATGACTTGCCACATTTATGCTTGAACCGCTAGACTTAAATAAACTTTTTAAAGATAATGAGATTGACCTAGGTCTTTTAGGAGATGAGTGACGAGAAGTATGATTCTCATCACCAATAGACATTGCTATATTATTTGTGTAATTTTTATTAATTATTGCTATAGAAAAAAATGCCAATAACTATATGACCAACTGGGACAAATAAATAAATAAATATTACAGAGTAACAAAATATCAATATCAAAGAAGTTAAATGAATACACAACTACTGAGAGTTCCTATGATAAACTCAATTCCAGAAAAGCTGTTCCCAAAAAATAAAAGATAAAAGATAAAAGCGTCCTTACTTTTCCCTTTATTCTTCGATAAATGAGTAAGAATATTCTATTAATTGCTTTTTATCTATCGTATGGTTTGTTTTATATTTGTTACTATATACTGTTTATCTGGATAAAAAAATAAGTTGGAGACCAGGATATGTGGTAAAGTCTATTACCTCTGCAGTAACATGTTCTCGGAAACCAAAAAACCTTAAAATAATAATAATAATAGTAATAATAATAATTGAATGTCAGGCAAATTTCCTTTTCTTTACTGTCTTATTTTTCTTTTAATAAGTGTCAAATTTTAGTTTGCTTTAATCCTCTTTTTCTAAAAGGGCAAAGGGAAAAAGAACTAAGAATTTACTAAAAAGGATAACATGGGGCCAGAAAGAAAATATATATATATATATATATATAAAAGATTGTTTTATCACTTAAACCCTACCTTACTGAAGAACATAGATTCCAAACCCAGGAGTAGAGTAATATATGTCCTACTTTTGTGCCTCTTTGTCTCCTTCTTCCCCCTTATAGGACCAAATGTAGTAAGTGCCTTCATCTTGAATTATCTCCTTTGATAAGGACATTTCTCATAATTTTATCCACGAACAAAAAAAAAAGTTTATCACTGAAAAGTTTTCTCTAATCGAACAGAGAATGATAAAAGATAATCTAACTAAACTCTTCCAATAACCTAATTAAAAATTGCGATTATTCTTTGTAATTAGAATAAATAAGTAAACTTAGAGGAAAGGAAAAACGTCATATACAATAAAGTTTTACGCGAAGGAAATTAAATAAATGCAAAGAAAAGAAACCAACAAACTTGAAACAGAGAAAGATTCAAAATGTGTAAAGAAGGTCCAAAAAACAAATGTTTGCTAAAAATATTAGTAAAAGTCCTTATTTAATTGCCTCGTGTAATAAAAAGAGTTTAGTAAAAAATGACAATCTCTCTGCCAAATTTTATTAATATATTGATCCAATATATATTTCATGCTCTCAAACTTGAATTGATAATAGTATAGGGTCAAGGACTTTAAAAATTCACCCGTCCCAAATATATATATATATAGAAAAAAAATAGACAAAAGAATATCATGTAAGTTCATTTATTGTACTGGCTAAATATATCAAGCTTGTGGAATAGAAGATTTATTATTCTTCTGTTATATATATATATATTTACTATAGGTGTTAATGGTTCTTTTTGTTTTTTTCTTTATTATGGACTCTTAATAATTTGCATTAGATAATTACAACGAAAATAGCATATAGTATATTCTTTGTTAGCAAAAGATGTATCTTTCCATATGTAGTGTATTTTTGATTATTCTTTTTATTGATAATAAATCCTTGATCAATAACTATTCATTAAATATATAATATATAGAGAGAGCAAATATCAACCTATATAATATTTTTTATTTTAATATCCTAGTTTCTACAATTTTCAATTGAGCATTGACAGTCCATTTTGGGTTTTATAAAGATAACAAAGAGTCAACAGAGGAAAATCTTTTGACATATTATGTTGATATATCATTAATAATACATTGTGTTTAGTTGATAGGGCTTCTAACTGAATTTCGTATCACAAATATATCTCTCCTTTATTATTTAAATATTGACAAATTATGATTAAAGAAGGATCAAATCATTTTTATTTATTTTTTCCCCTGTTTTTAAGAATTTTCTTGAGTCTATCATTAATCATTTAAGTTCATTAACAACCGTTACATACGAGTATTTTTTATTATTTTCTATCATTTATTTCTTCATTCATGTCAGTTATTTTTGAATTGTATGCTAGATTTTTTTTTTGTGAATTACTTATTTAAAATCCCACAAATAAGGAAGCATATGGATCTTCACCTTGTATACCATAATCGATTTCTTCTTCCGGATATCTATCAAACTGAGATGTATCACCCCGGCCTTGTTGAATTGGAGGTTCATATGGTGTTTCAATATTTCTTGATAACAATTTTTCCCACACCACTTCATGAAACCAAGGATGATTCTTTACATCCTCAGTTCCATTCTGTAGGTTACCCAATCTTTGACTCAAATCTCTATTAATTAGTCTCATTAATAAATCCTTCACATCTTCATTAAAAAATGGTGGGAATCTTAATTTAGCATTAAGAATATTTTCATATGTTTTCATTGCATTTGAATCATAAAATGGTGTATGACCGGCTAACATTTCGTATATTAAAATACCAAAGGACCACCAATCTACGGATTTATTGTATGGTTTTGTAGCAACCACTTCTGGTGCAATATAATCAGGTGTACCACAAAGCGTATATGTAACATCAGGGACATATTTAGCAAATCCAAAATCTGTAATTTTAATATGTCCATTCCTATCTAATAAAATATTCTCTGGTTTTAAATCTCTATAAATAATATCTTTATCATGTAAATATTCTAATGCAAGACAAACTTCTGCAGCATAAAATTTAGCCACTGGATTTGGAAACCTTTGAGATTTTCTTAATAGTGAGAATAATTCACCACCTTCTATAAAGTCCATTACCATAAAAACTTGTCTTGAATCTTGAAACGTGCCCCACATTCTAATCAAAAATGGATGTGACACTACTGAAAGCATCAGTCTTTCATCGTTTGTATGTTCCACTTGTTTCAATTTAACAATTGTTCTTTTTTTTAATACTTTTAATGCATAAAACCTACCATTATGATTTGACCTAACTAAATGAACTCGACCAAAGGAACCAGTTCCTAAAGTCTGCAAAATCTTAAAATCATCCAATGTATATTTTCCTGCGGTAGGTCTACCAACTAAATTTGGTTGATAGCTTCTTTGTTGTTGTTGTTGTTGTAATTTATTCTTTTGCTCTACTGTTAGTTGTTCATGCTGTACAGGTAAGTTATTATTTGTATGTACTTGTGTGTTATTAAATGTATGAGATATTCCTTCGTTATTTGTACTGTATTGAGATTTCATTTCTACATTCTGATATGTACCAATCATATTATTATTGCTATTGTTTTGATGATATGTACTTGTACCTCTTTGTTCATTCTCATTATTTTGTATATTTGGTTGTTCTCTTTGAGTTAACATGTTTGATCGGATCCCCTCTCTAATCCAATTTGCTTCAAGTAATAAATATAGTGAAAACAAGAAATAAAACACCCGTGTTATCTTGATATATTTGAGTCAATTAGTAAAATAAATGAATCTTTTCTTTTATTTTTTTTTTATTATTTAATTTATATATCTTTATATGATAAATTGGTAGTAAACTTAAAAAGAAATAAAAAAAATAATCTTGTAAAAAATAAATGTTATATCGCTTGTTAAAAACTTGGAAAATAGACGTCACTAAAGGATAAGGATAAAGAAGTTTTAAAGGAACTATTTAGAATCAATAAATCTATAATAGCAATGGTATTTTGAAAGATATCTTACATATGAAAGACAAACAGAAGGGAAAACAAAAGATATAAATAAATATATATATATATAAATTCCTAAAGAGACTCAAATAAGTAGATAAAAGTTGTTTATCAACTAATAAGAAAGAATAGAAAACAACAATAAACTCATTATTTAAGATTTGAAAGAATAATACAAAGACACAATTAAACAGATATTAATCACAGCATAAGATTTCTTTTAAAAAAAATTTCTTATTTGAATATAAAACTATCTGAATCATACGTATATTTGTCTATCTATGTATGAATCTATCTATCTATCTCATCGCAGATAAACGAAAGTTTATAAACAACTTTCCAAAATAGTGAGCCACAAGTTTTGCCACGGCCCTGCTGAGTGCACAATGCTAACAGAGAACGATATGCATTGTGTGTGTGTGCATGAAAAAAAAAAAAAAAAAAGTCGCATGATTACATTTGTGTCGGCTTTTATTAAAAGTTCAAAAAAATCGGTCAAACTTTTTCGAGGACAAAATAATTTCTTATTGTCCGAATTTGTCTAAAAATTGCTGGGCAGCATAAATAACTCTGGTGATATACTCAATATATACAATGTTGGTGCATTTGACGTTAAAAAGTGAATATTAAATTCCCTGAATGCATAGTAAAAGCTATAAGACAATATCTACCCTCTCCCCCCATTTCTTTTTGCTTGTTTATTATAAATAAATATTTTTTTTTTTTGATTTATAAATGCTAGGTAGATTTGGATGAATATACACCTGATAGCATATTACTAAATGTTTGTGCTACCATGCTTTGTTTATACTCCAGTTCTTGTATCTTATTTATCAACTCTGAATCATATCGACGACATTTCAACCATGTATGAATATTTTCAACTCTGAGTAATTTATCTCTATTCTCCATATCAAACATCAATCTATTCATATATATTGACATTATGTCTCTTCTCAAATCGTTACACTCACTATTAAATCTACCAATATCTTCTTTACAATTCTCTACTTCTAATGGGTTCGATAAATCAACTTGAAAATTCGGTAGATTTGGTAGTTCTCGCTCTAAAATTTCTAAATTTATGAAGGTCTCTTCGTCTTGAATTACCTCTTTTTTATATACTCGAGGCAATGTATTATTGACAGGCTTATGTAATAATGAGTCACTGTCCATTGTTTTAGATCTCTTTGATGAAGGTAATGGAATAGATTCCAGAGATTCATTAATATTACCCAGATCAAATGTAAATTCCCCTTTCCTTTTTGTATCACCACTTATAGAACTTGTACTCCTCGTCGTTGTCTTATCTATATTATTCATCTTTTCAATAATTTCACGAAGACTATTATTCCACTCTTCATTAATACCAACATTATCACTTGTTGAAGTCTGTTTTATGGGTGATGTTGATCTTCTCAATGATTCTTTACTCTTTTGTCTTATCCGAAAATGTTGACGTTGAATATAATCCCAATTCGGCAGCCGTTGCTCTGAAGTTGTAGATTCTATATCAGAAGACTGGGTTTTGTGAAGTTTTGAACGTGAATCTCTAACTTCATCGATACTCCCTTTTCCATCAACATCATCAAAATCACGTTCTTTCTTTTTCGAAGGTGTGTCATTATCAAATGTAGATTGTTCTTCATTTTTGAATTTATTACTTGATTTAACATCTGTTTCAACATGGTTTTCCTTTGACTCTTTAAAGTTTAAATCAGCAGTTGATTCCATATCATTAGAATCTTTATATATATTAGTATCCGAAGGAAATTTTGGTTCAATATCTATATCATTAGTATCTTGTTTTTTATTACTATAAACTTTTTCATGTTTTCCATTATCATTTCTGTAAGAACTATCTATGTTATTATCTCCATTAGTTGAATTCACATCATCTGAATATCGTCTTTGACTTCTTTGATACGACTTAATATTAAATGACTTAAATTTATTGGAGGACGACTGCCTAAAAGATTTTTTATTCATCCCTTTCTCTTTCTTATCGTCATGTTTATTAGTCTCAAATCCAAAGCCATAGGGTTGTTCATCATATGGCTTACCCTTTCTGTGATAAGCGGGGACATCGAATGGATTATTCGAATCAAATTTACCACTTGGATTGTAATTATACAATCCATTAAGCATTAATTTTTCGTCGTATTTTGCTTTCAATTCTTCATCAGATAAAACAGCGTATGCCTCCACAATAACTTTGAATATTGATTCGGTATCTGCCAATTTTGATTTGTCTGGATGGAATTTTCTAGCCAATGTTTTATATGATTTTGATATTTCAGCTGTAGTGGCATTGGATGATAAACCTAGTACAGAATAAAACGTCGTTTGATCTAATTCCATTTTGTACAACATGTCCCATCCAAGGGGAAGTATGTTCTCTTTATCCTATAAATTTTTCAACAAAATGTATTGGATCTTTGACGGTTATAACAAAAACCTCTCAAATGTGCATATCATGTATATTTATATATAATCATTTTCATTTTCATTTTTTTTTTCATATATCTCATGTTCTTTTACCATTCTACAAAACTTTAGACATGAAACAGAAAAAAAAAAAAGGAAAGGAAAGGAAACTTTCAAAAAGCATATGTTGGTTATTCCTTAAAGATAAAAACATCCACCAATTAACGATAAAACTTGGTTGAAGAAGATCTAAAAGTTTATTAAATAGAACTTAAATTCAAAAAAAAAAAAAAAAAAGCAAAGAAAATCCAAAGATACTCATTTATCGATGTATGCATAAATACCAATTATCAAATTTTGAAACCTACAAGAGAAAAGTTTTGGAATAATAGAATCATCTTTAAAATTTAACAAGTAATACAGTTGGTGATTTTTAAGTCTATTTGAAGTATTGGTTTCCAATGATTTTATTATATAAGTAATAGAAATTACCAAGAAGACATTGATAGAAGATATCACTATCACCAAGTGCCAAATAAACTTTTGGAATTATTGATTAGCTGCCAGTATAGATGTTATAGGCTTATTAGGGAGGAACATTAATTGGAATTATTTTTTAATCACATTAGAACCAGTTCTTCCTATATAATTAAGTAAAGGTTCATTTTCCAATTTTGATGTCAGTAGCCTATCCATTTTATAAGTCTCATCCATATATTTTATGTAAGAATGACCTCTATCCTTGTTTTTTACTACATTTTGAAAAATGCATTGTGGTGAAAGTTTGAACTGTCCATCTTTTATTTGTAATAATAATAATATTGTTATATTCTCAATACAATAAATTTGTTCTTCTAGGTCTGATTCACTGGGGTGGAAAAAAATTAAATGTTGAAATTACATAATAATTACGAGGAGAGGACCGTTCTCTATTTTTTCTACAGATGAATTTATAATGATACCAAATTCTGTTACATAATCACAAAACCCATTCTTATGTGTCTTAATTGATGTCTTAATTTTTGACAAATAAATCAAAGGAAAAAAAAGTACATTATCAAAACAGTACTAATTAGATTTTTAGCGAAGACAGTTTTTGATGGAAGAGGTTGAATAAAATTAACAAGTTTTTTTTCTTTTTTGTAACTTATATTTTTTCTTTCAACCTATTGAAAGGATTTGGAAGACAAATCAACTAGTAACAATCCCAATTACTTTTAGAAATTTCTGTACAAAGTGGATGTAAAATATGAGAGATGGATTTTTACATTTGGCTCTAATTAAAATAATTTAAAAAGGTCAAGAGAACTTAGAAACCATTTAAAATTGTCTGTAGTTTTTATAATAGGAAGTTTTGGAAGAGACATACAAGTAGTTATTCATGAGAGCAGGTTTTCATTACATATTGTTTGCCCCATCTGACTGCATTTTGTCAAAACATACAAACTTTGAGAAAAATTATATTTCATTATGATATGTAATATCAAGAAAACCTCATTGAAAGATGATTTCCAAGAAGATTATTGTTCAAATTTCACAAATATCTCAAATATAGTGATGCTTTACCAATTTATGTATCTAAAAACACATAAAAGGTAAACTTACCCAAAGATTTCCGGAAACTTTTTTTTTATGGCAGAGGAAGGCTTTAAGGTAAGTACCAAATCCGCCTCTCTATTGGTAATCTAGTATTTATCTGAAAATATAAATCTTGTAGCTGTAAAACTTTACTATCTGGCATATATTAATTCTTCCTTTTTTTTTTTCTAATTAAATTTTTAAATGTCCTTCAGGATATTAACCATTACATATATTTTCGTAGTTTTTACACCGAGTCATAATAGCTCTTTACTAAAAACTTTGGTCTTTAATTTTATTTATTTATTCATCTATATTTGTAATCTGTTAAGAAATTCGATTAGTAATCTTACAATAGAAGGCAAAATCTCTATATTTTAACAAAAATTCCTATTATGGAAATTCTGCTGGGCGAAACCTGCCGCTTTTTTTTTGTTTTTTTTTTTATCTTTTCTTTTCTTTTCTTTTTCCTGCAACAAAATTCATTGCAGGTTAATCTTCGAGTAAAATATATCCGCTGCTAAAAAGAATTACATCATAGAGACAAACGTTTTATACTTTTTATACAATCCACTAATAATACAATACATAAAAGCTTTCCTTCTTTTTCTTTTTTACTTTTAAGTAGACCGTTTTAACAAAGACTCTTAATTTCTTCATTTGCTAAACTTCAATAGTTATTAATAAAACGACATAGCAATTTATTGGTATTATTTTTTTTTTCCGTTTACATTAGGTTATAGCAACAAAACCCTATATCTATCATTAAGCAAACAAATCGAAGTCTTAAATAGGTAGATATTTCTACCTTTAGTAAAACTCTATAATAATAATAATCTACCCCAGAAAATTATCATAGAAGAGCAAATATACAACAAAAAAAACATTCCTCAACCCTAACTCTTTTCTTCTCGCGAGACTACGTTCTATTAGAATAACTTTTTCAAATCATTACCTCCAAAGTGACAGAATATATGTGTCACACTAGCTATTTTTCTGTAAACCTTGACGAAAATATAGGGCATTTAATACTTACAACTATTATCACATCAAAACCCAAAAACATTTCATCTTTGTAACACCGTCTATTATCAAAATTAATATTTCAAAACCATACATAAGAATACTAAAACAAAAAAACATAATAATTACATATATGAACGCTAAAAAAAACTCTTTAGCCTAACTTTAGATCAAACTAGCGACTTCTAGGTAATTTGGTAAACACCATTTAGAAGCTTTTTCATCATGCAGGTTGTAGAAAGTACCAGTGAGACACTAATGGAAGACATTTTTGTTACCTAAAGTAAGTTACCGTCTGGAGTAGTTCCCTAACCTGCAGCATAAGTGGTATCAGCTTGTGGTGGTGGGCTGTCGAATTAGAAATGTCTGTTAGCCACAATGTAACCAATTTTTCCATCTTGATCTGTTAGAATACCATCAATTAACTTTGATTTCGAAGTATATTCATTTGAACAATAAATTTTATCTTTGGGAGAAGTAAAAGTAGTTGTACAAACAAAGGATGTATTAAAAAATGAAGTTAAAGTGGCAGCACAAGAAATAGATGTGGTATTTAAGTCTAATGTCTGAATAGATTCAGTTGTAACAGTTAATGATATCGCTATTCCAGTTATTAGTTGTGATAATAATACCAAAAGTGGAAGTGAAATTAGATACACCACATTTGCTAGAGACAACGTGGAATATGGTGCACCAACTACATATTCGGAAGCTGAAGATGTAGAGTTAGTAGCAAAATTAACAATAGCTGAGTTAACAATTCATAAAGTATTTAAAGCAACTAAGAAAAATTTTTTGAATTGCAGTTTTTTTCACGATAACAATTGAAATAGGTTTGTATACTAAATATTGGTTAGAGATTCAGTCCAGTGGATTTTCTCTTTTTTTGGAGTGTAAGTTCAAATTAAAAGAACAATTGGGAGTTTTTACAAACCTCTACAATTCAATAAGAATTACATAACATCAGATCTACCTATATATATATATTAATGAAACTGCTGAAATGGAAGGTTCTAGAATAAAATATGATGAACCAATAAGATTTTAATAATATATTATCCCTTGAGGATAAATAATCCAGCAAAAATATCTCATAGTAAAATATATCATTAGTAAGATATTTTACCCCTTGATACTTAATTAGGATACTCCCAGTTTCCTAAAACGTTAAGATGATATTTTACCAATTACCCCTGAAATAAATACAGTGGCAAATAACATTGTACAATAATATTCGATACTCATTTCCAAACATATATAAGGAACATGAAGTAATCGATAATCTAAATTATTTCCTCACACCTTTTCCACATTACATTTTTATGCTATTATACATTATTATCCGTTATATATTCCTAGATCACCGAAGAACGATTATTGAAGAACATTTACCGAAGAACAAATATTGGAAAAATATCTCCAATACATAGAATACATATCATACACATAAACATTTAATAAATACATAATAATATATTTTAAGCTAAGAATGTTTACTGCTAATAATAATATTAGTAACGGCGCTCATTCTTATCAGAAACAAAATGAAACCTATATATATTCTGTAAATAGAATTTTTGTCAAGTAAAGAGGCTTATTACACATTAATTTTACTTTCTATTTTTTGTTTTTTTTGGAATAAAAACTTCAAATTTCAAATAAACATTTTTGCTCTATTTTCTTTGCAAAAGCAATTATAAAAAAAAATTAGGCAATTAAAATTAGGAATCTGACTAAAGTTTTATCTTTCATCCAGACTAGTGAAGTAATAATTATTTTGGCAGTATTATTTAACCATTTTAGCTAAAGGTATAACGGCTGTGCCCTTTTTTAATTCATAAGATTGTTCCTTTTCTAAAATAAAAAAAAAGTTTCTAAAAAAAAAGTTTAATCTAGAGGATCAAGAACGTGTCTATTTTCATTGAAATAATTTCAATTGATAGACTCTAGTTAATGCAAAGTTTTTCTTTTTTTTCTTTTTACTAAGGACACGCCAACAGGGATTATAACCATTATTAAAGATTTTTACCTTAATATTTAAAATTTACTCAGATCTAAGGAGGGATATTATCTGACAAGCAAAAGTTTTTTGTTTTCCAACAAAGTTTTGAATGATATCCTTGAAAAAAAAGTGGAAACATTATTAAATCAATTTCAAAATGCTTAAAAATATTTTCTAGAATATTAACTCCCATTGTATTACTTATTTTATTCGAAATAAATTGAATTTGGACAATATGTTTATGACGTAAATCTTGATCTCATTATCGGAAATTTTGATATCTTGTATTCATAAAAAATGCCTCGATTTCAGTACTGTGATATTATAACCGAGTCAAAAAAATGGGATGTAAACTACCATTTAATCTGTCTTATATGGGAGATACATTTTTATATTAAAATGTTCTCGAGATTATAATAAATCTTTCTCTACACGGGACGATTATTAATAATAAGGCAATAATTTCCAAAACGAATACCTCTCTAGGTACAAATATTTAATCCAGAAAAACTTACTGAAGATAACTTTTAAGAACTTATTGTTATTTAAATTGAAAAAAGGTTTTATTTCGTTATCTCATTCAAGTGTATCATCTATATTAAGAATGTAAGAGGTGTTAAAAAATATTATTTTGATATTTGATCGAAATCTATAATTTCTAGAGTCTAAAAGAAAATTGCCTTATGTGGTATCAAATCTTTGGGTCGCAAATATAACAGAACTGGTTGTTCCTTTAAAACAGATATAGAATAAACTAAAACTAATATGTGTCAACCATTATTCATTTTTATATAATATCTTTACTATATTATTAACTATCAGCAATATGTTAATAAAGGAACAATTCGTGAAGAAATAGAATCTTCCACTTTCTCTTCTCATAACATATCACATCCGTATGCCATTGTTAATATATGTAACAGTTTAGAATTATTGATATTAACTTTTTTTGACATTTTTTACATGTTCGACAAAAGCAGACTTTTCATTGCTCTGTTTTCTAATGTTGTAATACTTTAAATAATGCAAGCTATCTATTATCTTTTTTGATAATGTCAAAGTGATTTTATATATCACACCCATTTATATGGAATTGTTACGTGTTAAATATAATATCTTGAAGTTTCCCATTGAAAACCAAGTCACCTAGATCAGTTCCATATCATTAAATTTATTCAAATAAGACATATGATAGTAAAAATGGATTTATCTTCTAGAAATGTATTAGTTAAATTGAAATATATTTGTATAACATTCTCAGATTTTTTGTTTTAATCAAAATATATATATTTGACAGATACTTACCTCTAAATCATTAAAAATACATATCCATTCCTTAAATGTCCCATTTATCATACAGATATAGGTACTGGGATAAGGAACTTCACCATTTTCATTTTTAAGACCATCTGCCACTAGACCAAACATTTCTTTCCCCAATAAGTTACTAATAATTTTATTTGTTGCAGTTACCAATATATCACTAGAGAACCGATGATTTTTAATTGAATCCGCAAATAAATTTAAACGAATGATCAACTTTAAAGGAAAATTTTATGTTATCATAATTCCTAATTCTTTGTATCTTATATTTTAATATGTCAGGGAATATAAATAATACTGTACTTGTGTTGTGATTCAAATAATTTATGAATGGATATTTCAGATTTTGCATAGAAATGCTTCTGCTTAGTTAAATACTCTGTATTGAATTTAAGAAAAAATTCAGCCATTTTCCTTGTTTTTGTGTCAATAATATCATATTGTCATTTAACTTATGAACATGTCAACTATCGGTAAATAGAAACTTAGCAACCATCCTATTCATAATTTCATTAAATTGATAATGCAAAGGCGTGGAATATTATAATATCAAATATTATTTTCTACAGATCGAGTAGCACTGTCGAATAATTTTAATTCATTTGTTTGTATGATATCTGTCAACAATTCTAACAATCCTTCCTCCCTAATAGTTCAAATTATTTCAGAATAAACCATATCTTTTCCCTTTTCTCCTGATTTATTTGCGAAACCTTCCATTCACCATCTTTATCAAATAAATCACTGCAAAACTTGACATGAATTGAAATTCTTTCAATCTTTTTATGTCAGGTTACTGTTAATGATACTATTTTATTCAAGCAGCTAGTTCTGGAAATTGTAGTAGGTGAAAAAATAATAAAATAATGATAGCATTTCATTAACTAATGATACAGATATCAATGTTTCAGCATCATGAAACTTTCTATATCCTAATTCATCTTGAAAGCCATTGAATTCATTGTATGAAATGTCTACATTTGATTAATTAACCAATAGGTGTATATGTTTTAAGGATAGGATCTATAATATTCGCTGATGTTAATTCAAATACTGTGAACAAGATTTTGTTAATATTTCATTTTGATTCAAAACTAAGGTTTTGACGGTAGATATAGTTTTAGAAGAAGGGCATCTAGGTTCTTTTTTTCTTTTGCCAAAACTGACAATGTGAAAGCTTATGAATTCACAAATTCTGGATTTTTAGGTAATACTTCCATATTACAAATATCACACCCTAGCAATACATCATTATTAAGACCAGATTCATCAAAGGTTAAGTAACAGTTGAAAAATTTAAGATAGTTATACATTATTCTTACCATTAAAACCATGAAATATTGTTTCTTTGTAAATACAACATTTTTTTCACACATATCACTTAAAATATTTTTCACCGTTGATATTTATCAAGTAGATTTTTTGGAGTAATAAGTTAAAAAGATCATTACATTCACAATGAACAGTGTTTGATCATTGTTCATTTTCGATAATAGGTGAATTTAACGTATCATACGATAAAAATTTAATTTTCTCTACTCTAGGACCTACTACCATCAATATTTTGTAATATTACAAGCATTGACAGATTAATATTCTCTTATGGTTAAAAAAAACTTTGACTGGACATTCCATTATTCAATTCCTAATTGTTTTTATACCTATAGGAGGCAAAAGGGGTTTACTAAGCTCTAACAAATTAGGGTTCTGAATCGTTTTAACATTTTGTGAATCAGAGAAAAATGAAAGCTCTTAACATCATAATCTAATTTAGTTTCATTTTGTTCTTTTGAATCAAAATTCTTTTTAAAAATATTATTAAAGAGATCTTTTAAAAATTGATTCGGTTTTGATCAACTTTTAATTCCCTAAATTGTTGGTGGAATATGCAGTCTTTTTTCAAACTCAGTGTATTGCTTTTTAGGCGTATTAATATTCATGTTAATACTCTTTCTATACAATAATATGTTTGTTTATTGGTGCAGTTATAGGGAAATATAGGATAACTCTTAGAAATATTGAAACTACAGATTTATGAAATAAAATATTGGTCTTTACAGGACCATTCGAAGAAATTCGTCAAAAAGGTTCATTTGTATGTATGGATGTGATACAGTGTCAAAGGTATACATAATATATATATTTAGGGCGGGAGGTATCAATAAAGTGAAATATATTATTAAATCATACCACAATAACTTGTATAAGATATTTCAATAAACCTGTTATTAGAACAACTGATCTAGCCTAATTAAACAAAGTATGAAACACAAAGGTCAACAACCTTATTAGGAGGTAATAGTTTGTACATATTTGAATAGCAGATGGAAAAGGCAAAGAAATAACAATGTTTCTTTGCGAGCCTTCACAATTTGAGATGAATTATCTAAAAAGGAAAGTTTGTGAAAATCAGAATGGTATGTAGTCTCTCTAATCCACCATTATTAATATACTTGTGGATCAATATCCCATTGTACACCAGTTACATCATATAATCTTTCTAAAATATCTGCAATAGGTGTGAATAAACCAAATTGTTGCTGATTACCATCATAAGAATGTAACATCCCAACTACAGATAATCCCAAGTAATCTTCAGATTTTGCCAATATCCATGCGCCGGAATCTCCTGCCGTTGCAAACAAAGGTAAAGGAGATGCAACAACAAATTCACTAGTTTGCAACTTTCCATCAGCCCAATATACTAACCTAGTCCCATTGATCTGTCCAGAAGTATAACTACTTGATGCACCAATCTTGAATACATTTAATCCTGCATTTAATTTCATAGATTTTCTTTTAACATAAGCATTTTGAAACTTTAATGTTGGATCCTTTACAAATTTCAAATCATTACTTAAAGAATTGTCTACTTTATATTTAGGATTCACTTTAATAATGGCGAAATCAGAAAGTCTCTGGTTTACAATGGATCGTTCTCCCCAGACAACTTGACCAAACTTATTTTTTTCTTGCCACTCGATATCACCCTTTACTTTTTTTACTTCCTTTTGAAAAGCTAGCCTCTCATTCGAATCTTTTGGATATCTCATAACTTCTGCAACCAATGTTTCAGCATATGCTTTTTGAAGTACTTTAGAGGGTACACTAACATATGGATAATCCTGATTTTCACTTAACACAACATGTGCGCATGTTATAGCAAAAGCGGAACCTGCAAATTGAGAAAGTTTAGAATTTGAACCATCAATTTGAGGAAACAAGTAGCCACCTAAAGTACCAGTAATCTTTGAATCTCCCATAGTTGAAATAGACATAGATATTGGTGGTTGAAACGGAGATTCTGCCATCATATAGGGTGGTGAAAACTGAGGGTTATTAATATCTTCTTTTGGTACCATTGGCTCTAAGAATGCTTCAGAAAGATTACTTTTTACTTTTGCAGCACATGGTCGTATAGAATCTTTGATAATAAATAGATGAATATCAGGAAATAGAGAATACAACACCTTAATCATTTCATAATGTTCTTGTTTTAAATTTGGAATACCGAATTCTATACTCAAAATTGACCCATTGGTACAAAGACCTCTTCTCACTGGGGCAATGAATGAGCCCTCTTGATCTGATATTAGGTTGTCATCTGATTCTAATAATTGTTGAATAATATTTTCTATTTTGTCGATATTCGGTAGATTATATTTGGAATCGATACAAAAGTTCTTGACATAAGGCAAAGTTTTATTTATGAATATCGAATCTTCATTTATTCGAATTTTTAATATTTCTAAGAACTGCAAATACCTTTTCAATAAAATGGATCTTGAATTAGCAAAACCTTCTGATATTAAAAGATTATCTAAAAAGTGTAATATGACTTTTGTAATATGCCTCAAACTTGAACAATTCTCAGTAGAAATATTAGATGGGAAGCTGGATATAATATTTTTATCAATCATAGAAAAATCTTTAAAATATTCGACAGCCTGTATTACAGCTTTAGAAATACTGATAACATTTTGATGGATGTCGTCCACTAGTTCCACTAGATTTATTTCTAGGTTATAAAGATATCGCTGAAAGGAAGATGATGTGCTACTGACCGTATCAGGTAAGCTTACAGTTTCTTTGTTATGCAACTTTATTGAGTTCTTGACTTGCGAAACTTCTTTTATATTGAATTTACTGTTATTTTGGTGTGAAATTTTGTTTTTTTTAATGTTGCTATTGACATTAGAATTATTAGTAGTGGATGCTGTATTCTCAATACGTTGAGGCTTTATAGCAGAATCGGTAGAATCAATAGATTGCCCCTCTTTCACAGTATCTAACGAAAATTGACTTGCATTATTTAAAACACGAAGGGGTTTACCCAAGTTATTATATGTATTACCACAAACTGTTGAGATATGTTTTTTATCGTGTTCATGTATTGAATTGGAAACATTACAAGATGTTTTGCTTGAGGTGTTTGTTATCTTTCCTCGAGAAAATATAGATGATGACTTGTCCGATATAGATGTTTTATTGGATACAATAGATTTAGTTATAATAGATTTATTATCGTCATTACCATAACTTCCCTCTTTCTTACTTTCATTATCATTAGATATATTTTTTGATCCACTCTTTGATGATTTATTATTAAAATTAAATAATTTTCCAGACATTGACGAAAATTGTAATATATAAAGTTTCTATACTAATATTGGCAAAAAAAAAGGAAAAGAGGAAAAAAGTCACACTTATCTATTCATCAAACTATAGACAATAAATTCTTGCTATTTATTTCTTATTAACTGTTTGTTTTGATACTTCCTTTTTGCTATAAATAAATTCCTTCTCTAAGACGATAAGTTTGTTTAAATCATCTCTCTCAGTTCCGACAACCTTTTTTTAAATGTCAAAGGTAAAACTTCAAACGAAAAAAATAAAAAAATCCCCGAAAGTGGACAAAAAGAGGATAAAATTGATTAATAAAATAATTACGATTTGAAGCAAAATTTTATGGTGTGATTAACATAAGGTATTAGTCTAATCGAAAGTAAAATACATAACTAAAGATATTGCAGCATGTTAAGTAAAAATGTTTATACGACGAGCACATGAAAAAGAAGGCGAAAGAATCACCATTTGCGTATAGATTATTATAAATTGCTTCTAATATTAAATCACATACAAAATAATAAAAATGTTGGTGCGAACTTGAAAGGGTAAAGAAGATGTAATAATCCCCCTCCCCCTCTATTAACATCAATCTTTCCTAAAACATTAATTCATTTTTTGATGATAAACCAATTAATAACCTTAGGAAATTTTCTAAATTATAACTTTGTTTGTTTAGGAAATTAGTTGGTTTGGATCCAGGTCTAGTCAATGGAGTTTTCAACAAGTAACAAAGGAAAATTAATATCGGATAAAATTTATTAAATCCAGTAAGTCCATCGTTAACTTTAAATGCATTATCTTTTATTTTTCCATATCTATTATGGGAAAAGAATTCTGTAATTGCCAAAACGTCAATAAAAAATTGATGTAGCTAATAAGGAATCTTCATATATGTCATGATTAGTGATTTTGTTGGGACCGCCTAACATTGATTCTATACTATGCTATTTATATAGCAACTTTAGAGTTTCTAATAGCAGGGAGATATTTAGTAACAATGCAATGATGAACATGATTGTTCCTGCTGCCTGTCCCTAATTCTTCAAGTGGGCATAACATTTAATTTGTATCGATACAATCACCAATAACAAAATATTTAAAAATTTCTTAAGGTTTGAACTGTGCTTGACTCGACAAACTTTTACCATTATTATTGCCTAGTTAGTTATATGTGACGAAAGAAACCGGTTTAATACCAGCAGCAAACCAAAATTGCATCATAGCAGATTTCAATTTAGTGTAATCTATCTTAAAATCATCACCTGTAATCAGACAATTTTCTCTTTCAACAAATAAGTGTCAAAAGTTTTGTATAACCGAATAAGGGTAAAAAAAAGTGACAAATGTTCCGTTTTATTATCACTATTATTATTAATATTTATTTATCTAGATACCTGTTGCTTTGAATAGAGAAAATTATATATAACAACAAATAACGAATATTAGACACAGCTTTTACTTTGTTTTGAGATATATTAAATTATCTTTTATTGCAATACACTTACTTCTCCCTCTCCCTCGATGTGTAATTACCATGTGGAGTTACAAGCTACACTATTTCAATATGGTTTTGATAGTTTAAAGTTAGCAAAAAAATGTCATATCAAAATGATTATTGTACATATGAGTATTATGTCTAGGATATAATAAAAATTAAAAAAAAAAGAAGAAGAAAATAACAGAGATAAGAGTGTGGAAGAAGTTGGAAATATTGGGAAATAAATAGAAGACATAAGAGAAAGTTAAAACGATTTATATATATATATATGGATTTCCAAGTAAATAATACTTTTAAAGCATAGATTGTTTAGAAAAAAAAAAAAAAAAAAAGGAAGATAATAATAACACTAATAATCCAACGCTAATCTACTCTTGTAAAATCAATATTCTATAAATAGTCTTGAGGATATATGTTCTTTAATCAATAATTTATGATAATATTTCTACTGATATTAAAACTGGGGCAATGCTATACCACTTATATGAAATTAAGATCTTTATAAAACTCAACTCTGTTAAATGCTGCTTCAATGGTTAAAAAATAATGAACACGTTTATACCTGGAACGATTAATCCACAATGTTTTTTTTTTATTCTACTTTAATAAATTGTCAACAAATTACAATTTCTTGATATTTAGATTCAAGGATATCGATCATCCAATAATTGATATTGATGATCAAAGATTTGTATTAAATCAAAAATGTTATTGTGAAAAGTGCAACGCTACATTTAATGAGATTTTAAAGGGAACAAAAAACAATTTGTTTTCCCAATTGATTATTGTTTGAATGATACACAAGATATTGCCGCAAAGGACATCTTTAGAATAGTAAAATATTTATCACTTTTTCTTTATTTAAAGGCATAGGATTTATATCCAAATGTAAGAACGCAAGTGATTAGTTTAGACGAATTTGTCAAAAAAAAAACATAAGTAATAATTCAGTTAAATATTGGCAAAATAAACCCCATTAATTAAATTCACAAAGAAACAGTGGTCAAGATTTTGATGTTAATGTGAGACTGCTTGCTCATCCTGATGACAAAATGAGTACCCCTGCCACACTTCCTACAACCTATAAAAAAATTACTAAATCAGACACTAATACAAGGGCAGAACAATTAAGTGTACTCATATCTTCAAGGATACTCTGTCAAAGGTGAACAAGTAAAATTGGTAAATTACCATATGAATCTTTAACTAAGATAGATATTATACATTTATATCATTCAATGATCCATGATTCTAGGCGATCTTATTTCATATTTTTAAAGGGATTTCCTGTGTTACGGTTTTGAATGTTAAACGGAGTTCCAACAATAGCAATTGAATAGAATGATGAGGAAATTTTCTATCCAGTCCTTTATTGTCATGACTTTACAACTATTTTAATTAGATGGGCCTACAAACCATATTTATATAAACTGTCTAAAGGTGATATTAATCGAAGTAATAGTGATAATACCGCCACAAGAAGGCCTATATTCATGTAAAAATTTTGATGACAACAGAAATATATATATATATATATATATATATATATATATAAAGCAAACCAATATATTCTTTATTCCTATTAATATACTTTAGTAAATATTATGTACAATGATAATGACTAAAAATAAAACAGTAACTTCCGTAGTTCAAGCTATTAACACTCCAATTCATTTTTTTCTAAAGAATGATCTAAGGAAACTAGTAATATATGTAAGCAGAGTACCATGGGAATTAATATCTGGATCTTTTTTTTTTTTTTAATCATTCAAGTCTCGATGAAATGTTTTCTTGCTTAAGTATTTTGTGTATACCATACTAATTGCTCTTTTAAAACCCTAAAAAATTATTTGTAAAAAAAATAATAACGAAAAAAAAAATATTTTTTTTATACAAAGTAAAATTGTATAAATATACAAGTAGCAAGTTTATTCTTCTTGAATTTATCTTCTAGGGAGACAAAACTACTTTTTTTTCGTTAAAACTTTTCTTTACTAAAACTCTCTTTTTTTCATGTTTTTTTAACATTAAGAGGGGTAAGGATAACCCTTTAGAGTAATGGGTGGTTTAATGGTAAGAATGATTTATGAGAATGTCAATCTAGTTGTGCATCTGTTGTAAAAGGATTTTTTTTTCGATATTATCAAGCAAACGATGATTTACTTCATTCATAATATTTTATTTGGAGTCTTATAAAATGATAGATTATTTGAAATTCAATCGTTTTACTACTATCTGAGATTTTGATGAAAGGAAAGGAAAGAATAAAATAGGTAAGGATAAGAAAAAAGAATCATTGTAAGTAATACATTAAAGATCAAAATTGGGAATAGGTTTATGCTAATATATGTTGGAGGCAGTAGTAAATTGTGGTGAGGGTTTTCCTTAATTCTTTTAATTTGATATTATTTAGAGGTCAACTATAACGCGTTAGAGGATTTCATTTCCATATCTTTTAACTGTTTTAAGTGTGTAGTTAATCCATTTTTGATAGACATCATGTTTATTACGTTATCGACCTTTGATTCGTATTATCGTTTACTTCTATTTCTCCTTTTGAATTATTCTTTGATATTATGAGCTATTGGTTTTTATTTCCCTTCTTGTTTTATTTTTATTTTTTTTTTCCTTTCCTTTTCCTCGATTTCTAGGTGTAGTAAGACATCGTTGGTTTTAATAACATTTATCAAGATTTATAAGATTCAATTTAAGAATAAAGTATTTATTGTTGTTTATCATTGATTCTTTGTTTTATTTTATTGTTTAATGAGTTATTCTACTATGGAAATACTACTAGGTTGTTATTAGCATAATATTTTCTCTATTATTAATTTTTTCTACTCATTTATTCTATGTTATCTATCAGCTATTTACTATAAATAATATCAAAGAATAAACCAACATTATTGAATATCTAATAAGAGGTATTTAATAATCTCCAGCTTTAAAACCATCGCCGTTAGAGGTCGCTTCCTTTCTTTAGATTGGTTAAGCGATCCATGAAATGGTGATGACCTATGGCTTGGTACATTTTTTTAAGTTAATATCTCTTGTCCTTTTTCTTTCTTTCTAAAAGGAATTATATGAACTTCACAAAAGACTTGTTGCTTTAATCGATATTCTCATTTGTTTGTCGTATTGAGCACCGTCTCTAATTTCGATTCTAAATTAAGGTTATCATCATTTTGAATATTTTCAAGTTCGTTTATCCTTTCTCTTTCCTTCTTTTTATTTTTTTTAAAAAAAAAAGTTTCAAGGATGTAGCAAATAGTAGTAAATTTCTAGTCTTTTCGCAGTTGTTTTCATAGTCTTGTTTCATTTAAGTGAGAGTGTATAATCAATTTAACTACTTTAAACATTGTTCTTCAATTGATTTTCTTAAACGCTGATGGAAGATTTATCACTCTAAAAAAATCAATCCTGATTTTTAAAACTATTATTGGTTGGGAAATTGTTACTTAAAACAATGGGGAGATCTAATTTTTTTACGTATTGGAGTAAAATTTGATATAATATAAATAAACAGTTCCTGTCTCATCACTTCTACTCAAATTGAATAATATCATTTTTTAATAATCTTACTGTCAAATAGTCACATCTTCAAAATATTCCTTTTATTGAAGGGTGCAGTTTATCAAAGTCTTTCTTCCATAAAGAACTTTCCTGATCCTAAATATTTTCAAAATCAACGGATTTTTATGATTATTATTACTATTAACATTATTTTTATTTATGTGATATATATATATATATATACTTTTACAAAATTTTAATTTATAATATAAAAGAATCAGACAGGCAAACTTTGGAGAGTCTTATTACACTGAATAAATATTTTAGACAAAATATTATGTGTTTCCTAAGGCAAGATTAACTTTTCAACCAATTATAGTAAAAAAAAAAAACTATCAATTAAACAGTCGTTTAAACATCTTCCTCTTTTTAACTCTTCAATAATCTTTAAAATATAGATCAAAATAAAGAAAACAAGAAAAAAGCTAAATAAAAATGTTGAAGGAAAGTTAATAAAATATCAAGGGTGATGGACATAGTGGAACCACTTATACGGAACATTAGAAAGTAAACCCACTAAATTAAAATTAATATACACTAACTGTTATAACAGACACAATTGAAAAAAAAAGCAAAGAATAATAGCAACAACACAACAGTTTTCAAAAAAAAATAAAATAAAATAAAATAAAAATAATAAAACATTCTAAAACATGGATCATTTTAAAGGTTATTATGAGTTCTTTCAATTTTGATTTAAATGAAAATCTGCCTGCTGATTTGGTAGAAGTTATAAGAATGTCTTTCTCTGAACTTCAATATATATAATTTCCACAAATTCGTGGCTTGATCTGTCTTTTACAAACTAATAGAGAATCACCTATTGGTATTCCTATTGAAAGTGCTGCTAACTTAACTAGTAAGACTAACTCCAATGAGATATTATTGCTTTCAAATCATAACAGCATTTAGTATATGATGAATGCTTAAACGTATGATACTATTACTTTTAATAAATTTGGTATTTTATCTAGAACACCTACAGATACCAATATACAAGAGATATCACAATAATCCAAATTATTAGCTCTTCAAACGTCATTATAGCATATAAGAGAACACAAAAGTGCCAGTCACTATGATGCTCCATGAACTAGATGTTAAGTCCTGATGTTCTATATTATCACCACTATTACTGCTAGATTCAACCAATACTTTTTCAAAGGATTTAAATGTGTTTATGCAACAACAATATCCAGAAGAAAGTCTATCATAACAAAACATATTCCAATGATCTTAATTAAAGAAATTCATTTAGTGGGGAAAAAAAAAATAAAAAAAATAGACAAAAATAATAATTCAAATAATAAGAGTATGGTAAAAGGGATTTTGGATAACAATTCTAAAGTGAAGTATAATACAGTATTTGACACAGATATTAATGCCAGCATAATCAACCACAATAAACCAAGTATCTTAAACCAAATCGCTACAAGAAGAAGTTCACTGGACAAGATAACTATTAAATCTACGGAGTTCCCGCTCTGGATCATCACATAATACAATGATTTTTGCTAATTCATTTTTACAATAGTATAAAGGGAGGACAATAGGTTTATTAGGCGATCCTCTATCATAGATAGAAGAAGTTACAAAATGTTGGGTTATTATACTTAAGGACAATTTTACTGAATTTGTCGAATTTATTATAGTTTTTTATCATTCTTTATTATTAACAAATTCAAATCGATGTATCTGAATTAAGAAAGTATAATATATAGACTGTCCTTATGCTTAAACACTATTTTCAAACTGCCTTAAACTCTATAAATTCAACGTTATTATCAAATCCAAAATATCACAACTTTTATATGAAAGAAACGGTTAATTTTATCATTATTTGTTTCATTTATCGAAACGAATTATGAAATGATCATTTACATTACACCAAAATCTGTGGTTATATATATAATATTGCCGAGTTATTTGATGACCAAAACATTAATAAGGAATTATATTATGAAGTGTGTATTTTTTTTTGAGTAACGTTACGGTGAATCATTTGGAAGAACCTCAACTGATTATATTTAAACCAGATAATGAAGTAGCTAAACGTATCAACGAATATTTTATTTCACACGGTGTTGATAAAGAAAGTTCACTTAAGATTGATAAATTATTACAATTGAGGGATCCAGAGATATTAAATATATATATATATATATATATATATATATATATATATTTGGTGAGACTTGGGGTATTATTTCTTCTGATGAATACATTAATGTTTACTGGAGTAAATGGTAATTTATTGAATATGACGAGTTTCATTCAAAGAGATAATGATTCAACATCTAAAGATACTGCCAAGATATTAGACTTTAAGAACGTTGGACTATGGGACAAGGAGATATCCGACTATAATAATGGTAAAAAGTATACAAATAGCATCGTTAACTAACTGTTCCTTTTTGGTTCTTGCTAATATCTTTATGTTCCATTCACTCTTCAACGGTTATGTGCTACAAACTTGAAGTTTTCTTCTTTTGTATCGATTCTAAACTTGTCTCTCCTTTCTTTCTTCAAAGACAAGAGTACTAAAAAGGATACAAAAACATATTAGTAATCGCATGTTTGCTATTGTTTTTCGTTTAATTTCGAATTAAATTTCAACGAAGAAAAAGCTTGAGGAAAAAAACAAAAGAATAGAGAATTATGTAAGAGGAAGGAGTAAATAAAATAAAAAAAAACCTCGAACGACCTTTAAACATAAATGAAGAAATATATACATATATATAAAGCCTCAATAATACACAATCATGATAAAAATTACAAAATTTGTATAATTGGAAAACCAGCAAAGTGAAACAAAGCGAAGCGAGGAGAGGAGATAGGAATATGCCTAAATTCAAAAATGATGATGAGAAAAATGTGTTTAATAAAATAAAGACACAATTACCAGATATAATCAAAACGAAATGTCGAAACTATGATGAATTCTATGGGTATAAATTGATACCTGGTGGAAATGGATCAGAATATTATAATGAAGATATAGCAAACAATTTAATTTACAAATTATGCAAAGCGTATCAATTCAATGAACCTGAGATCAAACAGAAAATCATCAAGATTTTAAATTGGAGAAAAGATTTCAATCCACTGAGTGCAGGCTTCTTAGAACAACATGATGAACAATTTGAGGAACTTGGTGTTTTAACAGAAGATAAAGCCAATGAACCCAATAAAAAAGTCATTACATGGAATTTGTATGGGGTGATCAAGGATAAATCTAAGATTTTTGGTGAAAAAAATGTAGGAAAATTTATTCGTTATAGGATTGGGTTAATGGAAAGGGGTATAAATTTATTAGATTTTGACGATGATGATAATTGTTATATGACTCAGATCCATGACTATAAAGGAGTCTCAATGATATTTGGAATGAATTCAGAGATGAAAAGTGGTATAAAAGAAATTGTTACTATATTTCAAGATTATTATCCAGAATCTTTATATGCTAAATATTTTATTAATGTACCAAATATCTTAGGTTGGATATATGACATTATCATTAAATTTATTGATAAAAGGACTAGTGAGAAGTTTGTTGTTTTAAATAATGGTAATAAACTGGGGAAATATATTAAAAATTGTCCTGAAAAGGAATATGGAGGGACAAATAAAAAGACTTTGAAAGAGCAAGCTTTACAAAATATCAGACCTACAGATTATGGTTTGTTTTTGTTAGAACAACAGTCTAACCAAGAAGTAGACTAAATGGGAAAATACTAATATATTATAAAATTATTATATAAAAAGTATATCTTAACTAAATTAATTTGTTGTATTAAATATAATTTGGAATATGAAATACTTTTTTTTTTCCTTTGTCGATGCAATATGCTTAGGTGAAATAAAATCAGAATTGGTTTTTTATATACTACTGTAGAATAATAATAACGCACTGGTTAAATCATTGAACGAATATATACAACTGTTAATATATTAAAGGTATTGCAGTTAATGCTATTCCAACTAATTAGTGTTAAGAGTATATCAAACTATACTGTACAGTACGGCATACATTTATATATGTATATATAGTACTTTATTTTATACTGTATTTTTATACGGTAGTCTTATACCGTTTTATGCAATAATAATAAGAGAAAGAAGAAAGAAAGAAAAAATAATATAATTTGGTCTAAATGGTGCAGAAAATGGTGCTGGTTTCTGTGTTACAAATTTTGTTTCTTCTTCTTTTCCCCCTTATAGTTTCCTATGATTCGTAATGCTTAATATTCTTGATGAATTGATTTTATACTCTATTCCTCTCCTTTGCAATTTACTATACAAGTCTTTCTGAATAATAATAACAACAATATTGTCAAACTAGTACTCGTATTTACCATTTACATAGATATTACGTTACTTGCTTACTTGCTTAGAGTTAATTAATTATTTACTTATAATCATATAGGGGGGGAGGAGAATACTTAGTACGTTAATATGTTAATTATTTCTACTCTTGGTAATACTAAATTTTTTTTCTTGCTAACGTACAAGCAGTTGTACGTGAAGAAGTAGTTCTGCTTCGCTTTGGTAACATTTCTCTCATTTAATTTTCTCTTTCTGTCTTTTCCCTTCACGTTTTTCTTTCCTATTCATTCAACAGTTTTGTCGTCTATAATGATATTTCATTTTTGATAAATTTTTTTTTTTGGTTATTTTCCGGGTTTGTCTGTGGATAAAACTTGCAAGAGCATTAAACATTACACGTTACATTAGTGACATGATCAACTTTTGATAACAACCACTGTCTTGTGTAAAAGTAAAACAGTAGTCTATATTCGTCTCTTTAAATCTATAATATATTCAACATTATACATATAAAGAAATAAATATAAAAATGTCTGCTGATCATTCTAGAGACCCATGTCCTATTGTCATTCTAAATGATTTCGGTGGTGCCTTCGCCATGGGTGCCATTGGTGGTGTCATATGGCATGGTATTAAAGGTTTTAGAAATTCCCCCATTGGTGAAAGAGGCCTAGGTTCATTAAATGCAATCAAAGCTCGTGCTCCTGTACTTGGTGGTAATTTCGGTGTCTGGGGTGGTCTTTTCTCCACTTTCGATTGTGGTGTTAAAGCTATTAGGAAAAGAGAAGATCCATGGAATGCAATCATCGCTGGGTTTTTCACCGGTGGTGCGCTCGCTATTAGAGGTGGATGGAAACACACTAGAAATAGTGCTATCACATGTGCTTGTCTGTTGGGTGTTATCGAAGGTGTCGGTTTGATGTTTCAAAGGTATGCCGCTTGGCAGGCTAAACCAATGGCTCCTCCTTTACCTGAATCTGCATCCGCTCAGCAACCATTGCAAGCTTAATTATCCCTTTTTGTTGTTGTTGTTGTTGTTGTTGTTTCTCTGTTTATTAATCGTTGCTTCTTTCCATTTGGATTTGTTATTTTATTTTTTTTTTAAAAAATTTTGACTGTTAATAATCTGTTTTTTTTTGATATTATGATCCTCTTGTACATATCTATTCATGGATTCTACTGAATTGTTGGAGGAAAAGAAATAACAAATATTGCATCTGTCCTAACTTATCTTCATTAGTATATCCTTTACATGAACTATATGTTTATAATATATATTGTAGTTAACGATAGACTTTTTTATATTTTTTTTTATTTAATTAACGTATATGTGTATATTTTTAATTTAATTCGATTTGTATTGATGTTTTTGTGTTCAAGTAATTATAAATTTAAGTGAATCATAAAATATTTGAGCATGACTATAAAAGTAATAGTATTCGTGGTAAAAGCATATAATCATAATACCAGTAATCTAGTATATTTAAAACAGTCATCGAATTCTGTGGCTATTGCTTTCAGCACAGCTTTCGTTTTTAACTTCGAACGTTTGATCTAAATTCAGTGGATTTGTGACTAAAGTTGCTTCAGTATTATTTAAAACATCATTCCCCTAATATGAAATTTCTATGTACCCACCATTATTCTGATATTGTGGTTTTGACATATCAGAGTCGTGCGTTAATGGATTTACACGATTATTTTATGTACCATTAGAACTGTGATTGGTCACTTGAGAACTTTTAGAAAATGATGATCGGTAACCTGATGAATACCAACAAATGTTTTGTTTTCTTAGAATTATATGTAAAACGATTTGTTGGGGCCTCTATCATCCCAATGAAATTCAATTTGATATTTCGCTTAAAAAAGTAAACCAAATATTTCACATTTTTTTTAATTCTTGTATAAGCAACTTATTTAAATGTTGAATATTTTTGAGAATGTCGTAATTCATTACTATATTACATAATTTGGACTATTCTAAATATTATTTAACGTTTTCTTATTTTTTTTTGTTAAACTAGATGTGCTATGATACTTTTCCTCTACTTTTATTTGTTTAACTTTCTACAATTTTCTCGTTTGTATTGATTTCAATTAAAATTATAAGTAAAATCCAGGAAGTGTCTACTTATATATAAGCTTTAATGGTAAAAGTTAGCCGCTGGTCTTTTGGTACATTTAAGTTGTTTAAAGATAAATAAAGAAAGAAAAAATAAAAATAATAATAATAATAATAAAAGATTGAAAAAGGTGTCTTATCCTTCGTACTCAACGATGTAAGGTTAAACTTCAGGAAGAAAAAAATGAAGAAGAAGATAATAAAAAACATAAAGAACATAAACATGTGGTAGAGAGTAGAACGTATTGGCAAAAGACATTAAAAAGATTGGTAAGCAAACTAGTGATTTAATATTACATCTGATATTATAAAAATTGCAAGAAGATATATAGCTGGTCATATTTTTGTACAACATTATATATCAAGATGAATATTTCTACATCTACATTTCAGACAACTAGAAGAAGATTGAAAAAAGTAGAAGAAGAAGAAAATGCTACAACATTACAATTAGGACATGAGTTCCAACTAAAACAAATTAATCATCAAGGTGAAGAAGAAGAATTAATTGCTTTAAATTTGAGTGAAGCTAGATTATTAATTAAAGAAGCCCTAATTGGTCGTAGAAAGGCATTCAGGAAAGCACAGCGTTCACAAGTAAGAAAGAAGGCAAATCTTAGTAACTCTGCAACAGAAAATGGCGGTGACACTACTGCTGTGGAAGATGAAGACGAAGATGAAGATGACGATGATGAGGAATTTATGAGAAATGAGACTAGAGAAAAAGAACTAGAGTCTCTGGATACATTATTGGAACAAACAACTACAGGTAATAATAAAGATTTGAAAAATACTATGGAATATTTAACAAATTTTTCAAGATTTAGAGATCAGGAAACTGTAAGTGCAGTCATACAACTATTGAAAAGTACAGGTTTACATCCATTTGAAATTGCTCAGTTAGGTTCCCTTGCATGTGACACTGCAGATGAAGCAAAAACTTTAATCCCAAGTTTAAATAATAAAATATCTGATGATGAACTAGAAAGAATATTAAAAGAATTATCGAATTTGGAAACATTATATTGATCCTAAAATTCGGGAAATATTCAGTCTCTAAAATATTAAATTAACTACTTAGAATCCATTTTATAATTATACTTCACATAATCGTATATTAGACCTATGACATATATATAATTCATTGTTTCATAGTATTGATAATCTTTCCTAACTCTTAATAACTAAATAAATGATAATATTAACAAAAAAATAAAAAGGAGTTTTTCATATCTAATATTTCTGGTACATGCATTTTAGTTCTCCTTAAGTAAAGTGGTTCTCTAATACGCAATGAAGCAGTCATGCAGGTATTTTGTGATAACTCTTTATCAAAGAAAAAAAGTCTTTTTCTTTACTAAAAGGTACATATTTGCTTGTAATATTTATCATCTTTTACTCCTGATTATTAGGATAACATAGTAATATAGGCCATTAAAGGGAAGGGGGGAACTTCTTTTATGTATTATTTAATATAATTATCCTCCTTCATAAAAAATTTTCCGCTCCCATTTTTCCACCATCTCATCAAACAACTATGAGGTGTTATAGCGATGTTATCATCTGGGTTTTGACATCGGCATCTCTGATGCAATAAACCTGCTTCGGATATAGGACAAGTATTGAATGGAATATGTGCATATGCAATTTCGTCAAAATGTATTATTTCATCTTTATTCAACAATAGGGAAACTGCAATAGAGTGAACAGGGGCATCTCCCCATCTTTCATAGTAAAATCCACCCTTTTGGTCTAAATGATTAAAAAATTTCAAATATTTCTCACTTCTAAAGAAATTTAAGTCACCAATTTCAAAATTGGACCAAAAATGGCATAAATTGTAGTCACTATGAGAATCAATAATAGGCCTATATGCGCCAATCTTACTTTTATCAGTAATAAATTCATAGGCATTAGATGACATATTAATATCTTGTTCTGAAGGAGGTAATTTTTGATCTAGTTTTATATATTCTTCTACTGCGTCCCATAGTGTTTCGATAGTATTTTCGTATTCGTGAATTCCAATGACAAAACCATACTTCAAATTTTTTTGTTTCATTATTTTAAATGGATCATATGGGAAATCACAAAAATACTTTACATTTGGCTCAACCCTGAAATAATAATCATAGTCATCTAATACGTGTTGTCTAAAGAAAAAACCTGAGTTAAATCGACACATGTTCCTATAAGATTTAGAATCTCCATAAAGAACCCCATCATGGTTCATTTTTTCCAAATTTATTTCATATTGAGTTTGATTAATCCAACTAGGACAGTTCCAATCATCTGGTGGGATTAAACCATATTTAGTATTTCCACTGGCCATAAACGTTGTAGCTTCTTTGAATTCTTCTGTAAAAGGTACATCATTTAAAAATACCCAATCATAGTGATACTTTCTATTGAATCTGTCTTCTAGCGACCTCATAGAATCTAATGCTCCTTCTAATTCCTGATTTCTTACCAACATTAACAAGGTTGCATTTTCTCTATGATACTCTGACTTAAAATCATTATCCAGTTTAAGTCTATGTACATTATTATCGAATGAATTTGATGATAATTTCATATGATTCTCAAGTTCAAATACAAATTTCCTTCTCTGGATAGCATTATATCTTGAGCTTAAGTCATTAGATTTGTTTTTATATTTACTAGATAATCTATCGATACCTATTAAAGAAATGTATATTTGATATCCGGTAACTGTTATTGACAGCAGACACACAACTAATAAGATTCTGTGTCGTTTCAACATATCATTGTAATTAAGTATTTTCATCTTGTTTTGTATTGAATGCTTTTGAAAAGATGATGTTAAAATTAACAGTATTGTAAAATTTTATGCTTTCAAATTAGATGTTGTCATTGTAATCAAAGTTGCTTTTAAATATATACCAATTCAAAAAAATGTACTTATATTTGTCAGGGAGATGGATTTTTCAACAAACATGTTTAATATACAAGTACATAACAATTAAGACGATATGAACTACATAAAATATCAAATATAAGTTAATAAACGAATAACGCAGTGGTATATTTAATTTTGGAAAGAAGATACAAAATGAAATTACTTAAATACAATATGTTAAAAGAAAATATGTATACAGAATTAAACTCATTATAATAATCCCTCTAAAAAATTGTAATAAAAAAAAAGTGATGACATTTTTGGATACTTCTTTCTTTAACGAGAGTAGGACCAGACGTTCTTTAATAAACCATCGTTTTGGGCTAATCTGTTCAAAGAATCGTCAGATTCACCTCTAGCTCTAACGGAACCAGATAAGGCGTAAGTGATGTATTCACCTGGGATAGCATGGCCGTCAGCATCAACCTTAGCAATGTTGATTTGGACGGAAGCGTGATCATCGGCCTTGATAATTCTGTTGGTAGCAGAACACTTTCTTGGAACATAAAGTTCGACCTGTAAAAAAAATAGATTGCAAAAAAAAAATAAAAAAAAATGCAAACATGGTGTGTTAGTAAACTGAATTTGCCTAATATAAAGGAACTAAATGAACGCGTCAAGGTGACCATTATTTTTGCAATATTAAATAAATTGGAAAAGACAAATTTATGAGTATGTTTCATCACTGTGAATATAAATTTGCTATAAAGGAATCCATTTCTACAAAATTAATGTACTGAGTATCAATCTTTATACCAGCTTATATTTTAAAACATTGTAAAAACCCTAGATTAAAACCTCATCATGACTTATCATTTGATTATTTTAATTTTGATAAATTTAAAGTATTTTTATTCATCTGTTTAAAATATTCAATATCTTTGATTGCTTAATTATGCCCTTTGCAGTTCTTGTCACTCTTCTATTTTCTACATTGTCTTATAAATTGAACATACTAATTGACCCTTATCGTTTTCCATCTTGGCTTATTGATATATGCGTGTGGTTGGTGTACTATAGTGGGATCCGAGAGTTAATATCAAGAGAAGGCGCAAGGAGAACGCATATAATATTTGCTCTAATACAAGTCTTTTTTTCTCTTACTATATTCAAATAAAACCATTAACTAACTCAAACTCCATATCTTGTGGCGTACCAAGCAGTCAACTAGTCTAGTTTTGTTGGTTTTCTTACGCACTCTCTCTCTACTTGGAGCAGTCTTACTCATGAAGGCGAATTTGGATCATTAACCATGAACACTCTAGATAGGAAAACAAATTTCCAGTCTACAATACCAGGGTTCAACCTACATACCAATTTCTTGTTGGGAGTGGGAGGAGGTAAATATTTTCTTCACAGGAAAGTTGGGAGGAATTTGGGACTAAAACAAGGGCAACGAGGCACTAACTTCCTTCAAGAGTAATGTTATTCCAAACTAATTTTGCAGTGACAAAACAGAATTTTTTTTGGTGGAGTTTGCCCAAAAAGAAAATAAATGGGGAAAAAAATAAAATTAAAGGACGCAAAACTCAAAAAAATATTATATTTCCTATTAAGGAAGTTGACAAAAAAATTAAATTATGTCTGGGTGTTTTATGACCGTCACAAAAATATAAGAAACAATCGGGAAAGGAAAACTAAGATTTTTTATTCTCTTTACATAAATCTAAAATTTGACATAAAAGATCTAATTGCTTGCTCGGTGTTTAAGGTATGTTATTGTTTTAAATAAAAAGAGCATATGTTTTTTATATTCAATACAGGTGATTTCATTATCATTGTCATGATGTGCAGGGAAAGTATTATTACGCATCAGATAACAACACCTAAATATTAACAATTTTTTTTTTTGAACCAGCACAAGTTTTTATTCTTCAAAAAAATTTTTTTATTAGTGCCAATCTACATAAGATTATAACTTATTAAAATAGAGGAATTTTTTATTCTGCCATTTAATCTTGTTTTAGGTTATTTCAATATATCAAGAAATGAAAAAGAGTAATATATCTAACCATGATTCAACGTTAAGTAATTATGATGATGAACAAGTTAACGAAAATAAATTATTGTTAGACCCAGGGAATCATGCTCCAGATCACTTTAAATCTAAAATGTCACCATTAAGGTTTCGTCTAAGACAATATTTAGAAAAATATGTTTCTTCGCAATCTGTATACCTTTCGCAATGGCAAAAAAGGTATAGGACACCATTTAGAGATCTCATTTTTCTATACTCGTCTCTATTAGGTTCCCATACTTTTTACGTGTTATGTTTACCTTTGCCTGCATGGCTAGGTTATTATAATAACACAAAAGATTTAGTTTATATTATTGGGTTATCGATTTATATTTCAGGATATTTTAAAGATTATTTCTGTTTGCCTCGACCACATTCACCCCCACTTAAAAGAATAACTCTAAGCAAGAGCACAACAAAGGAATATGGGGCACCAAGTTCTCACACAGCTAATGCCATTGGCGTATCGTTGTATTTATTATGGGGAATTTATAATAATACTGATATTTCGTACTCTAGCAAAATTTCATTTACTGTCTTAGTTATATTATATTGTTTGATCTTAACATTAGGTAGATTATATTGTGGTATGCATGGTCTATTAGATATTATCAGTGGTGCAATAATAGGTGCGATTTGTATGATAGGTAGAATCCTTTGTAAAGACTATTTTTTCTCAAATTATAATTTAGGTGATCATTGGTGGACACCAATTTTTTCATTGGTATTGTATTTGTCGTTATTACTATATCATGTTAGACCCATTGATGAATGTCCATGTTTTGATGATTCGGTCGCATTTATTGGTGTGATATTTGGAATAGAAGCATCTGATTGGTTTATTCAATATTTTGGATTAGGATTAGTGTATAATTTTACAAAGAGTAATCTTAAGATTTTGTTAGTAAGGTTAATGATTGGTTTCCCATGTTTGGTCATTTGGAAATATGTTTTAAGTAAAAAAATTGTTTATTTTTTGATTGGGAAAGTTATTGGTATTCAAGATGATAGAAAGAAAAGAGAAGCTTTGATACAAAGACATTTAAAATTAGGAAAGATGGAATGTTTACCATTTTGTGGGGTATCTAAATTTGATATTATAACTAGGTTTATCATATATGCTGGTATTCCATTTACTGTGATGTTATTTACTCCTGTACCTATATCGTATATTGAGAATATTTTAAGATGAAAGAATAGAACAAAGACAAAAAATTTAATAATAAAAGAATAGGCGTGACTTTAAACATAAATAATATATATATATATATATATTGCGTTAAAACACACAAATCTATAAATGGGATTAAAAATGAATTGATGTATTTTCTCTTTATATATGGAACTATTGGGTATTAATTACAAATATATTAAAAGGTTTTTAAAAATGAATAATATTAAGGGTTATTACTCTTTTAATGGCATATTTAATAAAAAAAAAATATCAGTTTTTTTTTATTTTTAATCTTAGCACTTACTTAAATCAGTTGAATGACATTTTGATGCAAGACTAGAACTTAGTGGCCCATAAGTCCTTGCATTCTTTCTGTATTCCTTAAAAGACTTGAATGAATTATCAGATGTTGCTTTAGCATATGAATTGTTAGTTATATTTGAAGTATTGACTTTACTTAGTCTTTGAGCGGTAGCAGAAGACCAGGAAATTTTAGAAACTTGTTATAACATTTATTTTTTACTATTTAGATTAATATTCCCCCTGAAAGTGATTTAAAAGAGAGTCAAAATATCGAGATAATCTTGTTCTTTTTTTTCTACTTGATATAAAAGTAATTTTAATGGAGTATGCTGGAAACAAGATTGTGAGTTAAAAGGAAATGTATATTCAAGAAATTAGTTAAAGATCATTACGGGATTGAGTATTTATATATATCAAAGGTTCAAAGATAAAAATCAAAAAATCCAAAAAAATATACATATATCTTCACAATAATAACAATAATAACAAAAGTGGTTTGACTGGAACTTAATGGTGGTAAAGTTGACTTGAGAATACTCTTTAACGTCTTAACATACAAAAAAAAAATAAAAATAAAACATACAAGAAGAAGAGGACAATAAGGAAACCACGCAGCAAAATTAAAAATAAAAAAAATGAATAAGCCAAAGTACTCCTCAGTTTTTATCAGTTTTTATTTATAATAATAAGAAAAGTGTATATAGTAATATATTAGAAACCGGAATTTTCCAAAGTTTGACAGTTCTGAAATTTTAAAGTGTCAAGATTGATAAAATTGTCTTTATTTAAACTTCATGATTTCTCTTAAAAGATAAATTATAAAATGGAAATTTCACATTTTGACAGAATTGTTCGAAGTTTCCCGTTCAGGAAGGTCTTGTGTTTGTGTATCGTTAAATATAATTAAAGGAAAGTTAATTTCGACAAATAAAAGAATGTTCAGTTTGTAGTTGTATTCTGTTTAAAATACAGTATCACTGCAACATAGGGGAAGTAACTCCCTTGAGTAGAAAACAAATAAACAAAACACAGATATTAAAAAATTGGGAACCACCCTCTTGTTATTAGTCATTATTTTATACTGGTAACTGTTGTATGACTGTAGAAGGATTGGAAGTAATAGGATGAAAAGGGATGGAATGAGGTATAAAGAGTTTTTTTTTTATTCCCTCTATATTACAGAAATTCATCATTAAATATGTTTTGTAGGTAATGGTATCAAATTACCTATAAAATATATAACTTGACAGTAAAATATATTTCGTTGTTTGGTCCTAAATAAATTATTTTTTTTTTTGAATTTGGTGTTTTCTTTATATTTCCTTGTGTTTAGTACACTTGGGGGGTTAAACAATTCATTTTAATTTTAAGTACATTCATTCACATTTTAGTTCTGGCTATTATACTAGTCACTACAGTTTATTTAAGGGACAAACCTTTAACATCTAACCAAACGTTTGATTCTATATTCCAGTTTACCCTTTGTTTAACTCTATTGAGTGAATTTATTAATGTTTTAGAAACTATTGTAGCCTTGAACCTCCCGTAGAGTAAATCGTTGTGATATGTCTCAATAAGTTATCTGAAATTTGTTTTGCATGAGTGTATTGAGTTCTTACAACCAAAACATCTATGTGGAACAATACAGGATATGCCATGATCCCTGCAAAGGCACATGTAATCAATCGTTGATATAATGGTAATGAAGAGGACAATAATTTATATTTTTTTATCTGTAGTTTTATTGTATTTTGTTGATTCTACAATATTTTTATTTATATGTCCTCATTGGTAAACATTTGGATTTGGTCTTATAGAAAAGGCAATTATTTTAGTTGTCTATACTCAAAGATGTGGGTTTAGAGACTGAAGGATTGTAAATTTTTCCTTTTAAATAGCTCAATCAATGTGATAAAAACATTTAACTTTTCTTTTTTTTTCTCGGTGAAGATTCTACAACATTTTTAAATCAAAATGTTAAAATCATATGATTTAATCTACAAAGTCTTCTTTTTCCCCTCTATTTTTAGTTTTCATATGTATATTTGAATTTTTTTGTTTTTGTTTAAGTCGTTTTTTCCTTTTTAACTAATAGACGTTTTTATTATATTTAAGATGAGGGACGTTATCAAAATCAATTTTGTGCTGATTTATAACTGGTTGGTTTTTAAAAAAATAAGATATTGTGTTCTCTGATTTCTTGAGATAAGAAGGGATTTTTATAATTTCTTTACACTGGAATGTTTATAGGAAATTCTTTAATATATTGTTTTTGATGTTTTTTTAAAATTAGTTTAATTTAAGACATTTTCAAAATATGTTTTCTATTTTTATATAATATTTAACCGCAATGGATAACTTAATAGAAATAAGAAAAAAAAGTGAATTGAAAATCTGTTATTGTTAAGAAAAAGATAAACTCTATTATTCTAAAGTTCACGAGTGTATGTTACCCTAAGTAATTAAAACTTTATAGTTTTATTCAATAATTTTTAAAGAGCCTTTAATTTTTCACACTCATTGAGAGGGCAGTACGAAAAAAAAAACTATTCCTTTAGCAAACAAGTCATAATAATGGCCCTTTTTTTTGTGTTTGATCTTATTTTTTTTTTCAGCAGAATATCAATAAAATCTACTAGTACCCTTTATTTGAAGGTTTAAAAATATTTGATTGCTGGAATGGAAGATTCTAGAATAAAATTTGATGAACCAATAAGATTTTAATAATAGATTATCCCTCGAGGATAATACTTCCAGCAAAAACCTCTCCATAGTAATTTTATAATCAATAAAATATTTTACTCCTTGATAACCAAATAGTGTACACCAAGTTTCCTAATAGGTTAATATGGCAATCTACCAATTACCCCTGAAACAAATACAGTGGCAAGTAACATTGTACAATAATATTCGATACTCATTTCCAAACATATATAAGGAATATGAAGTGATCGGTAATCAAAATTATTTTCCTCAACTCTTTTTACACATGACATATTTATGTTATTATACATTATTATTTTTATAAAACTTCTAGATAACTGAAGAACGCTTATTGAAAACAATTATAGATGAACATCTTCAACATAAATTACGCATAAAATAATTTAAGATATATAAAAATATATTTTAAGTTAAGAATGTTTGTTAATAATAATATTAATAAAGGCACTAATTCTTATCAGAAATAGAAATATTTCAAAACTTGTTTAAGTGAGATTTAAATATTTCTGGTATAATGATAATCTTTCATATATTGGGGTTAAATATTTTCATTGTATGAAATGATCTTGATTATTTTCTGTTGCTTGTGAAAAATGTTTCGTTTTTTTTTTTATCTATGCGGTTCTATCTTCCTTTCGCTAATATAATCTTTTGTATATATTTGTATTTAAAATAACGTATATATTTCATACTAAATACATAACGAAATATAAAAGGAACATTATTATGTGATGCATAATGTCAACAAAAAAGGGTTCGTTTAATGGTCAACAGGTCTTACGACACCAATTATTAATGAAGGATGACTACCTATTTAAAATTACTTTATTATTTTAATAATAAATACAAACACCTATATTTAAAAAATGTACATACAAAAACTATCCTCACAAAAGAAAAATAATAATAATAAATAAACTGATATATAAAAAAATAAATTATAAAGTTTTATCGGATGAGTGAACCATTGAAATACCGGTCTGAGTCATTCAACACCTAAAACCATCGCAAGAAGTGCCATTCTAACATATAGACCGTATTTCATTTGTCTGAAGTAAGCAGCACGATGATCGTAATCAACTTCTTCTTTAATTTCATTAACACGTGGTAATGGATGTAATACAGCCATATGTTCCTTAGCGTGAGCCATCACCTTGTTATCAACAACATAAACATCTCTTAGTCTTTCGTATTCCTTTCTATCAGTAAATCTTTCTTCCTGGACTCTGGTACAGTATAATACATCAGACTTTGAAATGATCTCTGGGGTTAATTCAACGCTTTCAACACCTAACATGCCCTTAACTTCAAGTTCGTTTCTTAAATCTTCTGGTAGTCTTAATTCTGATGGAGAAACTAAATTAATTCTAACTTGGTAATGCATTAATAACTGACACAAGGAGTGGACAGTTCTACCATACTTCAAATCACCCATAAAAGTAACAGTGATACCATTAACAGTACCAATTTCCTCACGGATAGTGAATAAATCTAAGAAAGCTTGAGTTGGATGTTCACGGGAACCATTACCACCATTAATAATTGGAACTGGAGAGTATTTAGCGGCGATGTGGACAGACATTTCATCTGGATGACGCATAACGATGGCATCGGTGTAGGATGCTAAGGTTCTTACAGTGTCTTGTAATGTTTCACCTTTCTTGACAGAAGAAACACTTGGATTAACATTGATAACTCTACCACCTAAACGTTCCATGGCTGTTATAAATGAAGAACATGTACGAGTAGATGGTTCGTAGAAGATTGTAGTGATGACATGGCCCTTCATTAAATCCAAAACACCCTCTCTAGCAACAGCGGCTTTTATTTCTTGGGCAACAGCGAATAATGCGTGTAAATCAGCACGGCCAAATTGTTTAATAGACAAAATGTGTCTGCCTTTGAATGGATTGTTTTTGCGGATTAAACTTTGGATAGCAGAAGGAGCTGTTAATTCTCTTGGAGGTCTAGAAGACATTAATCTTTGTTCTAATGGTGGTTCAATGATAGCATCTTCGGCGCTTTCAACGCTATCGAAGATCTTTGGTCTTTCTCCAGTGAATGAGAATCTCTTCGCAACAGATGAAGCTGGAGTAGAGTCAGTTGCAGCAGACTCCATCTTTTCCTTAATAACGGCAACACCATTTGCGGTAGTGGTTATTAATTCACCACTTAAAACAACTGTTTCGTTATTGATAGTAACACGTTCGATACCACCAGATAAAGTATAATTAACACTAGGAGCCCATCTCTTGGTATGATTAAAAGCGTAGTCTAAATCAACTTCTACGACTGCATCTTGTTCAGGGATATTAAAAATTCTGGCTGGATTGTCGTGTAAACGAAGAACAATATCTTCAATGGTTAATTTACCCTCTTCGGCAGCTGATAATAGTAATGGTAATGCATCCTTAATACCAAGACCAGTTTCAACCTTATTTCCAGTTATGGTTGCTAGAGATGTTGGCAACATACCAATAGAGAAGGCATCGATAGAATCTAAATGTTGCCAGAAGAATTCTTGATCTTCTTCTGTTGGTAAGAAAACACCTTCTGGATACTGTTCTTGAGTAATGAACATAGAGTAAACATTAACATCACAAGTAACTCTTGGGTCTTTCTCTTTGACTGTCATAATTAAGGATAAATCTTCCTTGTTAGAAACGCCAGTAATATGGATAGATCTATTTTGTAATGAAGCTAATAATAAGACAGAAGCAAGATCAGAAGTCTTGGCTTCAGCAATGACTTGTTTGTTATTTGGCCATCTCTTTAATAAGTTTGCAATATCGCTAATTCTGTTCTTTAATTCCCTGGATGGAAGGAACAAGGCACTAACTTGATCGGCAGTTTGACTGACTAAATCGACGTTGTTTGGGGTACCAGCAACAGTAAAGCAATAGTTATTGTAACTTGAATTTGCGGCAACGGATTTAGCTGCTCTCAAGGATAATAAATCTCTAACAGTTGGACCAATAATAGATCTAGGAAGAATTTGGTTGAAGGTAAAACCGGATTCTAGGTATAAGCGAGTAGTTTCCAATAATTCTGCCGGACCTTTTGTGACATTAGAAGAGTTTGGAACATATGTAGCAATATCAATCAAACCAGGAATGGTAACAGTTCTATGAGAGGTTTGAGCATCACGCTCAGAAACATCCAAAGTCAAGTTTCTTGAAAGAGCTTCAATCAACAACTTAGCACACTTGACATTAGTAACCAATGGAACGGAGTAATCAACAGCCATACGACGGGTCTTGTAACCTTTGGAGACGTAAGAAGCTGGTCTACGGAATCTGTTGGCAGATGGTAAATTGATGTATAAATCAATTTCATTGTTAGCCAAATGTTGGGTTAAGGAATATTCAGACTTTTCGTCATCTTCCTTGTTTAAGACTTCTAAGTATTGAACAGGCATACCATGTTCAGTAATAAAGTCTGCAGTACCTGCAGTAGCAAAAAGCTTGAATCCCATGTTGTGTAATTTTTGAATTGATGGCAATAATTCTTGCTTTTCCTTGTAAGAACCAATTGATAATAGAATATTCTTCTTTGGTAATTTGAAACCAGTGGCAATCAAAGATTTCAAGTACGCTTCATATTTAGAGTGACCAAAAGTTGCTACTTCACCAGTGGAAGCCATTTCGACACCAAGAACAGGATCAGCACCAGCTAAACGAGGGAACGAAAATTGTGGAACCTTAACTGCAACATAATCATCTGGCAATTTTTCTACCGGATATGGTTCAAATGGAATACCCATAATAGCCTTAGTTGCAAGTTCAATCAAGTTAACACCAACAACCTTGGAAATGAATGGGAAAGAACGAGATGCACGGACGTTACATTCAATGACCTTGATTTCATTGTCCTTTGCAATAAATTGAATGTTGAATGGACCAGTTATCTTTAAAGCCTTACCAATCTTTGCAGTTGCAACAACAATTCTGTTAACAGTTTCAGCAGCTAAATCTTGTGGAGGAACGATTAATGTAGCATCACCTGAGTGGACACCAGCATTTTCAACATGTTCAGAAACAACGTGCATAACTAGTTCACCATTTCTAGCGACTGCATCCATTTCGATTTCCTTTGCATTTTCAATATATTTAGTAATAACGACAGGATAATCTCTAGAAACTTCAACCGCTTGTTTTAAGTATGATTCTAAATCGTTTTTAGAGTATACGGTGTTCATGGCAGCACCAGATAAGACGTAGGATGGACGAACTAAGACAGGATAACCGACTTTCTCTGCAAAAACGTGAGCCTCGTCGATAGATGTTAATTCTTTCCATGCAGGCTGATCGACACCAATCTGATCTAACATACGGGAGAACTTGTAACGGTTTTCAGCAGAGTCGATCATGTCTGGAGAAGTACCTAGAATCTTTACATTTTCACGGTGTAATGACATAGCAATGTTGTTAGAAGTTTGACCACCCATTGAAACAACAACACCTTCAGAGTTTTCAATTTCATAGATATCTAAAATTCTTTCCATGTTAATAGTTTCAAAGTATAATCTGTCAGCTTCATCATAATCGGTGGAAACGGTTTCAGGGTTATAGTTGACCATAATAGTCTTGTACTTATTGGCACGAAGAGTTCTAACAGCAGTAACAGCACACCAGTCAAATTCAACAGAGGAACCAATACGGTAAACACCAGAACCCAACACCATAATACCATGATCATCAAAAGTTAAGTCATGTGCAGAGGCATTATATGTCATGTATAGATAATTAGTGTGAGCAGGGAATTCAGCAGCGACTGTATCGATTTGTTTGACAAATGGAGTAATATTCATTTCCTTTCTTAAACGACGGACAGCTACTTCATTAGATTTCAAAAATTTGGCAATTTGTCTATCATCGAAACCACGTTGCTTAGCTTCTAATAAAACCTTATATGGTAACTCATCAATTGAGCCAATTGAAGAAATCTTCTTGCCAAATTTAATTAAAGAATGCAATTTGTTTAGAAACCATTTATCAATTCTGGTCATTTCCCAGATCTTGTCAACAGAGTAATCTAATTTACCAAAGGCATTAGCAATAGCAAAGATTCTTAAATCAGTTGGGTTGATTAATTCTTGGTCGATGTCGATATTCAAGTCAGTTTCATTGAAACCTAGGTTAACATAATCAGTGGATCTAATAGCCTTTTGTATAGCTTCCTCAAAAGTTCTACCAATACTCATAACTTCACCAACGGATTTCATGGAAGAAGATAGTAAAGTGGAGACTCTGTTGAATTTCTTTAAATCCCATCTTGGCATTTTAACAACACAGTAATCTAAGGATGGTTCGAAACAAGCACATGTTGATTTAGTAATGGAATTCTTAATCTTATCCAAAGGAATATTCAAACCCAACTTAGCAGCAGTATAGGCTAATGGATAACCAGTAGCCTTGGAGGCTAAAGCAGAAGAACGAGATAGACGAGCATTAACTTCAATAATACAGTATTCTTTAGAAAATGGATTTAAGGCATATTGAATATTACATTCACCAACAACACCTAAATGTCTAATAACATTAACTGCGGTGGTTCTTAACATATTGTAATCTTCATCAGATAGAGTTTGAGATGGGGCCACAACAATGGAATCACCCGTGTGAATACCCAAAGGATCAAAGTTTTCCATGTTACAAACAGTGATACAGTTGTCAAAAGCATCACGGACAACTTCATATTCAACTTCTTTCCAACCCTTCATTGATCTTTCAACTAAAACTTGTGGTGAAGAAGCAAAAGCAACATTACATAAATCAATTAATTCTTTTTCGTCATTAGCAAAACCGGAACCTAAACCACCCAAAGCGTAAGCGGCACGGACAATAACTGGGAAACCGATATCCTTAACCGCAGCAAGTGCTTCTTCAACAGAGTTAGCGGCATGAGACTTGGCACATTTTTCATTAATTTCATCAATAGCATTGGCAAATAATTCACGATCTTCAGTAGTAATAATAGTTTCAATAGGAGTACCAAGAACTTTAACACCTAAAGCTTCAAATTCATCCTTTAATGCAATACCTACAGACAAAGCAGTTTGACCACCAAATGTAACGTAGATTGCATCAGGACGTTCATGTAAAATAACTTTTCTAACGAATTCTGGGGTAACTGGTAAGAAGTAAACTTTGTCAGCTAAACCTTTAGAAGTTTGAATAGTTGCAATATTTGGATTGATTAAAATAGTGTAAATACCTTCTTCTTTCAAAGCTTTAATAGCTTGAGAACCAGAATAATCGAATTCACCAGCTTGACCAATGGAAAGACCACCAGAACCAAGAACAAGAGCCTTTTTAACTTCAACTCTTGGATGAGCCTTTAAATTATCTTCGAGCTTGCCACCTGGGAATTCTACTGGTTTTAAGATACCGGTTTCTTTGAATTCCTTTACAGCTTGGATAAATACATCAAATAAGAATTCTGTATCTCTTGGACCTGGAGTAGATTCAGGGTGAAATTGAACGGAGAAATATGGCAATTCGGTGTTGTAAATACCTTCATTAGTGTGATCGTTTGCATTAGAGAATAATGGTTTCCAGTTACCAGATAAAGTTTCTTCATTAACGGCAAAACCATGATTTTGAGAAGTAATGTAACAACGACCGCTTATAGTGGAGGTACATGGAATATTATGACCACGATTACCGAATTGTAATTTCAATGTATCCGCACCAGATGCTCTAGCCAATAATTGATGACCTAGACAGATACCAAATATTGGAGTCTTTTTGGATTCAATTGCTTGAGATAACCTTTCAGCTAAACCGGATAAAATAGATGGATCACCTGGACCATTTGAGATGAATAAACCATCATATTGTTCTTTTGTAAAATCATAGTCCCATGGGACAACTAATAGTTCGACACCTCTTTTAACAAAACAACGAATTTGATTGTATTTCATACCAACATCAACAGCTAATATTCTTAAAGTCTTACCATCTGGACCCTTTTGTAGAGTAACAAGGTCGTTATCAGCTGGAGGTAAATATAACTTTGGTTCCTTAGTTGATACTCTAGCTACCAAATTTTGAACATTTGGATCAACCCATTCTGGAATATCAAAGTGTTGAGCCCATTCAGCAGTGGTAGCATTGAATGAATCAGAATCTTGCTTTTGTAAAGCCATTCTACCAAGCATAGAACCACAAGTTCTTAAATGTTTAGTTAAGTTTCTAGTATCGACACCAAACATGGCAGGAACACCTTCCCTTTTCAACCATTGTCCTAAAGAGGATTCGGCTAAATAGTGAGAATATTCTTCTGTATAGTGTGCAATGACCAAACCTGCTACATGGATTCTATTACTTTCAAAGTATCTTGGCAAACCTTGAACAATTTCATCTTCTAACTTGAAATCTGGAACACCATAGTTACCTACCAATGGGTAAGTAATAACCAAAATTTGACCTTCGTAAGAAGGATCAGTTAATGATTCAGGATAACCGACCATACCAGTTTGGAAAACTAATTCACCGGCTGCTGGTTTTTCGGCACCAAAGGAATAACCTTGTAGTAAAGTACCATCTTGTAATTCTAAAGTAATTAATCTATCGCCAGTAGTTTCTAAAGGAGGGCAAACAGGAGCAGTTGGTGTAATAATGGACATGATATAGCTATTTAGTTTGATAATAGTATTGATAAAGAGATAGTAATAATATTAATAATAATAACTAATAGGGTATAATTTAGAAGTTATTTAATATGAGATAAAAATGTTTGATTGGGGATGAGGAAAAGAAGGGGTTATTTTTAATATATTAAATGAAATATGCAAACTGTTTGTAATTTGTTAGTAAAATTTGTTCAAATGTACTTCCTTTTAGAAGAAGCGAAGGACCAAATAGAATCCTTGCTACAATGATTTCATTTCTGTTCTTTGAGTTTTGGATGATAACAAATGGAATGATAAGTATTTATAAGTCACGTACTATCTCTCCTAGTTCCTTCAATAACTTTTTTTTAAGCCTGAACAAAAAACCTTGCGAAGATAATAGCTTGGAATAGGAATAATTCATAGAACAGAGGGGGGGGGAATGGGACCAGTTCATTCCTAGAGTAATACAAGATTTCAACTTCTTCTCAAAGAAGGTAAAATCTTGGTATAATTCTATAATTATATTTTTATCAATTAAAATTGAATTTCTGAGTGTAATAATAGGGTTGTTTATCAAATCATCGCATAGAATTTTCGGCATAAAAAAAATAGTATGGGATAAGATTACTAATAATACATACTGAATAATAATAAATGATAAAAATTTTTCTTAAATATGAAGAATAAGAAAAGACTCAGGGAATATCGCAGAATAGCTATAACGTTATTAACTGTTACTGCAAATATTTGTTCTCTACTCAAACAAAAAAGTTGTGAGGATTCTAAAGAGAAAAGGCTCTGAATAGGCTGTCTTGAATTTGGGCGGATAGAATGTCTAATCTTTTTCCTCCTGGGTGCAAAGAATTACAGAACAAGAAACGTTACTTACAAAAGAGAAAGAATGGTGATATAAAAGGTACTGGTAAGCAAAACGAAGAGTTAAAAATTGGTCTTTTTTTCAACATTTGGAGGACAATAAAAATACTCCTTTTTTTAGATTGAGAATGAAATTATGAAAGTATCAAATGGTTTTTAAATATTTTCTGACAATTTCATCGAGTATTTATACCAAAAGAAATTCTGTTTTTTTTTTTTTTCTCTCTCTCTCTCTTTCATTAATCATAAGTTCTTTCTAAGCTTATCGCTGAATAACTACCAAGTCATGTAATAATTGGGGAGTAAATTTACCATTGTTTTCTTCAAGTTCTTTTTGAAGATGAAAAAATTTTCATCGTCGGAAATTATAAAATTTATTTAGTTTATTGTTTTTTCTTTTTCTTTTTTGTTATCTGTGTTTTTTCTCGATAATTTCCTATTCAAGTAATTGCTAAGATATCCAATCGTTTTCTCCTTCTCTTTTCTTTTTTTATTGAAGCTTCTCTTACAATCACCTCAGGAACTTTAAAGGAAGAGTACTTGGGCAAGAGAAAAATATCAAATATTTCCTTGTTTTCTTACCAACCCTATTTATTGATACTTTGATTCCTATTTTTATCTTTACTAAAATATTTGTTCTATCAGAAATTTTATTTCAAACCCTAATTAACTGGTGTTTCGTTAAATTCTGTTTTTCACCAATGTTACTGTTGTAGGTGTTAATTATTATTACATTCAGTAAGGTGTAAATATATTAATTATAACACATTGTTCAGATGATGGTGCCTCTTCTAGAGAAATTAAATATAAAAATATCCAACTGTTTTTTATTTTTTCTGAATTGTTCAGTATACAAACTAAAGATTAGTAAGGCTCACTTTTTACATATTGAAGTAATATAATTTAACTTGTTTTTGATTTTGAAAATAAAAACTACTAAAGGCCTTTTAAAATCTTCAGCAAAACAAATTTGATATACGAAACTTTTTTTTCCTTTTTTCCAATTGTATCAGTTTTACCATTGTACCAAATAAATTTAGGGAGGGACTTTATATCAATTCTACCTTTTAAGTAAGGATATATGTTAAATAGTATCATAAAACAATTTCCGTCAGTCATATTTTCAAATACTTTCATATCGGTTTGAACTTTTTCCCAAAATGATTTATGTACTAATTTCTAAAAATATTAAGGATCGAATATTTTTTTTTCTATGATTTCCACCACTTTCAGGTCATTTTTTTTTCTAAAAATATTGCTTTGGAACGTACACTTCACTTATTCAGACACCCTTTAGTGAATTTCCTTGTATGTATAAAAATGTTCTTTAAACCCTGTATTTTCAACCTACAAAAAATAAATCTACTGTTCTCAAGCCCTTAATTTTGTCCTTTTGAATATTTTACCCCCGATTGGGACTATTTTTTATATTTCTGTTTCTAAAGCGGTCTCGGGAAATCCCGAGTTTTATTGTTTATAAAAAGAACCTCGAGAAATCAATCATTGATATTTTGTAAAAGTTTCTTTTTTCGTTTTTTTCCTTTTTTTTTTTCTCGATAGGCATTGCATTTTTGCCTTCCTTTCTTAATTTTTTTTTTTTTTTTGAACGGCCTTAAGTCAGAGGTACATTCAGTATGGGAGAGGAGCTAATGAATTAATACTTTCAAGTTATATTAACCTCTATTTAATATATTTTTAACAGTTTGTAGAAATTTGAAATATTATAATATGATTAATTTAAAGTTGCAAAACAAAAACAGTATAATAATAACACTAGTAGCAGTAAAGAAAAAAATTAATAATACCTTTCCTTATTTCTAACTGGGCCACTTTTTTTTAAAAAATTATTAAAGTTGACTTATAAAACATGTCTCTTTAGCAAAAAAATTAAAAAAAAAAATGTTAATTGTTAGGGGTGTTTCAAACTCATCTTTTCAAGTTAGTCTACTTGAATATTTTTCTTTTTTTACAGAAGAAAAAATTTCAAATCTGTGGGTATAAGAAACTTTGAATTTCTTTTTATGTAAGTTTAATTGATGTATTTAGCATATAGTTTATTTTCATGTTGTTACCGTAGCATTTGTTTCTTGTTTATTTTTACAGAGAAGTGAGTCCCTACTTGATTTCTCACCACTTTCAAAAAAAAAATTATATTTTCCCTCGAAAATACCATTTTTCCTAACCAAACATTTAACTTCTTCTACAAAAAAAAAAAAAAAAACAAAAAAAGAAAATATTTTATTATGACTAGAATATACATATACCTAACTTTTAAAATTACAACTCTATAAATGCTATACATTATCATTAAAATGTATTAATTTTCTCATCAACATTGTGGTGTTGACTTTCCTTCTGGTGATCATGACCCAGCCCCATTTCATGTTCTGCTAATACTGGACTTGTTTCTGATTTATGAAATCTTATTGTAGGCGAAATACCAATCTTCTCTAAATTATTACGTATCCATCCCGTTGTATTCATCACATATCCTGTCATCGGATCTACATTGTTAAAAGATTTTGTATTATTTTTTCTCAGTTTCATATCTTCAATATGATCTATACGTTCCAATCTTTCACTTGGAAGTATAATAGCTCTATCCAAGGAATAAGGTAAACCTCTACATCTACCTCTTACTAGCATTGCAATAATTACCAATTTAGATAACGTAGTAAATTGAGCAGAAAAGGATTCGTCTGTATTTGGATACCCCAATGATAACCCAACAGTACCATAAGCACTAACTATTTCAAATAATATAGCAAAAATATTGAAATCTGGCATATTTTCATTTTTAATCTTATCATTTTCACATATGCATATAATAAACAATCCAAGGAACAAAAACCAGAGATCAAATGATAACTGCTTTCTTATATGCGCCCCAATAAACGACTTAGTAGATACCTTATCCAAATTTTCTGATGATAATGAATCTGCCGATACATTGTTATTCTTATATACCTTATTTTTCTTGGTATTCTTCGCACTACTAACACTTTCTCCTTCTGAGTTGCTACTTGCATCACTCAATTCCTTCAATTCCTCTTCTTCCTCTTCTAAATCTGATTGATCCATCTTACCATATAATCCAAGAGATCGTTCTTCATACACGTTAGTTCTTCTTATTGATATAGCCACTGGTAAAACAGAGATATACATCATTAACATATAAGAAACTTGAATAGCTGCATGCAGTTGACTTAAATCCACTATAGTAAATCCAGAAGTTCTAGTACTCACTGCTTGGAAGGCACCCATCAATACCCTGATCCCCTTTGTGTATGGTTTTAACACCTCAGCATTAATATCTAAAATAATAAACAAAATTAAATCTGTAATGTTCAAAAATAATAAAGCTAATAATAACCACCAGGTAGCTGCACTGGGAAATAATAGGGTGAAGCAACGACGTGGGTGATCCAATAAAAATCCCAAACTCTCTTTGGTTTGGGAAAGATCTGGTGCAAGATGGAACATAATCCAAATAATTAACCGCAACATAATTGGGAACCCTGTATTACCGATAATCATAAACCATATCATGACAACTTGTACATAAATAGAAGGAGCAAATGAGGCCATTGAATTAGGTGTCAACGTGATACCCAAATCATTAAATGAACTCATAGCAGTGAAAAACCCCCACCAAGCAGGTGATATACCATCACTTCTAACAACTTGAATATAATTTTTCATATGACAAATCCATGGAAGAAACATTGTGAATGCCATAACATGGAACCCAACATAATAGAAAACAACAATACTGCATAAAAGTTTAATGGCTCTATATTCTACACCACCTAATTCATCTCTTTGTTCCTTTGTAAGTCCAACAAAATTTGAATTACGACCAACAGTTGGTTGCCATGAAAGGTAATTGGTACTCATTGTTCTGCTTAAAGGTAAATTCATTGTATTCGAAACATAATCAGAGTTCATCCCATAATAAGCAGGATCTTCTTCATCGTAATCATAATTCTTCAAACTTTCATTTTGACTACTACTAGCAACATCCCTAACTGTCTCCATATCGCTAGATAATGAGCCGTCAGGATGCGTCTCACTTTTGTGTTTCTTCATGTAAGTTGGACTAGACACACCATGCATATTGCTCGTTTCAGCATTTTCGTGGTTATCATTATAATAATTATCGAATATCCAACTTTTCCTTCTCTTATTTTCAGATCTTTTATTATGTTTGTGATTTGCCTTCCAATTTTCATAAACCATCTCCTGAAAATCTGGTGCTTGTGATAATTCATTCAATTTTTGTGGAGAAACATCAAGTAGCATATCTTCATCAGTCTCATTGTCTGCAAAATAATCCTCACCATCGTGATTTCCGGTCTGTACTGCAAGATATTTTACACTTTGTTTACTATCAGTTGGATTAAGTTCATTAAATGGCCCTAAAATATTGTTGTTTGACATTCTACGTTGAATATTTTTACGTAATTTTCCACCCTTCTTCAATTGTCGTAAAATTGAGCTCCTTGATAATTGTCTTCTTTTACCATACGCTGGTCTAACTAATTTAGAATATTGTGAATTATAACCTTTCCTTTTAGTCATCTTTCTTGGTGGTGCCGTAATGTTGAACTGAATTGATTGACCTTCTCTGTTCTTATTCCCTGACAAGGCGTTTACACCATCATCACGATATTCCAAAATATCATTATCTGCACTATTGATACCAGTAATATGTTGGTTCGACATTCTTGATTCACTCTGGTTTGATAAAACGGATTCTGATGATAAATCTGTAACTGCCATATCAGTAGAATTTGTAGTGTCCCCAGAATCAGAATCCAAACCATTCTTTATACCAGTATATTTATTATCCATATTTTCATTTTCACTTTCATAACTATTAATATTCTCAATACTTGACTTCTGTAAATCTTTTGGGTCTCTTGAATTATTGATGTATTTTAAATCACTTTTTTCATTTTTGTCATTGAAGTAATTTTCAACATCTGAATTTTCCATAGAAGTACTTATTTTTAGAGATTCTACACTATCTCTAATAGAGTTTGCATCTGATTGAATTCTTTTCACTGGCTTTTTGAGAGAAGATGTATTGATATTTCTTCCTTTAATAAATAGTACTGGCTCATCATCATCTGATATACCATCGTTCTTTTGTTGTTGTTGCTTTTCACGAAGCATCATAATTGATCTATACATATCTTCTGGCTTTACGTCCTCTGATTTCCGTCTCTTTGCAAAACTTTCCCCAGGTTGGGGTAATGGCACTCTTTTTCTATGCGAATTATTGATACTATCATCATCACTATCAGAATTAAGACTACTAATAGCACTACTATCATTTCCGCTCTCATTGACATGTGCACTATTATTATTACTGTTGCCATATTTAGAAACATCCAAATATCCATAATCGTTTAATTGACTATCACTTGTTTGACTCCCCATAACATTTGAAGCTTGGTCCGAACTTGTTGATTCTTCATCCCTATTTACCTTAAGACCACTGAATAATTTTTCCTGAAAATTAGTCTCCGCTGTATTAGCTCTATGGATAGAATGACCATACTTTGAACTCGATATAGGAATACTATTTATGGACCTTTGAATCGAATGTGTTCTACTGGTCAGAGTTCTTCGCCTTGCGATTTCTCTTTGTAGAATTGTTCTAGTTCTTCTCATCTTAAAATATCTCTTTGATGAATCCTTAATATCATCGAAATATCTTTCAAACCAATATAATCTAACAAATGCCAAACATCCATGAATTGCTATTGGTGTACAGAGACAACAAATTATATAAAGTATCATTTGCTGATAAAGTCTTAATTCATTAACATTAATAGTATTTAAACCACCTTGAGTTACAGCACCACAAGCTATGAAAAGAATATCAATGTAACGTGCATTATGACAGGGATATATTAAAATAGAACATAAAATCGTCATAAATATGATATAAGCATAATGAACAGCAATAAAATTTGGGAGTATATATTTTTTAACTGGTTTTAAATAGTGCCCACATGTTGCTATAACATCTCTTAATTTATGACCTATTGTTTTCTTGTAGGGAATGTTAAAGTTTTTAAATGTGGACACTGAAGTCAATGTTCTACCAGTCTGCATGTGTATATTCTATTATTAGTATTGATAAAGATAAATTCTGAATGTTCTAATAATTTTTATTTCTGCCCTAGTTTGATAAGGGGTATATTTAAATATATATACCTTGAAGTAATTCACCCGCTATTGACTGTATAATTATTGGTATTGATTTAACTTGAAAATAAGAAAATAAACAGGTAAGATATCGGTTCAACAACCTATCTAGAAAGCCTTAACTGACTTGGAAAGATAGTTAAAAAAAAAAAATAATTTGAAAACAGCAATGTTGTAAGGTGATAACCACAATATATTTAGGTATTAATTTGCTTACTTATCAACAAATCCACCTGTGTAGAGTTGTTTTTGTTTTTTTTTTATTTTTATTTCTTCTCGATGACAACTTCTTTTACTCTTGCGAAACAGATATATTTTAATATATAAAATTTCGACTTATTAATTATAATAATTATATTTACGTATGTGTATGTATCAAACAAGTATCAGGCATTTTTACTATAGTTCAGTAGTAGTACAATAGAAGCCATCCATAATCACACACGAATATAGGTTTGTTTTGCTTATCGAGAAAAAAAATTATAACAATAATAAATAATTCATTACATTTCAAATTTACCGAAATTACATCATTCACAGAAAATATTTTGTCGTTCTTTTTATTCTTATCTTTTTTTTTATTTTGTCCATCCGTTTTATCTTTTTTTTTTTTTTTTTTAGGAATTTGTCTTTTTGTCCCAATTTATTGTCACTTTCGGAAAAATCTTTGAAACGAAGATCTCTCTGTGCCCTGGGATCTTTGCCTAAGTCAATAAACCAAAGATTCTATCTAAAAGGAAGCAAGAAACTTTATCTGGTAAGTACAATATAGTTTCTACCCCTCCCCAAAAAAAAAACAAAAAACAAAATAAAGAATTTTCAATATATATGGTAATATTCCTTAAAATAATCATTTTGCACATTGCTTAGAGTTGCTTTCTTGCTAATGACTATGATGTATATGAGTAAAGATACAGTTATGTTAATAAGTGTGCCCAAATATGTATATTTATTTACGTATATGTTAATTTCATAAAAAAGATGGTTCGATTCATTTATATATATATATATATATATATCAGTATATCATATATCAAATCTCTATTAATATTAAGGCAATCCACCCATATGTAATGCAGGTACAACTTTTGGTAATGCATTTTCACCATTCGCATCCAATATCCTTTTCTTAATTTCCAATCTTTTCTTAATGTACTGGCTCATACCAACATCAATTTTTCTATATTTAACCAACCATGGATGTTCTAATAATTTGGAATATTTAGGTCTCCTATCCGGTTTCTTTTGTAAACATAAGGATACAAACTCTTGTGCTTCCGGACTGAACTTGTCTGCAGGTAGTTTTGGTGGTGGACCATCTACAATAGCACTTAATTGGGAAAAGATATTATTAAAAGTTTCTGGTGGATATGGATACCTACCCAACGCCATCTCTAATATGCTTAATCCTAAAGACCAAATATCTGATTGCACTGTATACGTAGCGATATCAGGGTTTAATGATTTTATCCTCTCAGGAGCCATATATGATTGACAACCAATGTTTGTCTTTGCCATTGATGCCACTAAATTCCCAGAGACACCAAAATCACATAATTTTATCGTACCTTGTTGTGCAGAACATAATATATTTGTAGGCTTAACATCACGATGTATGATGTTATGAACTTCTTTCAATTCTTTTAATCCTCTTATTACCGCATCTGTAATGTATGCCAATTGTGGTTCATCGATACCTCCAATTTCTGGGTTCTGATCATAAATCCTATCTAAGGATCCACCATCCATATATTCAATACACATATACACCGCACCCTCAATGAAAAATGCACCATAGAAATCTACAATGTACGGCGATCTACATTTATGTAACACTTCCAGTTCCATTAAGATCTGTCTGAATTTAGCTTCATCCAACTCTAGTCTTACCTCTTTCATAGCCATAATAACATTTGTTGGTTTATGTAACACTTTCGAAACGTTCCCATAATTACCATGTCCCAGCTCCTCTAAAAACTCCAATTCATCTAACGTGATTCTAGAACTCGAACCATTACTGAAATCAATACCTTTAGATGATAGCGATAATTTACCTGCAAAATTTAACGAACCTGATTTGATATCAACGTATTTAGAGAAATTCGAGAATAATCCACCAGGTCCACCTGAAAATAAACTGCTACCATTATTGCTATTTTCAGGCATAGTTCCTTCAGTGTCACAATTTCCATTGTTTGACGATGATGTTGATGTAGACTGTATACCGTTAATTAGAGATCCAGGATTTGATCTTCTCCCAGATAAATGATTTAAAACAGGATGATTTCTATTGATTGGAGATGAAGCAAATTCATGAGAATCTGCATTGACAGATGTAGTTGTTGTTGAAGGAGATGCCTTGGTCAACATTTTCAGAGTCATTCCACCTGGAGGCAACTTTAAGCCACGACGGGCACTTAAACTTTGTTTTTTGGGACGATTTTGTACGGTTCCAGTTGCTTGAGACGTTTGAATCGCAGCTCTCATATTTGTGAAAACAGGCCTCTTTGGAGCTTTTCTATTTGGATTTAATTGTAGCGGTATTTGAGATTCAAGATTAGCAGTATTCTGAACGCTAGTATTGCTAATAGTAGTAGTAGTAGTATTATTATTATTATACGTGGTGGTGGAAGAGTCAGCATTATCTGTTGGATTAACTTGTTCGTGTGTTTTTCCATTGCCCGAGAGAGATTCAGTACTCGATACACTTTGTTTAGCATTTGTTGTCATATTCTGATTAATATTATTATTTGATATAATGGATTCTTGGTATGATTCTAAATTAAAATCTTTTACTGATATTATTCTTGAATGTCTTTTAGTGATATCCCTTGGCTTTCCATCATCTATGTTATCACTTTCAATATGTTTCGAAACGTTATTTGATTGTGGACCTTCTGGCATTACGGTATTATCCAAATTCATATTATTATTATTATTGTTATTATTCTTAAGATTTTTTGTAGAAATATTTCGTATAAAGTCGTTATAGGATGGGATGGCTGGATGTATTGGAGATCGTATAGAAGAATTATTAGTATTGGTATTAGTAATATCATTATTCCCCATATTTCTAGAAGAAAATGATTCTCTAGAAGATACAGAAGAGATGGAAGCGGACCTTGATATGCCATGAGAATCGCTGTGAGATAAATTTGGCAAAGGAGGTAAAGGTTTATTAACAATTTTATTCAGTGTTTTTGAAACCAAAGAGGCAGAAGCGGTATTTTTTACGGTATGAGAAGAAGTATCTAAAGGGAATTCGTTTCTATCAATATGTATCCCACGACTACTAATATCAGTGTCACTAATATCACTAATATTATTATTATTGTTACATAACGTATCGAATCTTTCTTGAGGGGTCTTTCTATTATTATTATTATTATTATTATTATTAGTCCCAGAACTTGTTGATCGTTTCAAAGCTCTTTGTTCTTGAAAAGCTTTAACTCTAGCGTGTAAATCTGCGTTAATTTTATCATAGTTAGAAGAAGTAGATCCATTTCTTTTGATATTAGTAGTACTCATTACAGGACTTGAAGTAGTAGTGTTCCTAGTGGCTGTATCAGGGGAAGAAGAAAAGGAGGAATTTCTTATAATATCGTCATGATCATTAGTATGAAAATTATGAGTGTCGTCTAATGACAATTTAGAGAATCTTTCAGTCATAGTAGTTCGATCACAATACTGAATGGTAAAAAAAAAAAGGTAAAGAAGAGGAAAAAAAATCTATTTTTATTTCTAATGATATAATTCTAAGATAATCCAATAAATATACCAGTTATCAATAACCTTATTCAATTATCTATTAGTTTCTCTTAAAACGAAGAAAATGAAACAAACAAACAAACACACACAGAGCCCTTGTTAAACTTTTGTACCAATGGATGCCTTATGAATATGTTTTCGTCGTATATATATATATAAAATATTAGAACAAACAAACAAATAGAAAAAAAAAACAAAGAATAGAATAATATCTTAAATAACGACAATGACTTAAGTGATTCTCAAAGAGTAATAAAATATATGTATTAATGTAATAACTTTGTTGCTTTTGATATTATACTGTACCTATTTTTATCTTCTTTTTTGTTTTCTCTCTCTTTTCCACCTTTAAAAAAAAAAAAAACAAAAAAGAAAATGAGAGAATTTTTTTTTTCCCCACCAGCTAACGGAAAGAAAAAAAAAACAAGCTTAAGAGAAAGAAAAGGAACAACAACAAAGAAAAATAATACTGGGAAATATTGGAAATTTTGTAACAAACAAAATAGAATTAAAAATGTATATATCAATCGAGAAGGAGAGTTAATATTTATTTATTTTATTGTGTTCAATCTTCCCAACGTTTTAGTCCTCTTGTAGGTCTTTTAATTGAGATGTACATATATACACAAGAACAAGATACCAGTATAATGTGAAATGAATTGATGATCTTAACTAGGTTAGTTCACATTGACTTTTAACCAATTATTTATTACTTCCGTGAAATAGTTTGCATATATATATATATTCATTTGAAACATTCTTTTCTCCTTTCTTTTATTTTGTTTCACTTGCCGGACTGAATATCAATCCATTATCCACTGACATACTCATTTCATTTGAATTCAAGTATCAGGTAAACAACAACCTCTGACATAATGAAACAGGTGAGGCAAAATAGGTTAAAATAAAAAAAAATAAGAACAAAAGAGTTTTATCTTATTTTATTCTATTCTATTTTTTTTTTGATTATACATTATTATTTCTTTATGTATATATCATAAGTAGTAAAACAGATCAAGGAAGCAATTAATTATTTCCTATTCTAACAACCAAAAAAAATAAAAGAAATAAAAGCTGGGTAGTACTAACATTCTTCAAATAAAACAACAAACCAATGATAAACCAGAAGAAATTATCTAATGGCCTCTTTATTTACTTGACTCTCTTTCTCTTTCTCTCTCTTTCTCTCTTTCTCTGTTTGTTCTTCTATGGAAAACACAGAAAAGAGATTAATCTCATATTTTTTTGTTTTTTTACTGCCAAATTGGGAGGGAAACAATTTCTGTTTTAGGTAACCTTTTTATTATTATTATTATTATTATTATTATATTATTATTATTTTTTTTCGTTCCATTTGTGTGTTTTGTTTACCTTTTGTTCCCCCTTTGGGTAAAGTATTTTCTATATTTGTTTGTTTATAACACATAATAACATATATAAGGTGTAGGTATAAAATAGAGACAAATGAATTCATCAATTCACTTTGTACACTCATACATATACCTTGCGTAATAAATTTGGATCTTAATGAAACAAGGGAATGCAATGTTATCAACAGTATTTCTCCAAAACTATATATCCTTGAAAATATCTCAAAAGGTATCCATATTTGTCCCCTCCCCCTTTATAAAACCTTAGTATTTATATTTATATATGTATTTGTCTAGAGTGTAAATACATAAATAATTCAACCTAATTATCTCATATTAATGCCGTAGATTAGGATGCACGTTCAAATCCTCATCGCCGAGATTTTGCAAACTTTGTAATTCGTGCTCTATCGTTAATTCTTCTAGTTGTTCTGCAAAATCATCCCCATTCTCTCCTCTTCCTTCATACTCATATTCATATTCATCATCATCGTCATCATCATCATCATCATCATCTTTAACTGTAGCACCTGTTGCGTCTGGCTCTTCATAATCTTCATCCTCTTCTTCTAAGTAATCATCTCCAAAATCAAATATTAATGGAATATTCGTAGCATTATTAAAATTATCATTTGCAGCATGATTGTTACCATTATCATTAATATTAATATTATTATTATTAATATTAATATTGTTATTGTTATTTTGCGGTTTTGGTTCCAAATTTAAAGCTGCTATCACATTTGGATCCAAATGTAAAATGCTACTGTGATTACTATCGTTATAACTGTTACTATTATCCTTTTCAGAATGACTGTATTGACTATTTCTATTATTGTTATCTATAGTAGTTTTCGTAGGTATATCCTTATATCCATACATTGTATTTGACCCATAACCTTGATATGAATCTTTATTTATAATTCTTCTTCTTTTCTTCATTTCTTCTTCTTCTACTATCCTATTCAATTGTCTCATATTCATATTTATTGTCTCTTCAATACTGAATTTACCATTCTCGTCATTACTATTATTATTATTATTATTATTATTATTATTATTATTATTATTGTTATAATGGCTACTATCACTTATTGGAAATCCTAAGGTTCTAGAATTTTGGTTGGCTAATAAACCATGTTGAACTGCAGCTTCATAAGTTCTCTTTCTACTACTATTAGTGTTATTATTGATACCGTTACTATTAACAGAGACAGTGTTAGAATTAGAACTAGGAAAGTGATCTGGTGGGGTTGCTGTGTTGGTTGATTCATTAACATCATTCTTATTGCTTCTATTGACATTACCATCTTGTCTATCCTTTGGTGTAGGTCCATCATAATTAACATGCGAGTGTGCAACATTGACATTTTGAATAATCTCTACTAGATTGACCAATTTATCATTAATATCTTGCTGTCTATTTTGTGATACAGAACCACCGATCTTATTCATATGAACCAAATCTTGCGCTTTAATACTATGGTCTGGTAACATATGTGCCTGTTTAACATTACTATTCGATGTCACAATAACACCAGTGTCATCCGAAAATCTGGACTTACATCTATCACAATGCGATGTGGCCTCCAAGACTGTACTTTTAATACCACTCCAATGATATCGTTTAGAGATTCTTGCAGTTACTTTATTGACCCCAGCATGTTCCAAACAATGTTCCTCAATCGCAATCTGTCTCTGTTTAACTGGATCATATACAACTTCTTTCCCCTTAAACATGATTTTACCATTCTCTAAAGTATGCTTCTTGCTATGCATACGTATACGGGCCTTCTCAGTCTTATCACAGTTCTTTGGATATTTCTTATGTTCCATATAATATAACATTCTTTCATACTTGGCAATAACATTGCTTTTCTCATGTCCTTTAAACATCTCTATACTCTTGGAAATACTAGTCAATTCCTTTTCATATATGAATGAATCAATAGGTATATCATATCCCTTCAAAATACCCGATGATGGTAACATCCCAACTCTTTTAAAATTTAATTCCTCCAATATACATCTCATTCCTACATTAGTACCATAAACTAAGGGGAAATACGCTGAAGTAAAACCTAAATGAGTAGCCCATTCTAAAAAAGTTTCCACCAAAGTTTTACCAATACCTTTCCCCCTGATCCCCGCGTTGACCAAAAAATAGCCGGTAGATATATGCGATGAACGTCCAGGATACGCAGGTTGCAACGAAAACACTCCTAAACATTGTTTCTCCCATTGAATACTCAAATTTAAATTTCTGTTCCGTTTACGCGATACGTACTGACTGGTATGTCTCATTGTCTCTACTTTGGTCCCGTAATTATTATCTATATCACTTTGATCGTTCGGCGCACTATAATCTAATTCTGGTATTTCCCCAAGGACCATAATACAAAGGTGACCATCTTTATGAAACCAAATATCTTTAAATTCCCTTTCATTTATAGTCTCATAATATGGGAAACTAACACCTTTTGCTATCTCCATATTAAATTCATCTAGTATAAATGATAATAGCCCTTTGGGAAACAGAGTTGGATCACTCGGTATAGGGTACATTGTAGCAATGGTCTCTTCATCTTTTAGTAATATTGTATGTGGTTGCAAGGGAGTATATAATCCATCCATTTCTTCAACATTATTACTGGATATCATCTTAGTCATAAAACAGAAGAAAATAACAACAATAATACTATCTCGTCTCTTTATAAACTCTACCTTTCCCTTCCTTAATTGTCTATTAAAATATCTCACTATTAATAATAATAATAAAAAAAAACTAAAGGTTAAATGAATTTAAATGTTTATCGGTTATTTTAATGACACACTTTTCCAGTTTGATATAGTATACTTGGATATTTAATTCTAAATATATTTGATACAAATATGTATAAAAACAAAAAAGTTATAACTCCTTAAAAATTAGATATCCTCTGGTGACAACACAATAATCAATATCATAAAAAATAGATCTGAATCGTCTCTCGTCTATAAAACTCTGCGCTCTATATTTAAGGTATTTTTTCATTACAACCTTATCTTTACATAAGTTGTTCAGAATGTTTTAATTACAAATTTCACACTCCTTAGTATGTTTAAATTTTCTTCATTATTTTTTCGGATCTTCCGTTTGTTTATCAATCTTCTCAAATAAATGAAAAGAAAAATAACTGCGGGACCATTAAACCGCATTAAGGACTACATAAATATTTTATTCTCTTCGAAAGGATAACAACTATACTTCAGCACCTATAAATTTACACGAGAATAAGTAGGTACATACAGAAATTAAGATCAATAAACAAAATAGTGATTCGATAATTATGTTCTTTTCCCAATTTGACAATTAATTTAGATATTATTATAAAGTTGATAAAGGAAGCAATTGATAATTATATTAAGTCGGCCTTTCAGCTAATGATCATAGAGCTATATATTCTCCTCATCGAAAATACTTAGTTCAAAAGAGTCATGAATTTGTAACAAATCTACAAAACGGTATTAGACACTCACAAAAAAAAAAAAAGAAATCCTATTGACGTGTCCCTTGGAGTCCATTCATCAGTGTTTACGAATGATAACAACAACAATAATAATATTGATGATCATAGTAGAACACGTAATATGCTACTGTAAATTAATCATAAATGTGAAATAATTAATCAATATCAAATGTTACATCTTTTTGATATAGATATGTCGAATGGTCCCATATTTAAAGTAAACAGTTACCAAATATTGAAATATTATTGACACACCCATAGAAAAATTGCAGAGTGCGGTTTGTTATAATATAAGGTGCCTAGAATCATCTCTAGATCTAATATTAATGGGAAGTGATACAATTTGTTTCATAGCGCCTTCACTATGAAGACATCCGAAGTACATTATAATATATTAGTGCGTACTAGGACCATAGACATACAGTGTTCTTTAGTAATGCTTGCTCAAGATGAGATTTATGATACTGGTGATCCAAAGTGGTGAGATCTAAATCAAAGTACTTCAGATCATTCAACAAAACAAAATACAGTAAAACGGCAATCATGGTGTCATTAAATAATAATCCATCCGTGGGGTATCATAGTAACTGGATCAAATCTAAATATCCAGAGCAAACAACTATTTTTAATTAATATGCGTAGTCAAGTATTGAATGAAATTAAAATAAAGATGTATCTTTGCCGACAACACAGAAATGATATACTTGGATGAAGTAATAATTTATTAAGATGTTATTTGCTTCAATAAGGACATAAGAATGGGTCATTTTTCACTTCCTATTACATAAGTAGATACATTTTTATGTACATACTAAGTATATACAACTTTAGCTATAAAATTGCTTTCAGGAAGGATATTACCAAATGAAATCAAAAAAGCAAAGAAAACGAAGAAGAAGAAAGAAATCAATAAATCTGTTAACATTAATCAAGTAAGTTTTTTTTTTCATCTTTAACATTATTGTCGTGAATTATTTTTAACATTTTTTGAACAAGTTTTTCATCTCTAGTATTCGTGACAATTTTGGATGCAAATCTCAAATATGATGTATTTGATTTAATCTCCTTTTCCACTTTGGTGAATTGTTTTCATTTATAATTCTCATCACCTTCTCTATCACTTAATTCTTTACCAAATGGTTTAAAGTTTGCTTTTTCAGTTAAAGGTCTATGAACTTTCATTTCGTTTTCTCTTTCTTCAGGACTAATTTCATCAATTATTTGAGAACATCCTTTAACAGTTTCTAATTTATGTTTTTTAATATCTTTTAATCTACCAATATAATAATTTTAGGCTCTTACTATTTGTCTTCTACTTTCATACCTCCCCCCCCCTTAAATTTCAACCATTTAAATATTGTTCTATCCATATTTACTCATTACTGCAATAGTTTTATCGACTTATTCAATACATGGTGAAAAACAGCAAAGCCCCACTTTCTCTTCTCTTGATATAACTTTATCTAAATATGGTATAGCCTCCCAAGGCCCAGGTAAATCCAAGAATATTGCGTTTGCATCCAATTTAATTTTATGTGGATCAGAGTTAAAATCATATGACACCTAATCTCCAGATTTAATTTGGAAACTATCTTTACAGACATCTCTGTGAGTAATAGTAACATTTTCTTTCAGTAACCCAGGTTTTTTAAATTCATCCATTTCTCGTTGATATCTAACTTCATGGGGCTCAAAAGTATATAATTGATTAACAGACCTTGCAAAAAACATGCGAAAAGGAACCTGAACCAGTATTTGCTTCATTGACTTTACTCTTGAATGGATTACAATTCATTATTTGCATAAAGTTTGAAGAATCAGGCGTATAAACAATTTGTGTTCTATGTGGCAATGAATTTGTAAATAATTCAAGTGTAGGTTGTAAAACATGATTGAATTCAAATTTCTTTGACCCTTTACCTATTTGAGAACCAAAAGGTTCCCCAAACATACTTTTATATGGGAAAGACCCATATCTTGTATTTAAAGTAGCTTTTGAATCTATAGTTATTGGTTTGATTAAGTTCTCTTGTGATCCAAACTAATGCAAAATCACCTTCCTGTACGAAATCTTTCTATTCTGTAAAATCTGACATAGTCTTCTCTAATATATTATTGAATTTAGATAAAAAAAATTAAATGAAAGACTAAAATAAAAGAGATGAATTTAAAGGTCCCACTGTGCCAAACATAGAATGATATGATATGGAAAAAGCTGAGAAGAACTCTTAAACTAAAAAAAAAAAGACTCTCATTGTTAGACATACACAAGATTGATAATTTTTTTTCTTTTATTTAGTTAAAACCAGAAGATTCGGTATCAAATAGACATACATATGTAGAAGTTACATAGAGAGCATGGATGTAAATGTGTCTGAGAGAGAGAGCAACTTAAAATAATTCTGTTATATAATTGAAGAGCTATTGATTAGTTTGAATAGAATGGAGGTGCTGGTAGAATATACCTCGTTACCAGAAGAAATGTTGTAATCTACTGTCAAGAATTTTGATTACTACAAGCAATAATATTAGTGAGTTATAAAGGCAGTCCTTTTAAAAAATTCAATTTTCAAAAACATCGATTATATTTATATATATACATATATGCTTTTTTGATTTATACGTCAATACATATCTGATTTATAGAAATCGTGCGTTAAGCCATAACGAGCATATTCCTTTGTCTTTTGTGTTTCTCTTTTAAATCTATTACTATCATTAATCTTTTTAATCCTCTCCCCATCTTTAAAAGGTATACGTTCCATAGATTCCAGTGGTTGATCCTCTTTATCAATATCTATTTCTCCAAGCATAACAACATTTTCACCTCTAATCATAAATATACCACGATCTTCTTCACAATACTGATTCTTTTCAGTAAAATATATTCTTTCTACACAGTGTTGTAAAATTAGATTTGCATACTGGTCGAATGTCCTAAGTACACCAAATAATAATCTACCATCTCTTAGTAATACGAAAATCTTTCTATCTACAGAACTGACAATAGCAGCTGTGGTAGTAAAATTATACTGATCTAAATATAGATCTGCTTCACCATCAGTGATTTTTTTGGATTGCTGTTTTTCTTTCTTAGTTTGAGGTTGATTCTTTTGCTGTCTTTGTTGTTGTTCAATCGTTGTAGACATGTTCTATATTATTATTTTACTAATTAAGTTCAAATAATACCTTTAATAACAGTTAGTTTTCCAATTAAAACATAAGGAGTAATACAAAACTGTACCTATTTGTCGATTCTAAGTAAAGTACATTAAATAACCTTATATAGGGAAACTTATAATTCTATATTACACCTGTTCATACATATTTTATAATATGATAGGTTCCCAATTTGCTTTCCCGTCAATTTTATTTTATTTTATGTTTTTTTTTTTTCCTTCAAAAATCCCAACTATTTTTCAAATTCTTCTTATTCGAATCACTAAGGATTAACAATGAAAGGATCAAAGAATAATGTATATATAAATATACATCATGGATATGTGTAGATAAATAGCGATATTGTATTTTAAAATCAAAATAGATAGAATAATAATAATAATTGTAATAATATATATATATATATTTTTTTTTTTTTTTTAAAAAAAAACAGTTTTTTTGTTCATTAGTATATATACAACAATTTGGTATATTCAAAACCCCATTCTTTCAATGACATAATTTTGAGCTACAACACCAATTACTAATGCAATACCATCTTCAATCCATTGTTGAACCCATTCACTTGGATCTATTGCAATTTCATCGTCCTCATCATTTCCGCCCTTATTTTCTAAATTATCCTTTTTAACATCAACATTTTGAATCTTTGAACCTTGTAACCAATGCAACCATTTTAATGGGAAACTTTGTGATCTAGCAATACATGTAATATCGTTGGAGACATCCTTTAATACTACAGTAAAATGGAAATTATTTGGACTAGTAGTATCAATTGTCTTAATAACTTCATCATCATCATCCTTAACATTATTACTTGATGGTACAGAAATAGGTAAAATTGAAATAAATATATCACTAATATTATTACTACTACTGTTATTGTTATTTGCTTTTTGATCGTTTTGTTGTTGTTTAAGGAGAGTCTCATGAGCTTTATTGAATAATTTAATTGAATTATCTAAATTTGCAAATGCCAATTTATCTCCATCATTTTCTTTACCTTGAAATAAATTTAAATCTATTTTTTGTCTAGATTCGTCATTACTCATATCATCATCATCATTATCAGAACTGTTATTAGTGTTGTTATTTGGTTTCCCCCATTCGTCAACAAAGATTCTAATACCACCTTCGACTTGAGAACTCATAACTCTGTCAAATTTTTCTTCCACATAATATTGCAAATACGATAAATTTATCAAATCGTGTACTAAATGAATACGTAAAACTTCTTCAGTATCACCAACTACAATCTTAGTCAAATTTTTAGTGATTTGATCAGTCAAATTCAACAAATTGTTTGTATTTAGATTATTTTTTAAATTCGACAAGTTGACCATTGTATCCTTTTCAATCAACTTATCCTTGAATTGCGATGCTTGTTCTTGTGTCTTATTCCAAATCCTAGAAACTTTATCTGACCCAGATTTCGACCACCAATTAGTAAACGATGTAATTGGGTCATTAAGTGGGCTATCTTCTCTACCCTCAACTTGTGTATTATTATTATTATTATTATTATTATCCTCCTCCTCATTTTTTACAGACTCTTTAATAGATGAATTTTCGTCACTAGTCTTGTTTTCCTTTGAACTTTTCTCAATATTAGTAGTAGTAGTAGTATTTTTTTTCTTTGTACTCTTCTCCAACTCTTCTAGAAATTCCAAAATATCTTCCTTATTTTCACTTTTACCATTCTTATCCATACCAGTGCCTTGACCAATTGAATCTCTATCATTAAAGGAATCCTTATCGACCACATCATTACTGCTTTGAGGCAACGAGTCTAAGAACTCAAAGACATCCTCTGCTTCAGTAGAAATCTTCTTCATAGAATCAGTCATTTATATATGTGTGTGTGTTTTCTCTCTCTGCTTTCTGTATGCAACGATGCTTTTAAATATACTTAGGGTAGATAAAATGAAACGAAACGAAGTAGAGTGAGTTAGGTGATGTGATGTGACAGAACTACTGGGTACTTGAATAAGAATCTTCTTATTCTTTCGTTGGTTGTTTGTATACAGCGAGACAAAACAGAACACAACGAATTCTATTTTGTGTTTATTTGGTTTTGTTTCCTTTTGGGAATTTCTCCTTCGTTCCTTCGTTGCGAAGAAAGAGAGACCCATGGAAAAAAAAAAAATTTTTTTTCTTCCATTGATTGTTGTTGTTTGTAAGTGGTGATGATGATGATGAGATGAGCGTTGTGTATACAAGAAGGCATATATATATATATGTATATATATAAACTAGAGGACACACGACACTATATAAACTCGAAAGAAAAGAGGGAAAATTGAGGGAAATAATGCCATCTAAGAACAGTATCAACAGACCCAAACTGACTACGAATTTGAAGAGTAAAGCTCAAAGAGCAGGATTGAAAAGGTCCCAGAGAGAACAAAGAGGTGATTTCAAGCCGGCTAGGTCGAGCGAGCACTCTAAATCTGGTGAGATTAGATCTGTTGCATTGGATCTGTATTTCCAGAATGAGGAAGGTAGTAGCGACAGTGTTGTGGAGGGTCCAATCACTAGAAAGACGTTATCTAAGAAACGTGCAAAGAAGATCGAAAGAAATTTAAAGTATGCACAACAAAGAAAGAAAGAGTTACAAATTTTGACTGATTTACAAGCTAGGAAGGATAATGAAATGGATTTGGATGTTGATTTATCTGGTACTCGTGATAAGAAGAAGGATTCGAAAAGGAGTAAATTGTCTGTAATTAAAGATGCTATGTGGAATGTTATAGAAGATACTCAATCCATCCAAAACTTATCATTATCTACATCTGGTCAAGGCACAACACTTGGGGGTGCATGGTTCCCATAGAAACCCCATGCAACAACATAAATAAATAAATAAACATTTTAGTTTATATATATATTTATATATTATACATGTATACTATTTTTATATAAGAAGCACAGAAAAAAAAAAAAAAAGAATAGAAGAATCATTCAGTCAATAATCCTTTATTTTGCAATTCCTTTCTAACTTCATTTCTCATAAAAGAGATGACATCAGCAGGGTCCGTTGCAGTGAAGACACTGGTGCCAGCCACGATGACATTAGCACCAGCCTTAGCAGCAAAGGGGATAGTATCTTTACTCAACCCACCATCAACCTGAATATTTAGATTTGGATACATGCGTCTAAGAGTCTCCACTTTGGTCATCATATCAGGCATGAATTTCTGTCCACCGAAGCCAGGTTCCACAGTCATAACCAAGGCCATATCCAAGAAGGGAGCCAACTCGAACAAGACGTCCACTGGGGTGCCAGGTTTGATAGCACAAGCAGCTTTAATATTGAAAGATTTGATCAACTTGATCAATTCCAAGGGGTTCTTGGTAGTTTCGTAGTGGAAAGTGAATTGGTCAGCACCAGCTTTAACGAAATCGGAGACCCATTTCTCTGGGGATTCCACCATCATATGACAATCGAAGAAAGCTTTATGTTTTGCAGTTTTATCAGATGGACGAGCCACGGATTTTCTTAGAGAAGTGACTATTGGTTGACCCAATGTAATGTTTGGTACAAAATGGCCATCCATGACGTCTATATGTAACCAGTCAGCACCTGCATCGATGATTCTGTGGCAATCACAACCCAGATTAGCGAAATCTGATGCTAGGATAGAGGGAGCGATAAGTGGTTTAACCATTGTTTGTTTGTTTGTTTGTTTGTTTGGTTGTTTGTTAGAACAGTCCTTACTTGAAATCAATCAATCAACCAAACGATATATATATATATAAGTCTAAGAAAGAAAAGAAAAGAATAAAAAGGAGGACTACATTATTGTTACTATTACTACTACTATAATATACATCTCAAGAGAAGAAATGTTTTAAATCCTCGAGACTTCCCCCCCCTCCCCATACACAAACTGGAAAAAGAAGAAGAACCACAGAGACACCCATACACCCAACCACAGACAGTTCCGTTTTTGTAGTTTGTATAGCATAATAATAATAATAATAAATCCAATATTCAACCATTAGAAGAGGGAAATCAACATTCCAAAGGAAAGAAGTTATTATTATTATAAAAAATATATATTGAACATCTTATTGAAACTAATAGAGAAATACTTGTATTTTGTATTGATATATGTATATTTTATATATATGTATATATATATATATATATGTATATATTTACTTATAAGTGTTTATAGTATGTAGGCAGGAGGTGTATGGGTCTCCTTCTATGACGCAAAGGAAGAAATAGAAAAAAAAAATTTGAGATTGAAATCGAGATTTTTTTTTTCTTGTCATCGAGAAGATGAAGTTATCCTTTTAAAGAATCGATAAATAATAATAACATCTGTTTAAGTTTGGTTTAACTTTATTCTATTTAATTCTCATATATCTCCCTTTCTTTCTTTCTTTTCCATCTCTCTCTCTTTTTTTACATGTTTTTTAGTATTATTACTGCCCAAAAGTAATTAAACTAAATAAATAATTTATTTTAAATAATAATAATAATAATAATAATAATAGATATGAAAAGAGAAAGATCTGATTCTTTGAATAATAATAATAGTCATGTTGAAAATAATATAATACGACAATCACAATATAATCATAAGAATTTATCATCATCATCTTCATCAAAAACAACAAAAACTAACAATATCAATAATAATAATAATAATAATAATAATAATTCTAGTAGTAATAATAGTGTAGTACGAAATGGTATAGTATGTAATGAACCTCCATGTAAAAATAATTTTATCCTTTTGGAATTTTATTCAAGTCATGTGGAAAATTATCATAATAATAGATGTGATAAATGTAAACAGAATTTCGTATCTAATCATATCTTATATTTACATATTAATGAATGTCATAATCCATTTTTTAATGAATTCGAAAAGTTGAAATGTTTTGAAATTCATTGCAATGAAACTTTTGAAAATCATTCTGAAAGAATTAATCATCTTATTAAAGTACATGATTATCCACCCTTTTTCGATTTTGATATGATTTTTAGTGGTTACTAATATATATATATATATATATATATATATATATTTACATTGTTTTATTTATTATATAGATAATATTATACCATGTTTGTTCGAATATGATATACCTATCTTTGAATCATTCTTATTCCATGCTATATCAAATACCATATCTTCTTCACCATTAACTTTATCAATGTTTGAATATTCACCACATAATGGAATAGATAATGGCTGTCTTAAAAAATTATCCTTCACATCCTCAATCTCATTCAATATTATCCATATATCAAATATTCTAATTCTACCATCCAATAAACCAACTACATACTTAGTCTTATCCTTAGACAAGACTCCACATATTATTGGTATCCCATCACATAACCGAATAGCTACCATCTCTTGTCTCTTTAATGACCATATTCTAATGGTCCCATCTAATGAACTTGATATTATTAAATCATCATCGATCCACTCAACAGATACAATATCTCGTGTGTGGCCACAGAATACATGACTGCAGTTACTACTCGATCCATGCCATACTCTAATAGACAAATCATCTGAACTTGTAACTAACAACTTATTCGAATCATTAAATTTCACATCACTTATCATCACTTGTTCATGTCCTATTAATTTGCCTATCGGTTTCTTAGACTGTATCGAATAGACATTCAATTTCCCATTGTTTGCTGGCACTACAAATTTGTCTTTATCTACCCATGCAATTTCTGTCCCATTGACATCAATCTTATTATCCCTCACCATCGCAACGCCATTACTACTATTATTATTATTATCACTAGAAGAACTCTCGTTATTACTACTGTTATTCGTATCTATATTAGTGTTGTTACTATTACCGCTACTCGATTTCTTTAATTCAAAATGCTGAATAACGGTACCATTTATCGCATTCCAAAGTATCACTACATTCTCAACATCCATTGAAAGAAATAATGTATCATCGTGATTCCATTTGATCGAAATTATCGGAACACGATGGAAATTGAAAACATTCTTTAAAAGACCATTGCACGACCATAACCTAATCTCACCATTCTCTACTGCTGTCAATATACAATTGCCATCATTAGACCATTCTATACACGTGATCTCATTTGTCGTGTTCCCCATCGTATAACTTAACGCAAATGGGTGTCTTAATTCATGGATCTCACAGTTATCCACACCACTGGAATCTTCGTTGATTCGAAGAATCTTGGCTACTGCCTCATTTTGAATACCAAATGCTATAATATTTGATCTTTGTGGGTTCCATTTCACATAATTTGTTCTTTGTTCCATTATATATGATTGGTTCCAATTAGGTTCAAATATTTTTACATTTTTAATAGGATTAGACGAAGTTGTTATAGTAGGAACCGCAGTGGTAGGGGTCATAGAAGTAACGGTACTAACTTGCTCGATGTCTATATCACTTGACACACTAGTATCATTCTGATTAGTATTTTGGCCACATTCCTCTTTCGAATCTCTTTCGATATCATCGTTAACTAATGCAAACCTTCCAGTTGTTACAAAATCAGGTATAGATTCCGTATTCACTTTTAAAGCATTGGCCAAATTAAAGATTCTACCACCACCACCACCACTACTACTACTACTACTGTCGCTATCATTAATATACTCCTCTAATTTAGAATGTGCATGACTATTTGACCCTTTAAATAAATCAACCAATTTACGCCTGCCTAATTGTTCAACAAACAATTCACTCTCACTATAAAGTATCCCCCTTTGTACTAAATTGACTAATGTACCTAATGGAACATACTTTTTATATAACTTATCAAACTCCTTGACCCGTGTCTCCTCTTGTACTGCTAATGCACTCAATTCATTTCCTGTCTCTTGAAGGTACCTCCAAATCAAATAATTTAATTCTTCACTTGTAATACTCATCTTTTTTCTGTCTGTATTTGTGTGTTTCTAACCCGCTTGTTTGGCTTAGAACAAACCACAATCGAAGTTCAACAGTTGTTATTATAAGATAACGTATACTTTTTACTGTTTCCTTTTAACGTATAATGTATAGATTATTACATTATGGTTTTTCATTTATTTATTCTCTTTGATAGATTGGAAAAAATCATGTTTTTATTTTTTTATTTCAATATGAAACTTCGAAGATGGGAGAGAGAAGAATTCTTCGTAGAGGTATCACGCAGAAGAGTCACGACATAAAGGATACAGATCCTCTCAAGTGTTATTTGCTTGTGGATTTCTTTTAATCTGCTAAATTCGATAAGGTCCAACAATATCAATAACAAGAAACAAGGTCGTTCCCCCGTCTTATTTACGTTATAAAAGATGGTGGATTTCTCTTTGAAAAAGGCTCGAACCAGTTGGAAGAACCATTTGAAGACAGCTAATGGTAGCAGCAGTAGTGATATCAAGGATTACGGCAGTGAGTCTGCTACTGGTTCATCTTCCAATATGAAAGTAAGAGACACTAACAAGTTGAACAACAACAACAACAACAACAATAGTAAAGTTCCAAAGAAGGATAATGTCGATTTATCTCAACCTTATAGTAAGTTACCTGAAGTTAATGCACACGAAAAGAATAAGGCAGCTTCTTCTATGCATAGAAGATTATCGATGTATAGTTCTAAACAGATACCACCAATTGCGTTACAACAACAATATTCTATCCCGTTACCTTCTCTGCCTATAAACAATCTAAGCCAATTGTCTTTTGCTAAATCAGATCAAATTATTGACGATAATTATAATAATAATAATAATAATAATAATGATAATAATAATGGCAAAGAGGTCGTTAACGACACATTGAATGAAGATTATTTAAGAGAGGTGATTCAAACGAAAAATTTGAGGTTATTATTATCTAACGAAAATTTCAATGCAAAGGAATTTATTCATAGTAACCTAGGTAATGCATCAGCGACAGATATTGATCAGTTCACTACTGCATTGAATGAATTGTCTGACAGTATTCAGATTGAAGTTAAAAATAACATAAATAAATCATACAAAGAAATTTTACAAGTGAATCGTGATTTGAATCTATCTACTAAAGAATTGAATCGATTAAGAGACAATATAAAGAATTTGAACGAAACTATGGATAAATTCGTTAAAATGGCTGATAGAAGAATTCAATGGGAGAATCAAAGAAATGATGAAAGATCAATTAGCAACAGTATGAGTGATGATAAATCAACAAATATGTTATTACCTCCAATAACTAATATTAGTAGAGTCATTGACGAAAACAACAACAACAATATTGATAGTATTAATAGAGATACTACCAATATTGATGTTGTGAAAAAGATATGGAATGAAGAATTAATCAATTTAGAGAAAGAAATTGAAGGTGCTACAAATTTTTTAGTATCAAAGGATAGACATTTAATTATTAAAAGTGATGATTTACTTGAATTGAATGTTACGACATTGAGATACTTACAATCTGTTAGATTATACATTTTCAATGATTTGGTTCTTGTTGCTGGAAAGAATAACAACAATACCAATAAGAACAACTATGTATTGAAACAAACTTTTGATTTAAAGGATTATTCTATCGAACAAGATATTAGAAATAGTAATAGACTTGTCGTTAAAACATGCCGCACTGCTAATATGATATCATCTTCAACAACAAATAATAATAGTAATAATAATCAAGTTGATGATAATGAGAACAATGAGTATGGAAATTCCATTAATAAAATGAACGATAATTCAAATTTTAATGATGATATCGTATCAATGTATGAGAGTCACAATTTAAAAGAAGTCAATAAAATTATTGAAACCATCAGAAGAGCAAAGGATGACTTGTGTGATATTTTCCAAAATGAATTACAATATGAAGAAAAATTGAAAGAATCATTTAGACATTTACAGATCACTCAGCAGACACCAACGAAGGATGCTAACCTAGGCAAAAGCCCAATAAAGAATACAAGATACAGTTTGAATAGTGATAACTGTGACAATAAAACAAATGATATGACCCGTTTCTATAGAGTTAGTAATACCAACAATAGTATTATTAATTACAATGATTTGCTTAGAGATCAACAACTTTTACAATCTTTAACTATAGCAATGAGAGCTAATATGAGAGACTCAAAAATTGGCACACCTTCTCTATCTTCTACATCTTTCCCCTCTGCATCTCATTCTTCATATACTAATAAACTATTAGCTTTTGATAACAAAATTGAAGAAGTAGATATTATTATTGCAAGAAATAGATATTCTCTTGCAGTATCAACTTTAATGAACATCAAAAAACAATTATTTCAGTTATATCCACAATTGACAGAGATCGAGACCAATTTCTCGGAATTGTTGATGATAAAAATCAATTTAAGATGTGATTCAATATACCATAAAGTAATTAACAATTTAACTATTAATAGTACAACCAATACTACAACAGCAAATAATAATAATGAAATATCACAATTATTGAGTAACGTGGAAACAATGATTGAGTTGGGTAAAGCTGCAGAAGGGTTGGAATTATTTCTACAAAATCGTAGCAATTTGATTCAAGATTTAATTTTGCAGATAGGTTCGCTTGATAACCCAACCAATTATTTAACACAGCTATCAATTATTAGATTTCAAACAATCAAACAAACGGTATCAAACTACAAAGCGTTGTTTAATCCTAATAATAATAATAATAGTAGTAGTAGCAAGAGCTCTCAGCATTCATATCAATATTTTAATGGAAATGGACATAGTAACATTAGCGATAATGAAGATAAGGACAAACAAAAGAAAGAACTATCATCTATTTTGGTGAACTGGTGTAATGTAGAAATAGATAAGCATTTCCAATTAATTAATGAACAATTATTGAATAATGAAATGATCTCCCCAATGTCAATTAAATCGTCAAGAAAACAGATAGATGAATTAAAAACCGTCGGATTAGATTTTGTCTATAAATTAGACGAATTTATTAGGTTGAATAGCCAAAGAATTGGTTAAAAAGAATTGTTGCTTTGGGTCAGTATCAACATTACACAACCAACATCGTCATTCATGTAATGCTCAACATAAATTTCCACATTGTCCCTCTCTATATATTCTCGAGTTTTTCTTCTCTTTCCTTCAAGAACTTTCTGGAAGCTGAAAGAAAAATATGAAAAAAATGAAAAAAAGAAACGATGACCCCCCATCAAAAAATTCCAATGAAAAGTTTCATCAATATAAAGAAAGAAGAAACAGAATACATCAAGAAAGGATACAAATGCGTAAAGATTTATGAAAAGTGAGTTATAGTTTGTTTAAAATTTTTAATTATTGTTAATTAATTTTGTGATTATATTTAGAAAGAGGTAAGATATACAATCAAAAAGATTTAAACTGTTTTTTTTATTGTTATAACAAATATATAAGATAAAAGAGAAAATGGAGAAATTATTACATTGGTCCATTGCCAACTCCCAAGGGGATAAAGAAGCTATTGCTAGAGCAGGCCAACCTGATCCTAGATTGTTGGAACAATTGTTTGGAGGTGGTGTTGCAGACGATCCGACTTTAATGAAAGAGGCTATGCAAGTTATAACATCAGAGGAAGCTGATTTAGAAGCTAAGTTAGTCGCACTAGATAATTTTGAAATGCTGATTGAAAATTTAGACAATGCTAATAATATTGAAAATTTGAAATTATGGGATCCTTTGTTAAAAACATTAGAGGATGAATCAAATGAAATTGTATCTGGTGTATTATCTATCATTGGTACTGCTGTACAAAATAATAAAACTTCTCAAGATAATTTTTTGAAATATGATGGTGGACTTCGAAAGATTATTCATTTAGTAGCCGATAAGAAACAGTCATCTAATGTGAGAGTAAAAGGATTGTACGCTTTATCCAATCTTATTAGAAATAATGTTGAAATGGCAAAAATTTTTGCTGATAACAAAGGTCTTGATATTATTCCAGATATATTAAATGATACTAATGCGAATAGTAAATTGAAAATGAGGGCCATAGCTGTAATAACTGCATTCCTTGGTATCACTGAAATTAACGATGTTATGATTGCATTATTAAGAAAAGACAATATTATTAAATCTGTTATTGATTGTTTGCAACATGAGACTGATTTAAATCTTCTTGATAAAGTTCTATCGTTTTTATCACTACTATTGTCTTCAGGTATTAAACTTAATGAAAATGAATTGAAATGCTTAAGGGTCGGATTTGAAAAGATTCAGCCATTAAAAGATAGATTGCACGAAGATGATTATCAAACTGTCAAACGTATATTAAAATAAATTTAAAAATACACAATGAGAATTAAATAAATGTATATATATATATATGAGTAAAATAATTTAATAGAAGTTTGTTCCTTTCCATTATCTAATCCATTTTTATTTCCTTTCAAAACTATTTCCTACAATATACCTCGTTGTGGATATAAAACTGTGCATAATTTCTTCAGATGGTGTTTTACCGTTTAATCTTAATTTATTATCGTACTCAACATATATATTATTTAAAATTGGACGTAGTCGTGATCAATAGATGAGGTGTAGACGATAATTATATATTTACATTTATTAAATCTAATAGTTTTATATTATCATATCATATTTATACACTTTCATTTTCATCAGAAATTGATTTCCTTTGAATAATGTGTAATACTTGTAGAATACCGTAACTTTGACTAGTATAAAAAACATTATTTGACTTAATAAATTTGATATCAAAAAAGACATTTCTTGGTATACTATTAAACATTTCATTATTATTGTTATATTGAGATCCATACAGCTTATTTTGTTCATTTATTCTATTGGGAGATTGATTCCAAGTCTTTGTGTACTTTGTCGCATAACTTCTCAGTATTTCTAATTTTCATAAATCGTTTTCTTTCATACTTATAGCAATAAATCTATAAATTCACAATTTATCTTCTGTAGTTCATGGTGCCTCAATATTATCTAATCTTAACATAGAATCAAAATTGATATCTTTTTCCAGTCTAATTCCCATTCTGAAGGATATTATTTGTCATAGAGATACAATTGCTAACCTTTTTATTATGAAAATTAGAAAGATAATTCTTTCTCCTATAGTTCTGAGTGATATAATCCTTATCAATAAACCTGATAATCCTATTGCCAAAACTCTCCGTATTATTCATATCAGTTTATTTCTAAAATAGTGATTTTGAAGCATGTAGAGACCAACTACACAATAAATTAAAAACTGTTCTTAACAAAGGTTACCTACAACTTTCAATGAGTAAATCCAAAAAGAATTCCACGTCGAACCCAAAAAATAATCTTACAATTGGATACAATTTCCAATAAATTTCAGCTTTTGACAATTGTCGAGATATTTCATATATATAATATTTATTGCCACGTTTCTAATTGAATAATTTGGATGTAATACTAATGGAGTTACTGTCGATACTAAATCATGAAGAACCGATTTGGATATAAGACCAGCTTTGCAAAGAGCGTTTAATCCATAAAGGACGCTAATAATGACACATTCTTCAGAATCTATTAATGCTTGAATCAAAAGTCGGAGAATATACTGTTCTACTGTAATCGGTCCCAATAAAATTGCGATGGAAGGAATTGTCTCGATCAAAGTCATTCTTAGTAGATAATTTCTGTCATTTAAATAAGTGATAAAATGACTTAATATAACTTCATTAGTTTTTTTACTACCCAAAAATTTACACAAGGATAAAATATTTTTTTAATACTGAGATTTTAATGGGGACACTATTATCGGTTAATAAAGAAATGGTCAAATCATATACAATTTTCATTAACTTCTTACATGAGTTATTTTGTATATTTAAATCAGTAAAACTTTGCAAAATGGATGTTTCATTTGTCTTAGATTTATTTAAAGAATTCAATTCCTCAAATATTTCTGCAATAGTAACTAAATCTCCCAAACAAATTTCCAGTATAATTTTAATATATTGACTATTACTATTAGTTGTCGGAGTATTGATATTGGTAGTATTATTGCATCGTTGTAATAGATTTTTAATCTTTGGAAACAAATAATCCACAAAAATATTTACATTTAATGATGTTAATTTCTCAGTACTCGATATTAGTTGACACACATGTAATAATGCCAGAGATTGTACATTAGGAGATTCATCGTTTAAAAAACAATTGACTAGATATGGAATGACTTCTCTCCAGTTTATTTTCATCTGATATAAATTGTGATAATATTGTAATTAACTTTAGACATATAATTTGAGTTGATTCAAAACTATAACTTCGAAGAGAATGAAGTAAAAATGAAAGAAATATTAAAGAACATTCATCTTTCACCATCGGTGCATGGTTACAATAATTTTTAAAATAATTCAATTTTATGTACACATAATCATTAAATTTAATAGAATTATTATAATATTTAAACATTGATTTATTAATTTGCAAATTAACATTGCAGTCGGATACGGGAAAACTCCAATTTACTACAAATCTTTCCGAAATTTAGGTAAATCTTATTAGTACAATTTTCCAAAACATTGTTAAAATTATCTTGTAAAGTGTTTGTAGTCACTAATTTATCGTTTGTTGGAATATTTGTTGATAATATTGCTAATGACTTTAAATAATCATAAGTGAAGGTAAAAAAAAAATATTTAGGACAGAACATGCCTTTATATTTAATCAAAATCTGCTTACATGACAATGTCTTTTGAGGAGCAATATTAATCATATCCATTATAAGGTTACATATATGTTTTCTATCATCTTTTGAAATAGTGTTTGTATTTGTACTATTTGAAAACATATCAATTGTCCCATCATCTACTTTAATTTTATTTTTCTTTGACATATCCAATCCAATTATATTATCCACCAAGAATTGATGTGGATCAAATTCACCATTCTTATATTTAAATAATTTAGATAAATTAAATAATGGGACACCTTCAAGGAATAATTCTACTATACAACAACCCACACTAAAAAGATCTATCTCTATTGTGACATGAAAAGTCATCTGTTGTATCGATGATTACAATATCGTTATATTATTATTACGATTATTCATTCCCAAATATTATTCAGAATCGAATCTCTCTAGTGCCAATTAACATGACCGTCTCGTTGGATTACCAAAAATAAGATGTAAATTCATTTGGACTGTCTTCAGACAAATACACAGGTCCAACCAAAGAAGCAAGATCTGTTACTATTATCCAATTCTAACCATTAATCAAGACATTTTCATTCTATAAACATTAATGAACAATATCTCAATCATGGATCTCACATATAAATTGTAACACTTGAAATAATATAAACTTTAATTCAATTGGGTTTAAACATGATCTCAAACTTAATCTGTAGTAAAGATTACTCATTGAAGGTTGTTTATTCGAATAAATAGTTCTTTCAAAAATCAATAATTTTACTGTAGTTCAAAAAAAAACTCAACTTAGCAAGTTTAGTTTGTTGATTTTTAAGGCTAGTTCGAGTTCCTTTATAAAGATGATCTATATTTATTAAAAATAAACCTTTTCCCCCCTCGTTTAGAAAGAATATCCCAAAAAGGTAAAGACATGATACAGGCAAGAAACATTGAAATACCAATACATATATATGTATAGCTAGTTATTTTAGATGGAACAATTTATACATTATACCTAACTTATCAACTTTTTATATAGATAAAAGATATATATTTTTTTAAATGGTCAGGAATTTAGAGAAATCCATTTCTTCTAGTGGTGTAGTCTCATGAAATCCACATTTTTCAGTCAAGATCTTATAATTTTTAGAAGACAATTCTTCCACATCTTCATTCCATAACCCACATTCAAGTAAAGCCATTTTAGGTTGAATAGTCTTTCTTTTATCCTTTAGGACATATTTAGTGAGAGAAATAGAACATAAAACTCTATCATTTTGTTTAGTGAATCTACTTAAGACATAAATCCATTTACAATCCCAGCAAATGATCGAAGAATAAACGTTGTAAGCCTCAAATGGTTTCAATTCTTTTAAATAGTTAGTGAAAACGTTAGCTACTGGAATATAAGGTCAAGATTTCTGACCTGTAGAAAACAAACCATAGAATATCTTGGTCATTAGGTCGCCTCTACTAATATCCAATCTTCGAAATAGGTGGCGTTGTTTTTATGGAAGTAAAGATCGCATTCCATAGGGGAGGCATAAGTAGATAATTTAGTTTGAGCCATTGCACCATATTTATCCCTTTTCAATTTCGATTGAATGTCTTGCATTTCACCAGAATCACCCCTTGCACCAAACAGAGATGGAATCAAAATATTTTTTAATACATGACGATAGAATCTGACAAAGTATGCACCAGGAACAGTCTTTAGGGATGATAAAAGGTATAAACAAAACCCATATTTCAACAATTTAGTAAGAATCCCCATATCTCAATCGTTTGCTATATTGACTTGTCCATAGAAATAACACTAAGTGCCAATCATATTAACATACCTAAATCCTACTTTACAATTCCATCCAGGATAGATGACCTCATTATAAGTTGTGCATCATAATTATACATATATATATATATATATTCTTATACAAATAGTTTGTGCTTTTCGAATCAAGTCTGTTTTATTACTTACGGTTATGTTGTGTTAGATTGTTGAGAACACAAAACAACAACCAGCACCCGGCGATAAGCAAAAAGCCGTACAGGCCGTTGATGTTGAAAAGACAGAATTTCCTGTTTGGACACACACTACTATATTAGGCAATATTGGACAAATAGAGAAACTTGCATCCTTTTTTTTTTTTCTTTCGTTCCAGACTGAAAAATTTCAGATAACTATAATTAATATATACACCATGTGAATACATATTATATCTTAATTATAAATACATATCAATGGTAATACTGTTAGAGGGGGTGAGTTGTAAGTATTGACTCATTGTCCTTTTAAAAGGAAAGACTATACAATCAATTACTTATACAAATTATAAATGCAGGTGCCCACACATGATAAGAATAATAACATCATTAGAAATATGCATACCAACAAAATGGAGGAAAGTAATATTAATGATGAACAGTTTAATGAACAACAGTGTATCAAGGCATTTTCTCAAAGGATAATAAGGGAAAGGACAGGTAACTTTCCTCATTATAAGAAATCATTGAATAACAACAACAACAACACCGATAATGCGGCAGAGGGTGACGGCCCTGTTATTTTTGATTCTGTTTATTCTAAAATTTTTACTAATCGTGGTAATAAATTATTGCAAAATTCAGAGTTCGTCACAAAGAGGAAATTGTTTAATCCAATGGCCTTAAATGAAGATATTATATACTATAATGGTTCAGAACATAAATTGTTACACAGAAAGAAATTGAGATTTTCCAACAATGAAATACGAAATAACAATGATAATGATGATATAGATGATGATCAAGAAATTGATTTACATAAATTGGTTGATGTTAGAAGCATTCTGACTCCTATTGCATCATTAACTGATATTATTAATAAACCAAGCATATTGAGGATATTTCAAAATAAAGTTATTTATGATTTATCATTAAAAATTGTTTTAATTATTGAAAGAGAACAAGCTTTTGTTAATAGATATTCAAATCTACTGGATATTTTCCTTGGTGATTATCCGAATCCCATATATGAGTCTATATTAAGATTGAAAGATTATGATCATAATTTGATTTTACCGGATAAGGACGAGGATGAGCAAGAAGAGGGGAAAGATGATGACAATACTATTGAAGATCCGTTCTTTGCATTGCCTGAGTTGTCAAATAAAGATGGTTTAAAATTACTTATAGGTGATACTAATGATATTAACGACCCTAATAATATGAACGAACAACTAGAAATGACAAGACAATTAACACAAATTGCATTACAAAGAAATGAAGAGTTTATAAGAAATCTTTTAAAGATTAGGAGTTTTTTAGATAAAGCTAATAGAATACGAGAGAGAGTTTTAGCTTGGAGTAAAGAGTGTGTAGGGATTCAAGATGATGATGTTACAGTGCCTAGTATTCTACGTGTAGTGAAACGTGGTTTGATTAGTGCTACTACTAATAAAACAATTGAAGAGACTGACGAACCTGTAGATGATGAAGATAATAATAATTCATCAGACAATAATAATGATAATAAAAAAGGAGGAAATTAAAAAAAAAGAAAGAAAAAGAGGGTTATTTTTAAAACAAACGAAATTAATAGCATATATCTTTGTATGTAAGATATTCAATGTATGCACATATATATATGTATATGTATATGTACATTATTTTTATATTTTTTCAAAGTTGGTTTATTTAAGATAGATCAAGGAGAAAATTGTTGGAATAGTAATGATTTGAAAGTGATTAAAATACATTTTTATAGGTTCATTTATATATATATATGAACCTAAAATGATGAGGAATCATAAACAGATAGGTATCCATGACTAAAGTTTCATATAAAGAAATAAATCAAGTTGTAAGCCTGTATCTTATTTTTATATGAATCAATCAGCTAACCACTCAATTCCCATATATATATTAGAATATCCTATAGAATAACAAAAAAGGGAAAAGGAAAAGAGAGAGAGAAAAAAAAAAAAGGAAAGAACGAACGAAGGAAAGAAAGAAAGTTAGAAAAACAAAAACAAAAAAATACTTAATACATGAACATACATTCTTGCCAATGTATTATAAAAGATAGAAAAAGAGAGAGGATATACCCAAGGGTCTATCTAATAAGTTAAGTGATCCAAATTGTAATAATAATAAAAAGACAATCAAGGCATAGTAATAATGTCAATATTTTTAAATAATCTAACAACACAGGGCAAAGTAGATGAAGAGAAGATAAAACTAGCAGAGACACAATTTGATGCAATGTGTACTACATTTAATAATATATTGAATATATGTTTAGAGAAATGTATATCGCATGATCAATACAGTGAGAATGATTTAACCAAGGGAGAGATTTGTTGTATTGACCGTTGTGTTAAGAAGGTTCATTATAGTAATAGACTTATTGGTGGATATTTACAGGCAAATGGTCTAACAACACCAGACAAGTTTTTACCGCATATAAATTCGTCTATTAATACCACTAATAAAAATAATAATACTAATAATAATAATAATAATAATAATACTAATAATATAAAGATTCCAGACTCATTTCCAAAGTCCTTTGACTATAATAAAGAATAGAGTATTGTTTTATTTTATTTTTTTTAATAAACAAATATATGTATATATTGAATAATACAATAGATATTATGCATGAAGACAAAAAAGGGGATACTGCAATAACAATAATAATAATTAAAGGGACAGTGCAAAAAAAACAACAAACAATCAAAAAAAAAAAGGAGGGGGTGGGGAAAATAAAGAATAATTAATTACATTGTACTAGTTTTATACTATACGTATATTAAACATATATAGTATATATATATAGTATATATATATATAGTGTAGTGTAGTGTAGTGTAGTATAATATGGTATATTTATTTGTAGTAACTTCTTTCATAAACTATAATATAACAGCAATTACCTTTCTTCTTATTATATTTTAATATTCACTTCTCTTCTTTCCTGGTTTTTCTTTCTTTAACTTTATTTATTTTATTTTAACATCCATTTCTAATAAATATAACTAGAGAAGAATCAAACAAACAATATGGATACAGAAGGTACAAAAAGAACAAGAACAAGAAGAACAAGAAAGGTTAAAGACCCTAATGCACCAAAGAGAGCATTATCTGCTTATATGTATTTTGCCAATGAAAATAGAGATATTGTTAGATCTGAAAATCCTGAAATCTCTTTTGGTCAAATGGGTAAATTGCTAGGTGAAAGGTGGAAATCTTTAAATGAGGAAGATAAATTGCCTTATGAAAATAAAGCAAAGATCGACAAAGAAAGATATTATAATGAAAAGGAAATGTATAATAATACTATATCAAAGATTTAATTCATTTATATATATATATATATATATATATATATTTTACAATCATCATGTTAACCTTCTTTCTTACTTTCTCTTTTTCTTTACTAGCATAATGATATGTAAATGAAAATAGGAAAAAATTTTTTGGACGGACACGTCGCGTAAATGAAGTAAGGACCGTTTTTTTTTTTTTTTCTTTTCCGCGTTTTTCTTTGATTTAGAAAACTTTTCCATTTTCTTTACGCGTTTTATGCGAGTATATATATATATATATATATATATATATATATCTTTAGCTTTCTAATTTATCATTTTAATAACATCATTAGAGAAGTTATTATCCTGCTTTGCAAAAGTCCTTTAACTTTTAATTGAACCCTACTCATCATATTCATTGAAAGTTTTCAGACATTTTCATAAAGACTTAACACAAAACATACACACCCCATTCATATCTCTCTCTCTATATATATATATAATATAATATATTCCTTTAATAATGTTAGAAGCCAAATTTGCAGAAGCATCTCTTTTTAAAAGAATTATTGACGGTTTTAAAGACTGTGTTCAATTAGTCAATTTCCAATGCAAAGAAGATGGTATCATAGCCCAAGCAGTCGACGATTCTCGTGTCCTTTTAGTGTCTTTAGAAATAGGTATTGAGGCCTTCCAAGAATACAGATGCGATCATCCAGTCACTTTAGGTATCGATCTTAATTCACTATCTAAAATCTTACGTTGTGGTAACAATTCAGATACTTTGACTCTAATAGCAGACGATACACCAGACCAAATTATCCTCTTATTTGAAGACACCTCAAGGGAAAGAATAGCAGAATACTCTTTGAAATTGATGGAGATCGACGCAGATTTCTTAAAGATCGAAGAACTACAATACGATACCACTTTAATGATGCCATCTAACGAATTCGCTAAGATCGTACGTGATCTATCTCAATTGACTGATTCTTTGAATATCGTAATCACTAAAGATACAATCAAGTTCGCTGCAGAGGGCGAAATGGGTTCTGGGTCCGTCATATTGAAACCTTTCGTCAATATGGATAAGCCTAATGAGTCAATTAAATTGGAAATGGATCAAGCCGTCGATTTGACCTTCGGTGCTAAATATCTTTTGGATGTCGTTAAGGGGTCCTCTTTATCCGACAGAGTAGGTATTAGACTGTCTAGTGAAGCTCCTGCTTTATTCCAATTCGATTTGTCTTCAGGTTTCTTACAGTTCTTTTTGGCTCCTAAATTTAATGAAGAAGAATGAACGAAACCTCATTTTTACTCTTATATATATATGTATGTATTGAATTCCATTTTAACTGTATATTAGTAAAAGAAAAATAATACTTATAAAATTAATGATGAAAAAAATGTTATTCTCTATAAGTTGTCAGTACATCACAATCAAATGATATATATATATATACGTACGTATGTGCATTACCACGTTTCTTGAATATATCTACCACTCTTCTCCATATCTTTTAAAAACTCTTTAGCTGAGGTGTCACTAAATCCACCCCATTTCTTTAACATTTCAACGATTGTGATTCGAACTTGTAAAGGCATACGACCAGAACTACCACATAAGAAAAATGTTGCCCCCTCCTCAACCAACAAATCTGTCATCTGTGGTCCATACTTCCACAACACATCTTGGACATATTTGGTATCTGGTGAATTCTCACGATCACGAGAAAATACAGGGTAAAGCTGAATCCTACCCTCTTGATCCCACTTTTGTAAAAGATCTCCATACAAATAATCTTTCTCCTTATATCTACAACCAAACAATAAACTAATGTTACATTGATTATTCGTATTGGACATTTTTATCACCGACATTAATGGTGCTAAACCAACACCAGGTCCCACTAATATCATTGGATGGTCAAATTTTTCTTTCGTGATTAAATTATTATTCTGTATCTTATATCTTAATGTACTGTCTCCAACAGGCAACTGACTCATATATGTAGTACAGACACCCCTTCTAATTTTCCTCAAAATGGTCTTATATTTCACAATGGCCACCGTCAACTCAATATTAGGGTCACATGGACCACTTGAGATAGAATACGAACGCGGTTTAATCAATGGCAAATAATCGAGACAGTATTGCCAAGGTAACCTAATGGATTGGAAATCCTCTAACACTTCCAACACTGATCGTCTTGGTCTGTTACAATAGTCGAATAATTCTTGCATATCTTCATCGTACGCAAATTCTTTTAGTTTATCTCTTTGATCATTTAATTGTTCTTGTCCTCTCTCCATTCTTGTCACATCTGTCGCAAACTGCCATATTTTCATGAAGAAACTTGTTCTTGGAATACTCTTTAAGTCAATGTGATATTTCAATAAGTTTCTTAACGTTAATGGTTGGACTATCCCACCACCAATACATCTCAATGAATCTGGTATACCATTTGTAAATTTCAATGGTTGATCAGCAACAGGTAACCATTGATCTTGATTTTGTAGAAAAGCACATACATCACTATCAGAATTACAAGGATATATCACAGCGGTATCCCCCGGGTAATATTCCAATTTAGTCTCTGAATTGTCACGATTGGTGAATACAAATTGCCTGACATCCTGGAAATGATCCTTTGAAGTTAACCGTTTATTAACTAGAACCTTACCGAATTTAACTGAATCATCACCAACAAATTTAATATGTGATTGCTTTTGTCCCTTGGTATCGTTAGCAGTAGTGGCAGTATCATGATTATTATTATTATTATTACTGAGTAATTTCAAATATGAGTTTGGTTCTATATATATAGACGGATCGATCTCTGTTCTCTCAATTCTATTACCTTGAGAATCCTTCATTAATGGATACTTGTTTTTTAAAAAGGAAAGAATTTTTCTCTCATATTCAAAATATACAGCCTCTACTCCAGATCCAGTATCTTTATTACTTCCAGCCATGCCTTGTTCATCGGCTTCTAAACGATCGAATAATTCATTAGCTCCCAATTGATTAACTATACGAGTATGCAATTTTCTAACAGCATAATTGAATTGAGGGTATGAAGAATCACCGAGTCCAAAGAACGCAACGTTAATATGATTCAAAAATGTGTCAGGTAAATTTTTTTTCTTTAATAATCTCCAAAGTGTCCTTTTGGACCCATTTGAATTTTCATGTACGTTTCTTGGTAATGCACCTTGTCCCGTTGTAGAGACTAATATGAAAAGATATTTGATCTTTAATATGTTATTTGGTTCAAAGTCACCAAAGGGTAAAATGGTATTGGCAAAGTGTAATCTTTTTAATTTTTGAGATAATATAATGGCGAAATCTTGAGAGTTGCCTGTCTCTGAACCATAAAGAATGACGATTTTATTGATTGGACTCATTAGTTAATCAGTGATATTGTGTATCTTTATTGTTCCTTTTTTCTTTTGTAAAGTCTCCTGGATTTCTTGCTCTTAGATTAATTATGGGCAACTTATCTTTAGATTAATCTTTTTTTTAAAAAAAAATATTAGGTAATTAGTAGTATGCAAAGACAAATTCGAGTCATGTATATATATATATATCCTATTGGAAGAGGAGTTTCGAAGCATAACGTTTTATTCTATCATTAATTTTTTACGATGGTTTAATACTGACCGACACTTTTTATTTACCCGTTTCGATATTTTTTTTCTTTCTTTCTTTCTTCCTGAAATTGGATAATTGTAAATTACAGATGACTAATCAGAAATTAAGAGGTGGGATATCAGTTGCATAAACATTGTTGACAAGTGACAACAACATTTCTTGTTTTAAGAAGGGGGGGAGATAATGAAAATTATAAAATATAGTAGATATTATTAAATGTAAATGTTTTTATATAGGTTTATTTAATGGGGTTTTTTTTATCTTTATTTATGTTTTAGACAATTGTGGCTTCATTCTTTGGAGGTCTAGCACCAAAGATGTCAGTTCCGATTCTAACTTCAGACGATCCTTGTTTGATAGCCTGTTTATAGTCTGCACTCATCCCCATAGACAACTTTAGATCAGTATTAAATTTAGAATCAATATTTTGTTTCCAATCGACCAAAGTTGCAAAATCTTTATTTTCCTTTCCATTCTGTTCATGAGATGTATTCCATGACCCAATAGTCATCAACCCGTTTAATTTAATATGTTTGACTTTCTCAGATAGGAAATACTCGACCACTTCGAAGACTTCTCTCTTGTCCAATAACCCAGATTTCTGTTCCTCTTGAGATGTATTGATCTGAATATTACAAAGGATTGCAGGTGCATCAGGCTGGAATTTTGCTCTTGATTCATTCAATTTTTCTGCCTTTTTCAAAGAATCGATGGTCTCTACACAATAAATGTTAGGGATCTTAGCTAAATCTTTGCATTTATTTGTCTGTAAACCACCAATGAAATGCCATTTGATGTCCCTTGGCAAGAGTCCAGATTTTTCTATCAGTTCTTGTACGTAGTTCTCGCCAAATTGTCTTACGCCATGGTCATAAAGAATCTTGATGTCGCTTGCAGGTTTTAACTTCGAGACTGCTAGTAGAAGAACGTCCCTTGTGGGACATTCCCTGTCGATCATGGCTTTGATTTCATCGTATTGGTTCACCAATTGAGATTTTCTTTCTTCAGTATATGTGATTTCAGACATAGTGATGTGTATGTGTTATATATATATATGATTTCTAATTGATGTTATTTTCAGTCCTGTGTTATATAAAGAGGATGCTATGACACTTATATTATTATTTTTTATTAATATTACTATTATTCTTAACAAATTGGGGAATATATATATATGATAACTTTTCCCTTCCTCTTTCTCTATTGAGGATTTCCTTCCTTCTCTCCTTTGTAGTCTCGAGACGGAGGCAAAACACATAAAGCAAGAAGGAATGAAGAATAAAAAAAAACATGAACAAATAACCTTTAAAGGAATGGAAACCAGTTTAATTACATAATTTGAAAAGGGTAGACCATGCCCACGATAATATTACGTTTGTAGAATATATAATTTTTTTTTTATTTACAGATCATGATAGAATACACTAAAAAAGAAAAAGAAAACCAAATTACATAAAGAATTGTATATAAGAAACGTATTATCAAGTTGATATTGGTATGTTCTCATGTTTTCTTAGTTTTTTGTTGTTGTTATTGCATTTCTAAGTAACGTTGAAGTATTCTTAAACAGTTAGATAAGTATTCAACTACATCATCAATTTTTGACCCGTATATATATATATATATATAATGATTACACATCTCTTACGTATCCTCTGTGTATAATAATACTGCCCATAATCGTTCATTCATTATACATCTCTGTATATGCATATCTCTTGGTATATATCTTTATATCTTTATATCTTTATATCTTTTTATATTGGTTTTATCCAAAAGAAAACCGAGCAAAAATCCGAGGAATTCCGAGAGTTCAAAAAATGGAAAAGAAAGAGAGAAAAAAAGGAGTTAAAATTTTTTTTCCTTTGCCTTTTAGCTATTGGAAATAATAACATAGAAAATAAAAATAACTAAAAATAAACAACAAACGTATTCGAAGAAAGAATTATTAAGTATAAAGACAAATTTGTGATTCCAATATATATATATACATTTATATATATACTGCGTGAATTCTTCTGTCGTTCTTTTTTGTTTTTGTTTTTGTTTTTTTAACATTTGTCTGTCCACTTTCTAATAGGAGTGTATAACATAAAAAAAGTAGGGACAAGTTTCAATATCCACGTCACTATTTTATTCGTGTTAGATTAATTTCACAAAGGAATTGTCAAAATGGGTAATCTAGAAAAACTGGACCCAAACTACGTTATTATATTCCCTAACAAGAGTCAATATGAAGAAGATATAAATTCGGTCCTTAAATATAACGGGTTGGCTACAATTGTTAAACCAGGTAATGATAAAGATACCTGTTATATGTTTACAAGAATTGATACTACAGAAACATATATTGAAGTCGAAGAAGTTTTACAAAATTTAAAATTTGTTATTAGTTATTTCCCAATATTCGATAATCAGCATTCTAAATCTTGGGATTCCCTCTATATGCAATTGAATCCAAGTAAATTCGTTTTCCCAATACCAAAGCCATATCAATTGAAATCGATCGCAGAAATCTCTAAGAATCCTAAATTATCATGTTATTTTGAATTTTTTAATTATTATAATAACACATTTTTGAAAAACATGTCTGTTATTGGGTTCTTCTTTTGGTTGATTAGCTCTAAGAGTTTTCCTTATGAATTTAATAGATACTATTCTATTATATCAATTGGTTATTCTTTATATTTCCTTACCTCATGGTTATACTCTAAAAAGAAATATCTAATTTATAATTTGAATCAATATTCAGTTTTATCTTTGAATAGAGATGCATGTGGCAAAGATTCTAAGTCTGTCTTTATTAAGAAACTTTTATCTATCCCTATTATAGTGTTCTTTGGATTAGCTTTAGTCGCTTTCCAATTATTCTGTTTTGGTATAGAAATTTATCTTACTCAAATTTATCCTGGTAGATTCCAATCAATCTTAGCATTACTTCCTACTGTGTTAATTTCAATTTATATCCCAATCTTAACATTAATTTATGATAAATTTTTTGTACAATTTTTTGTCAATTTTGAGAATAGTACAAGCCCTCGAAAATCGGTGTTACAAAAAAACTTTGTCTTATTGTTTCTCACTAACTATATGCCATTGTTAATCACCCTTTTCCTATACCTACCATTTGGACATCTTTTCACTGAAGAAAGAATCATTGCATTATCCACTCTTGGTTTGCCTATCAATACAAATTCTTTGTATCTTTCTATTAACACTAGTCGTCATCAAAAACAATTTTTCTATTTCATCTTCACTAATCAAATTATCATATATGTCACCACTTATCTAGTCCCAATATTTTTGAATAAATTAACCAATAAAAAGGGTAATAGTTCAAACACCACAGAGTTGACTATCAAAAATGAATATCCAACAGAATACAGGTATTGGAAAAGAGCCAATACATTCCATGTCAAAGCTACTGACACCTTCAATGTGGATGAAGGTTTCCAAAGGTTAATTCTTCAATTTGGTTTTGTAGCTATGTTCTCCACCATTTGGCCATTGGCTCCATTGATCGTATTTCTCATTAATCAAATTGTCTTCAAGACTGATCTTTGGAAATGTTTCAAAAATTCAAGACCCGCACTGTTACCTATCGAAATGGAACACGCCACCAACAAAGCCACTTTTAATTTGGATCCATGGGATGATATTTTGAGAGTTGTCACTTGGGTCTCCGTTATTGTCTGTGGTACTATAACTTACATGTACGAATACAGCTACTTACCTGGAATCGGCCATATTACCCAATTAGAGAAGAGAGATCACTGGTACACTTACAATCCGTTATCTAAATCTTGGTCCTCGATTCTACTATTTGTTGTTGTTTTGGAACACACTTGTATATTTGTTTTCATTGTGTTAAAAAAATATTTCCTAGAATATCAAGATTCTCCAATGACGCAATCCGATTCTTTGTATGGTGTGGTTCCTGAAATTAATTTAGATTTTAAAGAATCTCGTTATGAAAATATACAAGATTCTAGGATGGTAAATGATAAGGAAACTGATGTTGAAGTTGAGACTATCGATACTATGCAATCTGACCAAGGGTACAAGCAGTTATCTAATGAAAATGTTGAATATAGACAAAGAAAGAACAACACTGCTGAACTTGAAAACCATGGTAATAATAATAATAATGATGATACAGATGCTTTACCAGAAAAACAAACTTCTAATACTGGTTTTTGTTCAAGGAATAATTATGATAAAACAAGCAAAAAACAAAGTAACAAATACGAAGATGAATCTTTCCAATCGGAAACTGGAACGATCTTGGATCCATCTGTTGTATACTGTAACAATTTTGCATTGTCTGATTCTAGTGTGGCAGGCGCTACATTACCACCAATTATTCCAACTTCGAAGAATTATCATTTAAGGTTTGATGAAAATGGTAACCAAATCTCTCCTAATCCTTCGATGGATTCTGAAATGGTTCATAACACACCAACGATAACATCCGTTGACAAGGAGAATGTACTGGATGTTGTTCCAGTTGAAAAAGATAAGAAACCTGCCGATGAGAATACACCTGCTGTCACCATTCCAGAACCAATTTCTGTTAGGAGCCCACCGGTGATAACAGTGGAAGCGGCAACTGAAACTGCAGTTACTTCAAAAAAGGGGAAAGAAACAAATAATTCTACAGGTATCGATGTTTCAAAAGAGGATGTTTCTAATAAGTCTTTGAAATTATCGCCAGGGGGCAACGATCCAGAAAAAACCGTTACTGTAGATCAAAAATCATTAGCCGCATCAACTTCTTCTAAAAATAAATCTTTAATCTCAGAAGTATCTCATAAATTAAATAAGACTAAGAATGATATTAGTAGTAGCACTCATCATCATAAAAATCATGGCACCAATACTAATACTATCATTAACGCATCAAAACAGAATAATGTATCAGTTGATATGACTAAAAAGAAGAAAAAGAAAGGTTTATTCGGTAAATTAAAAATATAACCAATATGAGTCACGATTTTTGGCGTTAAGAGTAAATTATGGAGAAAGTTATCATGAGATTAAGATTAGAATAAAAAATATTTTTCTTCTTTTATAAATGTACACATATTTATACATTAATATATAACATGATAGTTATATATATTTAGAATTTCGAATTATATACTACTTATTTCAAGTCATATACTTATGGTAATGAAGGTATAGTTTTAGATTTGAAATATTGATTTTTAATTTTACTCTAACTGTGTTTTAAATTACTCAAAAGTCATCCCAATTGTCAACCCTTTGTTAAATAAAAATAATATTAAACGAATAGACCCAAATTCTAAAAGGCTTTTAAAAAGGAAAAAAAAAAGGTGTATAAATATTAGAGTAATGGTCATTAAATAAGAGCTGTTTCTTTTTTCTTTTTTAGTTATAACAGTGGTTGTATCACTTTTTTTTTATTAAATCATTTCCTTTTTGAAATCACAGAATATTCAAAACCATAGTTTGTAACAATTATTTTTTTCATATTTTTGAATTTCTTGATTAATTTATTGGATCTGGATAATAATAGTTAACAGTCAGTGAGTAACAATAAAGCGTTTTTCCTGTAAACACATAGATACATATTGTAAACTTTTCGTTCAAAAAGTAAATAAATAAAAAAAAATAAAAAAACAATAATTCATTTGTTGCTGAAAGTAAGTAATTATTAAAAATCCAAGTATTAAATAATGATAAGACTATTTCCTGATGTTTAGTAATAATTTTACGATAAAAAGTCAACATTCTATGGTTTATCGTATACTAAAATATTATTGTTCCATTTATATTATTCTAGAACATTCTATTACAGCAAAAGTATTTTTATTTTTGGCCTCTCTGTCCTTTCAATAATCTATTGATCTAGGTTATAGTTCAAAGTTCCAATTAAAACACATGTTGTGGTAAAGTGAAATGGTAATAACTAAAATAAGATTTAAACGGAAAGCGCTAATAAAGTATCTTAATGAAATAAATCAAACTAGTAAATGATACAGACGATAAATCAATTATTATTCGTTTTTATTTATATTAAAATATGATCGATTTTGTTGTGTCTTTTTCTTTGGTTGTACTGCAACTATTTCAAGTAAATATTTATATCATAATAATGGGTTATAATTTGCTTTCAAAGACTGAGATAATTACCTTTTTTATATAATGGAAAATAGTTATGTTTTGGATTGCTATTGTAAATAAGGCAATAAAAAATTTCATTTGGTAAATATTAGTTAAAATGCCACTTTATTTTAGGTAAACAAACTATTTAAAACTTCCTAAGTAGACGAAAATTATTTTGACTAAGATTTGAGTCAGTATTGGGTAGTGTCGCAGTATGGTACCATTTCCTATTTAAGTATCAATCTTTCCAAAAGAGTGTGGCTCTGTGGATGATATTTCAACGCCTCCTGTTGTATAATGATCTGATTAAAAAATGAAAAAGCCACTGGCCTATATAAAAAATAGAATATGTGTTCAAGACTCAGATTAATATGATTTATATATTGTTCAAGATTGAAATATTTAGCTAATACTAACCCCAGATGGTTTCCCTATTTTATTAGAACAACTAATCTCTAAATATTTGGATTGTTCAAACATATATAACAGACATCTACTTCAATACTCAAGTCTGAGATTCACATTTTTTTTTCTCTGCATGATACTATATTTTATATATATAAAATATTTAGAAGTATGTTTGTTAATTGAGATCAATAATTGTTCTAATAAATAGTGTTTTAACATAATTTATATCATTAAAACATATTGTAATTAATTTATAGATTTTTTTGGAAAGCATTGTCTTCGGATAACACTAAATATAACTAAAATATTTGAGTTTCCCATGTTCTCGTCTTTTGAGTGAAAAAAACTACTTTATTTTTTTAAAAAAACTTAATTTGATTTAAGGTTTAAAAAGAAAACTTATCTACCTTTTAGAAAAATAAATTAGGTTTAATGATATTTTCCAATAGTTTGTTTTCTAAAAAGTCAGGGTTTAATGAAAAATTACAAAGTAAATTTTGAGTAAATATTATTTTAAGATAATTAAATGAGCATTAAACGAGAACGCCAAAAACATTACAAACAAGGCACTGAGATGTAAATTAAAAGAAATCGCATAAGAGTTTACTATAGTTAAGAAATTTTCGAAAATAAATTTCTCTTCTCTTAAACAAACAGTTTCGTCCATTAAAAAGAAAATAATTAAATGTTTGAAAAAAAATTTAAGTTAAATAGTAAAAAATTATAAACTTTCTTTTTATATATAAAGGACCATTTATTTAACAGCAGAAAAGACATTTATATCTAATTTATAGATTTTTTATCTTAAATATATAAACTATATAAAACAAGCGTTAGTTGTTTCTTAAGTGCAAATATAACGTACTTATACATTTGAAAATTGCCCAAATTATCCATTCGACAGTTTGATTCAGGTCATTTGTTAAGTCACGCTGTTGTAATCGACAACCGAATTACAATAGTTAGAAAAAAACCTTATTAGAACTGGATAATAGTATGTATTGGCAGACCGCTATCTATATATAAATATATAAATAAACAATATATATAATGTACAAATATAAAGGAAATATAAATAAAATTATAAACAGAAAATGAGGACAAACTTGGGGAACTTGAATCTAAAAAATGTTCTCCTTTTATATAAAATATTTGTCCACAAGTTTGCCTCGAAAATAACCAACTTGAGTTCGATGAAAGGGAAACAATATAAAAAACAACATTGATAAGAAAAACAATAAAAAAGCTAAACCACATAACACTGAACTGAAAGTGTGTTATGTGTTCAATACAAAAACTACTGGTGAGGTGACGTCGTCCCCTCATGTCCTATAATAATAATAATAACCTTGGAGGTATTTTGGGCACGAAAATAAAAGAATAAAATTTCCCGATTAGGAAACACCTACAACATCCTCCTCCCTTAATCTTGACCTTCTAATTGTTTGAAATTCTGTAACAAGGAATTTCTTCTATTCTCCGGGAGTGTGTTGAATTCAGAGGGAGTGTAACAACAGACCAGCTCAGGATTGACGTCTTGCATCTTACAATAATAAATGTGATCCTGGATATCGTAACCAACTACCGAGATAATTTCTGGAGCTCTCTGAATGCGTTCTGCAGAGGTATTTGGAAGTTCCTTAGGGTACCTATCTTTGTCATTATGGAACTTCTTGAGATGTTCGATGTTAATGACTCTATGCTTCTTGAAAGAAGAAGGCAAGTCTAATTCACATGTGTTACCAGCAATCTTGACTACCGTAAAGGGTCCTAAATAAATGGGTTGAAGTTTCAGATATCTTCCCCCTGTAAAATAAGCATCTCTATGGATTAGCACCAAATCACCAACAGCAAATGTATCCATGTTTCGGGAAGGATTTACTTGAGCTTCCATAGCCTCTTGTTGACTTTTCAAAAAATCCTGTGTTCTGAGTGTGATAGCCTTTAAGTGTTTAACCATGTCAACAGGAGCAGATTTTCTAGCGTCAAATTCGTTATTAGCACCAAGTAAGGGTTCGTTTGGAATGTAGCCTAGATCAACTTCGAATGGAGCCGCCTTGATCGAACGTTGATAAGTGGAATTGTAGACGTATTCAATGTGTGGTAAAAATATATCCCAGCAGTCATAGTCAGTGGAACAATAAGACCTAAGTAGACGTCCAATTGTTTTATTAGTGCTTTCGGTCTGTCCGTCTGTTTGTGGATGATTAGACGAAGACATCAGCAACTTAATGCCTAAACGTTCAGTCAGTTCTTTGTAGCCGCCGGATGTAAAACGAATATCACGATCGGATACAATAGTGCGTGGAAACCCATGGTAGCAAAATATAAATCGGTACCAAAGTCGGATTATGTCAGTAGACGTGGCTGTTTTCTTTGTAGCGATCATGTGTGCTCTCTTGCTAAACCTATCACAAACAACCATAATCATATTGTTACCAGTTTTTGTTGGAGGGAGTCCGGTAAGGAAGTCAACTGAGATGTCAAGCCAACGTCCTTCAGGGACAGGCAGTGGTTGTAAGGGTCCGTTGGTTTGTCTACGATAGTTCTTCATTAATTGGCATTGTAGACAAGTTTTGACAAATTTGCGAATATCATTAGTCATGGAAGGCCAGTAATAGATGGGTAGTAGCTTATTAATCGTCGTTGATTCACCAAAATGACCACCATGAAGTAGACTATCGTGATATATGTGGAGTAGTTTCGACCGTTGTAACTGTGGGACGCAAATTCGTTCTTCGTATTTGAGCACGCCATCGTCAAAAGTGTACCGTTCTAAAGCTGTTTTGGAGAATTTTAGTCGTTTCATGTATTTGTTGAACAGGGATTGATCTCCAGCAGCGACCAGTGTGGAATTGATAGCACCTAAGCTTGTGAGGACAGCAGCAGACCAGGGGTCAGCTTTCCAATCGTTTAACCATAAGGAGGGATTTACCTGACTGAGTTGGCTAAGAGGGAAAATTTCGATAGCACCATTTTCTAGCGGACGGCTTAGAGTATCAGCAACAACATTCTTGGATCCTTTGATATATTCTAAATCAAAATCATATTCGGCTAGTGTGTCTAACCATCTAGCTATCCTTTTCGAAGGTTCTGACTTGTTCCTGTAGGAAAGCAGAGAAATATGATCTGTTCTTAAAATGAACCTGTGACCATGTAAGTAGTAGCGGAAGTGATGGAGCGATTCAATAATGGCTAATAGTTCGATGTCTCCAATTGGATAGTTTTGCTGAGTAGAGTTGAGGGATTTGGAGAAATAACCTATAACTCCAAATAATGTACCATCTTCATTTAGTCGTTCTAGCACTGAACCTATAGCTGTATAACTGGCATCAGTAGTAAGACGATAATTTTTGCCAGAAACAAAAGGGACTAGTGTAGGTGCGTTACACAATTTTTTCTTCAGGATCATGACTGCAGTTTCTTGATCGGCTCCCCAGGGACATTTTTTGCCAACGAAATCAAACAGTGGTTTGGCGATTTCACTGCATTTAGGAATAAAATTCCTATAATAATTGACCATTCCCATAAACGATTGACATGCTTTGATTGATGACGGCATCGGTAGTTTTTGTACGGCAGTGACCTTGTCTTGTTGGACGGAAAACCCGTTTTTATTCAATATATGACCTAGAAATTCGACAGACTCTTGTAGAAAGAAGCATTTCTTTCTTTTACAAATAAGACCTTCATTCTTTAACCTTGTTAATACCGACCGTAAATGTTGTAGATGTGATTCCTTGTCTGGACTGGCGATTAGGATGTCGTCGAGATAAACAAAAACATTGGGTAAGTCACTAAGTAGCCGACTCATGTAACGTGAAAAAGTGGCAGGTGCATTGCATAGACCAAAAGGCATAACCTTGTATTCATAATGACCAAAAGGAGTTGAAAAAGCAGTAAGAGGTTGAGCATCGGTGGATAAGGGTATTTGGTGGTATCCTGAATGTAAATCCAGGGTGGAAAAGACAGAGCAGTCACCAACTTTTGCCATGAGATCATCTATTCTGGGCAATGGGAAAGGATCTTTGACGGTGATTTTGTTAAGTTGTCGATAATCTATCACCATTCTATAAGTACCATCTTTCTTTTTTACTAGAAGGACTGGAGATGATACGGGACTCTTGCTATCTGTAATGAATCCTTTCTTGAGTAAGTCTTTTATCAGTAGTTGGCATTCCCGCTCAAGTTTGGGTGTCATTCGATAAGGTGGAAGGCGAGGAGGCTTTCCTCCCTCCTTCAGTTGGATGTCGTGAGTATAGGTAGTTTCACCACTATGAGGGGGTAAGGTGTCCGACACAGTGGAAGCAAATTCTTGTTGGAAGGATGATGGAAGTAGGGAAAAGGAAGAAGAAGGCTGAACAGCAGTAGCAGTAAGGACAAACACTTCTTCAATGTCATTGGGGTAAAGATCGATGAGGGTGGAATTAGCTTCAGTGAGGGTGTCAATGGCGGTTACGGTAGGAGTTGAGGTACAGTTGGTGGATGGAGAAGTGAGTAGCATAGGGTGACGAGATAGGATAGGATTACCAACAATGAGTTGATCACTAAGGTCATGACTAACATACGCAGAAAAGGTGATGGGTTTCTCAGTGTTGGGAGGTAGTAGTGAACAAGTGACAGCATGGGTGGATAAAGAAGTAGAACCAGGTAGAGCACCTTTCCATCTGAGGGGTTTGACTGGATATGTAGGCCATTTATGTTGAGAGACTAGGGTGGAGCTAATGAGTGACGTGGGACTACCGGTATCAAAAAGAACAGAGATGGGGACATGATTGACGGAACAGGTAGATTCAAGACGTGAACCTACAATAGGGTGGGATCGGGCAGTAGTGAGAGTCGAGACAGTGGGTGTGGAATGTAAGGAATAAGATGTATCCACGACATTAATGATAGGAAGAGAGTGTGTAGGAGAAGGAGAGATGATGGAAGTAGTGGGAGGTATGGTGGAGCTAGTGGTGGTGGAATAGTTTGCTAATGGAGTAGAGGGTGGTGTGAGTGTGGTAGGAGAAGCAGGTGGGTGGGCAGTGGAAGCATGTGAGTGGGAAGTGGAAGCATGTGAGTGGGAAGTGGAAGCGCAATGGTGGATCGACCTAGGCACGTCTTTGGGGATTGCTCGCTGGACAAGCAGGAGATTGATGACCAGGTTCACCACATTTAAAGCATAATCCGTTCTTCATACAGGTACGACGGTAAAGATCACGATAGTAGTTGTGGGAGTGATTGATGGAGGATGAAGAATGTTTTTTGTTGGTAGAAGAACGTCTGTTATTGGAGTGGCGACGACTGTTAGGATTATGGGAATGGGAGCGATGGATACTCATGATGACATCACCATCAGCATCGGTAGGGTACTGTGGAACGGACGAAGTAATGACAGCAGGTTGGGATGGAGTTGGAAGATTGGAAAAGGCAGGACCACCATCGTTCGAAATTGTGTGAGCCAAAATTTTAGCAGCTTCAGTGGCATCATATAATGTCTGGGGCTGGCGAAGACGAATGTCTTTTCTTAATTCTAATTTTAAGCCTTTAATAAATAAATTTACCAAGGTTTGTTGGGAAAGGGAACCTTCAGCCAACAAGTTGGAGTATTGAAGGAATTCCCGGACATACCCATCGACATTGTTCCTCTGTGAAATGTTGGTTAGTTTCACAAGTATATCATAATTATCAATTTGACCAGCAAAGGCAGCCTTAAAATCTTGAAGGAAGGACTCATAGGTGAGGTATGTCATGTTGTGATTAGAGGCATACCCTATAAACCAATTTAATGCACGATCAGTTAGATTAGCAGCTAGGATGTAGATACGGGTGTAGTCACTAGTAATACCACGTAAGGCAAATTGAACTTCTAGGGATTGGAGGAATGATTGTATTTGTAACGTGTTCTTGGAGGACCCATTGAATGGTCTGGGAGTACGAATATCTTGAACGACGTAAGTAGGAGCAGTAGCAGGGGCGACAGGAGCAGTAGCAGCAGCAGCAGTGGCAGTAGTTGTATTAGTTGGAATACGATCGGAAGCTTGAGTGAACTCTTCAGTGTTATGCGTAAAGGAACCAGGGGTGGACATTTTAATGACAGATTACTAATATAATATAACAAAACAAAATAACAAATTAATAAAATACAATATAACGCTACCAGATGTTGTAATCGACAACCGAATTACAATAGTTAGAAAAAAACCTTATTAGAACTGGATAATAGTATGTATTGGCAGACCGCTATCTATATATAAATATATAAATAAACAATATATATAATGTACAAATATAAAGGAAATATAAATAAAATTATAAACAGAAAATGAGGACAAACTTGGGGAACTTGAATCTAAAAAATGTTCTCCTTTTATATAAAATATTTGTCCACAAGTTTGCCTCGAAAATAACCAACTTGAGTTCGATGAAAGGGAAACAATATAAAAAACAACATTGATAAGAAAAACAATAAAAAAGCTAAACCACATAACACTGAACTGAAAGTGTGTTATGTGTTCAATACAAAAACTACTGGTGAGGTGACGTCGTCCCCTCATGTCCTATAATAATAATAATAACCTTGGAGGTATTTTGGGCACGAAAATAAAAGAATAAAATTTCCCGATTAGGAAACACCTACAACACACGCTATGAGTTTTATGGAGGGTTGGCCGAGTGGTCTAAGGCGGCAGACTTAAGATCTGTTGGACAGTGTCCGCGCGAGTTCGAACCTCGCATCCTTCATTTTTTTCACAGTTTTATTTGAAATTGTTTTTTTACAAAGTGGTTATTCATCATAAGAATATTGTTTATTGATGATTACAAGGAACTTAATTCAGTTAAAACAAGTGAATTCCTCTTAAGTAAACAGATAGTATTTTTGAAGCTACTTCAAAAAATAAGCTTTCTTGTTAAGTTATTGTCTCATCTTAAATAACCCTTCTTTTTAAATATTATCCTTTTTCATTTTTTGAATTGCTTTTTTTGTTTGCGATTTTTATAAAACTATATATATATATATTCATAATACTTTAATGTTTTTTCTTTGTTATAGTATCTTAGATTAATGCTACTATAACTGCGCTGTAGCAACTATCCATCAAAAAAAATAAAAAGGTGTTTTGATTACAAAATATTTATATTCAGACCCAAGCTTCACTTCTCTCAAAGTACCCTGCAATAAGAAACTAAGTAAAACATCAAAATGAAAAGAGAAATCTGTTTTTACGAAAAGATAAAAAATGTTTTTATTCGTTTTTAATATTTACTAGAAACTAACATAAACAGTAATGACTCTAAAAAATCTCTACTCAACATACATACATTTTTTTTTTCACATTTTGATCCTTAATTGGTTTTATATTCAAAATTTTTTTTTCTTTTTGTTTTTAGGTAGAATAAAAAAAATGTGGAAAAGAATAGTATTATGTAGTTGAGGTAACTTCACGTGTTGATTTTATTATTACTGTGATTATTGTCATTTTTATAGTCTTGAAGTGTTAATATTGCTTCTGATTTTATCCTTCAAAGAGTTTGATTGAACTTAGGTGTGATAAAACTATATACTACTTGATGGTAATATTTCTACTATTGTGGTAGAATTTTAATTAAGTTATGTAATAGAAAGAGTAAGGAATATATATATATATATATACATATGTTATTTTTTTTTTCCCTGATAGAAACTAATAAGTACAGAAGTGAAAAAAAAAAGATAATGGAGCAACATTTATTATTTTTTATCATGATGATTATACCAATTCTAACTCGCTTTAAATTTATTTAAATTTCCTACCGAATAATAACATTTGTAATTGATCATACATAGAAATGACACCAGCACCAGCAACACCCCTTAAGATGTTAGCACCACAACCCTTGAACAAAGAGGCAGCACCTTCGGAAGCGATAATCTTTCTTAAACAGTCAAAGGCACCATTATATTTAATAGCTTGACCGGAAGTCATCATCATTCTTCTTCTAACAGTATCTAATGGGTAAGAACAAGTAGAAGCACCAGTAGTAACAACCCAACCTAATAAGAAGGAAGCAAGGAAGGAACCATCAAGGGAACCAGTTAAGACCAATGGTTTCAAGGAATCGTACATACCGAAATACAATCCTCTGTAAACGATGATACCAGCAACGGATGGCATGAAACCTCTATATAAACCGGAAATACCATCAGATTTCAAAGTTTTTCTGTAGACATCGATCAAACCATTGAACTGTCTTTCGCCACCTTTCTTAGAAGACTTTGCATCAGCGGCCAATCTAGTTCTAGCATAATCTAAAGAGTAGACAAATAATAAGGATAAGGCACCAGCAGCACCACCAGAAGCCAGGTTACCAGCAAACCACTTAGCGTAGCCGTCCTCTTTCTTGAAACCGAACATTGCCTTAATTTTATCCTTGAATGCGAAGTTCAAAGCTTGAGTTGGGAAATATCTGATAACATTGGCAGTGTTACCTCTCCAGAAGGAAATGATACCTTCTTGCTGGGCAGTTCTCTTGAAACAGTCGATGATACCTTTGTATCTTGTATCTAAGGAACCTTGTTTGATCATTTCATCCTGGTTCTGGATTAACAGTTTAACTCTTTCAATTGGGGAAGCAGCAGTCTTGGCGACAGCGGCTGAGACACCGCCCATTAAGAAATCGACAGCGAAGTTAGATTGAGGCTTGTCAGGCATTTTTCTATCTTTATCTATATTGATATATGTTGTTGATTTATATGTTTGCTTCTCTTACAAGTTGACTAGATACAAGTTAAAAGGTATGGACTGGTTTACCTTTTTAAGAGAAATCAAGGAAGATAGTATTCTAGATGAAAGTGAAACACACGTGGAATCGACAAGAAAACGGGTCTTCTAGATGTAAACGTGGAATATGTACAACAAAGAGATGTTAAGTCAATTCAAAAAAAAAAAAAAAAAAAAAAACAAATAACCGTTTATATATATTTTTAAGAGTCGGAATATACCACTTAAAATTAATAAACTATTTTTGGCGAATAGGAAAGAAGATAAATAAAGAAAAATGAAATGAAATGACCACAAACAACAATCTCAAATTCATAAAGACAAATGAATTGAATAAACAAATAAATGTACATGCCAATGTTCTTCTGTATGTATGTATATATGTATATATGTATATGTAGTATTATGTTTATTGAGCAATATACCAAGAGAGGAAGAAAAATGATATAGCAATGATATTTGATGAGACAAAGGAACAAAGAAGAGTCTTGAACTCCATCATGGTGATCAAAGGAAATATCGTAATAAAATAAACAAAATAATATTTTCCTTGTTAATAATTACATTTGGGACAATCGCTATTTTTTTTTTTTTTGAACAGTTAAATAAGACATAAAAAAAATAAGGAGAAAACAAAGAGAGTCATTTAATTATGAATGTAACGAATAGGATCTGGATAAGAGAACCAAGGCATTTATAAGGAAATAATACAGAATAACGAGTATGTTGACTGTTAAATATGAAGATGTGGGAGACTTAGGGAAACAGGAACAGGAACCGTGGTGCAAATTGAGTAGATACTTGTGATTGTGAGTTATCGTTGTTTCTATTAGAAGAAGGAGAAATGGGGTCAGCTAATAAAACTGTTATTTGTTTTTCTTTATATATATATATGTTTCTATTATTATTATTATTTATGAAAAGCGTACAAAGATGCCAATTTGTTATGCTTATCATATCCATTATCTTGTTATCTTTTAATTATATTTAAGAAATAGTTACTTTATTCTAGAGGAACCGCCCAATAATATATAACATAACTACGGTATGGATACTGTAATGGCCATGTATAGGAATCAAAAAAAATTGTGCGAAATAAGGCTCCTTGGCGGCAGAAATAAAAAATAATTGACCGTATGAGAGTAGCAAATTAGAATACTTATACAATATGTCACTGTACTCTGCAATAATATCTCAATGGCTTCACCGCATTGTTGAGTAAGATAACAATGGTCTATTCTGTTCTTATGGCAGCGGTAAGTACCGATATTTGTTTATAATAACCTCTGGATTAGCGATAATTGAACCCCCAAACTTTTCAAACGTCTTGAAGCTAAAATGGTTTACGTTTCCTTTAAGTCCTTCTTTTTTTTTTTGTTTTGTTTTTTTCTCTTTGAACAAGTGCACGTGCCTTTAGAACTAAGACAAACTTTTGTAGGACTGTTTTTATCATTAGTTTACATCCGTACAGTTTTTAAACTCTATTATGTTTTTCTCTTAATTTTTTTGCCGAATTAAGTGTAAAGGTTTCCTTTCTAGGAAGGTTCGTTTTTTGCGTTTTTGCTTTTTTTTTTTTCTGAATAAAATATCTGAGTTTCTTCAGAGATGTTTTGTGTCCTGGAATGGAATTGAACAAGACATTCGTGTCTATCATCAATATCGGTTGTCATCCTGTACAAATAACGAATTTCAAAATGACACAGGGAAGAGTTTCTTTGTCACTTACTTTCTAGTATCATTGGAACCACTTAGGAAGGTTTGGGAGGGTACCAATATCACTAGTCTGTTGTCGACTCTGTCCTGTTATCTTATCCCAGTTTCTTGTACTAATCCGCCTTTGTAAGTGGAAGGGAGTTTCAGTATACGTTGTAACTGCTAGGAAGAAGTGGATGGATGTATCCTAGGTGTGTGTCTGTGTGTGTGTGTGTGTCTCTCTCTCTCTCTTTCTCTGTCTGTCATTCTTTGCCGTATCATTGTCACCCTCCTTCTAATAGTATCAGTGTAAATCTGACAAACAACTACCTCCAATGAAAGACTGTAGAGGAAGCTTCTAGCACTATTCCCATCGAATAACATAATGCTATTCCTTAGTATTCTTTAGGTATAACAATTATATCTTCAACTAGTGTAATTGACTCTAGAGATTGTTTTGCAATAAGTAGTATATTTAATTCCTTTGTACGTTATTTGAAGGATTTCTAAGCCTATTTGTAAAAGTATAAAGTCGATCTCTAAGAAAACCAAAAACAAAAATGTATGTTAAAATGAACATATATGGAAAATGGAAGAAAAATATTTATATGTAACAGTTGTAATGGAATATTAAAAACAATTGAAAATATAAACTGGAAAAGAAAATAGTATGAAATACGGAGTGGAGGCTGACTGTGGTCCATGGGGATATTGATTAATTTTTGTGTTTGGATCTGTATTGATATTTGTGTAGCCTTGTTTATATTTTTAATATGGATTATAAGTTCCCTTGATTTGCGCATTTATGAAGGTTAATTATACATTACCAACAAAAAAATAAATGGCTGAGTGTGATTTAAATATTGTATCAGATTTTTTTTTTCGAATTGCACCAGAACTATTCTTTCCAGTATAGACCTGTATATGTGGATGTTGCATTAAAGTCAACTAATTATTACCTCGTTTCTTCTTTGTTTCCTATTTATTAAGCCTTTCATATATTTTTTAGATGCTTTGATACTAACAATTTTATAATTATATATTGCCACAATTCAGCAATATATTAAGTCCCAATGCTATTTCCAATTTTTTTTTATTTCTTTTTCTTTTTATTATAGGGCTAACTTACGTACTCAAAAGAGACTTGCCGCTTCTGTCATCGGTGTTGGTAAGAGAAAGGTTTGGTTAGACCCAAATGAAACCACCGAAATTGCTCAAGCCAACTCTAGAAACGCTATCAGAAGATTAGTTAAGAACGGTACTATCGTCAAGAAGGCTGTTACTGTCCACTCTAGATCCAGAGCTAGAGCTTATCTTTTATCCAAGAGATCTGGTCGTCACACTGGTTACGGTAAGAGAAAGGGTACCAAGGAAGCCAGATTACCATCTCAAGTTGTTTGGATTAGAAGATTAAGAGTCTTAAGAAGACTATTAGCTAAATACAGAGATGCCGGTAAGATTGACAAGCACTTATACCATGTCTTATACAAAGAAGCCAAGGGTAATGCTTTCAAGCACAAGAGAGCCTTAGTTGAACACATCATCCAAGCCAAGGCTGATGCTCAACGTGAAAAGGCCTTAGCTGAAGAAGCTGAAGCTAGAAGAGTCAAGAACAGAGCTGCTCGTGAAAGAAGAGCTCAAAGAATTGCTGAAAAGAGAGAAGCTTTATTAAAGGAAGATGCTTAAATAAAATTATCTCTTATTAAATAAATAAACTCTCTATTTAAAGATAAGTTTTCTTTTTATATAATATTTAACTCCTTTTCTAAACATTTTGGTCACATTTGTTTCTATATCAAAAACTTAAAAAAGAAGAAAGTAATTTTAAAGATGCACTTTCAATGTGGGGTGGAGCTACTTGTAATAAGAATGTTTCTCATATGTTTATTTAGTAATGTAGTTATATTGTTAATAACATACATTACAAAGGAGCAACTATAGATAATACACGTTTTTATCTTTATTTTTTTTTTCTGTGTGTAGTTTCGACAAAAAATTTTAAATACATTTAAACAGGTGCGTATATATATATATATATGTATGTATGTATGTATGTATGTATGTATCATATTCATTAAAATAAACCTTCAATGTCATCTTTTCTAGTATCTTCAGCATTCGTAGGCCCAGTATAATTTGATAACTTTGAGAGAGTTTGAAATCCGTTAACTCTGACTTGGATGGAATCTGTACCGCCAATGATTCTAACATCATGGATCTGAAGGGTGCAACTGCATGGAAGATCTTTTCAATATGGCATCATGAGATAATGAACATCGTACTTTAGCATTAAAGATTTCTAAATTACTAAATCATTGTTTTTCATACACAAACCTTACTCTGCACTTCTGGAGATACTTCGGTGGTTGCACCTCCATATATCTTCTAAACAATATTTTTGATCTTTCCTTTAATGGATTGTTTATTATTGTATAGATATTTTAACGATTTTGATTGTTCATTAGATATGATATAAATTTGATATAAATTTATGAACTCATTCCCACCTTCGGGGAAATGTGTAGATGTTACAGTTTCATTAACACAAACTTGACTGCCAACTTGTTTAAGAATTTCATTTTCTCTTTTTATATTACTCTTAAATCTATCAATCGCAATAATTATTGAGATGCAGTATTGCTTCAGGTTTTAAATTCGTTTAACCAGATTATATGTATACGCGACAACATAATCATTTTTTTCTGTAATGAATGCAAGTGATAATTATTGACCTGGCTTAATATGACTAGCATCATGAGAGTTGATAATTATAACGATAACTATTAATACAATGACGACTGGAAGTAAGTGAGATGAACACCATTTAATATTTAAGAAATATTTACCACCAATAGTAAAATTAAAATCTTCTTCAGTGACAACATAGCCTGAATCAGCTCTACTATTAGTATCTTTACCGGTAATTTTTTCAAAGTGATACCATTCAGTGATAACAGAACAGGTATAATTTGGATGTTGGTGAAAGGACCATAATGGACTAATAATGTTGTACCTGGTAAACTTTACATCAAGTTAGGTTTAACTGTATCTTATAATAGGGTAGTTAATCCATCAGCACATTCAAAGTCATTTGCTTCAACCAATTTACCGTTAGTAATAATTATTTTGACGTAGCACACAGTCGTTTATATCAACTACTCTTTTTGTAACTATTGGTTGTGGATCAAAGTTTGATCTAGCAAGTTTACTAATTTCTTCTAGTGTCAAAGAATCTGGTACTGTTTTATTCATACCTAATCTTTAAAATCCTTATCTATTGAATTATCCCTCCCAGATGGTAATTTTTAATGACAAGTGGTATTATTTCTTTGGCTTATTTCATAGAATATTATTGTATCAATATGGGCGGGCAATATATTCTTTGCAGCACCAATGGCATGAATATCATGAGTTAAATGTAAATTTATTTTATCATTTGAAACATTTTAAGAATAACTACCACCTGCAACACCAACGTGGTTAGCACCCTGTAATAGTAACTTAATGCAACAATAATAGGTCTATTTGAATACGGAGTTAAAGTTTGAACTAATCCGGTAGTAGTCGTAGAAGTACTTTCACTAATTGAACTTAGAGTGATACCTGCAACAAGAATATACTTCTTTTTTTATTTATTCATTAATCTATTCGAAATGGATAGAGATATTTTGTCTTATAGTCACAATATAAGTCAACTCCCTTTTACCACATATGTAATTCATTGCCAATTTTTAAATTGATTATATTTTTTTAATCTCTCTTCTAATGGATACCGCTTTTTTTATCAGAGCCTGAATGTTAAGAAGCATTAATTTAGTTTGAAGCTTGATTGTTTTATAAAAAATGGAAGTAGACCTTAATGTATCTAATTTATTCTTAATTATTTATAGGTGAATATTTTGATGATATTTATGTTTCGAATAAAAATGATTATTGTAGCTGGGTTATAGCTATCTTATATTAAATATTGGTAATGGTATTACTATTATTTTAAAATGAAGGGAAATATGAGGAAAGGTTCAAGAATTTACAATGGAGACATGTCTATTCTTGTTTATTGTAAATTTTCTTCATTTGCACTCATCCTCTCTCTTTTTCTCAGTTTCCCCCATTTTATAGAACATATAGATACATTTTTTGTCAAGTTTGATGATATTCTTTAATATAATTATTCAGTGACAAAAATCTTATCTGCCCTTTTGCTTTATTTCTTTATTCAAAACCATCTCTTAAATCACTTTTGAAAAATGTACTCAAAGGAAAATTGTGGAAGATTGAATAGAGAAGTATTCGGTAAAAAACAGGAACAACCGAACAAAATATATTTTAATTAGGAATGACACAAATAATCTATTTCATTCAATGTTGGGTTCCTTTCCTGGTTAAGACACAAACCATTGTCAACAAGCTGCTGAAAGCTTCTTAATGTTATTGACTGTGGCTAAATAAATTAATTATAATTTATAGTTTGAGGATTCAAATCAACAATAAGATAAGGTAGATCCGTAAATAAAGGTTATTTTTTATATATAGGTACTAAATAAGAATGAGTAAAAATATGCATTTATACTTATATAAATGTAAATATTATCTTATATTATATTGGTATCCATATTGAAAAATGTTTATGGGCATTACTATTAATAAGAGTAAAAAGAACAAAATGCATAGTTAATATGAACTGGGGGGTTAACAACTATAAGGTTTGTTTGGTTAGTCAATAAATTATAGAAAATAACTTTCGATACTATAATTACTGTTATTTTTTGTACTTATTTATAGTTTTTGGAATGAATTATTTATAAATTGAGAATTAAATGTAGGATATACTGGGGAAACATTTAATGGATTACCAGATGTAAAACACGATGGTTGGTATTGAAAAAAAGGTTGTTTACTACTTTGTGATTGTCTCATAACGGGTTGGTTGCCTGATTTGTACTCAACAAAATCTGAATTTTGTGTATATTGTGGTGGAATGAAATTGTATTGAGACATTGCTAATTGATTATTGGGTGAGAACCATTGAGGAGGTGGATAATTACTTGGAAATTTACCGTCTATTGGTGTAAAATTAGGATATAATCTATTTTTCTGGCTCCTAGAATATAACTGAGACTGATTTTGTAATAAGTCTAAATCTGCTTGAACCAACGATTGTGAATGTTTTAACAATTCATTTGTATTAGTTTTCATTTTATTGTTTTGTGAATCTATTGGAACTATAGAAGGTTGCAGTAGTGTATTACATTGTAACAGCGGATTTGAATAGTAATCTGTATAGTATGGCAATGTCTCTTGACTATTTATGCTGTTATTGGCAGAAAGTAGATTATTCTTATACGGGACATTTGTATTATTATGATTTTGATATGTTGAGTCTTTTTTATATTTTTTAATATCGTTACTAGAATTGATTGTACTAGACTCTATTGTGTTATTATCTTCTTCAATACTTTGTTGGGCTTGCAAAGATTCATTGACCATATCAATTAAATTCCTTTGTTGGTTTTCGATTTTAGACGCTTCTATTAAGGCATCATCCCTACTCATTGGTTTTGTCCCAAACATATTATCGCTTAATTTATAATTATTACTTTTTTCATTATTGTTTTTACTATTGTTATCATCAACTCTCTGGTAAGGACAGTATACATTATTATCTTCAATATTAACAGGAAAACATTTATACTCAGGTAGATTTTCATACATATCCTTAGCATATTTTGCAGGATATATCAAAACTGAATTATCTTTAGGTAATGCTTGATCTTCTTCATTTTTAAGGTCAAAACTCACATTATTTTTGACACTATTTGGAGTAATCACACGGTTCTGTTTATCACAGTTCCCATTCAAGAGATGGATTTTTTTCCTGGCCAAAGGATTTAACATAGGGAAGATCTTACATAATACACGTTTGGGGTCCTTCAACATTTCCTTCTCTAGTTCCTCTATTATCACAGTAAATTCTTTTTCAAAGTCTTCTCTTGTTGTGTCAGTTTTTGGTGCACCATTTTCAATTAAATCATATAACTCTAATTCTGAATTTGTTACATCCAAATTATTATCTTTTTTGCTATTAATTGCTTTTTTCAAAACCTGGATATGTGATGATATTTGTTTCTTAGATCTAAAATTTTTAGTATGATAATAAATATATAATGAAATTAATTCATTTCTACCATAATTTTTATTCGATAATTTAATCTTGGAAGTACCTTTCTTGGGCACCAACTTTAAAGACGCTATAAATGCTTCTTCTATATTATTTGGCCATTTATCAGCTGTATCCTTTGCAATGTATGAGTTTAAAGATGTATATTTTGTTACATTGGTAGAGGGAATATCAAAATCATTGGTGGTATCTGAAGAGTAACCTGAATTAAAAGTGGAAATTTGATTATTTACAGTGCTGGACCTTATAATTTTATCTTCAGAGGTTGCATCACTGATCTGTATAGAAACTGATTCATTAACATTTGACTTAGAGGGTATTACAATCATTGTCCCAGTCGAAGATCCTACATTGATGCCAGAAGATTTTGGCGTTACATAAGGCGGTTGATTATTTAATACATCATGATTTTCATCGATAAATTCCTGCTTTATTGGTTTCTTTAGATGGAATTCTTTTGCAAACACATCTAAAAATGGAGTATCTTTCGAAATATCTTTAACCAAATAAACATCGAACACTCTAGTATCTATGGGCGGACACTTCTCAGTTGACAATATATCTTTATCATTTATTTGATAACTGTAAAGACTGTTATATTCATTATTCGGTTTAGATATCATGTTTGAATCCTCCTGCATACTATTATTCTGCATTATTTTATCAGAGTTTGTTAATTACCAAATATCAATTTCTTCTTTATTCCCTTTTTGCTTTATAAACTTAGTATTTATCTTTCCCTAACCTATTTAATCTACTGAGTCTCTTTCTAAAAACAGGAATGGCTATGGCATTTAGACCCCCACGGTCTTTTTTTTTTTTTTGTTTTTCAAAATCTGTTATATTTTTAACCCTATGACCTCTTTTTTCTCGTACCTTTTTTTGGCGGGGCTTTACTGCAAAAAAAGTAATAGTAACGATGAGGTTAGTTGTAGTAATAGAATAGTTTAGATAGAGATCTGAGTTTCAAAGAATATCTACAGATTTTTATAGATAGATAGATAGATATAGAGTCTCTCCGAAGATTAAATCTTTCTTTTATAAATGACAGTGTTTGTGAAGGCAAATTCTTACAATTCCCTTTTCTTGTACTTTCCTATTGAAAATGGGCAGTGGTTTTGAATTATCGGCTAGAGTAGGCGTAATAGGAAGTGTAAATTTGGATTTTTAATGATAAAGAAAATATATAAAGTATTGTATATATCCTCTGTTTTTCTTTTTTTTATTGGACATATATTCTAAACCTTACCATACCACCAAATTATGTATATATGTAATGAACTTGATTAAAGTGCAGTTCAGTAAATTAAAAAATTTTTATTAATATTATTAATGTACAAAATATTATATATATTGAAAATATTGTTAGATAACTATTCAGAATCACTTTTTAAATACTCGGCATAATCGTCTGCAGAAGCAAATACTGGTAAAGCATTTTTCTTCTGCTTCTTAGACTTCTTATTTTTCTTATTTTCATCTGACTCAGAATCATTTTCATCGTGATGTCTCTTATTACTTGATGCTTCAGTTTCACTGGAGGAATCTTCTATGTCCTCGTCTACTTCATCGATTCCATCAAATGTGCTGAAATCAATATCATCTCCTTTATCGATTTCATCGTCACTATCTATAATTTCTGATCCTTCATCTTCATCTTCTGAACTTTCACCTGAGTTAAAGTCTTCAGCACTAAATTCAATGTCATCGTCTGAATCATCTTCTACATCTGGTTTAGATTTGACTAAAGCATCCCAAATTTCATCTTCATCCATTTCTTCATCACTGTCAAAGTTTCTCTCCTTCTTCTCCTTTTGTAATTTAACAGCACTCTTCTTACCAGAGAAATATTGATGGAAGAATTTATCTTCAGGATTAATATCTTCTACTTTTTTATTTAACCAATTCACAGTATTGACTGGGATACTGTTATGTTTTAGATCAGCTGCCTTCACTAAGATAGTGTTGTTTAACTCAGAACCACCAAATAATGGTTGCATAATAGATGAACCTCTAGAAACAGGTTTTTGTTTTGCATTTCTATAAACAAATCTGTCTAAGAAGTGTGCTAAAGTAAATAAACCCAAATCTGGTTTATTCATTTCATCACCTTTACCTTCTACAAAAGCTGTTGCATAAGCTTGAACGGTTGGGTGGAAATGATGTAGAAAATGGGTAATTTCCCAAAGTGATGATTTATCTGCATTGGCAAACCTAGGATCACGTTTACGACTATCGTAGACTCTCTTCGTAGTAGAACCGTTTTCATCCTCATCATTATCAGATTGATACTTGTCATCTGATGGAGAGTTGATTAATAGATTTTTAATTTGTGGTATGACTTTAGCTAATTGTAATAGCAAGTAGAAGAACCCAGTAATTGTACCGATGTTGATCCAGTGAACAGCAATTTGTAAAATTCTCTTGACGAAAGCTTCCACACGTTCTACATTTTTAGCATCGTTCTTTAAGGACTTGTATAATAGATTCAAATAGATACCTTGTTTGGATGAATTCACTAATCTTGGATCTAATAAAGATTCATATAATGTTCTATAATATCTATCATTATTCAAACCAGCTTTAACAGTGACTTGATTGATTAATACTAATGCTTGAACAGAAGTATTAAAATTAGAAGAATGTGTAATTTTGTACAATGTTTCCATATGTAATTCATAGACAGATGCAGGGATCTGAGCGAATGGAAATGCACGATTAATACCTGTCAATAAAGAACTGAACAATTTGGAATTTTTTTCATTGATCTTTTCAGCCTCAGTCTTTTCTTCTTTAATAGATTTACCACCATTCTTGCCCCTCTTAAAATTTTTCTTTCTCCTATTTTCATAACCCTTTGCACTACTTTTGATTGCATCAGTTGAATCGTTCTTGTTATCTTTATCAGTGGATATTAAGAATTTTTCGAATAGGGTAAAATAAGTTTTAACTAATTTATTTGCAATGTCATCTTCCGTTCTCCTTAGGATAGTTTGATTCAAAGTAATTACAGAGTAATATGTAGTATGGTAATCAGCACCGGATCTTAAAGCTACATCTACAATAGCATCGATAATAATGCTTTTCATATTTGGATGATGCTGTTGCAATTTTAATAGTAAATAGGAGGCCTTTGAAGAGACCTTAGAATCTATATCACCTAATTTATTGACCCCCAATCTTAATAAGTTGAATTCTTGTTCAGGTTTATTGATTAAAAGGTCGAACACATGGGTTAAAGTGGACATCCTAACATGAATGATTGGATCATGAGACAATTTTTCCAAGATTTCTAAGATTTTGAAGAAGAACTTTTTCAAATAATCTTCAAAATAGAAAATTGCTAAAGTTCTCTTATTTAACATCATTGATAAACCAGGTTGGTTCTTAAAATATCTTAATTTTCTATCAGGTAATAATCCATTAAGGAATAAATCCTTTAAAGCATTTAAACTTTGTAATTGGGAATTTCTAGATTTTTTGTTACAGAAAGTTAATAAAGTGTCTAAAGATTTCATGTTATGAATTGGAGAATCTTGAATTAATAAAGTTAAGGCAGAGATTTTATCATTAAGTGTACCACTAGTCAAGATTTGAGACATGAATTTCTTTTGAGATGAATCCTTAGAGAATTCTTCATAATAAAGAGTGTTATCAGCTTCTAAAGCATTTTTCCCTCTTTCATATAAAGTAGCAATTTGGTCTTTATTTAATTCCATGTCATCGGATTTTATATTTTCCATAATTTGTGGATCTAACGGTACATTATACCATTGGGTAGTATTAGGGATAAGTAGTTTATCAGAAGATAATAAGTTGGTGTTAGTGATTAATCCATCATTTTTCTTTTCTTGTTTTGTTTTTTCATTTTCATCATCCTTTGTCTCTTTCTTTTCCTTTGAATTAGAACTAAGTTTTCCACCTTTTGAATTATTTGAAGAGTCAATAGACCCAGATCTATCTTGTGTTTCTTCTTCTTCTTCTTCCTGAATATCTTCATCAGCTACATTTGTAGCCTGATCGATGGTATTTTTGTCAAAACCAATTTTTGTCATAAAAGATTGTAAATCATCAATTAATTCATTATCGACTAAACCATCCTTTGCATCATCATCATCATCACCACCAAATTCCTGTTCACTCAGCTCATCATCTTCCGGTTTCAAATCTTTAATTAATTCAAGGTCATTCTCATCAGCACCCAACTCCAATGCTTCTCTACGTAATATCTCATCGATGGACCCCTTAATTTCTGAGGAAGCAATACCGTTGTCGTTGTTACTCCCTTTTTGATTCCTGTTTCTCTTTTCTTGTTTTTGTAAATTCGAAGAGACTTTCTCTTTAACAGGAGATAGTAGGCCCATATTATCACACAAAATTTATACAGATTGCTGTGAGAAACTCAAGTAAGTATAGAAAGCTATAAAAATAACAATAATACTAATTCTATTTATATATATATATAAAGTAGTATGGTTATTATTGAAATTTGTATATGAATAATTCTTCTAATTACTATTAAAAAAAATTTTTTTTTTGTTTTTTTCACTTTGGGAAGTATTCGAAGCTCATCGCGAAAAAAAAAAAAAAAAAAAAAAAGACTAAAGAGTTGACAAAGACCCATACATCATCGCTTCTTTGAATTCAAAAGAAGAAGTAATATTTTGAAATCTAGTGTATGACACAATATGATGGTGTATAATGTATATTATTTTTTTTTGATTATAATGGGTGGATCAAGGTTATTCATTTGCTTCTAAGAGGCGGATTACTCATATTCTAAAACTTGATCTTTTGTTTGTCTTTTTAAAAATGCTTGTTATATATTTATGTTAACAAAAAATTGGGAAAATGTTGTACCATCTAGAAATGATCAATTACAGTTGTAATATGTTTTGTTGCCTCCTGTAGAAAATAGAATTTTGTATCCTAAAATAAGTAGAGTGTCACAAAAGTGGCTTTGTTCCACATAAACAAAAGGAACTAAATGGAGGAAGAGGGAAAATGTTTAGTATCCTGATCATAACAATAACAATAGCCAATAACCAATAAACGAATCTAACAATAGAATTTGTACACAATATCCCGCATTGTTTTTTTTTCTTGTCTCTTTCGCTGGTTTTTTTTTTTTTTGTAAATGAAATAATTCCGAGTGCTGAATATATACGGGAGTGGGCTGCGGGATATTCAGCTAGTTCCAGAGAGAGACACGGAATTGTTCTTTTGTTTTTATTTTATTGTTATTTTCTTGGAAGGGATAGAGGCGATTCCGCCTACCCACACGTTTCCCTCTTTATTCCCTCCCATTCCGGCAAAGTCTGGATTGGAACCTTTTCTTTTCCGCAAATAAGAAGTGAAAGAAACAAAAGGAACAAAAAAGAAAATGGAAGAAGGAAAGGGAAAAAAAAAATATGTCGACTTTTTTTTTTTTTTTTGATCTAATTTTAATACTTTGTGTATTAACAAAAAAGTAAAAATGTAAAAAAAGTAAAAAAGGGAAAAAATAAATAAAAAACTTTTGTCGAGTAAAAAAAAATATATATATATAAAACCAATCTCTCTTGTTCTCTGATGGATTATATATAATTAACATTTATGACATAAGATTTATCCCCCCCTTCTTCCCTTTTCCACTTTTTTCTATACCTTCACTTGAATCAACTCTTTTTAGAATGTTAGTAGAGTGTTTAACGATAATATCGACTAGTGTTTAGTTTGGTGTTATTATTATTACTTTCTACACTTATAGATTTTTGTCCAATAAACTAATATAACCAACACATTAAAACAAACAAACTATATATTAAGAAGCAAACATGTCTACGAAACGTCTTTCTAAGGAATTAAATGATCTAGCTAAGTATGTTTTTTTTTCCTATTTATTTATTTATTTTTCCATTGATTAGTGTTGTGCACATATATAGATGGATTCCTTGTATCTCTCTCTTCTGTTTTATCATTTTCTCTTTTTTTTTTTTTTTTTTTTTGCAGGGAGAATATGGACATATATATATATATGTGTGTGTGTGTGTTTTGTTTTCACCATGTGTGAGCTAGTATGAAATATTGTTTTTACTAACAAAATTATTTATTTATCATCAAGTAATAATGAACCACTGTGTTATTTTTATTATTATTACTATTTAATTTTATTATAGAGATCCAATCACATCCTTTTCTGCTGGGCCAGTAGGTGATGATCTTTTCCACTGGCAAGCATCCATTATGGGTCCACCAGATTCTCCATACGCTGGTGGTGTCTTCTTTTTATCCATTCACTTCCCAACTGACTACCCTTTTAAACCTCCAAAGATTTCTTTCACTACAAAGATATATCATCCAAATATTAATTCAAATGGTAACATCTGTTTGGATATCTTGAAAGATCAATGGTCTCCAGCACTAACTTTGTCTAAAGTCTTACTTTCTATTTGTTCCCTATTGACAGACGCTAATCCTGATGATCCTTTGGTTCCTGAAATCGCTCATATTTATAAGACTGATAGAGCTAAATATGAAGCCACCGCTAGGGAATGGACTAAGAAATACGCCGTGTAAGTACAAATCAAAACAAAATAATATATCTATATATATAAAGTTATATTTAAAAATAATATATATAGTATTGTCTATTAATTGAAGCCGCCTTTAAATGGAAAATAATCTCTTAAAGGAGTCCTTTGTCTGTTTCTTTTACAAGTTTCCTCCCGTCTTTTGGAAGCTATTCATAGGTTTCTCAAAATTATAAACAGAGAGGAATACCATACCTTATAATATTCGTCTTAAATTATTGTATGAATGGTCTTCCCATGAAGGACCAATAATAGAGAATATTAGATATAAAGCATATAAGTATATATAGCATTTACTTCTAATTGAGATATGTATACAGATACATATATATATATATAGAAATATGCTAATATTAAACCTAGATATACAGAGTGAGTCTCTATCTCAAAACTATTCAAGTGTATTATTGTTACTATTACAACAAAGTCAACGGTTATCAGAAGTACATAACCGTAAGATTATATTTTACCGGTAGCGGTAATAAAAAAAGTAACTCCGCGACGGGGAATTGAACCCCGATCTGACACGCGACAAGCGTCCATTCTAACCATTAAACTATCACGGAAACGGGGAAAAGAAATGAGCACTCACGCTGGGGGTCGAACCCAGAATCTTCTGATTAGAAGTCAGACGCGTTGCCATTACGCCACGCGAGCTCAAGTCCATGTCGTCAAATTGGTCAAATTAATAATATATTATAATATATAGATCATGTGAGAGGAGTATTTTTTTAATATATACATAGATAAATATATATTTAATGAATTTTTGTTTAAAAGTATTTTATTTTTTTTTCCTTGGAGTAGAAATATAGTCTACTTTTAGTTTTAATAAGTTTGTTATTTTGTATTTTATATTTTCTACAATAATAGATGTAAATATGAAGAAGAATATAGGGTCTGAGTATTAAAGGGAATTTTTAAACAAATATTTTTTTTTTATCTAACTCAAAGTTCGTACTCTAAATCTAGATAAATAATTGATAATTAGCGTTACAAGTAGTACATACACTTTAACTTTTTCAATTTATTTATAAGAACCTTTTACATAATTTTTAGTATACTAAAGAGAAGTAAAGGTCTTCATTCCTGTTCTTCATACGTAATATAAAAATATTAACACATAGAGAAATATAAATACAACAGAAATATTATTGAAAAAAAAATATTTCGCCTTTAATAGGCGAGCATTAAGTATTTTTTTTTTCTTTTGTGGAGAAATAAAACACTTATTAGATTCACCGACGTTTAGTGGTACCCAAATGGCAAATATTTAACTTTTCTATTATTTGGTAGCCACTAAAATCTCACTATTCTCTTTACTTTATTCTAAAAAATTCCAATTCAACATAAAATATTAATTACATCAAAAATATTACAAATAAAGAAGAAGGCAAAGTTATAACTAAAAATCATAAACACTTCCTTACTAGATACAAAAACAAGACTTTTTCCCTTCTTTACATTATCTAAACACAAAATGTTTCCATTTAAGACACTTCCAAATGTTCGCAAATGATTTCTAATAAATAAAGTAAAAAAAAATTCCTTAAAATATCTCTTTGTTTTTTCACAATTTTCTATTTCTTTAAAAGTTCATTTGCATTACAAAGTTTTTTTTAAACATTCCCATTAATATGATCTTCGTTACTCAATAACATATTGTACCAAAAAAAATATTATTCACTACGGAACGCATTGTTATGTTAAGAAATTACCTTTTCCTTTCTCTTTTATACCTCTTTATTATGGCCATTATTTTTATACCAAAGTTTTTTTAAAATACTTAAAAATTGAAATTCTTCAAAAAAAAAAAACGAAAGTAGTCAAAAGAGATTTGAAAAAAAAAAAAAAGATTTAGCAAATCCAACTAAGAGAAGTCAAAGAAAATATATCATTATTTTTAACATCCAACACTCTATCTTTACATTTCAGTGTTCAATTCTACAAATAAAACAACAACAAACACACACACATATAGGGTGGTCACTCATCTTAAATTATGTTTGAAAATATTCCAATTATAAATTATCAAACAACCCATCTGAAAAGTTTACTAAGTATAACTGAAAAATTATATTCAAACCATGTATTTGAATCGTATCTAACTCCTCAACAATTAATATTATTAGAATACATTTTATCCATTAAAGATTCTAATATTAAAGAAAAAATTTGGAATTCACTAATGAATGCGAACTTGATCCTGGATGTTATTACCATTACAAAACCATCAGCAGATCATGCTACTAACGTTACCCAAGATAAAAAATTAAACATTGATCCACAAGACAATGAAACAACAACAATAGTAAACAAGAAAGAAACTTCGAACTGTGATAATGAAGAATTAGCGTTAGATGAAGTAAATGCTGATATTAACCAACTCGATCTCACAGAATTATCTCAACATATCACAAGTCCTGGTTTTATTGGAAATTTGTCGATGAAAATTAGATATGTTCTTTGGCAATGTGCCATTGACACTGCCTACAAATCTCCTAGTGATATCGAATTGCTAAATGAAAATGACCAACAAAATAATGAATTCGAATATGTACTTTTAGATGAAATAAATGATAAACATGATAAGAATTTTGAAGAAAATACTCAGCCTACTTTAGAAAATTTAAATACAAAGTCTAATACTATTGATAATTATTCTGATGATAATTATGACGAAGAAGATGATGACTATGATAATGAATCCGCTAATCCTCAAGAAACTAAGAAAGAAGAAACTTCTATCAATGATCAAGGTATCACATTAAGGACGGATGAGTTAAATAGGCTTATCCTAACTCTGGAGATATCAACTGCTACATTATCTAAACTGCGAACCAATAATTTCGATGCAATAATGGAAAATTGGACCAAAATATATCACAGTTTTGAATATGATAAAGAAACTGTTATGAAAAGATTAAAGTTAGAGGCTAACAACGAATTATTAGAAAAGGAAAAGGATAGAAAGAGACCACTAGAGACAGAGGATAATGAAAAAGAGAGACATTCTAACGGTCCAGCAGAAAATGAAAATTCAGATTATGAAGAAGAACTGCATACCAACAAAAGGCCTAAACGCAAGAGTATAAGTTTATCAACTAATTTAGGGGTCGCAAACCTATCATTGAAACATTTATTAGGCGCCATCCAAACAAATAAGACAAAGGTAAATTTGTCTGACTATGAATTAAAAACATTAATAACTGACGTTAGAAAGAATAGATCAAAATGGTCAAATGATGATAGAATTGGCCAAGAAGAACTATATGAAGCATGTGAAAAGGTGGTCTTGGAACTAAGAAATTACACAGAACATTCAACACCATTTCTTAACAAAGTTAGTAAAAGAGAAGCTCCAAATTACCACTTGATCATCAAGAAAGCAATGGATCTTAATACCGTCCTAAAGAAGCTAAAAACATTTCAGTACGACTCTAAACAAGAGTTTGTAGATGATATTATGTTGATCTGGAAAAATTGTTTAACTTATAATTCAGACCCATCTCATTTTTTAAGGGCACATGCCATTGCAATGCAAAAAAAATCTTTACAACTGATACCAATGATTCCAAATATTACAATTCGAACTCGTGCGGAAGTCGAAAGGGAGTTGGCTGAGATGGAAAAAGACAAAGACTATGAAGATGATGGCGAAGATGAAGGAGAAGAGGAAATGGCTGGGTCTGGAAGAAAAGGATTAAACATGGGTGCATATAAACCTGCTTATGATAAATCTGCAAATGATAAAGAAAATAAACAAATATCTGATAGTGCAATACAGGACAAAACCTCCGGACATAATGAATCAACTATTAATCTGGATGGTGCTGAGAAGGGGAAGAATGATAATTATACATCCATGAATGAATCAAAAGATAACGATAATAAGAAAAACGATGTTACCCTTGACATACACGAACAAGACACCCCGACTGAAAAATCTGAAATAAAATCAGAACCAAATAGTGAAAATTTAAATAATATTCCTAATTCTTTAACAGAATCCTCTAAAAATGTTGATGATACAGTAACAAAACATAATTCTAAAACTGATGATAGAAAAAGTGATCCAAATGTCAAAATTACCGCACCAGATGATTTTGAACAAGCACATATGACCTATAAGAAAAATATGAGAAAAGAGGCCCAAGAAAATAAAGGTAAGGTTGCAGACGAAAGTAACGAAGAAGAAAAGGATGAAGAGGAAGATATTGATGAAGCTCAAAATTTCGTGAATGAAGCTAATGATGACAGGGATGATATTGAAATATCAGTGTGGAAATCTGCGACTGCAAAATCCAGAGCTGAAATATGTTTAAGAAGAAGTGAGTATTTCACTAATGGTCGAATTAATACAATGTCTGAGGCTCTATTAAAAGATCCAAACAAAATGAAAGATCATGCAGTGTTGTGGCAAGAATATAAACACCAAAAAGAAATAGAATTACTACAGCAAAAATTAGAACAAGAATCCATCATGAAAAATGGGTTTGGCACATATCTTAAAGAAGAAGAAACAGAACAAAATAGTGATAATGAGGGAACAAAAGTACTTTTTGGAGACAAATATGTTGCTGACATAGATTATGAAAACTCAGATTTGCTTCAAGAATATAATATTGTTAACACTCTTCCTAATTTAAAATATAAGGGTATACCTGATGAAGTTTTGGATAAGCAAGAAACTTTATACGTTGATAGATTACTCGAGTCTGGGAAAACTTATCATAGTATTTACCAAAAGAATGTGGGAAAGGGCATGTCTGTACAAATGAATGCAAATATTTCACTAATACAACAAATCAGGCATATATGTCATAAAATATCACTTATAAGAATGCTTCAAACTCCTCAATATTTACAAAATAACAAAAATTCACAGGGCAATTTTAATCTTATTAAACATAAATATTCATATAATGACGTTGATGATACGATTGATATTGATCAAGTATCTCAGATGGATACACACGACTATAGGAATAATAAAGAACTTATTTGGAGAATTATGCATAAAAATGTGTCCAAAATAGCAATGTCTAATGGCTTTGAAACTACTCAACCCTCTGCAATTAATACTCTAACTGATATTGCTGGTGATTACCTATCCAACTTAATTAAGACAATGAAATTACATTATGAATCTACTAGTTTAAATACGAAAACTAAAGAGGAAATTCTGCATTTAACGTTATTGGAAAATGGTATTCCCTGTCCGGATTCCTTGTACTGTTACATCGAAAACGAATTCAAAAAGAAAACTAAAAAACTTAAAGATATTAAATTCAAACTAGAGGCATTCTTGAAAGATTTGCTAAGACCTACTCTTCAGGAACTCTCAGAAAGAAACTTCGAAGATGAGAGTGAAAATTTCCTTACCGGTAGTTTTGCAAGTGAGTTGACAGGAGAAGACTTCTTTGGTTTCCAAGAACTTGGTTTGGATAAGGAGTTTGGTATTCTAAGTTCTTCTGTACCCCTACAATTATTAACTACACAGTTCCAGGCTATTGACAGTGAGAAAAAGATACAAACCAACAAAGTACAACCAGAAGAAATTAATTCACTTGATTATTATAAAGTTACCAAGAAAGATGTTGAAACAAATGATCGTTACAAGATTATTAAATCTTTGTTAGTAAAAGCGTATGAAAAATCGAAGCTTTATTCACTAAGACCCGTTAAGAATGGTCCTGATATTAAATCTCCAAGTAATGATCCAGAAAATGATGCATATATTATACTTGAAGATGAAGAAATGCCTCAAAAGAAAGGGTCTTCTAAATTAAGATTACCACCGACAGGTAAAATTAGTACAATTTACAAAAAAAAATCAATTGCCAATGCCTTTTTTATCCCTGAACCATCTTCAACTGATTCAGAAACTCTTCAGATAGATAATATAAGATCAAATGATAATTCATTTGATAGCGTGGAGCAGCAGTTAACCACTAATGAAACTTTCAAATTTGAAAACCCTCCTTCACTACAAAGCCTACCGAAAAACCTAACTGAGAATACTGGCATCACAATAGATACTACTACTCAAAACACAGGCACACTTCCTAATGATTCATTTTCTCTAGAATTACCTAAGATATAGTAAATTATTGCATTTGTGTTACCGATACCCTCAAAAGAAATTAGCTGTTGATACACCAATTATTTTAATTACATATATTTTATATAGATACACATATATATAAGCAAACTACATTTATTCATCCCATAGAATATCTTGAGAAGATACCTTTCCCATAAGATATCAATGTTTTCATAGAGTAGAAAAACAATTTCTTGATATATTTTAAAGTAAAAAATATTAACAATACAGTCTATGTTTTGTAGGTTCACGGTTCACCTAAACAAATTTCTATTTCTTGAAAAAAAGTCTCTTAAAAGTCATCGGACTAAAAATAAAACAAAAAAAAAAAAGAAACATTATAAAGCAAAAGACGCAAGAAGATTAATTAAAAAACTTATAATTACCAATAAACGCCTTCTATATAGCATGTACTAATTAATATTGCAAATCTTATACTTTTGGTATAGATTTAGGAGATTATATATATACCAGTAATTACTGATAGATATGTTTAAGTTACCCACATTTGGAAAAAATGGTGGAGGACATACACCTGTTCCAGATATGTCTAATGTAGATCAGAAACCTCGTCATTTGCTTGTTGCAAATTGTCCTAATAACAAATACGCCTTATCAAATGTTGCCGCTGTGTCACCAAGAGATTTTCCAGATAACATTTACATTATTATTGACAATTTATTTGTGTTCACCACAAAGCATTCCAACGATGTGGCCCCTGGTACAATTGGTTTGAATGGTAACCAGCGTACATGGGGTGGTTGGTCACTAAACCAAGAAACACAAGTCCGTGCATTTGATTTATTCAGGTATTCCGGGAAACAATCATACTTGGGTTCGTTAGATATTGAAATATCCTTTAGAAGTAGAGGTAAAGCCGTTAGTACCCCATTTGACCAAGATGAATTAGCCCATGTTTTCATTCGAAATTTTGAATCCCAAATCTTTTCCCCAACTCAATATTTAATAATGGATTTCAAGGGACATTATTTTGATCTTACTATAAGAAACATTCAAGCTATTGATTTGGCTGATGTTGAGATGAGTGGCCAAGTTTTAACAAACATTGAAGCAAAAGGTATCTTGACTAAACAAACCCAAATCAATTTTTTTAAAGGCAGAGATGGTTTAGTTAATTTGAAATCAAGTAACTCCCTAAGACCAAGATCAGACGCAGTCATTAGACCTGACTTTAAATTTGAAGATTTAGGTGTTGGGGGTTTGGATAAAGAATTTACAAAAATCTTTAGAAGGGCTTTCGCTAGTAGAATCTTTCCTCCATCCGTAATCGAGAAATTGGGTATTACACATGTTAAAGGTTTGCTTCTATACGGTCCACCTGGTACCGGTAAAACTTTGATTGCAAGAAAAATCGGTAAAATGTTAAATGCTCGAGAACCCAAAATTGTCAATGGGCCTGAAATTCTGAGTAAATATGTGGGTTCATCAGAAGAAAATATTCGTAATTTATTTAAAGATGCAGAAGCAGAATACAAGGTTAAAGGTGAAGAGTCATCTTTGCATATTATTATCTTTGATGAGTTAGATTCTGTTTTCAAACAAAGAGGTTCCAGAGGTGATGGTACTGGAGTAGGCGACAATGTTGTCAATCAGTTATTGGCAAAAATGGATGGTGTGGATCAATTAAACAATATTTTAGTTATCGGTATGACTAATCGTAAAGATTTGATAGATAGTGCTTTATTACGTCCTGGTAGATTCGAGGTTCAGGTGGAAATCCACTTACCTGACGAACCTGGTAGATTACAAATTTTTGAAATTCAAACCAAAAAAATGAGAGAGAACAACATGATGGATTCTGATGTTAGTCTTGCAGAGCTGGCAGCCTTGACAAAGAATTTTTCTGGTGCTGAAATTGAAGGTTTAGTTAAGAGTGCAAGTTCATTTGCCATTAATAAGACTATCAATATCGGTAAGGGCGCAACTAAATTGAATCTAAAGGATATTGCCAAATTGAAAGTCAAGAGAGAAGACTTCATGAACGCACTTAAAGAAGTCACTCCAGCGTTTGGTATTAGTGAAGAAGATTTAAAGACATGTGTAGAAGGAGGTATGATTGCATATTCTGACAGGGTAAATTCGATATTGAAGAATGGTGCTCGTTATGTCCGTCAAGTACGTCAAAGTGAAAAGTCCAGATTAGTGTCGTTATTAATCCATGGTCCTCCAGGTTCTGGCAAGACTGCTCTTGCAGCAGCAATTGCATTAAAATCTGAATTTCCATTCATTAGATTAATTTCACCCACAGAAATCTCTGGTATGTCAGAGAGTGCCAAGATAGCATATATTGACAACACTTTCAGAGACGCTTACAAATCACCATTAAATATTTTAGTGATTGATTCTATTGAAACATTGGTTGACTGGGTCCCGATTGGCCCTAGATTTTCCAATAATATTTTACAAGTATTAAAGGTTGCTTTGAAACATAAACCTCCTGAGGGTCGTCGTTTATTGATTATGACTACCACGTCTGCGTACTCTGTTTTACAACAAATGGATGTATTGAGTTGTTTTGATAATGAAATTGCAGTACCAAATATGACAACATTAGAAGAATTTAATAACGTAATGGTTGCGACAGATTTCCTAGACAATACGGGTCGTGCTAGAGTATTACAAGCGTTAAGTCAAGTTAATCCACATCTGAATGTTGGTATTAAGAAAGCTTTAACAAACATTGAAACAGCAAGACATGATACTGATCCCGTAAATGAAATAGTAGAGTTGATGAGTCAAGCAATTTAAAACAATTTGCAATAACAGGTCTACAGTGGGACCATATAAAAAGACCAACCCTATTTTATATATAGGTATTTTATTCAATATAACATCCAATATTAAGGAATGCGGGTATATATGTATATTGAGTAGTATATACGTGCAAAAGAATGTAACCTCGTTATATTAACAAATCACTCTTTATGTATGCTTACTATTGTATATATAACATGAGAAAATTTTTAATGAGGAGGGTAACCCACTATTGTTTTGGGAAGAAAAAAAATTTTCTCTTTGGAAGAAAATGAAAAAAGTTTCACAGAACTGAAAAAAATTAAGGAAGGCAGTTATATATTTACTACTTAAGCGTGTATTAATATTTAAATTTCGCTTCTTTTAACCTATAGCTATTCAAAGACACTCAAATAAAGAAATCCAAAAGAAAAGAATAGCTTAAAAAATGGCTCCTCCAACCCTTCGTCCAGAAAATGCCATTAAAAGAGCAGAAGAATTAATCTCTGTGGGCAACAGTCAAGCTGCCCTACAATCTCTTTATGATTTTGTAACAGCCAAGAGAGTTCGTTGGACCCAACCAGCAACTTTGGAACCAATCGTTTTCAAGTTCTTAGAATTAGGTGTCGAATTAAAGAAGGGTAAGATGATCAGAGATTGTTTACATCAATACAAGAAATTGATTCAAGGTACTCCGGAAGGTTTAATTTCAGTGGGTGTTGTTGCTCGTAAATTCATCGACATTGTTGAAAAGAAAATTGCCAATGAACAAGCTAAAGAAGAAGAAAGACACGTTGATGTTGACGATTTAGAAGGTGGTGTTACACCAGAAAACTTATTAATTTCCATTTATGAAGAAGATCAATCTGTCAGTGGTTTTAATGACGAAACCTTTACATCTTGGCTTAGATTTACTTGGGAATCCTACCGTTCTGTTTTGGAACTTGTTAGAAATAACTCACAATTAGAAATCACATATTCTGGTGTTGTTAGCAGAACCATGCAATTCTGTTTAAAATATGACCGTAAAAATGAATTCAAGAGACTTGCTGATATGTTACGTCAACATTTAGATGCCGCTAATTACCAACAAAATAAGAATGGTACTAACATTGTTGATTTAAGTGACAGTGATACTTTACAACGTTATCTAGACCAACGTTTCCAATTAGTTCAATGTTCTGTCAAATTAGAATTGTGGCATGAAGCCTTTAGAGCCGTGGAAGATGTCTACCATTTAATGAAAATGTCTAAACGTACACCAAAGATGTCTACTTTAGCCGCATACTACAAAAACATTGCCAAAATTTTCTATGTTTCTGGCGATTCATTATTACATACCACTGCCTGGAATAAATTCTATGAAGTTTACTCTTCAAATCCAAATGCAACTGAAGAAGAATTCAAAGAATATGCTTCCACCATTTTATTATCTGCTTTAGCAATCAAATTAGATATTTTGCCATCTGTTGGATTTGATTCTCAATTACGTTTGTTCCGTTTAGTCGGCTTGGAAAACAAACCATCTAGAAAGGAAACTATTGATAACATCTTAAACAGTGATATCGCATCCAAAGTTGACGAAGACGTCATGAAATTGTATACTTTGATTGAAAAAGAATTTTCTATTGAAAATATTCAATCTAATTTAGAAACTTTATTACCTAAGTTAGTTGCTAAACCATACTTTGCTCAATACTCTAGTCAAATTAGAGATGTTATTTTAAGAAAGATTTTCGTTGAAGCATCTACCAAATATGAAGTTATTACTATTGATGAGTTATTTAAATTAGCTGCCTTACCAGAACCAATGGACTTGAGTGCTTGGGAAATTGAAAAAAGCCTATTACAAACAGCTATGGATGATTATGTCTCCTTCACCATCGATCAAGCCAACGGTACTGTCAAGTTTGTCAAAGATCCCTTTGAACAATTCCATGTCGCTTCTGCTACTGCTGCCACGGAGGAACCTGAACAGGAAGAACCAAAGGAAGATGAAGTTGAACCAGTTGAAGGAGAAGAAAATGAAGCACAAGCCGTTGAAAACGAAGAAGGCGAAACTGCTGCTGAACCAGAAGTTATTGTCACTCGTAACAGTTACATTAGAAATAAATTATCTCAACTATCTACCAGTTTACATGAAAATGAGAACTATAACGAATTTTCTTATTTGGACAGGGTCAGATTAGCTCGTGAAAGTTTGATTGCTCAAACTAGGGCCTCTATTGAAAGAGCAAAAGAAGCAGCCGAAGAACGTGCTAAGAGATCTCAAGAACAGAGACAAAGACGTTTGCAAGAATCTGAAGCACGTTTCCAACAAGATGCCGAATTAAGACAAAGACGTATGCTTGAAGAGAAGGCTGCTATGGAAGCTAAGTTAGCTGAAGACGCCCACCGTCGTTTAATTGAAAAAAAGAAGCGCGAATTGGCTGCATTAAAGGAAGCTGAAGCTTTGAAAGCTATTGAGGAAATCAATGCTAATGGTAATGTCTACATTGATCCTGCTGAAGCCAAGAACTTAGATTTGAAAGAATTGAGAAATATTCTTGTTAATCAATTGTCTAAGGATAAAGCTGAATTAGAAGAACGTGTGAACTATTCTGTCAAGAAATTAGACCACACCGAAAGAGCTTTAAGAAAGACAGAATTACCTATCTTGCAAAAGGAAGCTAATGCTTTGAAGGAAGCTGATATGGCCAAATATAAGGCTATGACAGAGAAGATTATTGAAGCCGCCAAATCTGAACATGAAGCTAAATTAGCTGATTATGATCGTGTAAGCCATGTTTGTGATGATGTTAAACAATTGAGAGAAAGGTTATTCCAAGCTAAAGCCGAAGAATATCAAGCTATTCAAGGCGCTAAGAGGGAAGCTTTTGAAAGAGCCAAACAAGAGAGAATTGAAAAAGTTAGAAAGGAACGTTATGAAGCTGCTGTCGCTAAACGTAAACAAGAGATTGCAGAAGCTAATAGATTGAAACGTTTACAAGAACAAGAAGCTATTGCTCGTAGACAAAGGGAAGTTGAAGAAGCTTTAGAACAAAAAGCCGCTGCTTCCAAAGCTGCAACTAGAATCCCAGCTGCTGCTCCTGTTGTTGCTAAGAATAGAGCTGACCTTGATGCCATTGCTCGTAGACAAAGAGAAATTGAAGAGGCTGCCGAGAAAAGAGCTTCTGCTGCCGCTGCTAATAACAAACAAGCCAATGGATCCAAGTATGTTCCACCATCAGCTCGTGTTGCCCCAGTTGTCAAGAAGACTGCTAAGGAGTTAGACGAAATTGCTCGTAAACAGAGAGAAATGGAGGAAGCTATCGAAAGAAAACTTGCTGGCAAATCGGCCTCCCCATCTCCAGCTGCTGCCAAATCTGCAACTGAATCCTCTCAAGGCTCTGGTAAACCTTTAAGTTTTGCTGAGAAGATGAAGTTGAGAAGACAACAACAACAAAAGAAATAGACAAGTAAGTAAAGTAAGTAAAGAATAAATGTAACTAGATGAGTATACAATATAATAGATTTGAAATAAGATATTATAAAAAAAAACATTTATGTTAATAGTCGATTATATATTTTAGTAATATGAATCTGTTTATTCGGTTTACTCAATTATTTAATTAATTAAATTTTTTTTTTTTGTTGAGGCGATTTATTTCTGTTTATTTCACAAACTCGTGATACGTAAATTTCATAAAGGATATACATTTATGTATTTAATCAATACAAATATTAACAAACAAAAGAATAGTAATTCACAATATAGTGGAAAATATTTAGTCTCTAGATGACACACACAAAAAAACAAAAAGAAAGGAAGAAGAAGAAGAAGAAGAATCTTCTCTTTTATTTTCACATTTATAAAAGTAAAGCAGCAATGACAGCACCGAAAGCACCTAACAAAGAGTTAGAAGCGACCATATTTTGGGCAGCAATACCTTTAGCCTTTGATTTAGATGAGGAGGAAGTGGTGACAGACTTGGATTTAGAAGAGGCGTCGGTAGAAGATGCTGAATCAGTGGAAGATTTCTTTTTGCTGGAAGTAACAGAAGATACTGATTTAGATGATGATTTAGCACCGTTCTTACAGACAAAGGAATCACCTTGGATGGCCCCCTTCTTTTGTAAAGTTTCGAATGGGGTGCATGAGAAGTTACCAGAGGAAGTTTCAAAAGTTGCATCACCTCTAACAGACTTTAATTTTGGTAGATCTAATTCGGTGAAGTTACCAGTGACCACAAGTGCACCACCAACAGTAGCGACATTCTTGAAACCGTCTATGATTTTCAATTGGGTGTTGTTAGCGACAACAAAACCACCACCAATAGTGGTCAAATTAGAACAATCTAAAGAAGTTAAGTCATCATTAGAGTTGACAGAGAAAGTTTGACCAACAGTGGCCAATTTAGATAAAGTCAAGTTTGAGATAGAGTTGTTAATAAAGGCCAAAGAAGCGTTAACTGATTGTAAAGATTTGAAAGAGGCAGCTTCAACATCTCTCAAAGTGATATTATTAGCCCAAACCAAATCATCGAAGGAAACGGTGGCTTGATTACCATTGAAGGAGAAATCTAATGCGTCAGAGACAGATTCTAAATCAGAGTTAAAAGAAGTTAAGTATCTATTATTATTAATATTTAATACACTAACTTTTTTCAAAGTAGAAAACCCATCAACAGTTTCCAAACTTGTATCAGAGACCAAAATGTTGCTAGCACTTTGTAAATTTGTGGCAAAATCAGAAATAGCTGGTAAAGTAATCATATCGATGGTATCGACTTCTTCCAAAGAACCGAAAGAAGCAGTTGTTAAAATGGTCAAATCTTTCATAGTTAAAGAACCTGTGATAGTCTTCAATTTGTCAGCTGAGAAACTGACCAATTCAGTAGCATTATTTAATATCAACGAACCCCTTAACTGTTCTAGATTAGCTAGAGCAGCAGAACCTAGGTCACCTGTGATTGTTAGATTACCTACTAATGTTGTACAACCGGAGTAAGCATCCAAATCTGCTTGTGAAGTAGCGGTAGCCTTAGAACCAATACTACAAGAGGATGGAACAGCAGTGTTAGTAGAAGTAGAGTTTGAAACGGCAAATGCAGTAGAACCACTTAAAAGGGCAGTTATTAATGTAGACTTGAGTTGCATTGGGTATAAAATGTTCTATTCTTTCTTTCTTTCTTTTTTTTTTCTTCTTCTTTTATATAAAATAATCTTTTAGGTTCAGAATATTAGATGATATAACTTTGTCTGTAAAGAGAGTGTAATTGTTTCAGTGTATTAAAAAAAGAAACAAAACTAAAATATAATATATAGAACGATCGAATCTAGTTGGTATGACACTCAGTTTCTTCTTTGTGATAAAACACCCACAAATAAAAAAATGTATGGGAACAGAAAGATATTTTGGGTTATTACTAAGTTCTTCCTTTTTATGCCTATATATACAAAGTGCCAGATATGGGGTGGTGGTGGTGGGAAGGAGGTTACAAAATAACATATTAAAGAACAAACGTGATCTTTGATAATCTGATTTGATCTTCAGAAACAAAAGAAAACACAGATTTGTTTATATTGTTCGAACCTCGAGAGTTTTCGAATATCAACCGAAAGAGGACAAAAAAAAAAAGCACAGTATGAGATTTCTTTCTTTCTTTGTTTTTTTTTGTTTTGTTTGGGAAAACGCGAAAACAATTTTGTGTTTGTTTATTTTTTTTCGTGACTTGTTTTTGTTCTTCTTTTTTTGATTACTCTTTCCCTTTTTGGTAATAGAGAAATTTTTTGGTGTAAACAATACAGCTATTGTTGTTCCTTTCAATTGTTAACTCTGTATTTTTATTTTTAATATTTTTTAATATTTTTTTTTTCCATTTTGAAAATGTTTTCCAGTGAACAGAAAATGCGATGATGAAACGAGAAAAACGTGGAATTTGTGAAAGAAAACCGAAGTTTGTGTTTTGTGGAATTCCGCCGGGGAAATAATAACAAAAAAAAAAGTCTTTGAATATTTTTTGCTTTAAAGTTAGTTAGGATAGGTTCTTTATTGATTCGTTAATTGATGTGTTCTATAGTACCGGCTGCACAAAAATATATATATATATCTTCTATCGTCGTCACATTTTTTTTATCCCTCCCCCCATCTAGAATAACAAACCACTCTTTTTTCATAGAATAATAATAATAATAATAAAAAAGAAAAATTTAGTAACTAATATATACTACAGTGAGAGAATTACGAATATAAAAATAGGTATCAATTATGCTCAATTCTCAAAAAATCAAAGAATTATTACAACATTTTTTGAAACCCATCTCTCTAAACGAACCAATATCATTTAAAACACCCCCACTACAATCCGTTGTGCTTATATCATCTATAAATGGTGCCATCATCTCCTATGCAAATACTGATGAAAGTACTAATACTTCTGTAAATAATCTTAAAATGATATGTCTTTTATGTAAGGATAGATGGTCAGAAGATGAGTCAAATTTAGAAGAACAATCCACAAAATGTTGTTACAGATATCAGTGGCAAGTAGATAATGGGAAACCATATGAGACAAGAATTTATACATATGAAATTGAAGAATTGCATGTGGTTATTTCTCATATACCTGAATCTGATTTGATTCTACTTTTCACTGCAGGTAAAGATTTCCCATATGGTTTAATGGTACTAAAAATAAAACATTTGTTACAATCCATTAATAACTTATATGGCTATAAGTTAAGTTAATCCATCCAAAAAAAAGAAAAAAAAAAATAGATAAAAAAAAAAGATAAAAAGAGATATATAAGATATGCGTGTGAAAGATCACGTAGAACTAATAAAATATTATATACAGCGTGTTTTAATATCTATCTACCTATCTTTTTTCTTCTTTTTGAGTTTGTCTGTTACACCATATAGATTGGTAAAAATGGAGAAGTGATTGAAATATACTATATATATATATATATATACGTTTATCTATACCTGTATGCGGATATATATGTATATATATCGATCCAAATGAATTATATCAGAAGACAAATCAAAATCAAATATCAATACACAAATCTAATAAATCTTCGAAATTAACCGTAGAAAAGAAAAAAAGGTTCATATTTTCAAAATTACAACTCGTAACGATTCAAATTTAACCACTTGGAAAAATGACTGTGACTTTGTTTTCCGCACATTGACAAAGGATTTGAAGTTAACTTCCATCTCCTTGGCTAACACATACCCACATACAATGTATTCCCGAACTTCCAATTAAGGTTCCTTAAATCGTCACTCCACCAAGATTCCAATAACATCGAATGGCAATTATATTATAAGTACATAAAACTTCATGGGAAAGTACAACCAACGTATCTGATCTTTAGCTCCCGTCATCTCACATTAATCTGAAGTTAGAATGATAAACCATTATAATGATCGCAAAAGTGCACGATTTGTAGCTTACAATAATAATTAGAACTTGCAAATATTATAATATTATTATAACTGAATCTAAATACTCCGAGAATCCGATAATAGAAAAATTTAAATGTTTTAAAGTATATCAAATATTAATGAAGATCTTTTACAAAATAATATATATATATATATATATATATATAAGATAGAGAGGAAGGAAAAAACGATAATTAAATATCTTACCTAAGATATGACAAATTGAACTTTCTACTTCTCCTTTTGCAGCACCAGTTTTATTCGTTACAAAGAAAGACGATACAACACGTTTGTGTTGTAACTTTAGCAGAATGAATGACGCAACTATTAAAAGTAAATATCTTCTTCCTAAAATGGACGAATTATTTGATTAACTTGTAGACACTTCCCACTTTTCTAAATTAGATTTAGTGAGGGGTTATCATCAGGTTGAGGTTGACTCTAAAGACCAATATAAGACTGTGTTCGTTACCCATGAGGAATAATATATTTGGAAAGTTATGCCCTTCAGTTTAATTAATGTACCTTCCTGTACCTTTCAAATGTTGATGAATAATACATTACGAGGATCAATCGGCAAATGTATCATTCTCTATTTAGATGATATCTTAGTTTGTTCTAAGACTGATTTCTGCATTTATATGAGGTCTGTTGGAAGATTAAGATATCAGGGACTATTTGCGAGGAAAGAGAAGAAAAATAATCTTAAGCAAAGTTTTTGAAATCTTCCATTATTAAGTCTTTAAGACATTGAGTGAATTAAAAAATAAAAGAAAAAATGGAATTCATGTTAACGGAAGTAAAGTAGATTCTGTTGTAAAATGACCGAAACGTGTGGAAACCCCAAAGAATTTTTAAGTTTTGTTGCAACATTTTCCTTCTATAGAAGACTTATTCCAAAAATTGCTGAAATTAGTGATCAATTATATGAGTTTGGTTATAAAAAACTAACTACTTGGAATAATGAATGTGATATTGCTTTCAACATATTGAAACAGAAGTAAACTTCAGCTCTTATTTTTTTAATTTTTATTATTATTTTTTTTTACTACCATTCGATGAATCTAAAGAAGTTCTAGTTACTACTGACGCCTCATATTTTGCTGTAGGTGTTTTCTTAGAAGACATTGACTCTACTGGCCGTAGTTTAGGTATATTTGCTTATTCAAGTAAAAAAAAAAATTGCATAATTCTCAATTAGGGTGGCCCACGAGTGAAAAAGAGGGCTTTTGCTATCTGTGTTGCTTTGATACAATGATCTCACTATTATACATAAAAGAATTGAAGAGTTTGGTTACCAAAGAGGATCCAGATTTTAAAGTCATTTATTATTGTGTAATGCACAAAGATACAAGGTAATTGACGACTCATTTATTAGAGTTGAATTACATAAGTTGACTCACGACTCTCACGATAGAGAGAGCATATAGTGAGAGATTCGGCACATTATCAAGTAGTATGTCCGTGATTGTGAGACATTGCCAGAAATCTAAAAATAAGACTGGTAGACAATATAATACTTATACAGTTTCGACGACCCCTGAGGAACGTTGGAGACATATTAATATTGATATTATTTCTGGAATGAGGCCATTATAATGGTGACCAATTAACAAATAAAGTCTTTAAAAGTAAAAGAAAATTTTTCAATTTTTTTTTTTCTTTAAGATATTTCCAAGTTACATTCACTGCATGAACCATTTTTTACACAATATTTTGGTATTAAATTACAGATGAATACAAATTATACATCTTTAAAGTAGACAAACAAGTGGAAAAAGTTTATCGAGTCTTAGCAAAAAAAAAAAAAATAAAAGTAAAGCATGGTGCTCGAGTAGAAAGAATTGGTTTATAAGGTGATTCCTGTAGATAAAAAGTAAAGTCAGTGTTGTTGTTAAATGGTTAAAACCTGTAAAGCCCAAAGAAGCTTTGAGTTTCGATGTATTATATAGAGTGAGATAATAGGGCAAATGAAGGGAACAGGAAAACATGGAAAGAAGAAAAAAATCCATCCTTCCATAAATTCAGGTCTTTATATAGATATGTATAATTTAAACAAAAAAAAAAAATAGACCCTTTCATACCTTTTCACAGATTTCCTCAAATTAATAGGAACATGGGAGGGGCGTAAGGAAGGTTTCTTATCTTATTTCTCATCTTGTTATTTTTTTTTTTTCATCTATATTCCCCCCACCTACGGGTTCGTTAATGGAAAGTAAACCGAGAGAAAAATAAATAAATAATAAATAAATATATGATATATCAAAATTTCGTTGAATTCTAACAACCCAGCGGAATAAATAAACGGCATTTTTTTTGGTTCGTCAAAGGGAAAAACGAAGGGAAACAAAACAAAACAAAACAAAACGATTCTCCGCCCCGCACACTCAAAATAAACAAACCCGGCCACGGATAAGTATTTCCGCGTCTCTCTTTGGCACCAGAACATATTTAAACGGAACGGTTTATCGCACGGATCGTTGGAAGAATTATTCGTGTTTTCGTTTTATTTATTTACTTAATTTCTCTCTCTCTCTTATACCTCTAGTTACACGTATATTTTACACTGCAGACTTTCTTACCATTTAATATTAAAAGATATCTATATATATCTATACTTCCCAATTAGCTTTTCATTACATTCTTCCTCTTGTTTATTATTTATTTATTTATTTATTTAAAGGGGGAAAAAAACAAATAAAAGAAAAAGATAGAAACGATGTCTCCATATCATCTTATTGTAAGAGGCGGAAGAAAAATAGCTTATGTCAAGCATGAACCAAACCAACAATTTTTCAATGGTAGAGAAATTATTCCAGATAAAGAGGTGGTTTGTTCCTTCATCAGATTATGTTCCAAGGATTCAGGTAAAGAACGACTTTATTATCCACTAGAAGACAAAAATAAGTTTTATTTCGAAGATCTCAAACCAAATGATACTTTCGTTACACCCGTCGAGGAATTGAAAGAAGACGATGTCATCAACGAAACTCTTTTAAAGGCGTTGACAGAAAATAACCCAAACTTACTAGCTACTGAAACTATCGAATCGTCGTCGCCTTCACCCGTCCTTGAAAATGAAAATAATACTGCAAATGAAGAAGTGGAAGATGCGTCTGCAGTTTTGCCCGAACAAAGACATCCAAGTCTCGGTTGTACTTGTATCTTAGATAATAACCCTGAACTAGATTCAAGTGATTTCCCTCTACTATGGAAGAACCGTAAGAACGCAAATATATATTCATTGTTTTTCACATTTTATAATGAATTCGACATTTTATGTCAGTATCATCACAATGGCCACGTGTGTAACAAAATCATCACATTTAAAAGTAAGTTGCAATCTTCAAAGGACAGAACTAAGGCGATGGAAAAACATTTTAAAGTCGACCATGATATAAGATCTATTGATTTAAGCCAGATTCCAACAATGTTATGTTTCGATAGACCAAATGTCCAAAGATTAAGTTCGGATATTTATAGAATCATCACTAAAAATAGGATCGGCCCAGCTGTACCAAAGATCCATCCTATTCCCGTTACGATAACTCATACAAAGAGAGATGCAGTGCCAATTGAAAGAGAAGCTAATGTATATGATTTCACACTGGCAGAAAAGGCATTTATCGATACAGCTAAATTATTTAGGAAATGGAATATACCATACCAAATATTTGATGATCCTGATTTCCAAGATTGGGCCAAAACTTATATGAAGGCATGGGATTTTTCAAATAATGGTGCATTACCTAAATAAATTCGTCTCTTTTAACCTTCCCCCCGCCCCTTGTGTAATATAATTATAATTGTAGTATTTAGTACCAATAAAGGGAGGAAAAGAAAAACATTAAATAAATACAATCAAGTGATATATTTATATAATTAATTATATATAATGATGATATTATTACTAAACAGTGTTGTGATTTCACTCAACGTAACATACGGGTTAATTTCATAGCTTGGCAAAAGAAAAAAAATTTTTTTTTTTTATTCCAATAAGAAATTTATTTTTGTCAAATCTACGATCTTTATAATGTTTACAACCAATAATACAATCATGAAGAATATCAAATAATGCATGTATATATATATATTTTTTATCATATAGAGTAATATATTTACCAAAAAAAAAAAAAAAAAGAAAAAAAAGTGAAACCGTTATTTTTTTTATATATTTATTGTTTAATACATTTCCAGATTTTCTTCAATATATACACACCAAAGAGGTTAAAAACAAAAAAAGATATGACAATTTCCAGTAAAATTCAAGATAAAACTATTGAAACATTACAGTTTGTGTTATGTTTATAAGAAACAGTTTTAATTACTTGAATGTTTAAGTTATGTTTTTTAATATAATGAAAATTAATTAGGAGGAAGAAACAAAACACACGTACACACAAATATTTTAATTTCTAGGTACAGGGAAGTAAGTAAGTTAGTGTTATAAATTATATCGATCAATTGGTAAATAATAACAACAATCCTAAAAAATATCGCCCTAGAAGAATAATAATTGTACATATCATGTGAGCAAAAAAAAAAAAAAAAACAAAAAAAATGTGTCTCTTGTTTCATAAATATAAGATATCAAAAGTGTATATAACCAAAATCAGTTGCATTTTACATATCCTATAATTGTTTTTTATTTTCTTTTGGGTTGGCTTTCAAAAGAAATCCAGAAATCCAAAAAAAAAAAAAAACATTATGGCGATTATAAACCTTGTACGGTTTAAAAAACTTGTTGGATTGGATATTGTCTCTAAACAAACCATCAAAAGTTCATTTCTTGTTTCTGTTTTCTAAAAGAAAAATAGTTGTTTTACTTAACTAGAATGATACAAGGTTTGTAATGCTAATTTTATTCTTTAATTTTCTCTTCCATTTCCTCTTCGTTTCTTTTATGTTTCTTTGTTTCTCAATAAAAAAAAACCCACCTCTATAAAAGGAAATCACAAAAGGAAAGAAAGAAAGAAAGAAAAAAAAGACAGACGAAAAACCGATTTTTCTTTGTAATCTATTGTTATGATATATATATATATATATATATATTTTTTTTTTTCCCTTTAACAAACCCACGTTTAAACTTTTAATCGTTCCTTTCTATTGTTTACCACACAAAAATACAAAAATAATAAACAAACAAACAAACAAATATATCGAAAAAATAATAATAATAATAAAAAATACCAAGATATTAAATAATTGATATAAACAATAAGTGTCTTTTTTTTAGTTTTTGTCTTTTTTCTTAAAATAAAATAAATATAAATATAAATATAAATATATATATAATCTTGTACCACGGTATTGTTTTAACGAAACGGGGTCTCTTTGGTCGAGAAAAAAAACATGTAACCACCCAGGGGTCAGGCAGGACATACCTATTGTTCTGGGGCTATACCGCTATTGTGTCTCATCTTTTCTATTTTTTATAGATCTCGACTTTTTTTGTTCGTTTTTTTCTTCGAGAAAAAACTTTTGTTACTACTATTATTTGTCATTATTGTTATTCTTCTCTTTCTCATAGCCTTTTTCTCCCCAATTTAGTTCTAGAGTTTCCCAAAAAAAAAAAAAAATAAAATTTGACGTTAATTTATCTTTCACTTATAATTATATATATGTTTCTGAAACTCATTTCTAATTGCCTGTTGATTCCTCTTTGTCTATATTTTCATTTCTCGTTTTTGTTTGTATACTTTTCCTCCTTAGAAAAAAAAGAAAGAAAGAAAGAAAATTGTTTTCTTGAACTTTTGGGTTCAACGTTTACTATCCTTTTTCCTTCTATCCTCCTTCCCCCCCACTTTCCAAACTCCAATTAATTAATTGTCAAATTCTTTTATTTACAACAACTATCATTCTAATTGTCTATTAATTTGCTTTCACTCAAGTAAAATTTCCTAAGAAAGTATATTTTTATATATCAACCAACATTCCCACCCGTATTTTTTTTATCTATCTACAAATATATATATACTCGTATCCTTTCCATTCTATGGAAATATTGAATAAATTCCATTAAGTACACTAATATTGAATCAAAAAAAAAAAATATTATTTCTTTCATATACGCATTCATAATTTTAAGGGACATTTACCAATTGGTTTTATACACTTCATAATATTCTTTATAGGTATTTCAGTATCAACCCCTCTCCACAAACATAAAATAATAATAATAATAATAATAATAATAACAGTGATATTATATTATTTTTCCCCCCTCCCTTCTAAAGCTATTAAAAACATCCCTACACACATACACACACAGAAAATAAAGAAAGCATTAAAGGCTATAATTATAGGTTAGTATATGATTGCCATTTGTATCGAATTAAATCTGCTTTAACACTTTATCCCATAAGAAAGAAAAAAATAATAATTAACACCAATTCAAAGAACCAACAAGGAAACAATAATAATACATATACACATATTAATATTAATTGAAATATCATACCCATATACATTTCCGGTATTCTTTTTTCCTTTTCCTTTGCCTTTTTAATTTAAGTAATGGTGTTGGAAATAATGATCTTTTATCATTATTTACAATGATATTTTGTTCTATAATTCAGTTATTTGAGAATTATTATGTGGTGTACGGATCTAGAATTATAAGTTACGATGGATGAATGAAAACTTTTGATTTTCGCTAAAAGTAAAAAATTTTTAAGAAAGAAGAAAATACTTTTAAACATGTGTTTGTACAATTCTATGTAATATTGTATGTAACATTTTATACAAAGAAAAAAGGAAGCAAGCAAAATATAAACTAAAATGTCAGACATTACCAAGGACGCCAAGTGCTCCAATTTCCATCATGGTAGCGTCGCCAAATTAGATTCTGTGCATCAGGAACCTTCTGGAAAAGAGCAATTATTGAAGGAAATGGATAAGATGCAACAACAACTTGCTGAGATTATGGGAGATGACAAGTTAGCAATCTCAGAAAAATATGCTAAGACTAAAGAATTAACTGAATTGTTAAATTTGGTAAAAAATTTTGTGAATATAAATATTGATGACGGAGCTAAGAATGAAGAACAAAGCATAACATCCACAAAATTGACTTCCGTACTAGACGAGATGGAATTTGAGGAACAAACTCGTCATGTTTTATTAATACAAAGAGATGAATTTGGAAATTTTTATCAATTTGTTAACTTGAGAGGAGAAAAGATTAAGTATTATTATGATAATTCATCTTATAAGTTTGATAAAAAATTGGAAACTATCGAAGATATTCCAAATTGGTTTAGAGCTCTATCTAGATATCTAAGATCTTGGAAATTTGACGATATCACTAGAATTAATAGTGATATTAATATCGATAAAAATGAAGATGAAATTATTAGACAAATTATCTGTAGTTCAATTTGTGGGAACATGAACGACCATGAATTTAATAATAAAACTGGAGTTGAATGCATTTTGTATATCAAAGATTTACTACGTCAAGATTTTGACAGGATCACCAAGGACAGAATGTGGAATGAAATTATGATTGATGAATTTTGTTCTGATCCTGATTCCATTGTCAAGGAATTGACGTACATGGTTAATATTGAAGTTTGGAGTCATGATGATAGCGATTTTATCAAAATGAATTCTAGATTCTTAAATAGTAAAATTCGTGAGTGCCTATCGGATGGATTGTACATGAAGTTGATAACCAACTTTTCATCAGGTGAATTGAAAGGTAATATCAAGGAATTGGCAACTGACCGATACATCATGGCTGTTAGAGACACAGTGAAATTGAATAACAAAAGATTCCGCCAATCCAGAGGTTTAATTAGATTGGAAAAGAAAAAGTGTGATAATTGTGGTTCATATCTCCACTATGCAAAAAACTGCAAAAAGAGATATAGATTCAGTACTTATCCATATAAAAATTCCTCCAACCAAATTGATTCCTCGGATCAAAATGGTAAACTTAGGCTTGAAGGTGAAAATGCCGCTGAATACTAATTTAAAAACACCAGATAAGTCAAGTGGTGGTGTTAAAAGAATTAGTCATAATAAGAAAAGGAAATCTGATACAAGGAAAACTAATGGGAAAGGACAAATCCATAATATGGTAAGAAATGACAAAGACCATATTAGAGATAACGAAAAGAATGTGAAATTAATGGAAACAGTTTTAGAAAATAAAAGCAAAAGCAAAAGCAAAAGTACAAGTATAAAAAATAAACAAAAAATTTTAAAAACTAAGATAAATTTAAAGATTAAGAGTCAAACAAACAAGAATTTCGAAGATAAACAGTTTGCTGAACAGGGTATTATCAGGAAAATAAATAATAGTGGAAAAATACATGATAAAGTAGTGATCGATACAGCTGCTGGTATTCACCTGGTACACAATAAAGATTGGTTACATGATTATACAAAATTGATAAAAGCACCTGAATATTGGGGAGTTGGAAATGACACAGAGCCTATTAATATTCCGGGAGAAGGTATATTATACATAAAAGTAGGCAATAATAGGTCAATTGGTGTGTCAGCTTTTTACTCTCCTGATCAGGAAGCTACCATATTGTCCGCTGATAAATTATATCATGAAACTGGAATTACATTAGATAGAGGATATAACTCTTTAATTAGTGAAGAATACAAGTTCAACACAGATACTTTCAAAAGTGGAAACACAGTGTGGGTTGATACTGAGAAAATTATAGACGTTGAAAAAGGAAAGAGAAATGTAATCAGAGCTATAGGACCGCAGAATCCATTAACCTACAAGCCTAAAATAAGTCTTTTAGAAGCTCATTTAAGATTGAATCATTTTCCAGCTAATGGTATTATTAAGTCTATCAATATGAATAATTTTGATGATGTACAAGAAATCAAAGAAGGTAGGAAGACAATGAAAATGTGGTGTGAAATTTGTGCTTCAGGAAGAATTCATAGACATTTTCACTACACTGGATCTATGAACCACTATTCACAAAAAAAGTTACCTGGTGAGTCATGGAGTCTGGATATATTTGGTCCAGTTCCACATGTGAAAGAACGGTATTTATTGATCATGATCGATAATGTGTCAAGATTTATTATCGCAACGACACATACCAAGAAAAATCAAAATGAAATTGGTGATCAAATTGACTATAATATTCGTTGGGTCGAGAAACAATTTGATACTTCTGTTAAAGAATTAATTATGGATCGCGGGAAGGAATTTGATAACCAGACTGTAGAATCTATGGCTAATAATAGAGGAATAAATGTTATATACACCTCTACTGAAGATCATCAAGCCAACGGGAGAGCTGAGAGAAGTATTAGAACGATTATTGAAGATACAAGGACATTACTTTTACAATCTCAACTTCCTTTGAGTTTCTGGACCTATGCAGCTAAGGCTGCAGTAAATGTCAGAAATTGTGTATACAACAAAAATGTCGGAGAGTCTCCATTGATGAACATAAGTAAACACTCAGTGAGAATTAAATTAAGATCGTTTCTACCTTTTGGTGCACCTGCTATAATATGGGATCATAGAACGAAGAAAACAGAAGCACCCGGGAAAAAGGCTGTGACATTATCAAAGGATCCAAATGGATTTGGGTATTACTTTTATGTTCCAAAAGAAAGAAAAGTTATAAATACTACCAATTACCTTCTGCCAGATTATTCCATTGATCATGGACAAACTGGACGAAATCAAGAAAAGGATATTATTGGTACGTTTTTGGAACACATGAAGAGAAAAATAGGAGATACCAATGATGTCAACTTTGACAAAAATGATATTACGAATGCCTTACCAATGGATAATGAACCTGAGAGTGATGATGAAGATATCGAAAATGAAGATGATAGAAGAATTATGGAATACCTCTCGTATAATGAGGACTGAGAAGGAGATAAGGATGTGTTGAGTCTACATCCAAACGATATAGAAAATGCAGACCTTGATAGTCTATTCGATGATTTTGATGAAGAAATATATGAGAGAAAAGATATTGAAGCAGAAATAGATGATAGAGACGATGTTGAAGAAAAAATATATGATAGAGAAGATGTTGAAGAAGAAATAGAAGGCACAGACCAATTGGAGGAAAGCGTTGAAAATACAGAAAATTTGGAAGAATTAAACTTAGGCAATAATGAATATCTGGAAAGTCTTAAAGATATAGATAATGTAAATGATGAAAATAATAATATGACTGATATAGTTAAAAACGTCACACAAGAAGATATAATTGAAGAGGTGATAAATGAGACAGATGTTATTAATGACACTTTACCATCAACAGATGATACGGATACTATAAGTTACAATTCTGATAACCTATCTGATGTAGAAGAACAACAGAATTATACAATAATTCAGAATGGAGAACAAGAGGAAGCATCGAGTATAATGGTAGAAGAATTGAACAATGAACATGATATTCCATTATACACTGAAGAAGACAATAGGCAATTAATTAAAGAAAATTCAGATACTTCAATTGACAACAATTCAACCATAGAGAAAACTATCACAATTATACCAAAGAAAAATGATGTCGGATCGCATTTAAAGGATGATATTCAAAAATTGAAAAAGCAAGATTCGTTAAAACACAAATTACTAGAGGAAGAATTAAACAGAAACAATGTGCATACAATTTCGAAAGCTGACCTAGAAAAACAAATTGATAAAAAAGAAGTAGTGCATCCGAAAAAGGTCTTCAAGAAGAAAAAGGTAATTAGATTATTATATCCCGAACAAGATTGGGAAAACAATACAGTTGAATTTTTTGGAGAAAAGAAACCGACCAGAAAAATAAGAGCACTATTTTTCAAACAAGCAATAACCAATAATTCAAATTTACAGGAAAAGATTAAGTTTATTGAGGCGTACAATAAAGAATTGAATAATCTTGTTAACATGAAAGTCATTGATATGAATATTTCTATAGACAAAAAAAAGGTACCTAAGGACAAGATTGTTGGTATCAACACGATATTCAATATTAAAAGAGATGGTACATATAAAGCAAGAATAGTATGCCGTGGAGACCAACAATCTGAGTCCACGTATACAGATATCGACACTGCGATTTTAAACTTAGACTCATTAAAAATCCTATTAATCATTGCTAACAATAATCGGATGAGATTAAGGACGTTAGATATAAATCATGCATTCCTTTATGCAGATTTAGAGGAGGAAGTTTATATCACTCATCCGAAAAATCCAAAGGCAGTCACACCATTACGAAAATCTCTCTATGGATTGAAACAGAGTCCAAGAAGATGGAATATAACATTAAAGGAGTTTATGAATAAATTAGGATTGTTTGACAGTATATATTCTCCTGGCCTATTTGTTTCGAAAGATAGAAAGATTATGATTGCCGCTTATGTTGATGACTGTGTTGTAGCAGCAGAGTCTGATGCAGATTTGGATAATATTATTGAAAAGTTAAAATCAAGATTTTCACTAAAGATTGTTGGAACTATGGAAAATGATAAGCTTAGTACCGACATCTTAGGGATGGACTTAATTTATGACTACAACATGGGTAAAGTCACCTTAAGTATGGAAAGTTATATTGCTAAGTTACAAGATGAATATCCTCAAATAATAAATGATAAAATGAAAAAGGAAATTGTTCCATATGTTAATAACTATATAGTGGACCCAAAGAAAAATGATTTAATACTTGAAAAGAATGAATATAAGAAGAAAGTAAAATACCTACAAGAATTGATTGGTAAACTAAATTATATTAGGTCTAGGGGAAGAATTGATTTAGAATTTGCTGTTAGTAAAGTTGCTAGATTAGTACTATATCCTCATAAAAAGGTAATTGAAGCTACTGAGAAGATTTTAAGATACGTGTACAATACTAAAAATTTACGTACTGAATTTTTTAGAGAAAGTTTTGGGAAATGTTTGGATATAACCGTGATTTCGGATGCATCATTGGCCTCAGAATACGACTTGAAATCAAGATCTGGTGGATTAATATGGATTGGAAACAATTTCTTTTATGGATTCTCGAAGAAATCATCAATTATTTGCACTTCATCGGCTGAGGCAGAACTGGATGCTATCAACACTGCAGATAAAATTGCATTATTGTTAAAATTAAAATTAGAAAAGATCTTAGATGACCAGATCATTGAGTTGAGAGTTGTCACAGACTCAAAACCGGCACTTGACTGGCTATCACAAGAATATTTTAAAGCAAGAACTAAATTTTTAGGATTAAGAATTGAAAGATTAAAGGAAAGAATAAAAGACGAACAATGTAAAATCTTAAAAATTAAAGGTGAGGATAATCCGGCTGATGCACTCACCAAACCTTTACCCCGTAATAAATTTCTCAAATTAGTTGATATAATGCAACATGCCTTGACGCCAGAAATGTTGCTCCCACTAACTGTCCAGTGGAAACATGGTAATTCTGACAAAAATTAATATTTTGAACAGTTAGGGAGTACTAGAAAAACTGAATTACGGCGGCATGTTGGAAATAATGATCTTTTATCATTATTTACAATGATATTTTGTTCTATAATTCAGTTATTTGAGAATTATTATGTGGTGTACGGATCTAGAATTATAAGTTACGATGGATGAATGAAAACTTTTGATTTTCGCTAAAAGTAAAAAATTTTTAAGAAAGAAGAAAATACTTTTAAACATGTGTTTGTACAATTCTATGTAATATTGTATGTAACATTTTATACAAAGAAAAAAGGAAGCAAGCAAAATATAAACTAAAATGTCAGACATTACCAAGGACGCCAAGTGCTCCAATTTCCATCAAATGGAAACAGATGACTTCCAAAGACTAAATACTGATATCCTTCGAAAATGTAGTGATCTGGCATTAGATATGAATTTGTTACCTATGACGTTTTCTCTGTTGTCGAAACTTTTATCATATGATTCCACAGATATTAGAAGTTTATTACTATTAACCAACGCGTACCTGAAAAATAAAAGCTATATCAATGTCATACATTTACTGATGGATGCTATCAATTCAAAACTCGATTTCATTATCAATGATTATAGACTTTGGAAACAATTGGCATTCGCATACTATAAATTAAATAAATACGATGATGCCCATCATGCTATATCTCAAGCGTTAAGTTCCGTGTCTTCTCCTAGACTCGCCTACCAAAGACTACAAGTAAATCTAGAGAATAATAATACTTCTAACCCTGTCACCACTACAAAACACACCCACAACAACATCGAAAATAATGAACTGAATAGCAATCTTACTAAGAATAACACTACTACTAGTAATCATATTAGATCATATACATCTTTGCTGCCGAAGGAGGAAGAAGAAATTTTGAAATATAAAATTTTTGTATTAAATTGCAGAATCTCCCTATTAGCACCAGAGAGGACTCACTCTATATCTTTATTACTACTGGATTTCCAAATGGCATTATCACATATTGATTTCCAGAAGAATATATCTTTATATTTAGAGGTATTGATCACAAGAGCACAACTTTTCCGTAAATATCGACTAATGGACAAATGTAGACAGGATCTGATCCAATGTCTAACCATCCTAAATGAAAACAAAGAAAGGTTTAAACGTGAAGATCTTTCAAATAAAGTCGCATATTGCTACTATTTCTTAATTGCAATAGAATTCATAAATAATTCAGATTTCGACTTGGCCTTGAAATTGATTAGTGAAGTTCACACAAATTTCCAATTACCCGCCCTTTATTTACAAAAAATCCTAGTCTTGGAGGCATACATACGAACAATCCATAATCCAAATGATGGGAAAAATTTTGTAGAAAGGTTGAAATTGGAGATACCGATCGTTACTGATGCAGTTAAACCAAACTTGTTTTATGCCTTGGGTAGACTAGTCTTACAAAATTCAACTGATGAAGATATTGAGAAAGCTTACAGTTATTATCAAGATGCATTGGGTATCACACCTACGGATCCAATCATTTGGATATCCATTGCTTCACTTTATTTCGACTTAGGCCAATATGAAGATGCATTATCTACTTACTCACAAGCTGCTAGTCTGGCTTCCTCAAATGAAATCTTACAAAGTTGTACTATGTTTGAAATTAGACTCTATAAAAAATTTGCTGCTTTAGCATGGTTCGGTATATCGCAAGTTTATTGTGCTACTAGTCAAATTACTAACGCTATTTCAGCTATTAATGAATCCATTAACATATTGAGAATGGAAAATGATAAGGTTCATATTAACGAATTGGAAGGAATTAAAGAGAGGCTGCAGGTTTCACAAACTAAATATAGACGTTTTAAAGAATCAAGAACAGTTCAAGAAATAATAAATAGTGAAGAGGGACTCTCAGACAGTGAAAAGGTTTCTTCTTCAACACCAGGGAACAATATTAAAATAGATTATACAATCCCTGATGTTCCTTTTGAACTTTTGATAGAATACGAAACATATCAAGATCAGCATGTATTTACTTGTGAATACGAATTAGATCCCGTTAATATCACGGATCCTGAATTGGAAGCCACTATTAATAGAATTCAAATGACACAGAACCAACATGTACCGGTAATGTTACCTAACAATGTTACACAACTAGTTAATACCAATGCAAACAATTATCCACCGGCATTAAATTATGGTCCTGTCTATTATGCAGAAAGTCCAGCTAAATATGGAGTGACTTTAAATAATCCTCAACCGGTCCCAAATCAAGTCTTTCTTCCAGCTCTCTATCCTGATCCTAAAAACACTGCTTTTGGGAGTCCTCAAATGTCTAATCCAGAAACGTATCCTGATGCTAATAAATTTGTAATTATTCCAAACCAAAAACAGCATAAGAAAGTATCCCTCTCCAATCATGTTAACCATCCACTTATTGCTAATGTTGTCAATGAAAATACCATAGGAAACTATAATGCTAGCAATAATGATTCCCCTAGGATGTGAACAAAGTCATGTCTGGTGATTGTAAAACATCTTTCCTCCCCTTTTTTTTTTGCAATTATATTTTACTTGTACAGAGTATGAAAATGATCCTGGTTGTCGATTTATCAATCTTTGTATATATGCCAAACAAATAATTTAAATAGACGTTACTGCTAAGTTAAGCTTCTAAAAATTTGTCTTTTCTGGTCTAACTTATTTCATTTATCCATATTCATTGAATAAAATATAACAGATGGAAAAGAGTTATATATATTCTCTATTCTTTTTTATAGTACTTTTACACACTCATTTGCTATATACATTATAATTCTATATATTTCTCTTGATAAACCATTCCCTTTTCTCTATTACTGAAAGAATAGTTTATGGGGGCGTAAATTAACAATTCATCGAATGCTGGCACTTTTCTTCTATGCTTGCCATCAACTACTACTTCACCATCGTACTCACCCCAATAACACACCACTTTCATTCCCAGTTTATCGATGTCTTCAGAGTTGTTACTGCTTTTTACTAATATATCTTCTTTAGTCATAAGACTATCTGAAGAAAAGATCTTTGGAAACCAACGTATTCCTATATGATAATACTGTTTACCAAAATCTAACTTATGGAGCTGCAACTCTTCAATACCTTTACTCCATCTGAATGTGTCACGAATTGTATTACGGTCATCCTCATAGATGGTCACTTCTTTAACACTGGATATAGTACTTCCAGTTTCATTAAAATAAACATTGCATGCTCTATTGTCTTTTACTTTCAAAAGGACATCTGCGTATATCGGTTCATACTTAGAACGATTCTCATCCTTTCGATCATTTTTTAAGACTTGAATTGACATAACATCTGGTTCACCATTAGAAGAATCCCAGTCTATAATATTGGGGGGTATACCTTGATAAGTACATGTTTTCATTTGATGATTACAATTTACCCATCCAGGACTTTGTTTAAAACTAGGTAAATCCAAAATAAAATCTCTAACATAGCCTAAATTACTACCAACACCACTTAATGTTACCAATCCATCAATATCTTGACCAAATCTTATTTGTAAAGGAGTATCTGCTGTAAAGGGAGTTTCAAAAATATTGGTGGTAAATAATCCTAAAAATACCACGATAATAAGAGAGATCAATTCGATTCTCAAATTTAAGAATGGCGCATGGAGCAATCCTAACATGATAGTGCCAAGAAACAATATATCCCAAACAATCTCCAGAGATTTATTAGACCCAACAACTGTTTGTGATGTTGCATCTAATACTTGAAGGATACTCTGATATGTCAAAAGTAATATAGGAAATAAAATAATTAACTGAATAGTCCATTCGTATTGACTTCTAATTATCTTCGGAGCAGTTTGGATTGCTGATGGGGCCTCCTCTTCTTGAGGTAATATCTGGTCTGAATCAATTAAGGGAGCTCTCTCATCCTCTACACTGTTTGAAGTACATACTCTAACGATTTCTTCGCCTTCTTCATTATTTTGTCTCTGTAAAGTGCTTCCATATATAGGAACAGAATTGGATCTAGAACTAGGAAGCATATCTTTATTTTTGGGAAAGGTCTTGTATAATAATGTTGCAACAAATTTTACTAAAAGTGAAAGTGATAATCCCATAAAAATCAAAGTAAATAGGTAAACTCCTGTATTTTGGTATTTACTTAAATAAAGACTGACAGTACTGTATAACATAACAAACCAAAATATCACAGTAATTTCAATCAAATTAATATCTTTAATATTGTCATCAGGCCAAAAATATGCAATAATAGGATCAATTATTAGTATAATAAGTAAAAATTCAAATAATAGAGTGAATAATGAACTATATGAATGACGGAATATAATAAATGGATTCATATCTCTCATAAATACTTCAGTGACATTTATAAAGCCAATAGCAATAGTTGCACAGAAAGGTAGTCTTAACCACGTCACCACATTTGAATTTTGTAATTGATGCTTATTTTTAGTAAGAATGTATAGGATAGTTAGTACCAAAGGAGATGCAATAATAAGTATAAAGTTAATAATAAATAACTCATATCCACTTAATGTGAAAAAATAAAATCCTACAACATCAAAATATATTGCCGGATCACTATCAAATGAAGAAACATCATCCATTTTACTTATGAAATTTGACAATTGCCAAGATGTAAATAACATATTCCAGAGAGCCTCCTTTGAGGTATGTTTAATGTCATCACTCTTGGTATGATAAAGATCTCTTGGCTTGTAGAAAGCTATATCCCATCCACGATATCCGGCATTAGCATATACTTTATAATCGGTTTCACTTGATAAAACCCTTCTATTGAATCCTTCTTGGAAAATAGAGTTACCAAATGGTTGTACTTTTACAGCATCTCTATATATCTTTGCGGTGTCAATATCAGATGTTCTAAACATAACGGCCTTACTTCCAGTGCCCATGCCTTCTAAATTAATGAAATATTCCACTAAATTTGACCATTTGTCGTTTAAGAAGTGTGAAGCACCTAACAAACCAAATTCTTCGTTATTATTGAAATTAAAAATCAAAGTCCTCTTTGGTTGATATGAAGAATAATATTCTAGTAGGGCCAGCATCGATGCTACACCTTTTCCATCATCTGTAGCACCACGGGAGGTTGGGACTGAATCGAAATGTGAAGATAGTAAAAGGGCAGATAAGGATGGATCTTTACCGTCCAATTTTACCAGTATATTTGACGATTCAAAATAAATAACTCTTGTTTTAGTAGAACTTGCATTGAAGACATCTTGTTGCTTAAATAAACTATATGACTTATTAAGCATATCATCTCGTACTTCTGCGTAATTGACATTTTGTGTTATTTCGTTGACTCGATTCCAAATAAAATCATGTACTCGGTCATTATCCCTCGAAGTATAAGGGTGAAAGGAAAATGTAATATTTTGTAAATCACTCCAAGATCTTTCCAAGTAAAGTCTTATAGGAATTGAACTATCGACTGGCGGCAACGTATATTTATAACCAATTTCAGTCCATAGATAAAGAAGAAAGATAAATAGAGATCCAATAGAAAATAGAAGGGATGTATTAGTCTTTCTATATCCAAAAGTTAAACTCAAAAATTTTGTAAACGACATGAAATAATATAATCAGTGTTGTGGATTGGACGGAACCACTTATTTATTTTGTTCTAGGCGTATATTTATGTTGTATTCTTATTATTTTTATATCTTTACACCACTTGATACATTCAAATATTGAACAGGACGGTCCCTTTAACAATAAATGAAAACATGGAATATAAACGGGCAGTATAAATCCTGATGTTCTGGGAAAAGGGTTTCCCTTACAAAAGTTGTAACTATATAACAATCATACTTGTTTATTCATGATATCATCAAATAAACTTTGATTATTTTATCTTGAGGAATAGTGAAAAGGAAAAAAGAAAAAAGAAAAAATAAATGGAACACAATAATACAGATATGAATATTAGAAAAATAAGATAAAGAGAAAAGTCTTTCAAATTCTAAACAAGTAGTTTAACATTTAAAGAAACTAGTAGAATTCATCACTTGCATTCGTGTGGTTTTATATTGTGTTATGTACCAAAGTTGATGTTTTGAAGAAAAGAAATTTGTATCAAATAGTGAAATAATGACTTTCTAAAATACATACCTCTTTTCTGTAAATATACTAAAGGTTTTCACCTTTGACCAATCGATGAAAAACGTAATACCTAATAGGTCAATCAGATAGTGACTGACAAAAACAAAAGCAAAAAAAAAAAAATTCGAAATAATGTCATAAGATTTCCCAATTATTTGAGATTTATTACTGAGAACCATCTTCTATAAAAAGATTTGCTTCTTTAACGATAAAAAAGACTAATTGTTTCGGGCATTTTTTTCAAGACCTCTTGAAACAACCGTGTTATATACTTTCAAAGCCTGTGTTTGGTCTCTATATTGGTAACACAGCAAACATACATTACTAAACTTTGTCTATTTGTTTTTTTGTTGTAATTTCAAGTCTGAAATTATTTTCTAAATTTCCAAACCATTTGTCCATTAGCTAAATCTCATTTTATTTAGAAATTTACCTTGATCTTCTGTAGAAGCAATGAGATTTACAGTGCTATGAGCTTCATTAATTGCAAGTAACATCGTACACTCGCGCTCGCGAAAACAGATTAAACCGAGTTACATTATATTTCGACTCTTCAAGAATAGTAAAACAAATCTTTCAAATTTTCTTAACTGAAAAGATCACAATTACAATTCTTCTTCTTTTGGTCATTTTTATCCAAGAATTTCTTGACACAAGCTCCGTCTCGTTAACAGAAAATTGAGACTATACTCGTTTACAAAAAATAGAGTCCACACCTCCCATTTTATATTTGTTCATAGTTGTAAGGTCCGATATCTTTATGATATAAAATACTTGTTTAAACCGTCTTGTTTTCACATAATTGTTAGTCTTTGCCCTTTCTCGACTACTTTGTAAAGATAATAGCATATAAAATACATCTTTTTTTTAATAACGTATTTAAAACTGTTTATTGTATTTTTATTAAACATTTGTGGCATGAACACATTTGCCTTAGAAGTTGTTGTTGTTGTTGACTATACCGAATCTTAATTCAAATTATCAAACCACTGTCTCTTTTCTGATACTATCTTTACATAGATCTCCTAAATTGATTATCTCATTATTCGTGATAATTAAACTTGCAATTGATTATTTTTATTCATTTTATTAAAAAATAAAGTTTAATTTATCCTATATATCAATTTCTTAGATACGGAGTATTTATCACCAACCGATGTTCTTCACTTTCTTTTTTTAATAACATATACATCATACTAAAAAGTTAAACGTTAATTATTTATTTATTTAAATTATGAGTCGTATCATGATAAAAATATACTGTTATATTTTAATTTTTACTTTTCTTCCCCTCAGAAAAGTCGTTGTTGATATTGAATTAGTTTTGCTTCCTCTTTAAGGAATGAATCTAATCGTTTGTTATAATATTTAGGAAGGTGACTGATTTGAATAGAAAATATATGGACCAAATTATTTGCAAAGTAAAAGGGGGGGGTAAGGTGTTGTTGCTTGTGTTATAGAATAATATATATGTATGTATGTATTCCATAGATGCCATATTTTTTTTTATTTCCCAGGAGTCATTGCAAAAAATGACAAAAAAAATACTTATTACATTCCAAAACTTTAAATTATATGATCTACTCATCGCCATTTTTCATATCCTGTTTGATGTGATCATATAAACAGGTTAAAAAAAAATAAATAAATAAAGCAAAAATACAAAAAAGAGAGATAACCGGAGTTTTCCAGAATTTTTTGACAATGTTTATTTTTCTATTTTAATATAATATAAAGAGATAGTGTCAGTAACAGGTGTGCGTATGTGTGTGTGTGTCACAATTTAGTATTGCTATAATTTATATAATTAAAAGTATTTTCAATAAAAAAAACAATTATAATAATAATAATAATAATAATAATAATAATAATAATAATAATAATAAAAAGTGATGAAATGAAATTATTCTATTAATAGAGGGTATAAAATATTGTTGGAAGCCAATGTTAACAAGAACATAGTAACTCTCAACTTTTGATTCTCTCTTTCTTATTAACTTAAGAACACTCCAAAACCATCCAAGTAAACATGATAAAAAAGGCCACTGGTGAAATCTATACTGAAATGGATCAAAATAAAGAAAATTTGATCATTGCCAATGAAAAAGAAGAAGAAGAAGAAACAAAAATACAAATTAAAAAAAATCATAAAAAATCAATAAGATCAATTTTTTTATCAAACAGTTTCATTAAATCATTTCAAAGAAGAAACCCAAATTATGATCAAGAAGAAAATAATGAATTAGACCATATTATTAAACAACGTCACACAATAATGATTTCTTTAGGGACAGGAATCGGGACTGGATTATTAGTTGGTACAGGGAAAGTATTGTCTCAATCTGGCCCCTTAGGTCTAATGATTGGATACATTGTATCTTCTATCATGGTATACTTGATCATTCAAAGCGCAGGAGAAGTAGGGGTTGTATATTGTCGAGTAGTTGGGAATTTTACAAGGTATCCAAGTTTATTAGTGGATCCAGCATTTGGTTTTGCAATTTCCATTATCTACACTTTCCAGTGGATGACTGTTTTACCATTACAGTTAGTAACATCTGCTATGGTCATTGAATGGTGGGAGGTGCCAATTAATTTAGATTGTTTTGTGTTGATAGTGTTCCTGTGTGTTATAATTATTAATCTTGGTGGTGCCAAAGGGTATGTGGAGGCAGAATTTATTTTCAATATATGTAAAATTCTGATGGTATCTGGATTTATTATATTGGGCATAGTGATAATTACGGGTGGTGCAGGAGGAAACAGTGGATACATCGGTTCTAAGTATTGGAAAGACCCAGGTTTATTTGCAAATGGGTTCAAAGGTGTATCAGTTGTCTTCTGTTATGCTGCATTTAGTTACGGTGGAGTAGAAACGGTAATTTTGACTGCTGCAGAACAAGAAAATCCTGAAAAATCGATACCAAGAGCCACAAAAGTGATTATTATTAGAATCTTATTGATATATCTATTAACATTAACAATAGTATGCTGTTTGGTGCCATTTAATGATCCTAAATTAATGGGGGGTTCTACCACTGAACCCTCTTCAACGGCTACGACGTCTTCTCCATTTGTAATAGCAATTGAATTACATGGAATCAAAGTAATCCCACATATAATCAATTCTGTAATCTTAATATCTGTGATATCAGTGGCAAACAGTTCATTGTATGCGGCTCCCAGATTATTGCTATCGTTGTCACAAGAAGGTATATTACCGAGAAAGTTACAATATATAGATCAAAGAGGAAGACCATTGATATGCTTTGTGATAGTGACAATATTTGGTTGTTTAGGGTTTGTTGCCACAAGTGATAAAAGGGAGGAAGTATTTCTTTGGTTACTGAGTGTCTCAGGATTATCACAAATCTTTATATGGATGTCGATATGTGTTTCCCATATAAGGTTTAGATACATTTTATATAGACAAAGCCATTTATTAATGGTATCGAAACTACAGATGTTGGAATACGGAAAATATAGATCTAGAACGGGCATTTGGGGGTCAATAATTGCATTATTGATATCTATTTTTATCCTTGGATGTCAATTCTGGGTAGCGTTATTCCCAATTGGAGGGAAGAATGGTGCTGATTTAAAGAATTTTTGTCAAAATTATTTAGCTGGTCCGATAGTGGTTGTAACTTTTATTGGATACAAAATTTATCATAGACAATGGCAACTGTTCATTCCGATTGAAGATATAGTTTTACCTGATATTTTAAAGTCTGAGATGTTATAGTTTGAAAAAATATATAAATAAATAAATGAGTAAATAAATAAATAATAATAATGATAGTATAAAGAAGAGAGCACTAGTTTAGTTTACTTGAAAACAATATTATGTTAATGGCATTGTATATAAATTGATCAAAGCGTAAATACCATTTCTTCTGAGAGTCGAACACACGACAGATTTACAAAAAATATTTATATATATTTATATGAAGTAGGAAAAACAAAAAAAAAAAAAGACAAAATGGAATTGAATGATCTATCACGTGAACCGCCATTATTCTTTTGAATAAAAAAAAATATTCCAGTGCCGTTTGTGTACGGCACAGAAAATTTTGAAGATAAGGAAATGAAAAAAGCAAAGAGAGAGAGAAAAAACCAAAAAAACCCGTCATCAATTCCGATGGCTGTAAACTCAAAAGTCCCTCACAGGTTCTTCTCCAGCCCATTGGATTACTGAATATTTCAACAATACAAGTTCATTTGTGCTTTGGGGGAAAAGGAAGTTCTTCCCAAATAAAATAATAAAGAATCACCACAACCAAATGAATATAAATTATTTATTATTCTCTACTACTACTATTACTATTATTATTATTTTCACTGGTAAAAATTGTGGATGCTATTGTCTGTTTTATTTGATCTCTTATTAAAACAGAGAAATGACTCTAAGCAATCAAAGAAAAAAGAAAAGAGAAGGCCGTCATTAAATATATTGATAAAAATATTGTTTTAATTCCAGAGTCTTTTCTTCTCCATCTCATTATTTTAATACTGTTTGTTGGCCATACTATTTCAAAATGCACTAATCAAAACAAAAAAAAAAAAAATTTTATTATTGTTGTTACTATCATTATTATTATTTAATCCTTGGCAATCGTCCTTTTTTTTTTTTTTCATTTCTTATCGCTTTGTTCCTCTTTATGATGAGTAATTTTTCTTTCTTTCTTTCTTTTTTTTTTTTTTACTTTTTTGCGCTTTTCGGTAGAGAGAGAGATATCTTCGAGGATTTTTAAAAGTGTGTAAAAAGTACATCAATTTTATAAACATACTTATATATACATGATCTTTGGCAATGAGATAATTTGTATATGTTTATATATTTTACATACCACTTGTTTTAAACGCACTTGTTTCTCTACCCTCTTTTGCTTCTATTTAATCAAAATATTATTACTGTTATCTAAGATCTTTTTCACTATAGTATCTTCCGTTAAATCATTTCGACAAACACACATATACATATAAAAAGGAAAACTATGTCTGGTAATTATACTTCATCATCAGGGTCTGGTGATGTTGCCTCAACAAACTCTATCTCAAAGAGAAAAACTGAATTTGTTAAAGAAAAATCATATGCTGATTTTACCTCTAACCCTATTAATGGTCATGATAATACTAAAAGTATCTTAGCAGATTCTGATTATAATAAAAAACGTTCATTATTCTCTAGATTTATTGATTCTTTTAAACCACCAGAAGAAAATAGGCATTCAGAAGAAGATGAAGATGTTGATGATTTGGAAAGTGTAAATACAAGAAGAACTTTTGCCTCTGATAGACATTTGAAAAAAGCCATGAAATCACGTCATGTCGTCATGATGACTCTTGGCACTGGGATCGGTACTGGTTTATTAGTCGCAAATGCAAAAGGTTTGCATTTCGGTGGTCCTGCCGCTTTAGTCATCGGTTATGTGCTTGTCTCCTTTGTTACTTATATTATGATTCAAGCTGCTGGTGAAATGGCTGTCACTTACCCCACTTTACCCGGTAATTTCAATACTTATTCTTCTATCTTTATCTCAAAACCTTTTGGTTTCGCTACTGTTTGGCTTTTCTGTATACAATGGTTGACCGTTTTGCCATTAGAATTGATCACTTCTTCTATGACTGTTCAATATTGGAATGACAAAATTAATGCTGATGTTTTCATTGTTATTTTCTATATATTCTTATTATTTATTCATTTCTTTGGTGTTCGTGGTTACGGTGAAGCCGAATTCATTTTCAATAGTTGTAAAGTTCTCATGATTATTGGGTTTATTATCTTCTCCATCGTAGTTAATTGTGGTGGTGCTGGAACAGATGGATATATTGGCGGTAGGTACTGGCATGATCCAGGTGCATTCGCTAGTCACGACTCTATCGGTAAACTTAAAGATATTTGTTATGTTCTTGTCTCTGGTTATTTCTCTTATGGTGGTACAGAATTGTATGTCCTTTCCGTTAACGAACAAGAAAATCCAAGAAAATCAACTCCAACTGCTGCAAAACAATCCGTTTATCGTATTTTGATCATTTATCTATTGACTATGATTTTAATCGGCTTTAACGTCCCATATAACAATGACCAATTGATGGGTTCAAGTGGTTCATCTACTCACGCTTCTCCATATGTTCTTGCTGCATCCATCCACGGTGTTAAGATCGTCCCAGATATCATCAATGCAGTCATTTTAATATCTGTGATATCTGTCGCTAATTCTTCCCTATATGCTGCTCCAAGATTATTGGCATCCTTAGCAGAACAAGGTTTCGCTCCAAAGTTTTGGACTTATATTGATAGACAAGGTAGACCTCTTTGGGCTCTATGTACTTGTGCTGTCTTTGGTGTCATCGCCTTTTCTGCCTGTTCCTCTCAAGAAGAACAAGTATTCACTTGGTTAGCCGCAATTGCTGGTCTTTCTGAATTGTTTACATGGTCCTCTATCTTACTATCTCATGTTAGATTTAGAATGGCTATGAAAGTACAAGGTAAAAGTCTGGATGAGTTAGGCTATAAGGCAAACACTGGGTTCTGGGGGTCTGTCTATGGTGTCTTTTTCAACATCCTGGTCTTTATTGCACAATTCTGGGTGGCTTTGGCTCCACCAGAATCAACTATAAGTGCAGAAGGGTTCTTTGAAAGTTATTTGGCTTGTCCAATTTGGTTTGCCTTTTATTTTGGTTACATGATTTGGAAAAAGGACTGGACATTCTTGACTAAATTAGATGAAATTGATTTAGAGTCACATAGAAGAATTTATGATCCAGAGTTAATGAGACAAGAAGATTTAGAAAACAAAGAAAGAATCAAGAATGGTTCTATATGGATCAAATTGAAGTATTTCTGGTGTTGAACGCAACAAAAGAATATATATATATATATATATATATCTTATCAAAAAGTCTTTGCAGTGTTATGTGATTCTTTTCTGTCTATCCTTCGATATCTTAACATTTTGGCATTTCTTATTTTTTTTCTTTTTTTTTGACCATTCTGTACATGATTTCTTTTCTTTGTCTCTTTTGTTTGTTTGTTTTGACTTCCCCTGTCTCATATTTTAATATTCAATTACAAATGAATCAGGATTTTTGTGATTTCTTCTTTTGAGGAGTTTACATTTCTATTCTTTAGATAGATTATCATCAACATAGCATTATGCCATAGTATAATAAAATTATCACTAAATTTTTGTAATATTATGTGTAGCGATATTTTTGTTTTTGTTTTTATTATATTTTCTTTGTGTACATTAGGTTAGTGTATATTAATAATATAGATATTTTTTTATTTATTTACTCCTCGGAAATTTGATGAAACTGATTTATGTATTATATAGTTCAAATGAACACATATTGGGATTCTTTGTTAATTTCTCTGTTTTTTAAAAAAAAATATTACTACATAACACAAATGTACGATGGATTTTTTTTTCTATTACTTTTTTTTAACTACAAAAGAATACATGTTCTATTTAAAAACTAAAAGAAAACATAGAAAAAAGAAAGAGGAATTAAAAGAACTCAGTACCTTCTTTGTGGCCTTTGGTTTTGAGATCTGTTTTGAATGTAAGTACCTGGAACAATGTGTTCTGGTAAGTGTAAGTAGTCTCTTAAGTATTCAACACCTTCTTCGGTTAAGGTGTAGTAGTAGTATTGCCAAGAGAATTGGGTCTTGACGTAACCTTTAGAAGTCAAGGATTGCAAAGCTTTGATGACATATAGGTTCTTGGTATCAATTTCTTCGTGCTTTGGTTGGTTGAAATCCTTCTTTGCAACAACAACACCTTCTGTTCTCAAAAATAAAAAATAAAAATCATCGATAGATAACAATACAAAAGTTAGTAATTTAAGATTCTCATATTTACTATATTCTTGTGCTACTTTCGAAAGCAATGATAAGGATTGGAATATTTTATATTTCTATTCGGATATCTATTACGTGTTTCCGTTTGCCTCTGTTATCCCCCACCTGAACTGACGGTTCATATATTACTGATTGCCTTGATATTTCCTTTATGTCTAATCATCGTAACATATAGCTGTATCGATGCGTCGATTTTGAACTTTTAAGTCACATTCTCTCAAAACATAAATAACTTTCTGCTATGCAGATTTAATTTAACAGATTCCAAATTTTTATCATCATAACCATAGTTCACTCTCCACACACCCCGCCTGTTATGATTGAAACATTTCCTTCCTCTTACTTTCTTTTCCATACTATTCCTGATTGCAAGCCCAACATACCTTGAAATAAGTATCTGTGAATCTTAGTTCTATCTTCCTTTGGAATCAACATCTTTACAGGTCCTTTTTTACTTAACTATTTCTCTACCGGGTTTCCAAGAAAACTATGTTGAAGAAGACAAGATATTTCAAAGTATACGTGAAGCTTGGAGTACACATAAGATCAAGGTGAAAAACAATAGGTTGGGAACACATACAACAAAAAAGTCTCTGTTACATAACAACAGTCAATCCTCAAAAAAAAAAAAAAAAAAAAAAAGAAAAAAAGAAGACTGATATTATTACAGAAACAACAGCCCTAAACATTACTTTTAAGAACATTTCGAAGAACAAGACCGATTCCTTATAATTGGAACAAGAAATTAAAATGGTTTTCTAGAGTGGTGAAGTATTTCACGAAAAATGACGATCTTTTTTTTAATGGTGAAAATTGGACTCTCAAAAATCCATAAATAGTTTCAACTCATCTCAAAAATTCAAAAAAAAAAAAAAAAGAGGATTAAAGTTGCGTCACCCGACATAGATATTGTTATTCTGTATGTAGTATTGTGTTTTGTATTTCAAGGTCTTGCACTGTGTCAGAATTACTTAATATGTTAATAATTTAAGTTTTTCTACAATCCACAAGAAAATCTTAAAATATGCAATGTACTGATGTGAAACAGTCTTGATATACACGAACTTTTTTTTTTAAGAAAAATCGTGACAAATGATTTATAGCTGGTTTCTAGAGAAAATTTTTTAAAAAGAACTATCGATATTTCTTAAAGTAATTGCGATGAGCTCCAAAGTTAAAAAAAAATTAGTTGATCTTTTATACATGATATTTTTCTTATTTCTCGAATAATACTAACGCAATAACAAGAAACCAAACATAAATATTATTAGACCCTAAGATATTGTTTTGCTGTAAGCATTTGAACCATGGTTTCTTCTTCGAAAAGAAAGAGAAATGAGGAATTCCCCCTTTCAAGAGAAGATGGCACACAGCAACCAGCAACATCTTCATTAGTCAAAAATAGTGATGAATTATCTTTTCCAAGAGGTGGTGGATCTGTCTTGACTCCATTGGAATTGAAGAAAGTAGCTAATGAAGCCGCAAAAGATGTACTTTTTGGTAATTCTAAAGATAGTGTAGAATCAGCAAGACCTAAAAAAAAGAAGAAACTTGATAAAAGGAATAAGTCAAAGGACACTCTAAATACTGAAAATATAAACGAAAAGCAACTCTCTGTTATCCCACATATTAATTTTAAGAATTTGAGGGTGAATTCTACTTTGCTAGGTCAAATCACTGAAATATCCAAATATGATATTTGTGTTACTTTTACTGATAATATATCAGGTTATGTTAATATGACCCACATCTCTGAGCAATTTACTAAGATTTTAGAAGATTTAGATGATCGTATGGATTCTGACGAAGAAGATGAAACTAACAAGGATGTAAATGAAGATGAAGATGAGTATGAATCTGAAGCTGGATCTAACAAGGATACAAATAAGAAAACCACTCAATTGCCTGATTTGCATAATTATTTCACATCAGGTCAATGGATCAGATGCAGTGTAATTAATAATAGTGCACTTGACTCTAAGGCAAGGAAGAATAAAAAGAAGAGGTTAGAGTTGACAATAGAACCATCAGTTGTCAACAGTTTCACAAAAGATGATTTACAAAGATCTACCGCAGTTCAATGTTCAGTGCAAAGTATTGAAGACCATGGTGCTACTTTAGATTTAGGAATAGAGGGAGTTACTGGGTTTATATCTAAAAAAGATATACCAAACTTTGACAGTCTATTACCAGGTACAGTTTTCCTTGGTAATGTTTCAAAAACAAGTGATCGTGTTATTAATGTGAACCTAGATTTCAACCTTAACAAAAATAAAGTTACTCAGATCTCTTCTATCGAAGCTGTTTTACCAGGGCAACCAGTAGACTTACTGTGTCAACAATATGTCAATAAAGGTATTGCTGGTAAATGCTTTGGTATGGTTCCTGCCTTTATCAACTGTTATCATTTGAACACCTTTAAAGAGGAAGATATTAAACACAAATTTGCACTTGGATCCAATTTACATGGTAGAATCATTGCTACTCTATATGATAAACATGGTGAAAAGACAATATTATTTTCCACTTTACCACACATTGTCAATCTTTCAAATGAGATAAAACAAAAGGAGGCTTTAACTGCATTTCCTGTAGGTTATACATTTGATACTACCAAGGTTAAGGGTAGTGATGATTTCTATTTGTACTTAACACTAAATGATCATTTAATTGGTAGAGTACACAAATCTAAAATCGGGAAGCTGGAAAAGACAGAGGATTTACGAGCAAGAGTAATTGGCTATGACATTATTGACAGGTGTTACGAAATGACTACAGATCCTCAAATTATTAAGCAAAAGTACCTAAGAAGTAAAGATATTCAAATTGGTGAAGTAATTCCAGGATGTGAAATTACATCTGTTTCTTCCAGTGGAATCCAATTAAAAATATTTAATGGACAGTTTACTGCCACTGTACCACCTATGCACATCTCAGATACCAGATTAGTATACCCAGAAAGAAAGTTTAAGATTGGTTCAAAGGTTAAAGCTAGAGTACTAGATGTTGATAACAAAAATCACATATTTGTTACCTTAAAGAAAACTTTAGTCAATGTTTCAGAAGAAGATATTCCATTCGTTACTTCCTACCAGAAGGCCGCTGAATTTCAAGAGAAGAATGAAAAGACTCTTGCAACTATTCAAGCGTTTAAACCATCAGGTTGTGTCATCACTTTCTTTGGTGGTGTTAGAGGTTTCTTACCAAATGCAGAGATTTCTGAAGTCTTTGTGAAAAGGCCAGAACAACATTTAAGATTGGGTCAAACTGTTACAGTTAAATTATTGAAGGTTGATGTAGAAGACAAGAGAATTCTTGCTACTTGTAAACTTGCTAACTCAAACGCTGAAGCCCAAAAGAAAGCAATTGAGGATATGGTTCCAGGAAGGACTATTGTTGATGTAACTGTAGTTGAGAAGACTAAGGATTCTTTGATTGTTTCAACAAAAGATTTAGACTTACGCGGTATTATTTATGTTGCACATTTATCTGATGATAGAATTGAACAAAACAGGGCTGCTTTAAAAAAGATTATTGTAGGGTCTAACTTACAAGGTTTGGTTATAGACAAAGAAAATAGAACCCAAGTTTTTAACATGACATTGAAAAAGTCTTTAATTGAAGCTGCTAAGGCTGAGACTTTACCAATTACTTATAAGGCTATTACTACTGCATCTAAGAACACATTTTTCCCAGCTTATATTAAATCTATTTCCGATAAAGGTTTATTTGTAGCATTTACTGGTAAAAATGTCGGTCTAGTTTTACCAAGTTATGCTGTTGAAAGTAGAGATATTGATATAACAAAGAAGTTCTATGTTGGACAATCTGTTAAGGCTGCTATACTTAGATTCGATGATGCTAATGAAAGATTTTTATTGACTTTGAGAGAACAAAAATCGGATACAAAGAACGATGAAGCAAGTGAGCTTACTGGTGCTGTCGATAGCAACATCAAGTCGTTAAAAGATCTTACACAAGGTAAAGTGATTAAAGTTAAGGTCAAGAATGTCAAGAAAAATCAATTAAACGTTATCATATCTGATAAAATTCATGGCAGAATTGATGCCTCTGAAGTGTATGATGACATCAATAAGATTGAAGATAAGAAAGCACCACTAAGTATTTTTAAGAAGGATCAAATCTTAGAAGCTAAGATCATCGGTAAACATGATATTAGAAGTCACAGATTCCTTCCAATAACTCACCAAGTCAACAAAGCATCTTTTTATGAATTATCCATGAGACCATCTATTTTGCTTCAAGAAAAAGCCGAGTTAACTACCATCCAGGATGTCAAGGTCAATGATGAATTCCTTGGTTTTGTTAATAATTATTCTACTAACTATTTATGGTTAACTATCAATCCTGGCTTAAAGGCTAAGTTACCATTAGTTGATTTATCTGAAGATGGTTTGGAAATTTCAATGGACATTCAAGACAATTTCCCACTAGGGTCTGTTATTCCAATTAAGGTTGAATCAATCGATTTAGAACATGGTTTTATTAATGCAGTTGGCAAATCACACATTGTAAGAGACTATGAGCATTTGAAAGTTGGTGATGTTGTTCCAGCTCGTATTTCAGGAATTTACGATAAATATGTTTTGTTAGATTTGGGGAACAAGGTTACTGGTATATCTTTTATAACTGATGCTTTGGATGATTACTCAATGTCTCTAAAGGATGCTTTTAGTGATAAACTAAATCAGGTACTTGCTGCTAAGGTTCTTGTCGTTGATCCAGAAAGAAAGAGAATTAGTCTCTCCTTGAGATCAAATTCACCTATTTCTCCAGCTATTACTTCCTATAAAGATATTAAACAAGGTGATATCGTTCATGGTTTCGTGAAATCTGTCACCAACAAAGGTTTGTTTATTATTCTTGGTAGAACAATTGATGCTTTTGTTCCAGTCAGTAAATTATCTGACTCATACTTAAAAGACTGGGAAAAATTCTATAAGCCTATGCAACCTGTAATCGGAAAGGTTGTTTCATGTACTGATGATGATCATATCCTATTGACATTAAGAGAATCTGAAGTTAATGGTGAATTACAAATATTGAAGAACTATTCTGATATTAAAGTTGGAGACATTTTCGATGGTTCAGTTAAAAATGTTACTGACTTTGGGGTTTTTGTTAAATTAGATAACACTGTTAATGTCACTGGTTTAGCTCATATTTCTGAAGTTGCAGAGACCACCCCAAAGGATTTGTCTGCTATCTTCGGTCCTGGTGATAGAGTAAAAGCTATTGTTTTAAAAACTAATCCAGAAAAGAAACAATTGTCTTTAAGTTTGAAAGCTTCTCATTTCACTAATAAGGAATCTGTTGAAGAACAAAAGGAAGAAGATGTTGATATGGATACAATTAATTTTAATGAAAATGAATCAGAAAACGATTCAGAGAATGAAGAAGTGGAAGCTCAAGTAGTTAAGAAAAAAGTTCCGGTATCCACAGATGGGTTATCATTAAGTACAGATTTTGACTGGACAGCCTCTATTTTAGATCAAGCTCAAGGAGATGATGACTTTGAGGAAGAAGATGATGAAGAGATTGACTTCACTGAAGGTACAAAACATAAACATAGAAGAAGAAAGGAGAAGATCGTTGAAGATAGGACTATTGATATCAATACTAGAGCTCCAGAATCTGTTAGTGATTTCGAACGTTTGATAATTGGTAATCCAAACTCTTCTATAATCTGGATGAATTATATGGCCTTTCAATTACAATTGAGTGAAATTGAAAAAGCTCGTGAAATTGCAGAGCGTGCTTTGAAGACTATTAACTTTAGAGAAGAAGCTGAAAAATTGAACATTTGGATTGCTGTGTTGAATTTAGAGAACACTTTTGGTACACCTGAAACCTTAGATGAAGTGTTCAAGAGAGCATGTCAATACATGGATTCTTTCACTATTCATACCAAGTTATTAAGTATTTATCAAATGAGTGAGAAGTTAGATAAGGCTGCTGAATTATTTAAGGCTACAGCTAAGAAGTTTGGTAGTGAAAAGGTATCGATCTGGGTTGCATGGTGTGATTTCTTACTTTCAAACAAACATGAGGATGAGGCTCGTTCAATTTTAGCCAATGCCTTAAAATCATTGCCTAAACGTAACCACATTGAAGTTGTCAGAAAGTTTGCTCAATTAGAATTCAGTAAAGGGGATACCGAAAGAGGACGTTCATTATTTGAAGGTTTATTGGCTGATGCACCAAAGAGAATTGATTTGTGGAATGTGTATATTGATCAAGAAATCAAGGTTAATGAAAAGAAGAGAGTCGAAGAATTATTTGAAAGAGTCATCACCAAGAAGATAACTAGAAAACAAGCTAAATTTTTCTTTAATAAATGGCTACAATTCGAAGAAAATAAAAATGATATTAAGATGGTAGATTATGTAAAGGCAAAAGCTTCTGAATATGTGGAATCACAAAATAAATCAGAGGATAATGAATAGGCTAACATGTTTAAATAAAGTGATAATAGCAGCAATAATAAGTCAATCTATGTGCAGAGAAATGAAAAAAATTAGCAATGATGGATGAGAGTTTTAGGGTATAATAATATTATATGAAATCATATTTTTATTTTATGTTATTTTATTTTGTTTAAGTTGTATAATAGTTTAATATATATACATACATATGTATAAAGTGTCAGTAAAAATAATAGAAGAATACAGTTGCATATTTTTATTTTTTATGGAATAAATGACAAGATTCCTTTTTTCATTTTGTCGAATGGGTAATAGAGTTTATTCTCTTTTAGGTTTTTTTTTGTTTATTTACTATGTACATTTATATTTATATCTTATATATACAGGGGGGTTAAAAGTTTTATATTTTTCTTTTATACGAGAAGACTTTTAACATCTAGATTCATCAACCTTTAAATCATATAATTCTACATAGATATCCGGTTTAAAGGGCCAATTAATAAATAGTTGAGTAATATACTCAAACTCTTTAAAAGTGAAGGTAACTGGACATCTTTTCATCAATTGTTTATCTTTGACAGTTTCTAGATAATATTCTCTTGCACCATGACCTAAGGATTCAACAGCATCGACAAGAGGTGTTCTTCTTAGAATCATTAATTGTTTTGTTACATAATCCCATGTATCTATATCGATATTATGATCCTTCGGATTAATCTCTAATAGTGATATAGATTCATTGGAAGAATTATTGGGGAAGATGTCAGCCGGGTTATCAATAAGTATTGGATCACACCTTTTTATAAGTTCTGAATCAAAGTCGTTAATCGATGTTTGACTCTTTGAAAGAGCTACTAAATTTGTATCAGCGAATGCTTCTAAATATAAAGAGCACTTATTACGATGTTTTGTTCCAGGTAACGCCAACAATTTGATGGCAGTTTGAGTTGGCAACCATAATAGCATTTTGACATTCCCATATTTCATCAACCAATTTTTGTAACCTAGGCAACTTAACCACTGAATAATTAAACCTTCAGATTTATGTTCAGTGATATTTGCCATAATTAGGAATTCGTTATGTAAATGTGATCTGCTTTGGAACCCAGGATCTAATTTTTTTTCCTTCTCTATTAGATCAGTATATGAACTCCAATCATAAGGGTCCTTTCGTATCAAAGTCAGTTTATTGTCGTTATTATAAGGGAGTAAATATCTATCTTGGAAAGCAACATACGAGTTTCTAATATCCATTAAAAAATGTTGTTTTGGACTGAATTTATTATTAAATATCACTGAAGTCAAGCCAGGACCAGGGTATAAATCTAGAACTTTCAAGTTTAGACATTTATTGGGGTAAATCGTCTCTAAGGATAATTTGGAAAATATTTTATCACATATTGCTGGGTTGATCAAATATTGAAATTGATAATTATATTTAATGGAATTAATTTCTTTTAAAGTTGGCACTCGAATCGGCATATTTTATTATTAATTTCCTTCAACAAAATTGCTTTCATCAATATAAACATATGTTCAATTCTCAACGAGAGATATTCCAGTGAACATTTTAAAAAGGTTTTACCTTGAATGCATCAGTTTTTTACCGATTATCTTCCATCTGGCTCTACGAATGAATATTTCAAGGTTGCACACTTCATATTTTTTGTATACACCCATACACCGCACCAAACGTATTTTTCCATCTGTTCTTTTCATTTGTCTCTTAAATAATGGATGTTCATTGCAGTGGTTTGTTGGTTTTTAATAATTGTTACTGTGTTTTCTAATAGATGAGTATAGGTTAACAGAAATGTGTTAGACCTTGTTATGGTATTGATACTATCGTTCTCTGATAATATATACGTGAATTTCTGGAAACTTGTATAAATATTGATAGGTGATAGATTAATTTTCCATAAAAGAAAAAGAAAAGGAAGTGTATATATATACATAAAGGCAATAAGTGATAGAGAATACTATTGTCATATATTATTTCGATTTCGTTTTATTGATTAAAAACGTTTACGTGTCTCCATTTACTGTATACACCATAATTTTATAGTTTGCTAACATAATATTGAATGACGGTAGTAAAAATTAAAAAGTCCAAAAGTGAGGACTCAATAGAGGGATCCTCCCATGCTAGGAAAAAGATTAAAATTAAGACTAAATTGAGTGAAGATAATGGGAAAGCTATACCCAAGATAAAAATAAATCTGAAAAAGGAGGACACTTCAGATACCTCCAACCCTGTCAAAAGGACAGGTCCAATAAAGGTTAAATTAAATTTAAAGAAAAGAGATGAAAATAATAATGGAATCAAGTTGAAAAGGCATGAGCCAAGGGTACGTGTCAAAGCCATTCATATTCCTGGTGAAGGTTATGATTCTGAAGATTCAGATGTTGAAAGTGACCCTCTTATTGAATCTGGTATTATAGTAAGAGTTGTTCCTGACACACAAGTAGATTTCGTCAAAAATTCTATTGAAGCAGGCGATTATTCAGGGATCAGTGTCAAATGGATCACTGAGAGACATGCAGTGGTAATAATCAACGGTTATATGTATGGTGCTATCCTTGTTGATTTACCTACTATTATTGAGGTCAACAAAAGTGTGGATAGGAAGAATCTTTTAAAGACCTTTGATGTTTGCCAGATGCTTTTATGTATAAAGACGATCGACAATGAGGAGGAGGTATTTGATTTACAAGTCCCTGATACTGAAGATATGGTAAGTAATCATTACGAAGACATTATACAGGAAATCCATAGGGAAAAAATTAAATTATTAAAACATCATTTAAGTCATGCAAATCATAATATAACTCCACAAGATATTGAAAAAATCGCAGTAAAATCGTATGATTATAAACATGGGTTGACTGCGCCATTATATAATGTTAGAAATCGTAGGTTTAGACGGAAAATGAATCCTACGGAATTTGAATATGTGGAGAGTGTAGTGGAAACCCTTTTAAATGAAGATGATAAAGCCGAGGAAGTTTCCTTTGAATTGATTACTGAAGAAGAAATAAATACAAAGCCACTTCCATTAACTTCACAGAGCCATTTAAATTTGGCATCTCAACAACAACAAGTAAACTTTTCGACAGTCAAAGCTAGTTCATTATCTTCAATTGTTACAGGTAATCAAGATGTTAAATTAGAGAGTCCTGGAACTAAGGATACAGGTGAAAATATGGAAGAAAATGATGAGGAAGAGGAGGATGAATTAGATCTTGAAGCGGCATTTGAGAGTGATGAGGAAGAAGATGATACAAAAGAACCAGGCAAAGAAAAAAATGATGAAAATGATGTTAGTTTCAGGACTAAAAATGAGACTAAAGAGAAGGAGGAAGAACAGTTTGATAGATCCGGTACTGAAGATGGTGTAGTGGAAGAGAATGAGTCTGAAGAAGACGATGACGACGATGACGACGATGATGATGATGATGACGATGACGACGACGATGACGACGATGAACCAAGAGAGGATAAAGGTCAGAAGAGACAACATATTGAATTGTTAGAAGATGAATTAAAAGAATTGGAGAGTACATTAACACAAACAAGACGTAAAGTGGAAAAGGCTACTAATCCATTATTAAAATCAAGGTTCGTGGAAAGCATCAAAAAACTTGAAAAAGAAGTTGAGTTGAAGAAAAAACAATTGAAGGCCAACGAAGAGTCTATACAGCACAATTCAAAGGCTGATGAAGATGCATCCTCTAATGGTCAAGAAAAGCAAAGCCAAAACGATGGCAGAGAACAAGAACAGCTTAACGATGATGAGGAGGAAGGCGAAAACGAGGAAGAGGAGGATATCGACGACGACGATGATGATGATGTTGACGTTGACGTTGACGTTGATGAAAATGAAGATGAGGAGGAACCTTTAGAAGATGATGGTAGAGAAAATGGACAAGAACAATCAATTAATACAGTAAATAATGAAAATTCTGAAAATGAAAACGATTCATTAGATCAAAATGACCTTGATATGATGATGTTGTTCGGAGCAGAAGCAGAAGAAGATGAAGACTAACAATATATCATAATTTAAGGAATTAAGAAATGAAATACTGCTTTAGACGTCCGGATGGAATAATCAGGCATTTATGATTACACATATGTGTGTGTATGTATATACTAAGAAAACCCAATATATAAAAACGAAGTTTGCATTCAATATAATCCAAACTAACGATTGCACTTGTATTGATAACAGTAACATGTAATAATTGCATATATATATATATGTTTTCGCGTTGACCAGTCTTGACGTTTGAAACGATGATGTGATGGTGTTTTGAAAAAAAGCGAAAGGTTTCAAATTCCATTTTATTTTCTCTAATTCCGTGTTTGAAGTGTTAATCAAGACGAATTACATATACATAAACTATAATCGATATATAAACATATAGCGGCTAAGTTTCACATTGATATAAAGATCTATACTAGTTCCCATATAGACACACATACATTTATAGATAAACATATTCTTTTGCATATTAGATTTATTAGAAAAAATATAAGGTAGTTGTTTCATTTATTAATATTTTTATCTTTTTATCTTTTGGTAAATCATCATTAAATCAGTGAATATCTTTATTTATCGGTGTTTTAGATTTCGATTATCTACTTTTCACTTCTATTTATCAATTATTATAAATATTCATATTACAAGTCTCTACTTTTGTCATATACAACGATTAAACTTAGTGTTTGTACAAGCTTTCCCTCTTTTTTTTTTACTGTTCCAATAGATAACTAATTACTTCAAAATAGCATTAATTCATTTATGATGAATATAAATATACCACAGAAACAGTTTACTAAGGAAGAAATTAATAGATGTTATATCAGGTGGCAACAACTACGTAATGAACATGGTGAAAATGCCCCAAATGTTCCAGAATTTATATTTTTAACAAAGGCCTTACAAGTGGCTGCTAGACAACAACAAGAATTACGACAAAAGAATAATGGAAATAATAATTCCAACAATCCTAATAATAACTACAACAATACTAGTACCATTGATAATAGCAATAATAATAAGAATACTAGTACCAGTAGTGGCATAAATACCAATAGTCAACAATTCAATTCTAATTCACCACAGGCAGTCAATATACGAAATAATACAAAGGATAATGTTATTAATAGTCCAGTTGAAGGAAATTTTGGTCCTCAGATTAATGCAAATAATATGTATAAAGCAGTTTCCAATTTGTCTGACAATATACCAAATACACCGAACTATGTGCCTCAAGAAAAAAGATTATCTTTAGATGAAGCAATATCCCCGAAATCTAATTCTACAAATACAACGTTGAGAAATATATCTAATGATTCCATATATGCTCAAGCTCAGAATAATAATAACAATATTAGTTCTAACCGAATGAATAAGCAACTACCTCAGAAGAAGGTCTATGACCAATCCCAACAACAATTAGGACAAAATGTTCCTATTTCACAGAATTCTCAGCAACCGGCATCTCATCCGAATATATTTACTCCAAGTCAATCAAATCTATTAAGAGCGCAAATTACGGCGTTAAAATGTTTAGTAAATCATCAAGCTGTTCCAATTGAATATCAGGCTATCATTCATCATTCAGTATCTCATCCGCCAGATTTTAAAAAAATGTTAATAAGTCTAAGTGAATATCTACGAATGAAAAAGGTTTATGAGGCAATGTCAGTAAATCCAGAGACAAACTTGTCTATAAATCAAAAGGCATCATTTATTCAACAAGAGTCACAAGCAGTTCAGTCTCCCGTAAATGTTTTAAATAATAATCTTAATTCTTCTACAGACCTCAATAATATTTCTAAGCATCAATCTTTAGCGAATCAAGAATTATTACTAAAAAATAAAATTGGTACATCTAAGACTAACAAATCTCCACAAACTACAAAGGTTGAAATATCTAATAGTAAAATGAATCTTAGGGCAGAAAATTACAAATTGCAGGTACCTTTTAAGACTGAAATGTCAAGTAAGGATACAAAAGGTATAAAATCGGCAATTGGTTCGAATGTAGAAGGATCAGTTAAAATGGAGGCACAGAGTGTACAGCCTAAGCAGCCCGTGGAGACTTCAAAAAAAATTATTGAAAGTCAAGAACCTCCTGAACTGGCACCACCCATTCCATTAGATGAATTCAGAGAAAAAAATGATATAGCAGAAAAAATAATTGAAATTGAGGATCCAGATATCATGGTTGATTCCTACTCGTTACCAAATGTAATTAATGCGGAAGTAGCTTACGAATCTTTGTTTCCTAAGGATCCCACAGATTTTACTATTATCCCCTCATTATTACCGGAAGGTATCGATACACATACGGCTACCGAAATATACCAAACTTTAATTGCATTAAATTTAGATACTGCTGCGAATGACTGTTTATCAACTTTATTAGACGATACTGCAGATAAAACAACAAAGGATGAAGTTATGGTCGATTACCGTGCATTGCAATTGTTGCCATTACAAAAGGCAATAAGAGGACATGTTTTGCAATTTGAATGGTATCAAAATTCATTACTTATCAATAGTCACCCAAATTTTCTTTCTAAAATTAGAAACATTAATATGCAAGATGCTTTCTTAACTGAAGAACTTTATAGGAGACACGAATTACAACAATATGAAAAGAGAAAGAGAGATTTTTCTATGAAGTTGGAATTAATTTTAGATAGATCAACCAAACGATTTAATGATAGATTAGAGAATAGACATAGAAGAATGAAATTTGGTAATAAATTAATTACTCTACATGGTAATCTTGAAAGGGAAGAACAAAAGAGACAGGAAAGAAAAGCAAAGGAACGTTTGCAAGCTTTGAAGGCTAATGATGAAGAAGCATATATCAAATTATTAGATCAAACAAAAGATACGAGAATTACACATTTATTAAGACAGACTAATGAGTTTTTGGAATCTTTAACAAATGCGGTAAAGGACCAACAAAATTATACAAAAACCATGATTGAGTCACACATGAAAAAGGATACTGATGAATCTAGTACATCTGCAACGCCAGCTCCTTCAATGATTAGTGAAAATGGGTTAAACGATGATGATGTAGAAGAACAAGAGAATGCAGATTACTATAATGTTGCACATAGAATCAAGGAGGATATTAAACAACAGCCCTCGATCTTAGTTGGTGGTACATTAAAGGAATATCAGATAAAAGGTTTGCAATGGATGGTTTCTTTATTTAACAATCACTTGAATGGTATTTTAGCAGATGAGATGGGGTTAGGTAAAACTATTCAAACAATTTCCTTGTTAACATATTTATATGAAGTTAAAAACGTCCACGGTCCATTTTTGGTTATTGTTCCTTTATCAACTTTATCTAATTGGAGTAATGAATTTGCTAAATGGGCTCCAACACTTCGTACTGTTTCCTTTAAAGGTACACCCGCTGAAAGAAAATTGAAACAAGCTACTATTCGAAGTGGTAATTTCGATGTGGTGTTGACCACCTTTGAATATATTATTAAGGAAAAGGCATTATTATCTAAAATTAAATGGGTTCATATGATTATTGATGAAGGTCATAGAATGAAAAATGCGCAGTCAAAATTGTCGTTAACATTAAACACTTATTATCACTCAGATTATAGATTAATTCTTACAGGTACACCATTACAAAATAATCTACCTGAATTGTGGGCGTTGTTAAATTTCGTTCTTCCAAAAATTTTCAATTCTGTACAATCCTTTGACGAGTGGTTTAATACACCATTTGCAAACACTGGTGGTCAGGATAAGATTGAATTGAGTGAAGAAGAAACTTTGTTAATCATTAGAAGATTGCATAAAGTGTTACGTCCCTTCTTGTTGCGTCGTTTGAAGAAAGATGTAGAAAAGGATTTACCAGATAAAGTGGAAAAAGTTATTAAATGTAAGATGAGTGCATTACAACAAATCATGTATCAACAGATGCTAAAACATCGTCGTCTATATGTTGGTGATCACACAAATAAGAAAATGGTTGGTCTTCGTGGATTTAATAATCAATTAATGCAATTGAAAAAGATATGTAATCATCCTTTTGTTTTCGAAGAAGTCGAAGATCAAGTAAATCCAACAAGGGAAACGAATTTCAATATTTGGAGGGTAGCTGGTAAATTTGAATTGTTGGAAAGAGTCTTGCCTAAATTAAGGGCTACAGGTCATAGGGTTTTAATTTTTTTCCAAATGACTCAGATTATGGATATTATGGAAGATTTCTTAAGGTTTATGAATATAAAATATCTTAGATTGGATGGTCATACAAAATCAGACGAACGTAGTGTCCTTTTAAAATTATTTAATGATCCTGAATCTGAATACTTCTGTTTTATTTTATCAACAAGAGCAGGTGGTTTAGGGTTAAACTTACAGACCGCTGATACTGTTATTATCTTTGATACAGATTGGAATCCACACCAAGACTTACAAGCACAAGATAGAGCACATAGAATTGGCCAAAAGAATGAGGTAAGGATTTTACGATTAATTACGGAGCATTCTGTTGAAGAGGCTATTTTGGAGAGAGCTCATAGGAAGTTAGACATTGATGGAAAGGTTATTCAGGCCGGTAAATTTGATAATAAATCTACTGCAGAAGAACAAGAAGCTCTATTGAGATCGTTATTAGAAGCCGAGGAAGATCGTAGAAGAAGAAGGGAAGCTGGTGACTTGGACGTGGATGAATTAAATGATAGTGAGATCAATCAATTATTGGCCAGAGATGATAACGAATTAGCTGTATTTTCTAGTCTAGACAATGAAAGGGTCACTAGGGATGCAGAGTTAGGTATTAAGACTAGATTATTAGATATCTCAGAGTTGCCAGAGATTTATACAAAAGAAATTCCAACAGAAGAAGAAATTACAGAGAATGAAACTTTAAAATTAAGTGAAGGTAGATCATCTAGGGATAGAAAGAAAACTGTATACAATGATAACTTGACAGAAGAACAGTGGTTGAAACAATTTGAGATTACAGATGATGAAGATGAAGATGATATCAGAGGGGGTAGGAAGCGCAAATTACAAGGTGACAGTTCTTCTGATAAGATAAAACGAGCTAAGTTAGATAATGATGAAGATGGCAATGTTCCAGAGACTCCTTTAACTGTGGCCAGTACACCGGAGGGGTCAGCCTATAATTTAGCATTAACACACTCAGAACAACATGATGGAAGACGTAGTTTTGCAACTGCAGGTAAAACATCGATTAAGTCTGCAAGGGCTTCGACAAAAACAAGAGCCTCCAAATCTGCACGTGGGCGTGGGAAAGGTCGTGGTCGTGGTCGCCCCGCTAAAAACAAAAATGGATTACCTTATAATAGAGTATTAAATGATACATCACTTCCATTACCCGAACGAGAAGCGATTTCGAGTCAGGCAGAGATTATTTATGATTTTGCGTTGAATTATAAGAATGAGTCAGGTAGAACATTATCTCCAATTTTCATTGAAAGACCATCAAAGACAATTTATCCAGATTATTATCTATTAATCAAGTACCCTTGTGCATTTGAAAACATTAAATGCCATATTGATAATAAAGTCTATAATTCCTTATTTGAGGTAGTGGAAGATTTTCATTTGGTATTTTCGAATGCTAGGGTATATAATACAGAGGAGTCTGTGATTTACAGTGATTCATTTGAACTAGAACAACAGGTGATTAAGAAGTACCAAGAACTTACTAACGATATGAAGCCAGTTGATTTTAGTGTATTTGATTCTAAATTTGCAAGTACTCCATTGATAATACCATCCAATGTTAATGCATCGACAGCTTCTGTGGTAAATAGTCCAATACCACCAATGGAATCGCCATCCCCAGAACCAGTTCCATAAAAAGTGTAGTGAAGATTGTATTACTGAGGGAGAAAGAGATGGATGGGAGAGAAAAATGTTAAACTGTTGTTAAAAAAAGAGGATAAAGCGTTGTTGTTTTTTTCCTGTTTTTTTGAAATTGAGTTATAAGCTTTAGTGACAATTTTAAAACTTACAGGTCTTATGTAATATCATTTTCCTAACTATCTGTCTTGTTTTTTGATGGTCTGTTGAAGGAAGAATTCTAATTTCAATCAGTGGTAGTTGACTATTCTACAATATACTTTAGATAGAGAATATAAGCTAGATTATATATATATATATGATAATATATATATAATGACTTATTATTTACTATCTTAAATGAGATCTATTTTCTATATATATTGACGAGTCTAAAGCATAAGTAAACAAGTTACTGGTTTCATTTATTTTTAGATTTTTGTTTTGTTGTTTGTTTTCTATTTTCTTATCTGATCATAATTAGAAATCAGAGATTAATTCCCAATCTATTTTCCTTTTTTGTATATTAATTATTAAGATCTACAGAGCATTTCATACGGTCATTGTTGAAACAGAAATGAAATATTCGAACATTAAAGAATTTTACATATACAGATAGGGGCGGTGTTTGATGAATTCTTTTGAATTAACAGTTACTCTTAGTGTGATTTATTATTATTATTATTTGCAAAATTGTTTGATAAACATGCAAAAATAAAGATAATCACTGATAAATATACGCATATTTAAATATATATATATTAAATTGTAATTAAAAAAAAATGTCACAAGGTAGAAAGGCTGCTGAAAGATTAGAAGGCAAAATTGTATTAATTACTGGTGCATCTGCAGGTATTGGTGCAGCCACAGCAGTTGAATATATGGATGCATCTAATGGTAAGACTAAATTAATTTTATGTGCTCGTAGATTATCCAAATTAGAATCCTTGAAGAAGGAACTTTTACAAAAATATCCAGATGCCAAGATTCATATTGCAGAATTGGATATAACCAAAAAAGACGCAGTGAAACCATTTTTGGATGGCTTGCCGGAAGAATTTAAAGATATCGATATTTTGGTTAATAATGCAGGTAAAGCATTAGGATCCGATCCAGTTGGTGAAATCGATATCAAAGATATTCAAGAGGTGATGGATACAAATGTTATTGCATTAATTAATATGACTCAAGCAGTGTTGCCTATATTCAAGAAAAAAAATTCAGGTGATATCGTGAATCTTGGTTCAGTGGCAGGAAGAGAGGCATATCCAACAGGGTCAGTCTATTGTGCATCCAAATTCGCTGTAAAAGCCTTTACTGATAGTTTAAGAAAAGAATTAATTAACACTAAAATTAGAGTCATATTGATTGCACCTGGTGTTGTGGAGACTGAATTTTCAATGGTGAGATATAGAGGTGACACTGAAAGAGCGGCTAGTGTATATCAAGATGTTTCTCCATTAATGGCAGAAGACGTTGCAGATTTGATTGTTTATGCTTCATCAAGACGTAGCAACACCGTGATTGCAGACACCCTAATCTTCCCAACTTCACAAGGTTCCCCATATCATATCTACCGTAATACATCTAAGCAATGAAGGTACAATGGGATTGAATAATTATTTATCAAACATTGTGTAATGAAATAATGGTGGTAGCTATAATCACCATTTTATAACAGTTGTACGTAATTAATATATTACTTTCCTTCCTAAGTTATTTCTTTCCACTCTCACATACAATATTTACATATTTGACATTATTTAAAGCGAGTGTATAAAAATATATGTCTGCATTGATATATGTATATCTGTGTGTAGGTGTGTATGTGTTGATCCCAATTTATTCTTCTAGTCTTGTTTTGTTTTCATGAAGGTTTTTGGAGATTCGAAAACTTAAATACGGAGTAGACAACTAAGCAAATTCTAGTATTGTACTAACACAATGTAGTAGATCATATATCTTAGAATGTTTATATATCGAGAGAGACTGTAAAGCAATCACTGACTCTTTTACTCATAGAATAGTTGTTATATATTACCTTTCAATGAGGTACTGAATAATAAATTATCTGTGTATTTATATAGAGTGAAAGATACGAAGAAAGAAAGGAAAATGCTCACTAAATATATGACCCAGGTCTTTGTGAAATTTAATCCATTTGGGAGGGAAGGTATGTCTTAAATCTCTATTGAATAGACGACTATAGTATATACATATACTTCATTTCTCTTATTTGTTATTTAATCTATCACTAACAATCTAACTTAAGCTATTTTCTTATTTTAAAAATGGGTAAATTATTATTAGCTAAAACTGCAAGACTCATAATGGCCTCTATCCCACCTAAACAACGTATATCAGGTACAAAAATGACACAAGAACTAATCACTGATCCAAATCAAGAGCCTATGATAAAAATAACATTTAAAGATAAAAAAGTTATGGAACATACTTTACGTAATGCAAATTTTGAAGAACTTTCGAATCTATTTGATACCCACTCAAGAAAATTAAAGATTCAAGAAACTATTCAACAACAGTAAAGCTTTTTTTTTGAATTAAAACTCTTAAACGTGTACATTTATATGATGTTATATATTGTAGAAGAAAGGAAGGAGAGTTGTCTTTGTGTTAGGTGATGGTTTATTGTGACTGTGACTAAAACTTGTAGATATAGATCTTCATAATGAGTAAATAGAAATAATCTCACTTTATATGATGACTGTTATTGATAATAAGTACTAATCAAAATGGCTTTATCTGCCTTTGGACTAAAATATATCTATACACACCTTTGTATACTATAGACAAGAATGGATTATCGTAAATTTTAAGACTGAAAGAGAAAAAAATTGAATTAAAACTTCTAGAACACGTTTGTTACAAGCGAATATTTCATCTTGTCCAGAGTGTTTTATACATATAGATAAGCAGGGACATATATGTATGTACCTAAACGGTTATGAAGAAGTTTATGTATTTGAATATATAAGTGGAACGAGCAAGAAGACCAGTAGAAAATAAAATAGAGAGATAAATTAATATATTCTATTTGATTTGATATGGATTTGCCAGATGAAGATACAATTCGTATTTTAATTACCACAGATAATCATGTTGGTTATAATGAAAATGATCCCATAATTGGTGATGATTCATGGAAGACTTTCCATGAAGTAATGATGATTGCTAAAGATTATCAAGTAGATATGATATTACAAAGTGGTGATTTGTTTCATATCAATAAGCCCTCTAAAAAATCTTTATACCAAGTAATGAGATCTATTAGATTGGCATGTATGGGTGATAAACCTTGTGAATTAGAGTTGTTAAGTGATCCTTCAAAAGCTTTAGCATATAGTGACTTCACTAATGTTAACTATGAGGACCCAAATTTTAATATTTCTATCCCAATCTTTGCAATCTCAGGGAATCATGATGATGCTACCGGTGATTCTTTACTTTGTCCCATGGATATTCTACATGTTAGTGGATTAGTGAATCATTTTGGAAAAGTCCTTGAGACTGATAAGATTCGTTTATCACCATTGTTATTTCAGAAAGGGAAAACCAAATTAGCATTATATGGTTTACAATCAATTAGAGAGGAAAGGTTATTTAGGACTTTTAAAGAAGGTGGGGTCACTTTTGAAGTACCCACTATACGTGATGGCGAATGGTTCAATTTGATGTGTGTTCATCAAAATCATATAGGTCATACTAATACACCTTTTTTACCTGAACAATTTTTACCAGATTTTTTGGATCTTATCGTATGGGGTCATGAACATGAATGTATTCCCAATCTGGTTTATAATCCGATTAAAGAATTTAATGTTTTACAACCAGGGTCATCAGTGGCTACTTCATTATGTGATGCCGAGGCTAAGCCTAAATATGTTTTCATTTTAGAGATTAATTATAAACAGAATAAAGCTCAGCCAAAATTAATTCCAGTCCCATTAACAACAATAAGAACCTTTAAAATGAGAAATATTTCTTTGAACGAAGTACCCTTTTTGAAGCCACATGATAAGGAATCTATCACTAAGTATTTAATTGACCAGGTTAATGAAATGATAGATGAAGCAAATGAAGAGACGAAAGAAAAATTGAGACAGAATGGTATTGAAATAGATCAATTGAATGAGGATGATGGTAGTGGTGAACTATCAATCAGCATTCCACTTCCTTTGATAAGATTAAGAGTGAACTATTCTGGACCAATAGCATCTCGTAATAATAGAGGCACTAGTGAGAGTGTACCTAGTAGAATAATTGTTAATGATATGCTTGACTATCAAGTAGAAAATCCTAGAAGATTTAGTAATAGATTTGTTGGACGTGTTGCGAATAGTAATAATATTATTCAATATTATAAGAAAAAGAAGCCGATAACAACGAAAAATAAAGATAAAAACTCAAGTGGTGGTGATACTCGAATGGAAGGTTTATTATTGGATAATGAGGAGAATAGTAATAGTAATGGTGAACTACAGATTGAATTGTTGGTTAATGATTTGTTGAGTAAGATGCAACTATCTTTATTGCCAGAAGTTGGGTTTAATGATGCTATTAAGAAATTTGTGGATAAAGATGAAAAGGCAGCTTTAAAGGAATTTATAGATAATGAATTGGATAATGAAGTGAGTTTGTTGGTTTCTAGCGGACAATTTTTGGATAGAGAAAACCCTGAAGATATAAAGTTATTAATGAAGGAAGTTAAAAGGGCAAATACATCAAAAGACGCATCGTCTCTGTTGTCTCATCATGTTTTAGAAGAAAATTCAGTTAATGTTGACAAGGAGTTACCTGATAATTCATCTTTCAATAAAAAATCCTTTGAAAATATTGATATATCTTCTAGTAGATCCATTAGGCCAATAAAGTCGATTGCTTCTTCAAATAAAACATTGAAGAAAACAGATAATGGAGTATTTAGAGAAAGTTCACCTGATTCAGTTGTTATATCAGATAGTGACGAAAACATGCAAGGTTCTGATGATGACCATATGCTTGAAGAGAATGATGGTGATAGCAATGGAGATAAAGATTACTTGGAACAAAAACCTACAACATCAAAACCATCTTTGACTAGAAGGAAATACGAGCTAACAAGTAAATCAACAACATCGAAGCCTAGTAGAAAAGTTGCTAAGACTCCTCGAACAGACATATTAGAAAGTTTTTTAGCAAAGAAAAGGAGGTAGTTGATGTGAGTATGATTTAGAAATAATTGTCTTTAGAGAGAGTTTATAGATGATATATATGCTGGAATTTTTCCAATTTAGGAGATTACTGTGCTAGTTGTTTATTTATTATGCTAGAACTGTTCCCTATATTGGAAATATATTTTTCTTATGGAGAAAATTTTATCTTCCAGAATTTATTTTATATATAAAGAAGGAATAGATAGATTTTCCATCTATATAGGTTTATATAATGTATAGTTATCATACATAGAATAAACTGAAGAAGTTTACACTTAAAAACATTACCATATAATTATTATCAAGAATTAACAGATTGTTAGGAAGATTTATACTGGACACCGAAAAAGGAAATTATAAATGGTAGGGTAACGATAAGTTACACATAACTAAGAATATAATATGATACGATAGGATCAACATGAAATAACCTTGGTGGCTATGTAAACTCGTCGTAACACGGAATCTCATTTAAGAGGAAGTATTTCTGTTCTAGTCACTCTTTAAGTTTACCATGAACCCACTTTACATTCTTTATGTATCTTATATAGAGAAAGTGAAGCTAATAACAAGCTTTTAAGGTATATAACTCGTTAATACATATTTAAAGTATTTTCTTAAGAGAAATATATCTTACACAGATCTACTCATCACAATGTCTAACATCACTAAAAATATGGAAAATCTATCCTTTTCCTCTCAATATATTTATCATAAAGAATGAAAAAGATAGGTGTATTAAAGAATGATTGTTTTCTCTTGTATGTGGTTTCATTTTCCTAATAATTCTCTAGTTTGAATTGGTTTTTATTGTGAATTTAATAAGAAAAATTAGATTTTATTCAATTTGAATCGCATGGACCAGTAGTAATATGTATCGGAAGAAACAAATGAATGATTAAAATAAAATATCACGCTGAAATCTTGCGTGCCAGGTAAATTTTTTGTTATAACCTTATTAATGTGAATATTGATAATTATTTACAAAGATTGAATAAAACTAATAGATTTCTGTATATTTAAAAAAAAAGACTTATAATTTATATATATTGGGTAGAGAGCAGAATTCTTTCTAGAGAATTGGAATGATCCCTCACTATGCCATTACACGCCGACAGTCGTCGAATAAATAATTTTTAAAGAGGAATAAGGGGTAGATATTTAATACTCTTTTCAGAAAGTTATTAAATGTTTTTTATTTCATTCTTATTTGCATGTCTTATTATCTTCTGTCAGGATAGCGATATGTAAAAAGATTAGAAGAATTGTGTAGTGCAAGATTAAGACAAAACTTAATATTTTTAATTTAGTTAAAAAGAACTGTCCCTTTGTGTTTAAATTCTTTCTAGTAAACCTAAACCACTTGAGGGTATTGGGAACTTATTAACTTGTAAAGTATCCTTATCTTTGGAATTTCAGTTTACTCTGTGAATTTTGATAAATATATTCCAGGTAAAAACTTAAAAATTCTACAAATAGAAAAAAATGTATGAAGTACCAATTGGGAGTTCGAGAATACATAATGTATGGGTAACGCTTAATGTCTAGTTGAAGGACTTGGGACATCCGAAACTCTGGACCCAGAATGTGAGGGTATTCAAACAATTAATCGAATTAATCTTAGTGGTAAATTACGAAGAAACTTATTTAAGAAACCTTTGATTATTGAGATGGTGTCAGAGGTAATTCTCAGCAATAACATTATTATTGTATCTATTAGGTTATACCTAAGGAATATAAAGAGAATATTAAAAACATTGAACACATTGACAAGATCAACAAGATTAAGATTGATAATAAAAAGAATGACTATATAATTTGTAAGTGTTTATATATAATTAATAACCATACTCTGGTACACAACTTGAGATCATTCCTTAATAAAACCTATTAGATAGATAGTATAAAAATGAATATTTAATCTGAGGAAAAAAGGAGGAAGGGGGAATAATTTAATATACAAAAACAAGTGTTCATATTGAATAATATATAATAAAAATAATCTGTAACAATAACATTACTGGAAAATCGTTGTATTTGGTAATGACATTAGTAGTTGTTAACCGAAAGTAGTAATCAGTCATAAACATAAATAATATTTTTTAAAAAAATACGTTAAATTATAAACCTAAGATGAATTCTTAAAATTAACTTGTGAAAAAAAAAAATTGAGACCAGGATGATACGTTTACTTGTTTCTTGAGAATATATTATGTATGTCTTTTTAAGTGATGTGAGAGAACAATGGGTCCTTTTTTGTTTTATTCTTTTTGAAGAATTATACTTTACTGAAAAAGACTGTTTTACCCGTATTGTAAATCAATTAAGTGTTTTGGGAAGGTACAATTAACTCATGACTTAAAGATTATTTTTTCACCAAAACAAACTTAATAGTGTTTTAAAGAAAACTTAAAAAGTTGGAACTACAGTGTTATGATCAACTAAATGATTTTGTAGTGGGGGTTTTTTCTTCAGTGTCTTTTATTTTCATTGATATTTTGTGTGTCTTCTTTTTAATCAAATTATAAGATATAGAGAATTGTAACTATCTAAACACCTTGATACAACGTTAAAAACCACTTTTTAGTTTAGAAAGAATGTGTTTTTTAAATAATTCAAAAATGAAACTGATCAGGATTTTGTTTATAACTACAAGATTATGCATTTTTTTTTTTTAGAATATTATGAAAAATACACACTACACTAAATAGATCTCATTTTCTTATATATATATATTGCCTTTAATAATATATAAAAATATTAAAATTTAATTTCAATTTATATAATATATGTAATGTTCTAAAAGAAAAATTAAAAAAGTGAATGACCGACGTTATTCTTTTTTTTCCTTTGCTTTTGTATATAAATTAAGTTTTATTATTGTTTAAAATATTTTGATAAGAGATAGGAAGAATGGAATAATCATCAAAAAAGATTAGAACTTTGCAAAGAGTAGATGTCCTTTTTAAATGCTTGGACAAGTAATTATTAAGAAAGCAAAACAGTAGCAGAATATCAGACAATTTTTATTGGGTAAATATAAGCTAAGATGATTTTGGCTTAAACTTTATATTAGTTGTATTTGCTGGTATTTCTATATTTATTAAGATAACACAAAAAAACGGGGCATGTTGTAGGTGTTTCCCAATCTGGAAATTTTATTGTTTTATTTTATTTTATTTTCGTTCCATTTTTTCATTGGTTTCTCCATTTATCGGACGAGTTAAAATCATATCAACATTTTGGTCTTAATGTTGTTTCTAAAAATATCTCAACAGTTTATTATTAGCACACTAGGCGATGACGTATTGATAACGTCATCTCTCCAGTAGTTTTGTATCAAACGTAATACGCTGTCGTTTCAGTGTAACGTGGCTTAACTTTCTTATTGTTTAAAAAAAAAATGGTTATCATTTTGTTGTTGACTCATTTTTGTATTTTGGTCATTACTTCTTCGTTCTTTATTGTTTTTATTTGATTAGCTGTTTTATGGTTTTTTATCTACTGTTGAATCCAAGTTGCTAGTCGGTTCTCTAGTTGAACTTGTGGTCAAATATTTTATATAAAAGGAGAACATTTTTATATTCCAAGTTCTCCAAGTTCGTCTGAATTTCTAGTTTATATTTTTGTTATGTATTTTATATATTTATATAGAAAAAGAACCAGAACACTTAGGTATTACAGGTTCGCTAATACATCTCAATAGTTCTATTAAAGTTTTGCTAAATATTGTAATTGGTTCTGATTACAACAGGGCAGTGACTTCTTGCGCAAGTGGTTTAGTGGTAAAATCCAACGTTGCCATCGTTGGGCCCCCGGTTCGATTCCGGGCTTGCGCAATTTTCTCTTTTAAGTGTATTCTGTCATTTTCCAAAAAGTAATTTTTTTTTTACCATTTCTTGTAATAAAAGATGGTTGACTAACAATGAGAGGAAACCGTTGATAATAGTAAGATCAGGATATCGAAAGCCACAAAGGGCTTATTAGTGGTGTTTAAACTTGTCAAGGATGATCATGATGATGATGATTATGCTCATGATGTCTTATGGTGTCTTATGAAAATACAGTACGAAGCACTAGATATCATTACAGACGGAAAAAATAACCCACAAGCCTGTTCAGGAAATCTGTAAATATTCAAATGGCTTCCACCCAGACCTCCAAGCTGTCACCTTTTTTTTTTTCCTTTGTTTGTTTTTTGTTTAAAAAAAAAAATTTTTCTTCTTTTCTTTTTTTTTTTTTTTCGTTTGGAATTTGAAATTTTCGTCGCTCATTTCTTTGGATTTATATAAAAGCCATACTGATGGTTTAAATTGACTTTTCAGAAAGTTGTTACTTTAAAACATTAGAGAAGTTTAATGCATATTTAACATCAATTCTTTGTTGTTTATTCCCCACTGCAGAAAGAATCACCAAAGAAAAATGTCTCAACCACAAGTTACTGTTCACGCTTTAACTGGTGAAGCTACCTCTACTGCTTTACCATTACCAGCTGTTTTCTCTGCTCCAATTCGTCCAGATATTGTTCACTCCGTGTTCAAGTCTGTTAACAAGAACAAGAGACAAGCTTACGCTGTTTCTGAAAAGGCTGGTCACCAAACTTCTGCTGAATCCTGGGGTACTGGTCGTGCTGTCGCCCGTATTCCAAGAGTTGGTGGTGGTGGTACTGGTAGATCCGGTCAAGGTGCTTTCGGTAACATGTGTCGTGGTGGTCGTATGTTTGCTCCAACCAAGACCTGGAGAAAATGGAACGTCAAAGTTAACCACAACGAAAAGCGTTATGCTACTGCTTCCGCTATCGCTGCTACCGCCGTTGCTTCTTTGGTCTTAGCTAGAGGTCACAGAGTTGAAAAGATTCCAGAAATTCCATTGGTTGTCTCTTCTGACTTAGAATCTATTCAAAAGACCAAGGATGCCGTTGCTGCTTTGAAGGCTGTTGGTGCCTCTGCTGATTTATTAAAGGTCTTAAAGTCCAAGAAATTGAGAGCCGGTAAGGGTAAATACAGAAACAGAAGATGGACTCAAAGAAAGGGTCCATTAGTCGTTTACGCTCAAGACAATGGTATTGTTAAGGCCTTAAGAAACGTTCCAGGTGTCGAAACCGCTAACGTTGCCTCTTTAGGTTTATTACAATTGGCTCCAGGTGCTCACTTAGGTAGATTCGTCATCTGGACTGAATCTGCCTTCTCTCAATTAGATTCCATCTGGGGTTCTGAAACTGTTGCTTCTGCCAAGTCTGGTTACTCTTTACCAGCTAACATTGTCTCTACCACCGACATCACCAGAATCATCAACTCTTCTGAAATCCAATCTGTCGTTAGACCAGCTGGTCAAGCCACTCAAAAGCGTACTCACGTTCAAAAGAAGAACCCATTAAAGAACAAGCAAATCTTATTGAGATTGAACCCATACGCTAAGGTCTTTGCTGCCGAAAAATTAGGTTCTAAGAAGGTTGAAAAGAATGCTTCTAAGCCAGCTTCTGTCTTCACTGAAACCTTGAAGCACGATTAAATGGTATTTTAAAAATATTTATATATTTATATAGGATTCTCTTTGTTTTTTCTTTATATATATATAGTCATTTTTTTTTAATATACTATCTTTCTTTTTTCATTTATCAGTGTTTAAATGTTGAAGAACTAACTATGTTTAACGTTATCTTTATAAAGAAGATATGTGTTAAAGGTTTAGTTATCAAATATATATTGTTAATGTTATATTGTAATAATATATAAAGACTCTATATTTGTTGTTATAAAAACATTAAGAAGAAGAGGGTGGGTTAGGATTAATCAAATATTATAAATAATAATATAATTTAATATAATATAATATAATATACACATATATATAAGTGGTTGCATGCAAATATTAATTAATTAATTAATTAATATTAGCCAAAATATTTTTTCCTTATTTGATATTAATAAAATTAGATCAATCAAAATAAGATTAAAAGAGGAGAACAATGGAAGAATAAAAAAATTAACACTTATTTCTAAAATATTTAATGCATTAAATAAACATTTTCATTCTTCTTTGACCTTTCTTTAGAATCAACGCCATGAGCTTCGAACTCATAAGTAATTTTGATATCTAAATCTCTATTATTTGTTTTATTTGGTTGACATGTTAGTTCACCTTTAAGAATATCACCAGCTTCAGCTTCTAAATCATCTTCCAAATAAAATACAGTTTGTTTCCAATGAGTGTATGGTGCGAATGGACTTGTGGAGAATTCTATTGGTTTTTTACCCTTTGGATGTGGGAATTTAATATCGAACCAAGCGATTAACCCATTAATCCAATCTTGTCTTTTAGCTTCTAATTTAAATGGAACTTTAAACGAAAGATCTGAAACTTGAACAGTATTTAAATCGAATTCAATAATTTTATTCTTTGTAGTATTGACTAAATGCCCCTCTACAGTATCGACTATTGGGTCTTTCATGACTAAAGGAATAAATGGAGAATAATCAAACCCATAGACGTCTTGCCAATAAGTTAATTTCTCATGTTTATAATCAGAATCTTCTAAACCAGCTAAATGAATGGAACACTTATCTGGGAATATTAGCCCTCCTTCCACCAAATATTTATCTCGGGCATATAAAACAGTATCTAACATGGACTCATATAAAAGGAAATATCCCATCCATTCAGAAATTATAATATCAACTTTTGGGAATGGCAATTCTACATCTTCTAATTTACCACGTAATAAAGTGATCTTATCTGAGAACCCATTTAAATCAATAATCTCTTTGGCCATTTCAATGATATTAGACATATCGACACCGATAACATGTTTTGTACCATATTTTGCTGCAAACATAGAAAGAATACCAGTACCACAACCAACATCTAAAACAATCTTATCCTTGAAAAGATCCTTATTTTGAATAATGGCATTTCTGTAAGATAAAGTACGTACAGTATCTTGTAACATTTCTTCATGAATACCATAATTGTCATAAGAATTGAAATAATGTTGTTCAAATTCATTTAATTCTGCTTTATTGGTAGCAGAATCTTCAATACTTATCTTACTCATCGTTTCTGTTTTTTTGTTTTTGTTTTATGTTTCTTTAATGAAAATTTTAATAAATAATGACAAGGGATTCAATAATTTCTTTTTAAATATGTAGACAAGAGTTTATTGATCAGGGTATATTTGCAGGGAGTGTCCAATAATAATTATAGTATTTTTATAAACATCACTGTTGTATCTCTTTCTTCTGCAGAGATGCCTTCCCAAATTTTACAGATATTTTTCTAAACTTTGGTGAGTTTTTTTTTTTTTTCCTTTTAAGCAAGCAAAACAAAAAAAAAGATATAGTAAGAAGACAGAAAAACAAAAAACTATTAAAATAATGCAAAACCAGTTACATATAATGGTTGTGGTTGCAAAAGATATTATTTTGATGTTAAACTGCTTTGTTATTCTCCTACAGACTTCAATTTTCTAAAATATAGTATAAGATTACGTGAGTGTTTTTATTCTTCTTTGGAGTATATATGAGAACGAAGACTTCATGAGATGTCATTAAGAAATCTTATATTTATGTTTATTAAAGTCATTCTAATTTAATGAAAGGGTGTAAAAAAAAAAACGATACAATGTATACTTATATATATATATATAATTAAGGAAAGTTATATTCATGGGGCCAATCTAAATATTTCCCAAGGATTATTTTCTGATTTTCTTGTATAAACAAAACGATCATGCAAACGATTAGGTCTACCTTGCCAGAATTCAATCTCTAATGGAACAATTCTTAAACCACCCCAATGGGGAGGACACGGGACATCTTCAACATTTTCCCATCTCTTTTCATTTAAGACCTTACGTTCCTCCAATTCATCTCTATTTTTAATGACATGTGATTGTTCCGATGCCCATGCACCTATTTTAGAACCTCTTGGTCTTGTTTTAAAATAACGTTCAGAAGTTTCACGATTGACAAATTCAGTAAAACCTTCCACTCTGATCTGTCTATGTAAATCTTTCCAAAAGAAGTTCATTGCCGCATTCGGATTGGTCTTGATATCGTGTGCTTTATTTGAAGTTGCCCAATTGGAGTAAATTATAAATCCTCTATGATCCAATTCCTTGAATAATAGAACTCTGGATGATACTTTACCACTTGGTAATTCAGCAGAAGAAAATGTTACGGCTTCTGGTAAAGTTTCCTTTGGGTCTTGCTGGGCTTCTTGAAACCATTTGGTGAATTGTTCAATCGGATCCCTTTCCAAATCTTCTTCAGATAATGTAAATTTATCGTATTGATAAGTCTTGGGAGCAAATATGATTGGCGTTTGTGTCTTCTCGGATTTTGAAGTCATTGTATATTTTACGATTACAATATTACGTCAAGCCTTAGAAAGCGATGATTACGAATACTATGGATTGGATGTTTAGAGGTAAGCAAAAGGAAACTAAAAGGGGTTGGTAATTTAATATAGAATATGATAAAAAGTAAAGCTGGAAGAAGAGTGAATGATTTGAAAGGAGTATGGTAACAATTACAAAGCGTTGGTTAGAGTTAACTATTCCTGAAAAAAAAAACATGTATTACTAGTACACATGTGTTGTTCCTTCAACATTTATTTATTATCCATCCTTCAATGGATGTACTTCTATTTTTTATTCTTCTCTTTTCTTTTTTTTTTTGACTTTCTTCTGCCTCGTTGACTATGACTACAAAGAGAGGTAAAATGGTTTTAGTCATTTTATTCCTCCCTGTTTACTATTATTTGTTTAATAATAAAAAAAAAAGTCTATACAGGTAAAGTTGAAAAGAGAGAGAGAAAAAAAAAAAAAAAATAGAAACAACGAGTCTTAACTGAAATTTCATAATAATAATATTTTAATATTAATATTGTTATCATTAAACAAAAGCTTTTGGAAGGTTTCAATCTCCTAAACAATTAATAGATCAACAGTCTATTGTGTGAAAAAGTCATTTAATAATCACATTATTACATTGTAATGATATCAATAAAAAAATTAAGGAATTCTTGTTAAGAACCAACTTGTTAAAAAAAAATTATTTCAACAACCACGCATACACAAAAAAATAATATATAGAGCATCTTTTTTTTTAAATTTATGTCTTCAACTGAAGATAATATAATTAAAAAAAAAAAAAAAAAAAAAAAAAGGATTCCAAAAATTGAGTTTCTTTAACACAATATCGTCATTCTTGGTGTCTTATTAATATTCATAAACAATAAATTCATTATCATAAGAACATGTGAATTATCAGAAGAAAAAAAAACTGATATTCTATTAATCTTTTAATGTACCCAAAAAAAAAAGCAAATTTTGAATTGATGACAGTAAAATAATACTAAAAAAAAACACAAATTGATAACAAACTACCATTACAAATTAGTAATGATACAAATGATATGTGACACTAAGAAATGACCATAACGAATATTTAAAAAAAAAACTACTACTACTACTACTACCATATTAGCATGACTAATATAGTATAGATACTTAAAAAAAAAAAGAGGTACTTTTTTGTCTTGAGATATTATGGATATTGAAATAAAGAATAATAGTAAATATCACATTATTGAATTCAAATGATTAGGAATTTTTTTTTCTATCTCAACATTTTTGAGACTTAGAAATAAAACATTTAAATCAACTCTTCTGGTAATGAATAAATTTGACAAATATTAATAATGACATTGATACTAAATATTAAAGAAACGTTGATTTATTCAAAGACCTCCCATATGAAGAACCCAAAAAAGAAAAGAAAAAAGTAGGATCAATTCATGGAATTTAGTATTACATATACTAACAATACGGTATGATATAATTAATATTATCTGATTTTAAAACAAATAATAAATAGAAATGATAATGTTAGAACAACCACTATAACAAATAATTAATAATATGATATCCATAGAATCAGAGTAATAAACAGTATAGTTGTAATAAATGAATTTTTGACTAAATTTAATTCTTTTAAAATGGTTCTAGACAAAATTCAATAAAAAGAAAAAACCATTTATATTCAATAGGATAGGAAGTTTATTTAAATGAAACAATACGAGGATTGACAAAAAAAAGTGTTAAAATAATAATTACTATTAGAAGAATCAAATAATAATGTCCATGAAACATAAGACTATCCGTGTGACATTTGTTCCAACTTCCTGGAATGTCAGGGATTAACCATGAAATATTCATATTTTTGATGAGATAAGTATTGGTACAACCAAAAAAAAAGAAGAAATCTCTAATTTTGTAAAAATACTCCAAATCCATATAAAGCCAGATAGAGAAACAAATTAGAAGCTATGCTCATGTGTTTTCCTTTCATTAAATTATAAATAATATATAATCTTTGAAGGAAAACCAACTGACATAAGAATTCTTATTTAGTACAAAGAAGAAAAAAATCATACGATTAATTATTATAACTATTTTTTTTTACCTGTATCGACTTAAAAAAAAAAAACTACTATCCTATAATATATCATTTAAATGTCATCCTTTTTGTGTTTTTTTTTTCTTCCTCTTACGTGAAAGGAGTGATCATCAATCAATTTTTTTTTCTTATTATCCATAATATATTCCTTGTAAGGAAGCAACCTTTAAGTGTATGGGTGTATATAAGAGTACTTAATATTTTTGAATTAGATAATAGAAATGAACTGTCAAAATTAGTTGAGCATAATTTTAACTTACTCCAAAACTTTTAGAGGAACGAAAAAAAGAAAAGAAACTCAGATAACGCAATGATCTATAAGTTACACTTTCTTTTTTTTCTTTTTTTTCTTGTTTCCTCTAATTAATGTTGGAAAAAAAAAACATTTTATTATCAGAAATTAAAAGATAATTCAAAAATAAATCATACTCTGTTTACAACTAACCATGAATTACTAACAGATCGTGTTACACAAACAATCAAATGTTTCACGAACAAATGTTTGATTTGGTAACATGATTCTTATTCTTTGGATGATTTTGGATATCTTAGCTCTATTTTTAATGGTATATCATGGAAAATATTCAAAAATGGAAGTAAAAATGGAATAAAACTTATGTAACTTGTTAAAATCATAATGATATCAATTTTTTTTATTTCAAAAGGGATAAGGTCCTTGGATATCTTGAGCATCGGTTATTACTACAGAAGTTATTTTTTTTTTGTAATTAAAAGTCATAGATTATTCTATATGAAGGAAAAGTTAATAAACAATAATACTTATATATACATGGCATATATTACCTATACTGTAAGAAAAATAAAAAATTATAAAAACAATGATAATAAAAAAAAAACAAGCCACAAAACGCGTCAAAACTGTTACAATAAAAGAGACAAATATTACTATTACATACTATTCTTGGAACTCTCAGAAAAAACTATTCATTTGACCTGCAAAAATTATAGGGTTTGTTTTTTTTTGTTTGTTTTTTGAAAAATTTCATAACCCTCAAAGTTTGATTTCACACAATTCTTTTCTTTTCTTTTTTTTCTGAAACCCTTATCAAAAATTAAATGTTTCGTTCATGATGATGAAAGAGGGTAAATGTCAAGGAATCTGAAAAAATACAAAAAAATAAAAAATAAAAAAATTGGAATATAAAAACTCATTTTGTTTTCTTCTTTTTTTTTTTTGTTATCTTAGAATAGTTTTTTAATTTATTTTCTTTTTCTAAAGCTCGAACTATTCTACTACTATTCAAAGGAAAGTAAGTAAAATAATAACTTGCACCAGTATCATTGGCTGTCTGTATCTCGCCAACATATGGACGGTCTCTCTAAGCTGGGAGATTAAACTGTCAAATGAAATGTTTAAGTTCTGCCATTTGAGGATTATTATGATCTCGGATAGCCCTATTACATTTCATAAATTTCTTAACATATTCTTGTACGATGTTTGTAGGTAAGATACAAGGAATCGTCCACCATTTCTTTACGTTTTTTTTTTTTTTTCTATCTGGTAAAGTTGGGTTTGTCCTTTTTATAAAAGAAAGTTTTATCAGGAGGGGTCGTAATATATATATTGGCAATAACAGATGATTTGTTAGTTCATACAACTAGAAATTTATTCTATAAAGCAAGATGGTGCGGTATGAAAATAGGATTAGTTGTCCTTGTGCATATATATATATATTCAGTTATGATTACCTTCTTCTTGTTCGGGATGATAAAACTTGAGAATTTAATAATTAGTTTAGTGTTACCTTTGAAGCCAATTGTGGATAAGTTACACTATTTACTACGTTTTCATTGAATAATTCTCTACAAAATACAGTGTATTGATCAAAACCTAAAAATACTTCAAAACAAATCCTATCCAAAAATTTGTTCCACCAGGATACGTCAGCTTCTGGCATAAGTTATGATGATTCTGCTTTTAAACAAAGGAAGTATAGTCTAAGAAAAAACAAAAAAAAGACTTGGGAAGAGATATTTAAATTATATGTAATAGGAGAGCTCTTTTGTCTATAGCTTCTTCTTTTGTATAACATGTAAAAGGACACCTGGGACCAGAGATAGGTCTTAGAGGATTTTTCTTTTTTTTTTTTTTTTTTGGATAAGAAGTTGCCGAGTTTATGATGGTATTCTAGTAGCTATGACAATTTATGGTCAATAAATTGATAACACAATTGAAGAATATTGTACTAAAAAGTAATATGACTTTCAAAATGCCTTTCTGGTTGAATTCCATGGTTTTGCATTTAATTTAGTATTGTTTAATACCTACTGGTTACCAAGCGTTGAAAAAGTTACTGTTAGAAGTAGAAATAGAATGAGGTAATTCAAGCTATTCTTAAATATTTGTATTGTCCTTTATAATGAACATATCCAGAAGGAATGTTAAAGAAGGAACGGACAGATTAGTTTTTTATTCATGAACAAAAAAAAAATATAAATGGGCATATAAAAGTAACGTAAATTAATAGTTTCCAAAATTTTATAGAAGAAGTTCTCACAACTCCTTCTTCATAGATGGAAAGAAATATATCTGGATGAAAAATTTAGTTTTCCCTTCAAAGGTGATCTTTGATTGAATCTGGGTAAACCCCCCAACGTTGAGGATACTCTTTTATAAGGATAATTTTAATACATTCTATGTCGCAATTGTATACTGTAAATAAACAAATTAAAACAACTCAGAGCGGTTTTTTAAGGAGGTTAAGACTCAACTCCCTATTCCCTTAAGTTTTGATTACTACTCCCCAGAATAAAGTGAAGGTCTGTAAACTATGATATCAATGTGTAACGATTAAGTGCTTAGTGTCCTTTTGAAGAAGAAACCACTCGATCACATCACATAAATAAAGGTCCCATGTAATTTTTTACGTGGGTAGTTATTTAAATCATATGTTGTTTGCTTTTAGGTATTTATGCACTTTATATCTACTCGGGTAATTATGTCTTGTATATAATTAATTCTATCTCAGGTGTCGTTTATTTAAAATCTGGAATTTTTAGGTTGCATTTGTATTATGGAATTTGGGTATTTTATTGAAATACAATGGACTAATATTTTATATTATGCGATATTATAAATTTTCTGTAGAGTTTGTTTGGAAGCAATTATTTTGGCTTTCAGGCTTTCAAACCATGTTAAACTGAAGATGTTAGTATTAACAGTGTAGTGTCTTACCAAATTGGTCAAAAAAACGCTTCGAACAAGTGTTTCTCGCTGAATGTATCATGTTTTGGACTACTAACCATATTTTTAGTCTATGAAAATTATAAACATAATATACATTTGTATATAGGCTTTTTTTGGGAGTTTTTTTTAATATCGATCTAATGTTGAAAGGTTTTATCTAGTTTTCATTATTTTGCTGGGAGCTAGTTTGTTTTCTTTTGAATAACCTTTAATGTTCTTTTTCTTTTTAAGTTATGGTTATACTCAATATCAGGCATAATAACTTGTTTTCTGTTATCATTTGGTTTGACTTTTTAATTGGAAGCTTCTGATGACAAGGGTAAATTAAAAGTTAGGGTAATATTTTTGTATTCAAATATTAAAATCTGTGCTATTCTTTTTTATATAAAGTATAAATGTAATTGTAAGTAAAAAAAATATATATATATATATACAGTATTTCACCTAAGTTTCTAATCATGATTTTGTTCGCTTAAAATAAAAACTCTCTTTTTAAAATTGTTATCTTGTAGTACATATAAAAATATAATATATAAAAATTCTAAAAGAATGGTTTTATTTTAATAGGGGATTCCAATATAGCATATCTATGTAAAATATATTCTTAATATACACTAAAAAAGTTGGTACCATTTATTCAACTGTTCATAAAATCATCAAGTGATTGTATCGTATGTTCTGCATTTTTTATCGTATGTATAAACATAGTAGTAATAAAAATGTTTCATATGATTATAAAATTTGATAATTTTAATTTAAAGATTAAAAAAGAAAGTTCTTTTACTTAGGTTGATTATTTTTTTTTGCTGCCACATATTCATAGCGTAATTCCTCTGTAACAATTGATATTTTAACAATTTAACTGTGTTCTGATTGGTAGAATGGATTTTCTTCCTGAGAGATTCTATTCCCTGTTGAATTTCGTAGTTTCAGATAATTTTCTATTGATTCAACATTTAATTGATCTAACAATCCAGTTGAATGAAATGTTGGTTTCAGAGGATTGTTTTTCCACAGTCCTACTGGTATATTGCTTCCATTTTCTTCCTTCTCAACATTAAATCTTGTATGCTCATTGGTGGTTTTGGGTAGTTGTTTCGGTATTCTAGTCTTTAGTCTTTCTTCTAGCGCTTTTTCTTGCAATTGACTTATCAAGTCCGATACTTCTTCCTTTGAAAGTGTCAGGGTTGTAGCTGGTCGTCTTAACATAACAAGCTGTTATGTTTACTCTCAATAAAGGTTTGCTACGTTCAACAACAAGCATGCAGGTATATTACTTGAGGGAATGGAAGTATAATTGCTTGAGTATGTTTCAGACATACGTTTAAATACAAAGGTCCTGTTTTTGTTTGTTTCTGATAGTTGTCTTCTCTTTTTATGAATTTTTTTTTTTCAAAATGTGTGCAATTGAAGATATTTTTTGAATAAGAGGGATGTTTACTATTTACAAATGCAAGAAGGAACTTACATAGTAGTGAGTTTCCAAGTTTGAAAGATCTCTAAAAAAAAAGTAATTCATTGATTTGAAGATAGATCAGTTTTATTTAACGATGGTGTTGATGTTCCGTCACGGGATGTTTCTTTTCGTTATTGTCATTGCTTTATCTTTTCGATGCAGTTGAATACTATGGCATACAAAGTCTAAATAATATTCAATAATGGCTTGAACCATATACGTTAATTACGCTTTTTTTTTTCCAACAAAAGAGATAGACAGGTTCTATTAAATCTAGTATGCTGATATATCTTAATTATCTAGGTTGAAGTGGTTTAAGTAGAAATATGTCATTTTTTTTAACCACTAGAGAGGTAAAATATTTAGATCTTCAGTGTTACATTTTTTTACGGAAGATGAGAAATAATTTCTTTGAGGAGTATATTTAGTTTTTTTTATAAAACTGAATATGAATAAAAACAATAAAGGAAATATTATATTTGGAAGCTCCATACTAATTTTTTTAATCGAGATTTTAGTAAATATGCACTTGCAAAATATATATGACACATAATTTTAATTCTTTGGTTTTTTTTATATTTCTTTATTTTCCCTGGTAGTAATAGCATGTTAGATCGCTTATAAGGTAGAGTCTATTCAATAATGGATCTGTCAATACGGTTTAATAACTTTTATTTTTGAGTTGTGTTGTATCATATATATTACGTAGTGTATTTTGATGTATATAATATATTTTTTGCTATTGAAATATATCAACAGTGATAATGTTAATTTAAATTGTAGTAATTGATAGTAATAAAATAGCTCTCATAAAAAATTGGTTTTGGGTTCATCTAAAAAGAGAGATAATATGGTTATACTACTCTTTAGTACCTCTTTTTTTTGTCTAATATCAATAATAATCTTTGTATCTGCAAATATGTATATATAAATCTAAGATTGTATATTTTCTTAATATGAAGAAGCATTTTTGATAAATTGTTTAATTTTAAAATGATCTTTAATCCCATTAGTTTCAACACCACCAGATACATCTACACCAATAACACCATAAACTTTAAATGCATCAGTAACATTCTCAGGGGTTAATCCACCTGCTAATATAAAGGACACTTCTTTTGAATCATGTTTTTTAGCCCATTCATCAATTTGATCCCAGTTTAAAAGTTCACCAGTACCACCTATAGCAGAATCGAAGAGCGGTAAAACTTTTTGATGATCTCCTAACTTATTAATATTTAGAACTTTTTCGCAATCTTGTGGGAAAATACATCTCTTTATAAGTGGTTTCTTAATTGACTCTGAATATTCTAACCAATCCTCTTCACCATGTAATTGGATTATATCCAAATTATATTTAGCAGATAATTTCTTGACATCTTCTACGGACTGATTTTGAAATACGCCGACCAATTTGACATTTTTGTTATAAGTTTGTGAATGAATCCAGTCGGAAATTTTTATTGCTTCGTCTGATGAAATAGTTCTCTTTCTATTTGGAACACATATAATACCGACATGAGTAGCTCCATTTAATACAGTAACTTGTGCGTCTTCTAAACACTTTATTCCACATATTTTGATCATCTTCATCTTGATTCTTCCTTGTCTTTGTATCACCAGTCTGTTTGTAATATGGTAAGTTGATACTACAGGTTAGTATATGAAGAGAAAAGAACGCAAAAAAAAGTAACATTTAAAACAAAGAAGATAAGAAAAAAAGTGGAAATCAACTTAAAAAAAAAAAAAAATAACAACAATGAGTAAGGAAACATTACTTTAAAACTTAATATTTTAATATTATATGATGTGTACTATTATTATATAAGTAAAAAATGACTTAAGAATATTACATAAAGAAAATTATCATTTGATATGACTAAAAAACATGGATGGTGTGGCCCGTATATGATAAAATCAAAAAACTATAAGTACATTGCAGAAACAGGTTTGTCTATCTAATGAAACACTTATGATCTTTCACCTCTTAATCTTCTAGCTAATTTGATATCCTTCTTTTGAATGGTAACTCTCTTAGCGTGGATAGCAGCTAAGTTAGTATCTTCGAATAAAGATACTAAGTAAGCTTCAACAGATTCTTGTAAAGCACCAATAGCAGAAGATTGGAATCTCAAATCAGTCTTGAAATCTTGAGCAATTTCTCTGACTAATCTTTGGAAAGGTAACTTTCTGATTAATAATTCAGTGGATTTTTGGAATCTTCTGATTTCTCTTAAAGCAACAGTACCTGGCTTATATCTGTGTGGCTTCTTGACACCACCAGTAGATGGAGCAGATTTTCTAGCAGCCTTGGAAGCTAATTGTTTTCTTGGAGCCTTACCACCGGTAGACTTTCTAGCAGTTTGCTTGGTTCTAGCCATATTTATATGCGTGTATATATATACGTGTGTTGTGTTTGTTAACTGTTTGCCTTGTTTAACGGTGCAAGAATAATAAAAAGGGATTGGAATGTAGTGGAGAGAAGTAGTAGCATGAAACGCTTTCAGATACGAGAAGGAGATAATGTGTTTATATATGTAGAAGAAGCTATCATGGATACTGCGTTTAATCTAATATTTCCAAAACATGGCACAAACACTCTACCAAAAGAAAAAAAAATACATAAAGGATATTCCTCCTAAACATTCCACAGCTAATGAAATTTCCATTATACTTAACAATAGAATGTCACGTTACGAGAAGGAGGGCAAAAAAAAAAAAGAAAAAAAGATGAATATTCATAATAAATTTGGCATATTTGTGTTTGACTAAAAAATTAAACCAAAATGGGGTGAATTTTTTAGAACAGGTTAACTATGGTCAGTCTGCGAAACTTTGGGTCCGATAACTTTTTTTGTTCCAAAATAGTTAACAGTCGCGCGCGTTCCGAAAATTTCGCCTTACTGACCATAATTAATTCAGACTGAAAAATTCGCCCCATGTTCAATGTTCATTTCGCGGTTTAGTAAAATAGATATTTTTATTATGATTAGATAGGAAAAATACTTTTTATGGACACTTTCTTTGTAACCAAAAAGAAAAAAAAAAAGAAGGAAAAAAGTGTCTTAAATCAAGGAGAGTTAAATGTAAATTAAGAGATAGATTAGATACTTATATAAGGATACACTTTTTGTTTCAAATATCTTTCAGGTGTTTTTCCTTCTTGTGTTGCTTTAATATTTTTTAAACGTCTTCCTTTACTGATTTTTTTACAAACATACAAAAAAGTAAGCACATTAAATTATAAGAATATAACATATATATTTTAAAATGTCTGGTAGAGGTAAAGGTGGTAAAGGTTTAGGTAAAGGTGGTGCTAAAAGACACAGAAAGATTCTTAGAGATAATATTCAAGGTATCACTAAACCAGCTATTAGAAGATTAGCTAGAAGAGGTGGTGTTAAGCGTATCTCCGGTTTAATTTATGAAGAAGTCAGAGCTGTCTTAAAGTCTTTCTTAGAATCTGTCATTAGAGACGCTGTTACTTATACCGAACACGCTAAGAGAAAGACTGTAACTTCCTTAGATGTTGTCTACGCTTTGAAGAGACAAGGTAGAACCTTATATGGTTTTGGTGGTTAATTTTAATTAGCTCATTGTTTTTTTAATGTTGCCCTAATATCATTTATTCATTTTATTTTACCTTATTGAAAGCTCCCCATTTATATTCAATCAACTAATCATTAATAAAATATATCAAAAAAAATATAAAAGCGCATTTAAATATCTTTATATAGTCAAATATTCACGTTAAATACTGGTTTGTATTATAATAAAAGTTATAAGAAGTTTAGATTTCTATTTTGTCTTTTGTTTCTTTAATTTTTTTTTTTCAATATAAAGTGTGTTTAATTACTACTGTGAATTCTTTGTCTCTGTAGGGGTCGGTTTATCTTGTTTTGAAAGAGATAGCAATATAAAATTGGAAGCTTGAGTAAAGTCTATAGGGGAAATTGAAGAATTTATTGGCAAATTGAAACATTATACTAAGAGAAAAGCTATGCATTGTAGAACAAAATGGCATCATTGATTTAATAATACTTTTATATGTATATAATATTGAAGTATATACATAGAGGTATAAACTTTCATAGTAGACATCTTGAATAAAGGTTCTTATTTAACATTATAATAAAATTATTTACTTGTTAATTTCCATTGAAAAAATTGAAATTTTGTACTCAAAGAAATTAGGTATTGTATTTTTTTTGTTTTTCTAGTTTGTAACTAAAAAAAAAGCTTCAAAGTAAAAACCCTTTTTTTATAGATTTCTTTCCTTTTCTTAAAACTGTTCATTATATCATTTTCTTAAATAGTTTCAAAGTATGAATAGATGGAGTCTTGGATCATTTCTTATGAATAATACTTAAAGTATTATTAAAATATTAGGTATTGAGAACTTTCCCTCGATCACTTACAGGGGATTAAACATTATTTTAATATTAAAAAAAATATAAAAATAGTATATATATATATTCTTCATCCCGCTTGGAAATTAAATGAGTAACTTTACCCCTTTGTATATTTTTTACTTCCGTAAAAATATTTTCATAAATCTCGCTGTTTCATCTTTTGTATTCTTGGAGATGCGTGAAAAATCTTCAGAACTGTGGATTGTACATTACACACATGTCTATTTTCAAAAGAATGATTCATTTTCTAAACTAGCAAGAGGTCATTCCAGCAATAACCATATATATTTTTTAGTTAAATTGGATAAATCTTGTAATATACTTTTTTTTGTGTCAATTTTTTCTTTATAAAATGTCTTTTGATATCTATTTTTTAGTTTTATAAATTGTTTATTTTTTGACATTAGTTTTTGGTTTTTAAATTTACTTTAGCAACTAAATATAAATTTTTGGAAACAAAATTTCAAACAAATAAAGTAATAGTAAATTCTTAAAAATTAAATATCAGTAAACATAATAAAAAAACGAAATACAAAAATACCTTTTTTAAGTATATATTGTCTTAAAAAAAAAAAAGAAAAAAAGTTTAAATTTGAAATTTATTTTTAAATTAATACTACTTTACAAACACCATTTTTGTTTTGTTTTAATGACATAATTTTCTACAACCTTTTAAATATTTTTTGTGCTTCCTTCTTTAAACTTCTCACAAAACAATTTAATCAAAAATTAAAATTAAAATACAATAAAAATGTATAAGTTATTACTATATTCAAATCTTATATTTAATTTCCTTTAGAAACTGTATAAATATTGTATAAATTTTTTTAACCTTTTCCATTAAGTAATTTTCTTTAAAATATTTTAATATACCATCTTTATCACATTGAATATTTTTTGGTAAAATTACAATCAAACGAAAAAAAAGAATATTAATATATTTTCGATATGATCAGGAATAAAAAAGTTGGAAAATTTCTCTTCTGGTTATTGATCGCAACTTAAACTAAATTGTGCTTTAGTAGGAGGGTTCCTAAAGCAAAATAAAACAGTGCTATAATTTACTATGTAAAAACTCTTATTCTTTTTATAAACTACAAATAAAGATATATATATAACTTATAAAAAATAAAGTGCATTGAAATTTTAATAATTCTAAAACTTGAACATATTGGTTTTTATATGTTTCATTTTTATCATAAATTCACACATTCATTTCATATAAATTAAATTTTTTTTATAATCGCAATATTAAGTCCATTATTGATAAATCCAATCTTTCTATTATAAAAACGAGCACAATTTCAATAAATCTCGAAGAAACAAATGTTGTTGATTCACTACCCGATAATTTTATAATTGGTAATAATAAAGGAAATCGTGTATTAGATAATATTATCCAAACTTATATAGACTTACATTCACCTTCCAATTCATCTACATCTATACTTACTACTACTTCTTCTTTCATTCAAAAATTTCCTTTTTAGGAGATAAAGAAAGTGTTAATTTCAACAGTAATCTATACTAGTATTCAATAAGTTTAGTTAACTTTGTTCCTCTCAATTATGTATTCTATCTTACCTTTGATATTCCCTAAGAATTTCTAACATAATAACCGCTAAAAAGAAACTACATATTGAAAAAGTTTTTTTATTTAAAGTATTCAAAGGTGTAAAAATGAAATTTGACTGTCTTGTTTTCAATTAGTTTAAACCACTTCGAAAATATGACTAAGTTCAAAAGAAAAAACATAAAAATAACAATAGTTAATTTAGTTCAATTTCAAAAAAAGCTCTATATTCTTTTTTATCCTATAACTGTATCTTGAAAATTTGACAAAGAATTATCAAAAATAAAAAAATGTCTGAACTTGTACCCAAGAACTCTAAAAAAAGTTGTATATATTTTTAAATTGTACACTCCTTCTAAATATTTTTTCAATTCTAAATGTCAATATTTTAGTACTGCCGGTTTAAGTTTTATTGTCGTTGATATAAATAGGGTGTTTTTAATCATCAATTTTGACAATTTGACAAACAAAAAAAGGAGACTCTTATTTAATATAAAAACTAAATAAACCTTTTTACAAAAATAAGAAAAACAAATATACGATTAAAACAAGTATTCGGTAAAAACAGCATCACTATTTCCTAATTTGTAGTACATTATATATCAAACATAATTACATTATAGAATAATATAGAAAAAACTAATTCTCAACCCTTTACAATTTTCAGTAATTTCTTCAAATATTCGCGTCTTAATACATTATCATACAAAGTAAATAATATAACACAATATCTCTTTTAATTCAATTTTAACTAACTACTGATTTTTGGATATCTCCAAAGGGAACGAGAATAATTTTTTTTGCAAGAAATTACTACAGAAGAATTTAACACATATACGTCTAATAAAAATTTAAAGGGCCTCAGACCCCATAATTCTATTCAGGGTAATTCAAATGTACTTGGTTTAAAGGAAGAATTATCTTAGAGAGATGTTGGACAAAATATAACTTAATCCCACACTACTAGTTTAAAAGTCTCTTAGATTTCTCCATTAAAATTCATTAAAGGCATCAACCTGCCTAAAAAATCAAAAAGTATGAATAAGGTTCATTTGTACACATACAGCTTACTTAGACAAATTAGTGTTATTAACTCTGGTAATTTCATAAATATGACAATCAGGAATACTCTTAGTAATGTAACATTTAGGGATAAGTTTCTACAGCCGAAAGTTGAATAACATTATCCTAATACGTTGAGGTAATCGTGTATTTTCAATTAAGATATTCAAACTATTCCAAAAATGATTGTAAAAAATATCCCAAAGGCTAAACTAAACCCATTTTTTCCTAGGCTATTAAATTTAAGTACAAAAGTAATATTCATACAAGTAGTGAATTTTCAAAAGGCTATTTGCAATTATCCAATCCATTAACAAATGAAATTACTACCTATAAATTGCAAAATATAATAGTGAAAACATATATTACATCAAGTTCAAATCCAAATCCAACAAACGGAAGTAAACCACCATTAATTTTCTCAAAATCTTACCAGAAGAAGAATTCATTAAATTCTTGAAAGGACTTATTCTAAAACAATAAGAACCAAAGTTCTCCAAAACCTATTAAAAAATGTTGAAACAGTAAAAATCTGAACAATGAAAATAGTAAAATATCCAATCAGCCTGTAGATCCAAAATTTCCATATTCAAATCATGGCAATAGTTCAACCATTCATAATAATAAAACTTATTTTAAACTATTTTTTTTTGCACAATCACATCATCCTCCCAACTCAAACAACTTATTTGTATATGAGCAAGGTATTTATTAAAAAGGGCAAAGCAATCGCATCGACCGGCCGATTCATATGAGACTGAGAATAGGATAAAGAAATCACATCATTTTTTTTTTAAAAAAAAGGTACGGGTTACAGTAGCAGCAGTTCAGCATTAAAGAATAGTAAACCGGAGCATCACTAGCTCGTACCAATTGAACTGAATCTTTAAGTCCCATTAATAAAAAATCAAATTCAACTTTTTACAACATCACACCTCTGACTCACTCATCACAAGTGTCGCCAATTTCATCTATACACAACCCCACAGCTCGAAATCATATTTCTCCTTTGAACTCAGTCCAAGAGAATGTGCACAATCCTAAAGATTCATATCCAAAGGATAAGAAGTTAATAACTGATGCACTAAGCATGAGGAAAACAGGCAATATACAGGTATCAGCCATCAAACTAAGAAAAACGCATCAGAAAGGAAATAAAATAGCATTTCTTTTATATAGTCTAGCTTTAAAATATGATTATTGTAAAAGTTGATTATATTCAACCTTTTTATCATATCATATTAACCATCCCCCGAATAAAATTACGGAACTATCAAATATTTAACGTTGAAATTAACCCATTCCAACTCAAAAGAACATTAGATGAGACTATAACGTCTTAATTAAAAGAATCATTAGTCCCAGCCTTATTTAGATGTGGTATTGCATTTTTAAATCGGTATGGTGTACAAAATATCGATAAACACGAAAGAATTACAGTGTCTAATGTTGTGGTATAAAAAAGTTTTATACTCACATGATAGGAGGTTTGGAAAAACTTCAGTTATGAAATTTTTATCAAAAAAAACAACATCGAAAAATGCTATGTTTTGTTTATATATTTAGGTCTGTACATATTTTGTCATCTATATAGAAGAAGACTGAGGGGTGTTATTATCCTCTCCTAGGAACATGATGGCACGTTATAGAACCTCATAAAATGATCTAAGTACACTACAATTTATAAATATGTATCCTCTGTCTAAATTTGTAATATCCTTGTGTGTGTCTAAAGGTTTTTGATTTATTAAGTTAATTTCTTAATATACAAGTCTCAGATCTATTTATAACGTCTAAACAAGGATGCATCTTCGGGTCCTGTTATCTCTATGTAATTTTTTGATAATATATACCCTCAATATGCAAAAGGACATAAACTGAGATACAAATGTGCTCCCTCAGGTCGGAAAAGATGTTGAAAAAGCTGCTCCTCAACTGAGGTGTGTTGCAAGAAGAAGCAATAGTTTAATTGGATATCGTTTGGGTTCACAAGGAAGAATATTTGAAAACAGTAGAAAAATGGGCGATAAATCAACAAAAAATATATTTAATATTCATAAGCAATCTTTCACAAATCTATAATTTCAGATGTAATAGTATATATTACCAAACAAAATAAAAATCATAGACTTGATATATTCACGTTACTAGCATTAATAAAGATCTACTAAAGTTCCTTGAGGGAAACAAAATATTCACTATAGTAGATCCGTTATTCCCTAAATACAAGGTACTAATAAAGAAATAAAATATATACACAAAAAACACTAAATAAATTCAGAGGTTATTAATACACACAGTTTAATCTTCGGTACCATATAAACAACCCTTTTTCATTTCACCAAAAGAGATACCAGGATCTTAGTTTGTACCTGCATTATAGGACATCATACTAGTCTGTAATGCTTCCGCCACACGGAAGACAGTATCGATGTCTTTAAAGAATACGCAGGAAGCGAAACAAATTCAGTGCTATTTACTTCTCCGATCACTTCTTCAATAGAATTAAAGGTAAAGCTCAAACATAATTGACAAAATGTTTCTTCCTTGGCAACTATTGCAACGTACAGAATATTTGATAAAATGCATTGCTTATATAATGTTGGATCTAATTATGGAAGTGAACCACCTTCTGTAACCACAGTTGAAGCTTTTTTAATGGCATTTTTTTTGATATTCAGTTTTTTTCGAGAATTGTGTATTAAACAAACAACCATGTATTGCCTCCTTTAAAAGAACATGTCCATATTTGAATGTTTGACTTTAATCTTTAATAATGATACAAATTGGTTTAAGATTTTACAGTAAACATATATTCTACTAGCACATATATAGGGTTGACATAATTTAAAGCTACGGAAAAGAAGTCAATCTACAGTAGGTTCAACATCTGCACCATTAAAAACAATGAATGAATCATTACCTCCCAATTCTAACGATATGTTTCTTGACATTAGCAGCCGATTGTGACACTAACATTTTACCAACCCTTGTGGGACCAATAAAGGATAACTTCTTAATTAACTGTGATTCATACAACATGGTACAAATTTGAGAAATTTTAGTTTCATTAATAACGATATTAAATGCACTAATAGGAACTCCAGATTTTCCAATTAAACATTTCAAGACCGATACTGATACTGATATCTAACGATCTGGCATAACAAATACAGTACATCCTAAGGCAAATGCAGAAATAGTTTTTCTTGCAAGTATTGTCCTTGGGAAATATCAGAAGCATACTACAGCACAAGTACCAGTAGGCTACCTAATAATGAATGCTCTATTTGAATTTATAGAAGACTGAATTGTTTCGCTATATAATCTTCTACTAAAGAAAACAAGAAGCCGCATGCTTCAATTCTGATAAAGCTTCTACTAAAGACTTACCATTTTCCAGAGTAATAATCTTGGCAAAATTGTCTGTATTTTCTATTGTCAAGTCATATACATTAAGTAACGATTGTAGTCTTTATTTTGATGTTGTATTCTTGAGTATACTATAAAAGTATATTATTAGCACTTTTAATAACCTTTTTCACCTTATTGAGAGGTAAATCTGGTAGAGTAATGAGAATCTTTCCACTGATTGGTACCAACCACACCGAAAGTTTTTTACTTTTACGTTCCTCTAATCATCAACCTTAACAAGTCTACCTCATCTAATTAACGTCTTACTGTGAATATTTTCTGATAAGTATGCAATTTTCGTCATATTAGTCCAATTTATTTTATTCATTAAGATACAATTATTTTTAAAGCTTAGAGATAAACAAGCGTTTCTGAAACGTTTAACTTTGTGTTTTTCCCCTATTTAAACTATAACAAGTCCCGCACCAACAACAATTACTACTTCCTACCAAAAAATCTCCTATCCCTTTTTACAATTTTTTATTTCAAAAAACTATTTTTCTTTTTTGATATATTATTTTAGTATTCACTACCATTGCAATTCAATAGGAAGGAATCAATCATTTGACTTCTACAAGAAGAAATTTTTACTATACAACTTTTACTCATTCTCCTTGATTAAAAATGGTTTTTTATTGAAGATAAACTTTCTCCTTTGTTCGTTTTTAACTTTCTCTTAGAAAGACCATTTATTTAGTCATTATTAGTGAAGTTCAGAAATTTGGCCCGAAACGGAAGAAAATTCTCTTTCAGAAAAAACGGAATTATATGGATATAATTTAGTAATTAGATTGATATGCTAATAAATTTTCGACATAATATCTCAAACTACAAGAAATATATTCATGGAATTCACCAGATTGTCATAAAAATAGGGAAAAGGGAAAAAACAGTGATTTTACGAGACCATATTACTACAAGTTTGAAGAAGTATAGAAAACTGTTTTATAGAAGAGGAGTGAAGATTTGAAATAAATCTGGAATTTCTTATATTCATAGATCTATTATTAATTAAACTTCAGTATGTAAAATTAAAAAAAAAAAAAATAAAACTATGGTCAAATATGAAATATTATAGTTAATATCAAAAACAATTTAAAGAATTGAATATCCTCTGAATGAAGAATATTAGTATACATATCTTTGGAGTCTTCGATCATTTCTTATGAACAATATTTTAAATATTATTAAAATATTATGTATAGAGAACTTCCCCTCGATCACTTACTGGTAATTAAACAATTATATAATATTAAATAGAATATAAAAATAGGGCATATATATTCTTCATCCCGCTCGGTAATTAAATGAGTAACGTTACCCATTTGAATATTTTTTACTTCTGTAAAAATATTTTCATAAATCTCGCCGTTTCTTCTTTTGTAATCTTGGAATTGTGTAAAAAATCTTCACAACGGTGGATTGTACATTACACACATGTCTATTTTCAAAAGAATAATTCATTTTCTAAACAAGTATGAGACTATTCCAGCAGAATAATATAAAAGACATAGGCGTTTTCGTTAATATGTTTTTTTACGACTCATATTCAAAAAAAATTCAGAATCAAGTTTTGCCGTATTTTTGAAAAAAAAAAAAAGTACATCTTATATCTGAAAGATTCACTTTGCTAATGTTAATTTATTTACCACTGTCTGTTCTTTCAAGAAATCACAAATCTTCAACGTTTTGGAAATTTATATAGACTTTTCGTGATAGACCCCAAGTAGTTTTGAAAAAGTGTCTTTCATCTTCAAAGACTACCCTCATTTTTTTCACGTGTTTATAGTGCTCCCCAATTTTTGAGATAATCTTTTTATGGAGGCTATTACTACCCAATAGTATGTTTTGAAAATATTTAAAATGTTGTGTTTAACATTCGTGGCACCATTTTGGGAATTACAAATTAAGCTGTAATAATTTTGCAAAATTCAGTATGTAAAATAATCACACAATTTTTTAAAGGAAAAAAATAATTTGTTGAAAAATACATCCTTGTTTATTCTCTCCCTCAAGGTTTAAAATTTGTGAAATTAGGTATATGTATTGGACTTGTTTTACAACAGTCATAATTCATTTGCTAAGATTATGTCATGAGTAATGGGGAAAATACATTTTCATATGAATAAAATAAATTACAAGAATATCGAAATCATTTTATCGTATCCAAATGACTAAAAATAAAGAATATAAAACCACACCCAGAACAGTAGTCTAATATGGGGTTCGAAAAACTTATATATTTACTGAACAACTTTATTAGTTTAATTAAAAATAAACAATTGTGGTTGTGGTTCAAATTATTTCGATATTCTGGAAATATCATAAGGACATATGAATTTAAAATGTTTTCCTTAAGTGTATAAAATTCTATTAAAGTTTTGTTATTAAAATTTTTTCAACACATAACCCTACCCACTTAGAGATTTGGGAGGGGTATACTCACGGTTCTGGCTGCTTAGATGGAATTCGCCCCTGTCGTCGTAAAAACCAAGATCGACATTTTCATTTGGAACTTCTGAGTAAGTTGGTACGTATTCATCTGGTTCTTCACCTCTATTGGTGGTATAATCATGCTGAGACTGCCAGTATGACGGTGGTGTTAACCAAGAAGTACCATATACCGGTTGCCTTCCGGTCTTTAATCTTTTAACATTTGTACAAAATGCACCAACTATAAGAAGGAACAAAAATATTCCCACAAGTCCTAACAGAATTCCTCCATATATCCACCTGGTGTTGGTTGATACTGACTCAATCCCATTTTCATTTGTGATATTATTGGTTGAAATTGGAAGGTCCATTCTTTCTATGGGTAATTCTTTTTCACTCAACGACAATTCTTCCCTTAAAAAATCTTTCTTCCTCTTAATGTCATCTTTTGTGATATAATTCATATTATCATACACGATACTCTCAAAGAGATTCCCTAAGTAAGAAACATTTTCACTTTGGACACCTGTTAGTGTTTTCGTTACATGTGTTATTTTCTGGCAACTAGTTTTAGACTTTAGGATGAGACAATCTATTCCACCATTATTTGTAATATATTGTAACCAAAAGAAGATGACGAAATATCTGAACATTCAAAGGATTTAGATGGCTTAAATTTATTATTTTTTTTATAACAGTTCACGTATTAACAATTTAAATAAACTTTCTACTCTCTTTCTTTATTACTAAATCAACTTGTATTTTTTTTAAAAGGAAAGGGTTGGCTTAGATAAATGAGATAGTAATGGGTTTATAAAGCACCAATAAATATGCAACTAGTTTTTTTTTTTACATATTTATATTTTTAAACCGGTAGAAATGTAATCATGCATTTTGTTTTAGAATATTTTACTTGGTATCTTATGTTAGTAATCTATTTTTAAATTATAATTCTGACTGCAAAAAACTCATTAACTTTAATTAATGGCCTGTAACATATGTAAATTGTACAGAATCTCATTTCCCTTCTTTCCTGTGTTTGACAATAGATCAATTTTAAAAATTCTAACCCTTCAAATTTTAAGTGTTTCAAAATATCAGGTTGAAACACCTCGTTGTATTATTTAAACATTTGTGTTTAAGAAGACCTAAAAAAGAAACAAACACAATACACAATTAACGGGTCACCAGGTTTTCTTTTATTAACGAAATAGAGAGGTTGGATATATACAAAAATTGTACACTAAACGTGAAAGAGTCTCTTAAGGAAAGCGATCAACCAATTACAAGATGGGTTTTATTAGACCTTATCTTAGATTACTGACAGTACACACGAATTTTTAGTGTTACTGCGAAACGACTTGATAACGAAGAATGTAAATCTAAGGGCTTGGACCTTTTCTTTTTTATTTTCTACTTAGTAATTGAAAACATATACCTTAAAAACAGTATTCCCCAAATAACAGTTGCAAGAAAAATTTTAATAACCAATAATCATCAATTTTCTTTATTATAAAAACTTAGTAAATATTTTTGTAACATTCCTGATTAGTACTTAGAGGAAATGAAAACCTTTGCTCTGTAATATAAACAGGCTCAAAAACAAAATTCAAAGTTGTTTTGAATTTTATTTTTTACTATATATAATATTGTTACGAAAATATACTCAGTGGATTGTTTTCTTTGATCTTTATTTACTTCTTAACAAAATAAATAGCGTTAAGATTTTAAGAAATGAGACTTTAGAAGTGTTATAACCTTTAAATTTAAGTTATTTTTAGAAAAACTTTGAATGTCTTTTGCAAAATAAGACAATTGGACAAACACTTTAGAGGGTCTTAAATGGTAAAATATATACAATTAATAGAAAGATTAAGCCCTTTTTTATTTTGTTTTATAGTAGTTTCTTATGGTTCGTGATTGAATTTAGTGATAAATTTTGATTTATTACTATATGAAATATTGTTGACTTATCAAAAGGAAACTTATTATTATTTACTCTCTTTTAATTGCTGCTTGTAATGGAGGGTTTGAAATATTTATATTAAGAGAAGGAAAGAAATTATTAGATAACCAAAATTGGTTAACTTGGGTTAAGTCGAATTGTTTGAAAAAAAAGGTCTTTTAAATAAAAAGAACGAGTTGAAATTTGGTGTATAAAATAACCAAACATTTTGATAATGTAATAAAAAAACACTCTCTAGAATATTTATAGGGTCAATGTGTGTTGTATACAATCTTTCTATTTTTATCAAAGATATTAAACAAGTGCAACATAAAAAATAGTACCGAGCAAAAAATAATAAAAAATACAATAAATTTGTAAATAATCATTGACTTCTAAATTCTGACTCTTTTTATTTTGTATGATTTGCCTAATATTTAAAAAGTATACACTGGTGTGCATTAATATTTGCAAAACAAGAATGGTAAGGTCAAAGATGACAATAGTCAATCAAAATAGTCTAAGGTCAAGCGTATTTTAAGTCTTCTTGTATTAAATATTAATTCAATGCAAAAATATTTCTAATTTTTCTCAAACCAAAATAGTATGTTGTAAAGTTACCATGATTATCAAATTTGTAAGAACACATAATTTTCCAAGTTTTCTGTATATGGTCACAAGTTGACTTAAAATTTTAAAAAAAGTCTTCTATTAAGTAGTATTAACTTATGGGGACATATGCTTAAGTATTATAACCTTTTTGATAGAGGGGAAAAAACAAATTCCATATAATTACCTTTTAAAACAATAATATTGACAGAAAGTATATCAAGTTTCCAGTCCGACTATTTTGCAACACCTAAATAATTTTAAAAATAAACTTGAAATTTATAAAATATTTAAAACACATTCCCCCCCAACTTTCTCCCCGGGAAAATAGGTGTTTTTTCAGACTTATATTAAAGAAATATTGTTATGAACAAGAATCTCTACAAACTTCCTTAAAAAAAAAATTTAAGAACACAAGTTCATGTTAAATAGGACATCTCAGAAAATTGAAAAAAGAGAATGATTTATATCTTCTTGGGAAAATAATAATACAAGCAGATTTTGTATGCGAAAAATTCTAAGTTGTCTAAAGAAAATCATCAAATTCCTACTTTTTATTTAAAAACCATCACAAAAATTTCTCATCATAATGTTTTTGGGTAAAAAAGACTAGATAATGCTCCCTTTATACTATATTTGCTTTTATTCTCAACAGAAGCAGATCTTAATGAAATATTTGTACTCTAAATATTGTCACCATCATCATGTTCCACGGTGTATCCCTCGAATCTCAAATTCCGAGTTTACATAAAAAAATTTTCAACATATCTTTAGGTAACATACCGAAAAAAAAAAGAAGTTTCACAGACCCTCATTTTATAAACACAACTACATGAGTTTACCCTCCTGCAAGCACAAAGAATACTGTTTCAAAAAAAATATCTACATTGGACAAGCTAAACTACTATATGGCTATCAACCGTATTACAAGTTGTAATTGATATCTATGCAATGATAAAAGATATCTTTAAAGAGAGTATTTGGTTTCACCATTATGGGGTCTACCTGATATTTTTTTTTATATTTGTGACATTTCGTTTGTGTCAATATTTTCTAATATGGCTAAGCCCGAGTAATCAGTTTGATACCTCTACTATAATATTTCTAAAAAAAGTAACACCTGAAAAAGATTTGTCATTATATAAGATACAGAATGAACATTTATGGAACAAACTATTGTCATGGGACTCTATCTTTTTTATAAAAGGTATAGTTAGTGAATTGCTAGAGTATCCTGAATTTGATTTTGAATTAGTGTTTTCTAGAATATGGGTAGGACTAATAACATCTTTGTTGAAACTTATGAATATATCAGTTACGGAAGAAAATTTCTATTTTATTTTAAAGTTTACTATTTTTGTAGAAAATATTTTACATTTTCTGAGTGTTATTATAGTTTACCACCTGACTATTTTAATCTATACAGAAATAACGACCATTAAAAACCACACTACAATATATGCCAAAAAAGTCGCAATACTGTCTTCAATATTATTTATTTTTACTAGTGGTTCAGGGTTTTTTATTTCGATTTATTCCGAGCCACTCTCATTCTTTTTGACATTTCTTGGATTGTGGTTTAGAGAATTGTGCTTTGTTAAAGATCAAAAATCAGCAAACGAAAGTGTTGTGAAGTTCAAAAATGGATTATTCCCACTGATATGTTATTTAGGAACCATCCCTACGTTCACTTTAGCAACGTTAAATAGGCCGAATTGTGTCTTACTAGGGCTTATATATATTTATGATCTTTTTTGTCTATTAAAACGCCTTACTATAAAAAAACAATTAAATCAAAACTTAACCACAACAGTAAAACAAATAATAATCTTTCCCCTAATATCTGGGAGTATTATGTTGCTGGTGGTAGTATATTACTGGTTCTATATCCCATTTAAGAAATTGTGTCCATCTGGAGGTGAATGGTGTGACAGACAAATAATAAAAAAAATACCATTCATTACAAGGCAGTCATTTTACTCTTTTATTCAGGCGAAATATTGGAATGTAGGATTTTTAAAATACTGGACATTTAGTAACATTCCAAACTTCTTAATAGCAATGCCTCAGTTCATCATATACCTTAAAGCAATACATCATTTTATAACCAATGCCAATAACTGCCGGAATGGACGTAACACAGTTATACCACTAGTTGCTATTACTATTATGTTTCTCCTCATAATTCTTTTTCTTGCACATGTTCAGATCATCAACAGAGTTTCAAGTTTTATCCCATTACATTTATGGTATTTATCTGAATCACTAATATCAGCAAAAACCAATAATCAAATACTCTACCATAAAAAAGAACATGGCACCAGTACAAAAAATAATAACTTTGATGATACAAACATAATCTTGATAAAAATGTATTTTGGATGGTTATTCTTTTGGATTTTTATTCAAACAATTCTTTTTGGATTATTCTTGCCACCAGCTTAACAAAAAAAAAAGAAAAAGAAAAAGAAAAAGAAAAAGAAAAATACTTATCAAGTGCATATCTTACACATACATATACATATACATATATGCTCATTTGAGATTAATTCAATTAGTCAATCAAACAATTATGTATTTATATATATGTATACATATTTTTACCAATCATGATCTATTTTTTGTTTAGTTCTTGAGCCTTTTCAAATTCCTTTTTGAAATTATCAGCATTTTCTTTATTACCGAATCTAATAGCAAAAGTAAATGCTTCTGGTTCACCATCTGCAATATCAGCTGTGCATGCATAAACCCAGGATCTATCGGAACCAATGTTTGGTTTTAAGACATATTCTGGAGCAATAATATGATTTGCACAGACTTTTAAAGTTTTATCTCTTCTCATCAATAATCTAACTTTTTTGGAGTCATTGTTTTGTAAGAATTTACAGTCACCGGTACCCCTCTCCTTCCATTCTTTGTTTTCTGCATCAAATCTAAACAATTTAGCTCTAACCTTGTAAAGAACAGTTTCGTTTTCTTCTAGGGTCTTTACCTCAACTTTTTCTAAGTGAACAACTGGTTCAAAATGAACATCTGGTTCTGTTTCGTCATCATCTTTCTTTTTGTCGTTTGATTCTTCTTGCTTATCGTTCTCATTTTCAGCATTTTCCTTTTTTTCTTCCTTTTTACCACCAAACATGGAAAAAACAGCAGAAGTTGGAGGTTTAGCTTCAGAAGCGGCAGTGGTTGTTTCCTTCTTTTCAGTAATATCAGACATGCTTTTCTTTATTTCTTTATTTCTTTATTTCTTTTTTTTTTTCTTTTCTATTTTTTTATTTTTTTTATATTACAGATACTTTATTAAAGTGTGTATAGTTAATAGTAAAATTTGTATTGACTTGTTTCCAAACAAACGTATTATTATTATTATTATTATTATTATTATTATTAACTATCAAATTAATGGTACTTAGTTCATTTAATTAACCTTGTCAAAAGGAATAAAGAGAAAAAAATTTTTTTTTTCCTTTCTTTCTCTCTTTTTTTTTTCCCTCAATTTTCCAGATAGTTTCCAGGAAAAAAAAAAAAACACGTTACCTTGTTACCCGGATTAAATTTCCGAAAGCGGTATGTGAGAAGGGAATCTTGTTGGTTTAAAAAAAAAAAAAAAAAAGGAAAGAAAAGAAAAATTTTCTCAGAATTTTCAAGTTTTGCCAGACAAAGAAATTCCGGTGAAGGCCGATCCTCCCCTTCTTCTATGGAAGTTCTTAAATAGGGTTGTTTCTTGGTACGAGAACACTACCAACTAGAGGGAAGACTCAAAAAACGAAAAAAGAGAAAAAAAAGAAAGTAAAAAAATTATTCCTTACCAAATTTGATCATGATGAGACAGTAAAAGTTATCATATTTTAAACACAAAAAATAACTACCACAGCAGCAACTATAACAACAACAGTGCTAATAACAAAACCCCCATTTTCTTATATTTATCTTGTGTCCTTGGACAAAGTATATATATATACTATAAAAAGGCTAGGGTCTCCTTTCTGTGATCGGTTGGATATCGAAGTTTTACTGATCCCTAAACAACAACATATAATGTCCCAAGTAAATAATCATATACCTACAGCGGAGAAGAATCTCCAAGAAATTCCAACTTCAACTTCATCAACCTTATTGCCATCTGATTCTCTTGATCCTCTAAAGCCTGGATCATCTGAATCTATACCAAATGTAACCACTGGTACTTCAAACAGTCTCCCAAAAAGGCATCATAGAAGGTTATCTTCTTTGTTTGAATTTACCGACCCATATTCTGATGCTGAAGTGTATTATGGTCCAGTAACTGATCCAAGAAAACAAAATGATCATAATTCAGCTATTTTCAAAGGTACTACTATCAATGATACTAATCCCGCTAGTAATGTTTTTGGTTCTGGTCTTACAAGTTCTGTTACTGCTACCAATGAAAATTTAACTACTGATAAGTCTGTCCCACGTAGATTAAACAGGACCAGAACTATGAGTGTCTTTGACAATGTATCTGACTTCAAAAAAGAATTGGTCGGTGATCATTATTTAAAGAGACGTGGTTCTGAAGATGATTCATATTTAGCCAGCAAAGGAGGTAGAAAATTTTTCATCGAAGATGTTGATAAAACTTTGGAAGAACTACTACGTAATGAAGATACTGACAGAAACTATCAAATCACTATTGAAGACACCGGGCCAAAAGTTTTGAAATTGGGTACAGCAAATTCGTTTGGTTACAAACATGTTAATGTTAGAGGAACATATATGTTATCCAATCTTTTACAAGAATTAACTATCGCTCAAAGTTTCGGAAGACATCAAATTTTTTTAGACGAAGCAAGAATTAATGAAAATCCAGTAAACAGACTATCAAGACTTATATCAAATCAGTTTTGGACTAGTTTGACAAGAAGAATAGATCTATTTAATATAGGAGAAATTGCCGCAGATACCAAAATTGATACCCCAGAAGCAAAGAATCCAAGAATTTATATCCCACATGATTGTCCTGATCAGTATGAGTTTTTTGTTCAAGCCTCTCAACTAAATCCCTCAATGAAATTAGAAGTAGAATACTTGCCAAAGAATGTGACACCAGAATATGTCAAATCTTTAAATAGAATTCCAGGATTATTGGCATTGGCAATGGAAGAACATGTTAATCCATCTACTGGTGAAAAATCTTTAATAGGATATCCATATGCCGTGCCTGGTGGTAGGTTTAATGAACTATACGGATGGGATTCTTATATGATGGCTTTAGGTTTACTAGAAAGTAATAAAATAGATGTAGCAAGAGGCATGGTTGAACATTTTATATTTGAAATTCAACATTATGGTAAAATTTTAAATGCCAATAGAAGTTATTACTTATGTAGATCACAGCCTCCCTTTTTAACTGATATGGCATTAAAAGTTTTCGAAAAACTTGGTGGAAATAATAATCCTAATGCTATAGATTTATTAAAAAGAGCTTTTATATCTGCAATTAAAGAGTATAAGACTGTTTGGACTGCTGAACCAAGACTAGATCCAGTGACAAAGTTATCATGCTATCATCCCGATGGTATCGGTATTCCACCTGAAACTGAACCAGACCATTTTGACACCATATTATTTCCATATGCCAAAAAATATAATTGCTCTTTAAAGGAAATTAGAGATAGGTACAATAATGGTGAAATTAATGAACCAGATCTTGATGAGTTTTTCCTGCATGATAGAGCAGTCAGAGAGTCGGGACATGATACAACATATAGATTTGAAGGTGTTTGTGCCTATTTAGCTACAATTGATTTGAATTCTTTACTGTACAAATATGAGATTGACATTGCAGATGTAATTAAAAACTATTTTAACGATAAATTTGTTGATCCAAATGATGGCTCAATATCTACATCGGCAGATTGGTTAAAATTGGCTAAGATAAGAAAGGAAAAAATTAATAAATATATGTGGGACGAGGAGTCGGGTTTCTTTTTTGATTATAACGTCAAGATAAAGGAAAGAACCTCGTATGAATCTGCAACGACATTCTGGGCTTTATGGGCTGGACTCGCTACCCAAGAACAGGCTTCCTTAATGATCGAAAAAGCTCTTCCAAAACTTGAAATGCTCGGTGGTATCGTTGCTTGTACTGAACGCTCAAGAGGTCCTATTTCAATAAATAGGCCCATAAGACAATGGGATTACCCATTTGGCTGGGCTCCACATCAAATATTGGCGTGGGAAGGGTTATCAAAATATAAATTTACCGATGTTGCCACTCGATTAGCTTATAGGTGGCTATATATGATGACGAAAGCCTTTGTTGACTATAATGGTATTGTGGTTGAAAAATACGATGTAACAAGAGGTACGGATCCACATCGTGTCGAAGCGGAATATGGTAATCAAGGTGCTGATTTTAAAGGTGTAGCCAAAGAAGGTTTTGGTTGGGTTAATACAAGTTATTTATTAGGACTGAAATATATGAACAGTCATGCTAGAAGAGCATTAGGTGCATGTATTCCTCCTCAGCCATTTTTCAAGAGTTTGAAACCAAGTGAAAAATCTGTTTACGGTCTATAAGATTGGAAATTAACCAAAATAGATGATAACCACCCGTTAGTCAGAACTTCTACATGAAATAATATATATATTTTTTATTAAGTATTTAAATTTGTCGTTTACATATATATAAGATTATGTAAGTTTACTATATATCCTCCATTTTATTTCCGTTTGTTTTTTTACAATTAACAGTAGACGGAAACTACAGCGTTATAAAACCTGTAATATTCCCATACACTGTAGAATACTTACATATACATGCGTTAAGTCTTGCAAAAATCTAAATAAATGATACTCTAATACTATTTGCATGAAGAACAAAACAATAAGGGTGTTTATTGATACTGCTTTGTTGGTGGTGTCGTAGTGAAATCATGAAATATAAAATTTAATGGTATTATTCATATTTTTTTACCACTTTACCACAAAGTAGGGGTGCAATTGAGGTCTGTATTCTTTTAAAATTAGAAGTACTCACTCTAATTTGAGGTATAACCCCCGCGACTCTTAGTTGACATTGAAGTTACACAAATCAACTCAGATACACGATAAGTGGCAATCCAGGCAAGTATTGTTTGATATTGTTCAGTTTATGGTGTGATGGGTAGGATATCCAGCAAAACGAAGAATTCTGAAGTAAGGTCAAAAAATATTTGAGCAAGTTGGTTTCTTTTATTTAAAGGCAAAGGTACTATATATAGTAATGATTTATAAAATCCTACAAGTAAAACCATTCCTACTGTTCTATATAAAAATAAATTTGTCTAAGTAAAACTTTTTATTTTAATTATGATCTTTGAGCCTTTTGGGTCTGCATTCCATTTAACAAATATTATTGGATCAAGCACGGGAATTGATAATATCTGAAATATGTTTTCTGTTTGCAACAGTATTTTGTGGAGTATTTAACACTTTTCTATTGTCTGCCAGGTTGAAGGACATTTTGCTATTTGAACAACAAATGATTGAATAGGTTTCTTTTTTAAATACAAAATGTTTTGATACTTCCACTGTAAAGATACATAGGGTTTTCTAAAGTCAATTATTTAGTTTGTATTTTGAATAGTAAATACTTGTTTAATAATTGCATAGTGTGAGGTTTATTTTTCTGTACACTTTACATTGATTTATACATTAAAACACCTTGGATATATGTAAGTTAAGTTAACATGTTAAAGAACAAAGCTTTTCTTAAAAGAAAACCTGCCTTACAAGAATTTGCATCTGAACTACATAAAATTTGTCAGTTAATATCTTAGTTTTTGTTCAAGCTTTTATTGTTTTTTCTAATTTGTTGATTTAGTAAAAAATTTTCAAATCAAACAAACTTCATATATATAAATCTGAACCAAAATTACAAGTTCAATTAACCTACCTTTTCTAAATAACCCCTTTTTTCTTAAAGAACAATCAAACCCAGTAAGGCATTTCCAAAAAAACCATATGTGTTCTGATTCGTATTCATTATATTTTTATGCGTCGTATTAGTTCATATCTTTTAACCAGTTCGGAGTTCCATTGGTGGTAATTTGGTTTATTACTCCCTCCCCATGAAATATAGGAACTTCCCTAGGCTTCTTGAACCTTAACAAAGTTTTTCAAGAGCCTGAAAGACTAGTACAGTTTTCTCCTCTAGATTCTAAGAAAGTATCAAAAATAATGGAACATCTATACCAATCGAACTCTGAAACCAAACCACATAAGAATACATTAGTTCTTCTAGATATAAAAATAATGATAATATTTAGATAAAGTAAATTGTTCATATCTTGGATTAAATTAGACATATTATGTATAATACTAGTAAGGTTGTGACTGGCTGCAATTAATAAAATAATAGTTTGAGAAAAATAATAATAATAGTAATAATAATTATATATATATACATATTCAAGTGTCCTTGTTGTTTGAGTCACTTAAATTCATTACATAGTTGAATTCAATAATGTTTTTTTAATTAACAATTTCACACCTTCTCTTCTTCTTTTCATCTTTTCATCTTCAATTGAATATATTGATTCAAGTGACGCACTTTCTTCATTCACCCGATTTTTGATATTGCACTACTGTCTCGTCTACTCCCTCTTCATCAATTACTAATTCTTCCTTGTCATCATCTTTTGTTAACTTCAAAGAATTATCATTATTCCCTACCACATTGAGACATGCGTTTTCTCGTAATTTCACCCAGTAAACTACGGCTATTTCAGTAATTGAATAAATTTTACTGTGGTTTAGAAATTTATTAATAACTAATTGAATATTTGTTCGAACTTGATGTTGAGATATTACCCTAACTCAATGAAATTTTTATGTGGAAAATTTTTCACAAAATTATTTTTTAGAAAAATATAAATAGTCGATATACAGAAATTAGAAATAATTTCTTTTATCTATCACTTTATACACTTTTTACGTAGTTTAGTATATAATATTTGTATTATTCAATACATGTGAGCGACTACTTATAAAATATACGGTTTATAATGTTCTGTTATAACTTATAGGTTATTTCTCCACATCTCTTAAATCGTAACACTTGAGAACCATATGCTAATAGAGACTTTTTCTCTATACCTAACTGAGAAATAGCATACCTTACCAGATGTTTGCATAAAAAAAAAAAATGGGTTAAATTTTTGTTCTCCACATTGACATAACCACAAATCTACATCGACATGGTAATCGTTATGCTCCACCTCCCCTTGTGATAAAGTAAAATCCAACGTTTTAACCAATTGGTTTTCCTTTTCAAATAGTAAGAATTAACTACCATTTGGGTCATGGTGGTGAAATTTTTAATCCTACTATTTATTTTAGGTTTAAACTTATAATCCATACTTTGATTTAAAACGAGGAGAACTGTATCTAATCTAAATACTCTTACAGTTTGTAAAAAAATATGTTTGGGAACCTTAAAGAAAGATTCATTCATCATGTTAGACATTCTTGGTACATAAGATTTAGAAACACGACTCCACAATTTAACTTTAGCAGGATTTAAGTAGTATTGACATAAATATTGAAAATATGGAAATTTTTTATTTTCAACTAAAATATATTCATAGACCCTTCTAAAAAGTTCTTTAGACATTTGTTCTTCAGTTTGAGAACATACTAAGATTGGGTTTTGTTCTATTCTCTCATAATGATAGGCATAAAACATAAAGAATTTTTTGCTATAGAGCTAATAATTTTAGTTGTTTTTTCAGTAACATCTCCAATATTAGCATCGTCATGATCAGGCATAGAGCGTATTTGTTCAAATATGTTGATATCAAACCATAGAAATTCTGATATATAGTAAGGTGTGTTTTAATTACTTGGTAAAGAATTAGACTTCATCAATATATGATTAATATGCCTTAAATAAAGTTGAACTGCATCTCTACCACAGTGCTTTCGAATGGCATGAATATTTCTTGGATCCATGTCCATAATCATATATCTAAACTAGTAAAACTACCGTAAGAAATTATCAATAATAAATTCCGAAATATTATTTTTTGGGACAAAACAGAGCAGCTATTGGAAAGCCTTCATTATTATAATCACCAATGATGAAATGGGCTTGCTTAAGTGTAGCAGATAAATTAAACATGCCATCGATTGAAGCAGACTTGAAAATATCCTTAGAAATATTTTCATATAGAAATTTGATAGCTAAATAATTGTCGTGAAGTGCTCCACTTGCATTTTGCGATAATTTCAACTTTTTTATGTATTTTGAATCACCTTGCAATAAAAATTTTCTGCAATGCTTTAAAGGATCATCATCCTTTCTGCATTTAGGAACAATTAATTATATCCACAAAGCTTTAATAATATTCTTTGGTTTAGAAGAATTTTGATTATAAAAATCTGTAAACCTAGGATCCTTAGATAGCATATTATAAAGTTTGGACACTCTAAAACAATTGGATTGTTCAATAAATTCAAGCAAACCTGGTGGACAAGGTAAAGTTTCAATAGTAGCATGATGAACTTCATGTCTTAACTCAATAGTGATATACCTAAAGGCCAGTTGATAATTTGCAAAGAAGATTGAGTTTTCAGTCAAATCGCTTTTAATATAACATCTCTATTTCATTTCTTTTGCTTTTCACATCTTGCTTAAAAATGAAGCGTATTATAATATAATAAGATATGGAGTAAAAACATATAAGTTATAACGAAACATTATAAACCGTATATTTTATAAGTAGTCGCTTATAGGTATTAAATAATACAAACATTAAACACTAAACTATGAAAAGTCTCTATGAAGTGATAGATAAAAGAAATTATTTCTAATTTCTGTATCTCGAATATTTATATTTTTCTAAAAAATAATTTTGTGAAAAATTTTCACAAAATTTTCATTGAGTCAGGGTAATATCTCAACAGAAAATCTATAAACAAACACGAAAAAACATAAACAATACACAGGTCATTTAAAAATAATAGGCTTTGTAAAAGAATGCAATAGAAGTAAAACTTTATGTTTTCCATTTTTGTTGCGATCTGAACTTTGCCTTTAATTCAGATAGTGAAGTCATTATTTGGATAGGATATTCTTACTATAAGAAATATAAATCAATTATCTGTTATTCTCTTTCCTTATATAATATACATATATTACATCATTAATATACAAGCTTCAATTGTAAGAGAGTACAAAGATCTATGTGTTGATAAACACATTTTTTGTTTATTTAGAGAATGTTGTCACTTTGCACATTATTCCTACAAATTCCTCTGAGACAACAATATATCACAAAGTACGAATTACTCTGCGACAATTTTGGTTTAAAAATCTAAATTTTGATTGTAAAATTCATAGTCATTTCATTGAGTTAGGGTAATATCTCAATAGTTTATCAATCGGGGATTTAGCGTGTAAAATCGTTGGCATTACTTCTTGACTTAGGGTTTTAATCTTGACATTTTTCATATCTTCAAATAATAAAAAAGTCCGTCAATATTTCGTATATAGCTATAATAATAAAAATATATTTGTAAACGGCATACTTAAAAAATCTTAAAAATAATATATTTAAGGAAATAAAAAATATCATATGTTTTGGAATTAAGAAAAATAAGAACTAAATTAGAAATATTATCAAGTGATAAGCTTATAGTCCCTTATCGTATATTATGATTGAAATTACAATGAAATACTAGATAGGTCTTTTAGTAGTTCGTATTTTATGATATGTTGTTTCAATAGAAGAGTTTGTGGGTGTAAAGATCTTAAATCTTTTCTAAATTCAGTGATTGTTGGCATTTTGAATTAAATACGTGTTTTTAGCGATAAACTTGGATATTATATATTAGACAATGTTTTATATAAATCTTTATGCTTTTAAATCAAAACACCTTGGTTTCTATTTATATATAATATTTAAAGTTAATTTAAATACTAATATACAAGTACAATATCCAGAATTAATTGTATATTTCTGAACATTAGTTTTTATATGAAAGAAGAAAAATTTTTTCTTGAAAATTTTTCTCTCAAGAGATAATTCGGATTATGACATTCCGCACATAAGTTTTCTTGAGTCCGGGTTATATCTTGACATGACATGTCAAGATATTACCCTAACTCAATGAAAATTTTGTGGAAAATTTTTCACAAAATTATTTTCTAGAAAAAATATAAATAGTCGAGATACAGAAATTAGAAATAATTTCTTTTATCTGTCACTTTATATACTTTTTACATAGTTTAGTATATAATATTTGTATTATTCAATACATGTGAGCGACTACTTATAAAATATACGGTTTATAATGTTGCATTATCACTTATAGGTTATCACCCTACATCTCTTAAATCGTAACATTATGTTCTTCGTGAAAAAAAGAAAAAAAGAAAATTTCTTATAAAAAAAGTAAATAAAGATTTTTTATTTCTCCTTGTATATTATTACTCTTCTCTATGTGTACATATATATATATTTTATTATATATTATATAATAAAATAAATAAACTGTCTGTGTCGCGATATTACTCGCACTCAGATAAGAGATATTTTACTTTAATGAAATTTTTTTTTAGAGAAAAATTTCTTCATTTAAATAAAATTTTCTACTTAATAAACTAAATTAATTCTTATAACTTGATTGTATATTAATGTATAATATTGGTATAATTATTGTATAATATAAAAAAGGTAAGCCTTATACGATATAATTACCACACTAGTACTTACTATCTAGAGTATGAGCCAAATAACAGATTTCAGAAAGGAACTTGTATCTTTACAGTCTGATATCGCTTATACACACCAATAAGTTATTTCATAATGACAGATAATAATAATAGATAAACTATTGAGGGTTCACAACCTCAAGTCCCAGTTATAACTAACCCTGCTACGTTACTCCCCTCAAGTTTCAGTAGTAACAAACTCTACTACTTTTCAATGATTTCTTTTTTCTATCACTTTATTTACTCTTTACATAGTTTAGTGTATAATGTTTGTTAAGATATAAGCTGGACTCAAGAAAAATTTTGTGCGGAACGACACTATCCGAATTCTCTTTATAGAGAAATTTTTAAGAGAAAATCTTTTTTTCTTCATATATAAACCAATATTCAGAATTATACAAATAAGTCTGGATATTGTACTTGTATATTGGTAATTATATTAACCTTATATATTATATGTAAAAAAAAACAAAGGTGTTTTGATTAAAAGGCATAAAGATTTATAAAAAAAACATTGTCTAAACTATAATATCCAAGTTTATAACTAAAAACACATGTTCATCTCAAAATATCAACAATCGCTAAATTTAGAAAAGACCTAAGATCCTTACAGATTATGAGCCCTGAGCGTGATGCTGACAAATTTATCAATCTGTTGAAGGATTCAAATAATTACAAGTTATGGTATAAAGAATTTAAAAGAATGCTTAACACAATTTTTGAACCTCTTTCAGATTACTTCCTATCTGACGACGATAAGGTTGTTGACTATGAAGGAAAAGAAATTAAAAATGACATTGTACGTAAGACTACTTTAGATAAATATAACACTGTGTTAATTTCCATCTTACGTACCAGTGTTACTCCAAAAGTCAGAAATCAAATCGATATTAAGCTAGTGTCCATTGATGATGAAAGGCCACATTTTGCAAAAGAGCTAATTAAGAAAATTTGTTCCCAATTTGGACAAATGACTTTGAGAACTGCGTATGATTTATTATTTAAACTGGTCAACTTACCAGAAGGAGAGAACAACTCTGTTCGTGCTCATACGATTGAAGGTAGTGCTCAATTATTTAAGAAGCCTGAATTAATGAAATTCTGCTTTTATCTTTTAAAAGGACCATCTAGCACTAGAAAACGGATTATGGACAAATTCGGTGGTTCAACTGATTTAGATTTTGAAGAACTTTACAATGTCTATCATACTTTGGAGGATGAAAGTGATAATGATGATTGCGATCATGTTTATTTCCAAGGTACAGTTCACAATAAATAAAGGCACAAATGGAACAAAAGAAACATTTGTTCAAAATGTAAAGGTTTCCAAGCTAAAAACGTTTGTCCAGCTGAGAAGCAACAACAGGTTGAATATGCAAAAATTACTTCTTACAAGGATAATACCAGAGAAGTCTTCTGGATTGTAGACAGTAATCTACAAGGTAATGTTTGTATTATTCAAAACATATGAGCGACTACTTATAAAATTTACGGTTTATAATGTTCCGTTACAACTTAATATAGGTTATTTTTCTACCTCTCTTAAAACGTAACAGGTCCCACTTGTACTCTTTCAAAGGGTAAAAAATCTAAGGGTAAATTTTCCAACGATACCCTTTCAGTTCCATTAGAATTGGTACAATTGGATATTTGTGGAGGTTTTAGATATCACGATTATATAGGAAATAAGTACTTTTTAACTATATTTGATAGATTTTCTTCTTATCATGATGTTATTCCTTTAAAAAATAAACCCCAGGTTACCCGTGTACTTATGAATTGGATTCGTAGTGTCGCGATATTATCCGCACTCAGATGTGAGATAATTTTTTTTAACGAAGTTTTTTTTTAGAGAAAAAAAAAAGAAAATTTTCAAATTAATCAACTAGATCAATTTTATAACTTGGTTGTATATTAAGGTAAAATATTTGTATAAATTATTGTTTAATATAAAGAACGGCAAACCTTATACGGTATACTTACCACGCCATTATTTACTATCCAAAGTGTGAGCCAAAGAACATGCTGGAATGATCTTATACCTATACACGAAATATATCATTCTTATAGAAAGAGAAATGTGTGTAACGCACAGTCCACGCTGGTGATAATTTTTCACATACTTTTACAAATACCAAAGATGAAACAAAGAATATTATGAAAATATTTTTCCAGAAGTAAAAACATATAAATGGGTAACCTTGCTCATTTAATTTCCAATCTGGATGAAGAAGATATATACATTATTTCTATACATTATTTATATTTATATAATTGTTTATTCCCTGGTAAGAGATTGAGGGAAAATTACTCTACATATTAGCATAATAATAATACATAATAATAACATACAACATGATCACCGACGCTAATAACATGTCTAATAATATTCTTCATCCAGAGGAGAACAGACTTCAGAAAGGAACTTGTATCTTTACATACATCTTCTTAGATCATAACAAATTTTGTGAATATTGCTGCATAATTATAATATATCTTGACAACTTAACAAAACAGATAGTATATATATATACATATATGTATATGCTTTGAAACAATTTTGGCATATTCAAAAAAGATATTTATAAATAGATTACTGTCAAATTATCTGTATCAATTTTCATGAGTATTTCTTATAAAAACGTAATTCAGTTAATTATCATGTTCAATTTACAAATATTTAGGAATATGAAAAAAATGTGTTAAATTTTTCATTTTAGAAATCATTTTATTTTTATATAGTTGTTGGATTAAAGTTTAATGTTGTGACTAAAAGTCAATAATCTAAATAAAGGTAATTAGTGTGCTGCTTCAGTTATGTCTTTGTCTAAGAGTACAAACGAACATTCACGGTTACAAACAATTGAAAAAAGAAGCTACAAACGATTTTTTACTGATGTATTTGTTGTTGGACAAACAACATTATTTTTTTTTTCTAAAATTTTTTTAAATAAATTATACCATTCAAAAGCTCTTTTGAATGTTTTGAGACTATTTGAGTATTGATATATGCTTAAAATTTTATTTAGTGTCCTTTAATTGTCGTGCTGTTATAATAAAAAAAGATAAATATAACAAAATATAATGAAATATTTGTAACTAGGTAAAAAATTCTCACAGAAATCTCTTTTAATTATATAACTTTTAGAGTATACCATTAAAAATATCATTTATTCGAAACATCCAAAGGATACTTGATATTAACCCAAGTAAAACCAATATAGGGCATATTGTCATAGGTGGACCAACACAAACATCTGCAATTGATGCAAAGAGAAGGAATAGGATTGTGGAATCCTTTAAAATTTTTTGCAATTGCGGATGACTTGAAAGGGATGAAATAGATTCTAGATATTTGTTAAATGTCACGGCTTCTTCTTCAGTAGTAAAAACGTGTGTTTTTTGAAATATGTTTATGTTACTAATTAGGTTCATATTAATATTCTTAGTGAGTATTGCTAAAGCGTCTCTTCTAAAAAAGTGTGGCTTTATACGGAGAGCAAAAGTTAAACCTTCACTAAGTAACTTTAGGTGTGTTTCAATATCTGACGTGTGAACAACTGTTAAATTGTTTAGTTTGTTCTTTAAGGACCTTTCTAAAAAGAAAAGGTTGTTAGAAGAGTCTCTATATAAAATAAGACATTCTTCTAACTTTTGTTGTATTATAGCGACATCATTTTTATACATATCATTTGAAAAACTACTAAGTAAATCTAATAGTTGCTTTTTTGTGCTATTGTAGGTACACTCATTTGTATTTAAGGTCATAATATGGGTGGCGGTTAAGAGGATGAGTAATCCAACACTTATTAAGTACATGTTCTTTTTTTTTTTTCAGGTTTAAATTAAATGAATTTTTTAAAAACGAAGTTAATAGTTAGTACTTTTGGAAAACACAAGAAAAATAATGGAATAAAGTGTTTTAATTATAACATAACTCTCACTAAAATAAGATTTTTAAGTAAACTTGAAAATGTTCTTTGTTAGTTGTTTCCAGTAGAAAATGTGGTTTCTTCTTTTAAATATTTTGAAAAGAAAAATGTATTTACAAAAAATTAATAAATATAGCAAAGAAACAATATTCTAAACAAAAATGTCCGACAAAGGCACTTAAAATACGTTTCAAAATCAACATTCTTATTGTTTTTTTATAGTTATAGTTACAAACATATTATACGTTTATATACATTATATTACTTAATATAATATTCAATACATCGACCCTGAAATAGACATTCTATAAATATACAAAGGAATAAAACAATAAATAATTGTATATAGGGTCAGAAAGGAATGAATATTAATTATAAAAACACAATTTTGAGGTTTATAGACTTCAAAGTAACACACTTTTAATTATATCCTTTGATGTACCTTTCATAATTGGATATATGATATCATTTTATTTAGGCTTGCGTAGAGGAAGAATATTTTGTAACAGCTCTAGTACCTTCAGAAACCGCATGCTTAGCTAATTCACCTGGTAAAATCAATCTAACAGCAGTTTGAATTTCTCTAGCGGATATAGTAGATTTCTTATTGTAAGCTGCTAACTTAGATGCTTCGGTAGCAATTCTTTCAAAAATATCATTAACAAAAGAGTTTAAGATAGACATAGATTTTTGAGAGATACCAGTATCTGGGTGTGTTTGTTTTAAAACTTTGTAAATATAAGAAGAGTATGTTTCCTTTCTAACTTTTGCTTTCTTCTTGATATCAGTAGAAGTTGAAGTCTTCTTGGCAGTTGGTGGTTGAGAGATAACTTTGTTTTCAGACATATCTTCAATTATGATTATTTTTATAGACACTTATTAATGCAATAGAGGTTTATTTCAACTATAAAGGGAAAATGAAACAAAAGAATATTGTTGATTAGTGTAATTGGGAAATGGAATAAAGGGAGACCAGTTTTCCAACAAACATTAACCGTGAATAAATACTAAAAAATTCCATATAAAAACAAATACGACACTGGCCTTTATATATATAACAAATTTGGATGTACATTGCAAAAAAAAAAAAGCTTTTTTCTGTTTTTTTAAAAACCAATTAGTTATTACCTATTTGTAAGTTACAATACAGACTACTATCTAACAAGAAGTTGTTCACTATATTTCACCATATCGTTCTAAAGCCTTTTGAAAAAGATGTAAACAACAGAAAAATATATCTGAGAAAAAAAAAATAGAAGAAGAGGAACGGAGCGAAATTTCAGGTACAAAAAAGACAAACACGAATTTTTTTTTCAGCTCTTCGACTGTTAGTTTAGTGCTGAAAATTTCAGGTTTTTTTGGGGAAATCTTCAGTATCTACATATACAATCGTCCACACGGTGGAAACACTGACAGTGTTGTAATGTGAAAGTTCCAAAGACTTCTAGTCAAAATTTCAGCACCATGTATTGCAGTGTTATACAAAATACACAGATCGATTTTTCAAGTGAGTGCAATCCTTGTGATTGTATGGTCAAGACAACTTCCCTTGGAACGTTGGAAATAGTACCTTCGTAATCGCACAACAATGGTGTGTTTCAAAAAACTTATAAAAAGGACTTAGCTTGGCTTGGGAAGTTACATGATTCCGCTTGCTTGGGTACAAACAGAACCACTTTTCTGTTTTTTACATTCGACGTTTCACCTTCTCTCACACGTCGAATACACTATCTACTGAAAATATCAATAGTTTGTCGCTTCGATCACTCATCAAGAATCGATCATATACCCAACAATTTACAAAACTTAAGAGTATATAAAAAAAAAACATTTTAATAATGTCTGGTGGTAAAGGTGGTAAGGCAGTTTCTGCTGCTAAAGCTTCTCAATCAAGATCTGCAAAAGCTAGCTTAACTTTCCCAGTTGGTAGAGTTCACAGGTTATTAAGAAAAGGTAACTACGCTCAAAGAATTGGTTCTGGTGATCCTGTTTATTTAACGGCTGTTTTGGAATATTTAACTGCAGAAATTTTAGAATTAGCCGGTAATGCTGCTAGGGATAACAAGAAAACTAGAATAATTCCAAGACATTTGCAGTTAGCAATTAGAAATGATGATGAATTAAACAAATTATTAGGCAATGTTACTATTGCTCAAGGGGGTGTGTTACCAAACATTCATCAAATCTTATTACCAAAGAAATCTGCCAAACCAGTTAAATCACCTCAAGAACTATGAATTACATCTTATATACCCGATAATTCTAGGAATTATATAATACTATAATAACCTTCTGGCGCATATTTTTACTTAAAATTAATTTATCTGAAAGATGATTACATTGGATTGAAGCCAATGTTATGGCTACTATAAAAAAAAGAGCATCCTGTAGTTCAACATTATTGGAGTATCAATGTAACAGACCTAGTTATAAGATAACAGCCCTTTTAATTAATGTCAATATTATTTCGTTGTTTTGTTTAACAAATTTTAGAATACACCATCAATGTTTTAGATTTTAAAAAGCCTGTATATTATTAAATAATTATTTATCTGTAATAATATTTATCTTCTCAGTAAAATACAGCAAGTCAAAAAGTATAATAAAAATGTGCTTATTTTTATAATATAATATTATGCCACCTTTTAGTTCTTTTCTCCCATTAAAACAAGAAAGTTTTGTGTTTTTGTGCTCTGTTGTTATATCAATATCATCCATCGATGTCTTCATTTTGACTGTAGTTAAACATTTAGTTTCACAACAGTCTACCTATAAACAAGACGTAACAAATATTACATATAAAATACTATCTTAGGTACAATTATCATTGTCTGCTCATAATCAAGTAAATATAAAAACAATTAGACAAGATCTGAAGAAAATGAACAATCTTCTTGTAGTTTCTCGCAATACTTTTAGTAATGATGTACTTAAACTAAAGGAATGAAAAATACACTTCTAAAGATCCATCAAAAGGTATTATTTAAATTACTTGCCATGGAGGATTTGCAACTAATTGTACTTCTTGTTGTTTTCCTATCTTTTAACCAATAAAGTGAATACAAATTATTTTCCTTTTACATGGTTAGAATTTTTGAAAAACAAGAAGTGTACTTTAAATGAAAATGAAGAAACTAAAAGGAAAAAAAGCAGGTACAGAAACACGACTTTTTGGAAAACACCGCTTCTCTGTCATAAGATACTGACCTTTTCATCTAGGATTCATATTGCTAACCATCTATCAACACTTCCAGAGAAGGAATTTTTAAGATATTACCTCCATCTTTTTTTTTTTTAACAAAGTTTCCAACATAGCACCTTTTTAAGTTTTTAATTGCCCAAAATATACCTGAGCCATGTTCCGTTCACAGTTAATTAAGTCCTTAAGAATAATCATGCGTTCCTATGCTAATGCAGCAGAGACAACATCTGTTGCAAATGGCTTAAAATTAAGCTTTTCTTTACCCCATGAAACTCTGTATAAAAATGCCTCAGTAACTCAAGTGAATCTTCCTGCCCAAAGCGGTAAAATTGGTGTGCTAGCTAACCATGTTCCTACTATAGAACAATTAACACCAGGTGTAGTTGAAGTTTTTGAAGATGATAAGACTAGTAAGAAATTTTTTATATCTGGTGGATTTGCCACAATGCAACCAAATTCATTACTTTATGTCACTGCTGTGGAAGCCTTCCCATTAGAGTCCTTTTCTCAAGACAATATTGTTCAATTATTAAATAAGGCTAAGGAAAGGGCCACATCTCAGGATGAGAAGGTTTGTGCCGTTGCTAAGCTCCAAATTAGTGTTTTAGAAGAACTACAAAATGCCTTAAAATGAATAATTTAATGGATGCTAATTAAGTATTCTTCGCCACTTATATATATTCTTTTGTATTCTATACTTTTCTATTCATATAACGATAAGTAAATATGACGGTATTCTTGTAAAGACATTTTTATTTTGTAGTATTTTCGTTAAGAGAGTATATACAATATTTGTATACCTTAAGTACTAAAATAAGACTAAGCCTCTAACCAATAAATGCAATCAATTTCTAATACTAATATTTCGCAAATATGAACACAAAGAATATAAATAGTACCTACACATCTTACCACATCAAGTAGGATGAGAAGTCCAGATTTACACCTTAAAAAAACATTGCCAGAATAGTTTTAGATGACAAAACCACGTTTACTTATTTATAGTAAACAAAATCAACTACTACTATTTAGGAAGCTGCAGACAAGTTCTTCATAAAAAAGTCTATGAATTGCATACGATCATCTTAACCACCCACCTTTGGGGTTTTAAATTATTTGCCATAATGTAATCAATTTTTGAGTTAATTGTTGAAAAAAAGCAATAAAAATATACACTTTTTCAAAAATAAATTTAAGACACTATTTAGGGATTGAAAAAAGTACTTGTTCTACCATCCCTTTGTTGGAAATATTAACCCATAGAATATAATGGGAAGCTTTTCAGCGACACAACCGATCTAAAATAGACCAACACATCTTTCTGTGTACACACAATTTGAAGGTTTTCAATAATATTGTAAGAGATCTAGTTAGTTGAAAGTTTTAATTCTAAATATTTCTTATCACTTTTTTTTTTAAAAAAAAAAGCTGTCTTTTCTTTTTTTTTTTTTGTATTCTTTAAAAAAATGGTTGTGACAATTTCCCAACGCGAAATTTCTAAATTTTTATTTTTTTTCTTGGTGACACGTTAAAAAACTGCATTTTAAAAATAAACAAATATGGGTTTTAAACTATTAACCTCTCTATATTACTATTTGTCCATTACATTATGCAAATTGTTATAGAAAACATTACACATTTTAATATAAAGTAAAAAAGCTGAAGTCATAAAATATATAAACATAAATTAGTGCATTTTTGTATTCCAAAAAACTAACCACTGCTTTATTTGCTATTCAAAATTTTTTTTTTTTGCTACTCTATCAACGGAATTAATAAAATAAAATAAAATAACTATAAAGGTAATTTTTGAAATATCAAAACCTTCTCGAGAAATAAAATGAACACATATCAGCCAGGTATAATTTTAGATATTTCCAATGGGCAAAGTCCCTTGGCCCAAGTATGGCTTGCCTCAAATATGTCTAATGTTTCTCGAACATCAGCTTTGCAAACCGATATACCTAAATCTGTTCAGGCAATCGAAAAGGTCATAGGTTGCAATCCAGGAGATGAAAATGTTTCCATCTCAGAAAGGGACCAAGACCATGTTTTAACTAACGGTATTACATTACGTACTTCGGGTGAATTATTACATGGTGTGGTTCGTGTTTATTCCAAACAGGCAGGTTTTCTTCTATCTGATATTAAAGACACATTAATTAAGATTAGCTCATTATTTAAAACATCTTCAAAAATCAACATAACTATGACAGAGAATGCCACTATTGCTAAGATTGGCCATTTAATTTTAGAAGATACTGTTACGGAAAATGAGGTACTTGTCTTACCTAGTTTGGATTTTTTGAATGAAACAATTTCTTCTACTCAAAAATTATTGGGTAAATCCAATAATATGGAACGCCAAGTTCAAGGAGCCACTACGACAACAAATCCAAATAACGCTTTTGATATGTCTATCGAAGTTGGTAGAAGAGTTGAGTCTAGCGAAGACATTAATGTTCACGACAACTCCAATCTGGATCTGGATTTCAATATTCAAGAGGTTAATAGTTTAAATACTTTTGGTCAAGATAAATCATCATGGATAGAAGGGACTCGAAATACAGAACCCACAATAGAACACTCTGAAATAAACTTTGATAATGAAAATACAGCGAACCAGGACAATGATTGGAACCTGGATTTCGGAAATAACGAAGGAACTGATATAGATAATGATATATCACATGGATCTATTGAACTTGGAAGAAGAGCGGAATCAGTTGATATCCATGAACCAACAGATTTTGGGTTTGATTTAGAGCTTGAAAAGGAACAACCTGAGTTCAGGATAGAACCAGAAAATGAAATTGGTAACCATGAAAAAAGACAAAACAACAGAAGGAGTACTTCGGCCAAGAATCCCTTATTCAAACACACTATTCAAGTTGAAAGTGATTCAATTCAAGAATTGACAGACGAACAATTAAAGAATGGCTTGTCAACAGTTGTATCTAATCATGGAGTAGTTAAGAAACAATCAATAATAAAATTAAATCAAAAAAGATTATGGGAGCAGATGGTTGATAATTTGAGTTATATTCCAAATGTAATAACTACACAATATCTTGATTATCGAAACTTGAAAAAGCCAAAAATTACGAATAATATATATGAGGATACTAGGGAGCCTGAGTATGATAATTCATTAGATTTAGGTGATAATTCCTTAGAAGAGGGTCTGGAATCAGATATGATTGCTCCTTTGGATGTAGATATCGGTGACGAATTAGATACTGTTGATCACACAAGTGACAATGAAATACTTCCTAGTCCTCATAATAATAATGTTTTCAGTGACAGAGATGGTCAATATGTTAAACTACCAACTGGCAATATCATCAACCACTCAGCAAAGAATGTTGTTGAAACATTGAAGATGAACGAAGATACAATTTCATTTAATGATTTAGTTGTCGAGCAACATAAAAGAAATCACCAATATGATAGCTCTATTTCAAAGCAAGAGGCCAGTGACATTTTTTTCAATATGTTAACATTAGCAACAACAGGTTGTATAGATCTAACCCAAGAACAAACATTTGGAGAAATTTGTATTTCAAAAAATAATTCTCTATTAAACAGATATATACCAGCCTAAATAAATGTATAATAATTGACTTTATTTTAACTTTTATCTTTATTTTCGTTATCTAAGAAAAGAGCGAATGAATTTAATATAACGTATTTGATTAACCATTCTTGCACTACCAGTTTTTTTGTTAAGTAATATCAAGTAAAATATAAATGGAATTCTTTTTCCATGAGAGGGGATTCTGACTGATGAAATTTAGAAAAAGGTCCTTTTTAAAAAAGGAACCATAAGGTCATTTTTATATTACCAACTTTCCTATTACTATATATTGTAGTTATAAAACAACATCTGAGAAGTAATACAAGATAATATTAAGCCTTACCCTTTACCAAGTTGTTTATTTACATATTTTTCGAATGGTTACGCATTAGAAGAAATAGGAAGATCAGTTGAAGAAAAGTCTAAAATCTCACTTTTTCAACCTTCAATTTATCAGCATATCAACATATTGTTAGCAAAATCAACAGAACTTTAAAAAATGATTCACTATTAAAAATTATTCTTTTGTAACCGAGTATAAACTAAAAGTTATCATTTCATAAGGAAATACAACGTTTTAGTGGCTCCATTGAAATACTAACAAATATTACTGATATCCTATTTGTACCTATAGGGGAGTTTAGAAAAATTAATAAAAAATGCAGCTCAAAAGGTAAAATAATTTAAACGGCATTAGTCTTTTAAAACTACTAGACAGTGTTGCAAAACCACTTTATTCCGTAAAAGACAGGTTTAGCTTTCGAACATGTTTTCTTAAAGCAAGATTAGATATCATGACATCCTTTAAGCGTCAGTCTTACTATGATGAGAGCAAAGTGTCCAAAGAGTAAAGTACCCAAGAAAACATAAGATATGAGAGGTTTATATTATAGCCTATACTTAGTTTTCTAATTGATAGGTTTGATTAGTTAGGCAGCCATAATATTTACTTAGAAATATTTTCAGAGTCTATATATGTAATATCGCTAAAAAAATGAAAATGTTTTAGCTTGATAATCTGAGTTATCTCACCCCGACCGAAATCTTTTATCTCTATGTATTAATATCATCGTAATATTATTTAAAATCAGGGATACTTATAAAGAAAAGGAAACATTGAGTAGTTATTAAAAAATAAAATCATTTTCACATGTTTCGTTTAATATTGACAAAAGTTGGAAAGAGTCAAAGTCTATATGAATATGTAAATATTGTTTAGTGGTGTAATATAGTAATCAACTGATGATCCCTTAAAAATATCTAGTAATATTTCAACAGGACTCTACGCCTGTTAAAGTTCAGTCATGTATTATAAAATATATAAAAAAAGGGTTTTATATTAAATTAATTAAGTAATTAATTTGTTTGTAATATTTACAAGTACTAAGTGAAAATATACTAGAGGGGATAAACTCTTTTTAAACCTAAAATAAGGTAAAGATTTAAGGATCAAGAGAATTATTCACAAAAACAGTTTAAATATCGTTTAAAGTGATAGTAAGGTAACTGAATTCCAAAAATGATTTCGCCCAGGATCGAACTGGGGACGTTCTGCGTGTTAAGCAGATGCCATAACCAACTAGACCACGAAACCAATAAATAACGGTATCTGTAGTAAAGTGTAAAGTGGTAAGTCTATAATATGGTACGGGAAGCGCAACGAATATCTAACGGATATTATAATGGTTCGAAGACAGTAATTGATACAAACGGTAAGTCAATTACTAACGGTCTTAGTTAATATATTAAACGGCTATATACGATAGTAGGTTCTTACTTAGTTCGTTATTCCTATATATTATACAATATTACACAAGGAAAGGACCTGAAGATGAAACTTGAATGTTGGAGAAGGTGTCCTTTATATATGTTTGGGAACTAGGATGGGTTAGATAGCTAAGAAGTAGAGGAACAATAGACAAGCTATGTTCAGTTGGTATTAGCTAAGATTTGTTTCAGGTCTGGCCAATGTCGTAGGAATTTGTCAGCACTTTGTATTTGTCAGCAACTTAGATTTGTCAGCAACTTGGATTTGTCAGCAATTGGATTTGTCAGCAATTGGATTTGTCAGCAACTTGTATTTGTCAGCAACTTGTATTTGTCAGCAACTTAGATTTGTCAGCAACTTGTATTTGTCAGCAACTTGTATTTGTCAGCACTCTTCCTAATTCTAGAATTTTCTATATCTCACTATACAACAGTATCAGGTAAACTATCTAGTATAGATAAAGGGTAAAAAATGAAAATTAAAATAGAAAAAGTTAGGATAGAATTTACTGTCAAGATATAACCCGGACTCAAGAAAACTTATGTGCGAAATGTCATAATCCGAATTATCTCTTGAGAGAAAAATTTTTAAGAAAAAAATTTTCTTCTTTCATATGAAAACTAATGTTCAGAAATATACAATTAATTCTGGATATTGTACTTGTATATTAGTATTTAAATTAACTTTATATATTATATATAATAAAGTAACTAAGGTGTTTTGATTTAAAAGCATAAAGATTTATATAAAACATTGTCTAATATATAATATCCAAGTTTATCGCTAAAAACACATATTTAATTCAACAAGTCAACAATCACTGAATTTAGAAAAGATTTAAGATCTTTACAGAATTTAGAAAAGATTTAAGATCTTTACAACATGTGAGCTGTCAAGATATAATCCGGACTCAAGAAAACTTATGTGAGGAATGTCATAATCCGAATTATCTCTTGAGAGAAAAATTTTTAAGAAAAAAATTTTCTTCTTTCATATGAAAACTAATGTTCAGAAATATATAATTAATTCTGGAAATTGTACTTGTATGTTAATATTTAAATTAACCTTACATATTATACATAAAAAGAAACCAAGGTGTTTTGATTTAAAAACATAAAGATTTATATAAAACATTGTCTAATATATAATATGTTGAGATATTACCCTTACTCAATGAAAATTTTGTGAAAAATTTTCACAAAATTATTTTTTAGAAAAATATAAATATTCGAGATACAGAAATTAGAAATAATTTCTTTTATCTACCACTTTATATACTCTTTACATAGTTTAGTATATAATGTTTGTAATATTTAATACATGTGAGCGACTACTTATAAAATATACGGTTTATAATGTTCCGTTATAACTTATAGGTTATTACTCCACATATCTTAAATCGTAACATAATATCCAAGTTTATCGCTAGAAACACATATACATTTCAAAATATAAACAATCACTGACTTTAGAAAAGACTTAAGATATTTACATCTACCTCTTCTAACAACTATTGTAATTGGTCCTAATCACAAAAAACGATTGTAAGTTACAAATTGTGTTTGAGGTAGTTTGGAGAAAAATTACGATCATGGTGTCTTCCGAACACTTTGGGAGGGTAATAATAGTTGGTGTTATAGAAAAGGAAAGTTATGGTTGAGATCCTAGTGAAAAAAGTAGTTAAGCCCTAATTCATTATTTGACAGTGGAATTTAATTTCAGAGAAATCTCCATGTTTCCAAGAAAAATATAAAAAGGAGATTTTAGAAGAAGAAAAGTTTTTCCGACTTCCACATTTCTTGGAAGTAACGAAAGTCAAAAAAGAAAAAGTTAGGAAGAATTATGCCGGAAACCAAAAAAAGGAAATTATAAATGGTAGGGTAACATTAGAGAAAGTAGGCTAAACACAGGCTTCTAAGGAATATGACTCGTTAATACATATTTAAAATATTTTCTTAAGAAAAATATATCTTACAGAAAATTTCTACGTTCCTTACTTTTTAGAAAAAGTCTCGAAGATTATAAAAGGAAAAGTTTTCCGAAGCCCCTAAAAGTGATTATAAAAAAAGGAGAAAGAAGAATGTCGGCCAAGCAAAAGAGACGAAAGAATGATATTGAGACAATTTAGGTGCAACAAGAATAAAAATATATTATCATTTTAATGAGGAATTGTTGAGTTTGTCGCAGATAGTAAAAGGGCCTGTATGGAAATTCCCTGTTGATAAGGGACCTGTTTCAGAATCAACCCACCAGCTAGATTGAACTAGTTCGATAATACAATAGAAGACACTCAACAAAATAAAAAAAAAATTATTACGAGCACCTGTGATATTACTCAAGACTAAAAAAAAACGGTAAATGCTGTATAACTTTTATGGTAATTTAGAATTCGATAGAATTATCGATTTTATTTTCCTAAGAAAATAAGAAAAGTAAATTGTAAATCTTAAGAGATAAATTTTAACGATTTCAAAATTATTTAAAGAGGTTTTTTTTTTTTTTTTGATTCATGAAACCATTGAATCTTGAAATTCTTGTAAATTGTAAAAACCCTTCGTGTAATTAGTTTATTTATTTTACTATTTCATTATTTATATTTTTGGTTGGAGGAAGATCAGAAATAGGGTAGAAGGAAAAGGAATAAAATGGAAATAGAAGGGACTTAAGTGGAAGGAATTTGAAAAAAAGAAAAGGAAATGAATTACTGAAAGAAAATTTGGAGGAAGGTTTCAATTTAAGAACACTAATATTAAGATTTAAAAAATATTTTCGTTTAATAAATATTTGATTTTCATTTGAATGAGAGAAGGGGAAATTAAGAATGAATCCTGGGTTATAAATCAATATAAAGAATTAAGGAAAATAATTCAGAGTTATGAGAATGTTATGTAAATTTATATAGAATATCCAACCCAGTTAATTAGATTTAGTGTTTAAATATTTTATTTACCGTGTCTATGGCAGGTGGTTTTATTTTCCACACATATTTCGAATCTTAATTTTTGACAGTATATTATATAATGGGTAATAACAATGGACAAATTAGGACAAACAAAAACTGAACCTATACTACACTTTGGGACAATTTACCCAACATAGTATTTGTATAGGTTATTATTGATACCACTTTTTGTTTACAATATATCATGAATACTATATCTTCAAAAGAAATAACCATATGGTGGAAAAAGTAAACAAAGTAATATATAATCTTTTTTCGTAGCGCACAAATAATTTTCACTAAGGTTATGACACCAAAAAATATGCGTCCACAAAAAGAAAAATTAAATTAGAGATTATAAAGATGCGAATTTCACACAAAGGTGAGACATATAAAAACTTAATAAACTTTATATGTACATGTTTTAGGATTATTATAATTTTAATGCATTTTATTTTTTTGTTCTAAAGAAAGAAAAAAAAAAAAGGATTTGCAAAATGATTTGTAGCACTAAGATATTTTACTTCAAATTAGTTTAAGTTGCAGTCAATAACCAAAGATGGAATCTTCCTACTTTTCTAAAACTGAACATATCAAGAATTATTTAATTAATTAAAAATGGACACTGTTGTCAAATCACATATCTCTAATTGAGAACCATAAAAAAAGGTATTGATTAAAATTTTACCATTTTCCGGTTGAGGTTCACTTTTTAAGGCAAACTACACTTTTTATGAAAATGTAAACTAGAAATAGGAGGAAAGAGGAAAAAAACGCAATAAAACAGTTATTAAAAAGTGCAAATCAGCAAAAGAGAAAACCCGTAAAAATAAGTAGAAAAAGGAAGAGGAAAAGACAGACAAACGTTACTTGTATCAAGTTTAAAGGGTGGACTATGGTTGGTAGGAATTGTTATTTTTAGAAAAAGAAATTTGTTGTGTTTATTTTTATTAACAACAAGACCTACAGAGTTTTGATTAATATGTCACCTAAGAAAAAACTATCCTAATAAGACAATAGAACTTTCCAACAAAAGTAGACTAAATTATACCTTAAATATAATACTTGAACGTGTAACTACTACTAATTAAATATATTTTTATATTTTCTGTTTAAGTTCAATTTGATTGGATGCTTAAATTTGTAGTGTTTCTTTTTAGCTTCCAAAGAAATTATTTAGAATTAGCCTCCCCATATAAATGGGAAGATAGGCGAAGTGTTTTATTACAAATAAAGCTTTAAAGAGGTTTCCTTAATGAGTTTTATAGCATACATAAAGTGCAAAAAAAACTGCCTCACAAATCCCTTAATCCATGAATTTTCTTTACTCGTTATTTCGTACAATTTTTTCTATTATATAATATCTGCCTCCAATTTTAATTTTTTAAATTATTTATACCAAAAAATAATCTTATTTTCCAAAATCCAAAGTTGTATGGTAAATTTATAAAGAAAAAATTCATTTAAGAAAAAATCTTGCCCAGAAAAATTCTGGAGTGTTCTATAACTTAAAGAGACTCTAAAAAGAAAATACACTTCAACGTATTTGGCAGCTATTTGATTCGTATGACTGTAAAACTTGGATATTTAGAAAAACTACAAAAATGTCGTAGTCGTTTTATTAATGTGTTTAAACCAATACTCAGGAAGACAGGTAAATATTGTATATAAGTTTACAAACATTTCTTTTTATATCTACTCTTCTTACTTTTCTGAGAAATACTTTTTTTTAATAGTTTCTTTTGTATACACTTGCACACTATAAATAAGCTACATATCATATTAAAAATTTCTGATGAACAAAAAAAGTCTTCAAATATAAGGGAATTATAACAAGAATGTCAGTAAGAACCTTACTTTGGGCAAAAAAAGAAATAACAAGATATTTAAATAGTAGGATAAATTCCTATGGAGAAGTATATGTAAAAAGAAATACATGATAGAAGAGAACAGATTTAATTAAACTTGTTGAATTTTGGTACTACTTTTGGCTTTATTTCAACTTACAAAAATTATATTACCAAGACAAACCGACTATATGAAGGGAAAGGTCATTTAAAATTTTTTTTGTGCTACAAAGGTGTGAATTATTTTTTTAACGAGATAATATTGCAAAATTTTTTTATTTTTAATAATAATTAAAATAAAAAATAAATTATGAAAAATGAGTGTTTAAATTCTGGCAAAAAAAAAAAAATAAAAAAAAACTCAAAAAAGCACGATGTTAATCTTCAATTACAATTAGTAAAGTTCTTATGTATTTTAACTTTCTCTTCATTTTGTTTTATAAAAAAAAGACAAAAGAATTTACAAGGTAATTTATAAAACCAATATATTTTACTTTGGATATATTCCTAAAAGTTGCACAAATTAAATATAGAAATTAACAAAGCCATTTTGAAATTAACTTAAAATTCTAAAAATAAATCTATCAGGAAAAAATGTCCTGTCCTCATTTTCCCTGATCGTGTTTTTAAAAAATTGTATATTTTGTGCCATCGATTAAACTGTTTAAAAATATGTCCATAAACCTTTATTTGAAGTTGAGACTTCATTATTACTGACAAGTTTATTGGGCAGAATAAAAACAAAATATATAAAACAGTGGAAGACACATTAGACAACAGTTTTTCTTATATAAAGTATATCAATTCTTCAACGATATTTTAAAATTATCAACACATATATTTCTATGATATTATTTTAGATGATCTTGCAAAATCTTCAGGCAAACCATTTATTGTTTTTTTTACATGTGCTAATCCTTATAGAGTGAAATTTATGTATATTACAAAAAAAAAAACAAAGAACAATTTATATTGTTTAGATTCTGGGGGAGTTTATCCCTTGTAGTAGATTATTACACACTGAAATTGTTTTTTCCATATATATTATCATCAACAACATAAAAAAGGTAGAGTATCCCTGATATTATTCTTTAAAATTTTATTTATTAAGAAGTGAGGAATAGTGACATTTTTCTAAACTTTCTGTATTGGAAAAGTTTTACAAACATATTTACAGCAGGGATAACCAACATAAGGAAGGAACAAGGATTAATAATAAAGAATAGATATTAACTATATAAGTATATGTTTTTGAGTCCCAGTAGATTAGATATAGAAAGAGAGAGAAACAAATATAGTTATATACTAATAATACATCTAAAAATATAGAGTGAGTCTATATCTTATTTCTATTCAAGTGATTTATCGTTATGATTACAACTAGGTTGACTGTTATCAGAAGCACAAAACTCTAAGGTTATGTAATATCCGGGAAAAAGTAAGAGGAGACTCTAATTTTACAATCCTGTTACAGTGAGGGTAACCGAACATCACTGTTGTTTTTTTATTTGCGTCGTCGTCGAGTTGTCCAGTCTGTCGTAGCGTACTTAAGAAAGGAACTTTAGGAAGGAGAATACATGTATATAGTTTATGTAGTAACAGATATAGATATATAGATATAGATCTTTACCCATAGATAGAATTATTATCTATCTAACCAATACCTCCATTATTATAGTTTATCTACAGAGTCCAAGTTCTTCAACAGTACTCTAAATAGGGATTAGAGTTGAGCCATTAGTATAAGAAATAAAAGTATATTATAGGTTATCACACGAACTTCGGTTCACGGGATATTTTATTACAACAAAAAACCTCTGTAATTGGAAAAGAATTTGCGAATTCTGTGGATCGAACACAGGACCTCCAGATAACTACGACTAAAATTTTAATTCTTCAGTCTGGCGCTCTCCCAACTGAGCTAAATCCGCACGTACATACGAAATTTTTCGAAATCATATTTTAGAAAGTTTGGAGAAAAATTACTTTTTTGGTAAATTCCGAGCACTTTGATCAGGTAATGATAGTAGGTGTTATAAAAAGAAAAATTCTGGTCCAGATCCTAGTGGAAAAAGTGATTAAGCCCTAATTCATTATTTGACAGTGGAATTTAATTTTAGAGGAACCTCTATGTTTTCTAGAAAATTATAAAAAGGAAATTTTAGAAAAAGAAAAGTTTTTCCGACCTCCCAAAAACTCAGAAAAAATGCCCAACAAGAAAAAAAGACAAAAGAGTATTTGAAGAGAAGTAGCGCCCGTACTAATATTGTTATTAGTAAACTTTCTCAACTTCTGTTTTTGCAATATAGAAAGTTGAGAGGAAAGGGTAGATTTTCCATATTTTTAGTGATATTAGACATAATAGTAAGTAGATCTGTTAATTCTTGATAATAATATTATGGTTGTGTTTTTATATGAAGACTTCTTCGGTTTATTCTATGTATGATAACTATACATTATATAAACCTATATATATGGTCAAATCTCTCTATTCCTTCTTTATATATAAAATAAATTCTGGAAGATAAATTTTTCTCCATAAGAAAAATGCAATTCATCATTGTAAACAGTTCTAGAATTATAAATAACAACCAGCACGGTCATTTCCTAAATTGGGAAAAAACCCAGCAAAAGTATTAGGCATTATAAAAGTAATGTTCTTCGGTTATATAGAAATTATACAAATGTGTATTAATATAAAGTAAAATAAAATATAAAATGTATAAAAGTAAGAAGGAAATAATTTGGATTATCGACACCTTCATGTTTCTTATATATGTTTGGAAATGAGCGTCGAATATTTTAGTTAATTATTATTTAATACCATATTCATTTCAGGGGGTAATTGATAGTTTACCACGTCTACATAATGGGAAATTTGGAATATCTTTTTGTTGAAATATAATGCTATGGAACGAAATAGATAGAACAATAAGATTTTAGCAGACACGAAATGATAAATTGTTGAATAATAATTGTTGAGAGGTCACGAAATGTTGTTGAGTTTGTTTATTAAATATCTTACTGTTCGTAGAGGAAAATGGCTTAATATTAACATATATAAAGCCAAGGATTTCATCATCCATTCTTTTTGTCTTATTTACAATATTTGTATATTATTACTTCTATGTTGTATATAGAGAAAGAAAGTGAAGAACTTTATTATAACTTTTGTATACTAGATCTAATAAATATAATATTGAGAATGTTTACTATATATCCAATGACTACAGGCGCTCATTCTCAACACTTTTTTTAGTTAACAAGGGGTAAAATATCTTACTAATGATATTTTTTGCTCTTGAGATATTTTTTGCTGTAAGATTTATTTTCAAGATATTAACAATAGTTAAAATCTTATTGAGTTATTTTATTTTTCTAGACTCTTTTATTTCAACTGTAATAATGAGAAAACTATGAATGCAACAGGAATAAAATTTATTATTATTTTCATAAGGAGTTATTGTTTCTTGAAATTTACTTGTTCTTCAGGATTTCTTAACCGTTTTATTAATTCTTTTATTTTTCATGCTTGATATTTTCTCTTTCCTTTTTTTAAAAAAAAGGTAAAGCTATTTTTTTTAGGGTGATATTTCTATTTTCTTCAACTTTGCCATGATTCAAATATTTTAATCTCTATTGAGAGTATTTGTAAATTTTAGTTGCACTTTTTCCTCTTAAACTTTAAAAACCTTTTCACTCATTTTTATTTCACCTCCGAACCTAATTGCTTTCTTAAATGAAGGTTTAAAAGGGTGATTCATTCTTTTCTTTAAAAAAAATTAAAAAAAATTATTCAAAACAACACTTTCTTTCTTTCCCAAAGAGGGTGTTTTTAGCTATAAATTTATGATCACCTTTTTTTCTGAGGTTGAAAACAGGATCTGAAAGACTCCTTATCGGTATTATTCACCTTTTAGGTGAATATTTGAAGTGTCTCAACTTTTACAAAAAAAGTACTCTCATGAGAGACCATAATCTTCACAGGTTTTAACTGAAACAGTGCCAAAGTTTTTAATGTTTTGTAAGTGATCTGGTAGATAGTTAGAAAACTTTTTATAAGTTAGAAGAGGAACCGTTATATAATATTATGTACTTAATCTCTTACCTAAAAAATTGTTGCACTTATTTATTTGTCCTCTTTTTCTTATATAACCATATAACTAAAAAAATAAGGTGGAAATGGAAATAAACTGACTTTTCTCAAAACTTGCCTATTTATATTAATTCTTTCCAACCCATTTCTTGATCTTAATTTTGAATCACAGAACACATATTTGCGCAATCACTTAACAAGGTATCTTACACATTTTATTTAATATATTTCTTTAAGAAAAAGATTTTAGTTAAATTAAAGAATCTTTAATTGAAAAATCCGTCAAAAATTGTTCTGAAATATCATTAGCATTCTTCTGAAATAAAGTAGTATACTTGTTAAAGAATTCCTAAAAGTATCTATTTTTTGAACAAGATATCTATTCTTTTTTAAAATAAGAAAGAATACTGAGAAAATAAAAATGGACACATTAAATAAACTTCTTTTGTTGTAATGAATATTTACATGATATCTACCCAATGTCTCTTATCTAAAATACAATTGAGTATGTTAATGCAAAAGAAGAAAAAGAAAGTTATTGGATATATTTGAAATAATACCTGTTTTTTTACTTACTGTTAATATCTTAAAATACTTTTACCTTCAATATTTGTACATTAATATATTCATGTACAACTTTGTTTCATTTCTATGTGTAATATTTTCCTTCTCAGGAAATAAAAAATATTTTTATTATGGATCCAACAGAAGCTGACATTCTTTCCTTTAAAAGAGTAGACAAACATTGAGACAATTAAATCATAGTCCGGGACCCATAGTAATATTAATCTCTCCTAAACCTAGAGAATGTGCAGAATATTGGAAATCTATGATCACTATATACCAGACAATTAAAAAGATTTACATAAAAAAATTATATTGACCAATAATTATATATGTCTAGTGTTTTTCTTGCTAACCGAAACCTTTTCATTTATCATTGGCCAAACACAAAAGACATTGATAAGTTCCATCTTTTTGTCCTAAATTACCCAAACACTTTTTATGAAATCCATGACAACATTTAAAAACAATTATTATTTCATTTGAAGTCTGCTCAACTTTCGAGTTTAAAGCTCTTTGCTTGTATTCCCACTGTAGAAATATGTCAGGATTTAATCCAGCACCCCACAATGTTTTACCACATATTTCACATTCCGAGTTATGTATTGTCCACCCTTCTCTTAATTTCATCCGATATTTATTAACCATTCCAGATGATGATTCTTGAATGATTTTTAATAAGGTCTTAGAAATTGCTTCTTCAAGCCTAAATGAGGTAAAGATTTGAGTAAATAACTCTCCCAAATTCTTCGTCTTTGCCATCATTATATCACCTTTGTTAAGTATACCAGTCATGATTTCGTATAAGTTGTCATTATTTTTTCTTTCGATGGCTATCATTTGGAAAAATAATTTATTTAATATTTTATTACATTCAGGATTGTTATTAATCTTTTTCTTATTTTGGCTAAATTCTTTCATGACAGCAGATATAAATGTGATCCAATATTTCACTTTACTACCCTTCATTGACAAAATAGAATCAATACCCGCCATAATATAACTATTCAAGGAATTCACCTTCAATTCACCTTTTTCTTGGAAAAGTTTATCTACACATTTAATGATGCATATGAGTTCCTCTGAGATTTTACCCATATGATGATAAATTACATAAAGTGCATCATAGTTATTAAGTTTTTGTAGTTCTTCTAATAAATAACTATCATCTAATACACTTAAGCCCTTTTCTCTCACCCACTTAGTCAAATCTTGTTCCTTCCTCAACTTGCACGATAAGATAATATAATATTTTTTTAATTCAGCATTTTGATATTTTATATCTATACCACTGGTAAAATAAAATTCAAGGTAATCCAATTTCAATGTATCCGGGACTGATATAGTTTGAATCAAAGCATGCAATGTTGGATCGATATTTTGCATTATATCAACCACATCTTTAATGCTTACCAACTCAACTATTATTTCAAAGTTTTCTTTAATTAAAGATTTCATATTGATAAAATCAGTGGAATTTCTTCTCATGTTCTTACATGCATCCTCTATTAAAGCTGGTAAATCAAAACTTCCCAAGAAATTTCTATTTTCTTTGTCTAACAACAATTTTATTGATTCAAGATATTTATGATTCTTCCTATAAAAGTAATATAATACTTTTTGAAAGTTCCTAGCTTTTAATTGTGCTATCAAATGGTGTGGATCAGTTGGCTCATGCATGTTTATCATGTCTATTATTAAATCCTCTATCGATTCTTGACCAACTCCTAATGTTTTAGGGAAATCACAAATCATATTCATAATTATATCCAAATCTGTTTTATTCGTATGTAAATCTTGAAGGTGTTGTTTCAAGTAATGGACAACATACACTATAGTATAGTATCTTAAAGATTCATCTTGCAAGGACTTCTCTTCTTCTATTACATTAAACAAAATATCTAACACATTTTGTTTCGTGATTTTCAAAGAAAATTGAGACTGTACTATCTTTTTATCTGCATATTCATTTAATTCTTTTTCATCGTCAAATTCACCAAAAAATGAGTCACTTAATATTTCTGTTAACATATCATAAAATCTTTTAGGATTAAATTTCATTAAAAGCTTGAAATATGGAAAGGAAGGTTCATCATCATTTCCAACACATGCACCACTACTATTTTTAATTGTCTTTAACTTTTTCTCACCCGTAAGAGGCCATGTAATATCTACACCATTGAAAAGAATATAAGTCATATTTTGTCTATTTTGATAAATTTTTATCTTATCTTCTATAATTAAGGAAGTTGGATATTGTAACCCCTTATAGCAACTTTCAATATAGTCATAGATTATACCCGGGTTAAAATTACTCTGAGAACTCATCTCTACATTGCCGAAAATGTAACTTTGTATCAGGTCCCCATCTCTAATCCACTTTAAAAGTTCTATAAATGGGGACAAATAATCATTGAAGGACACATTCCAGATGAATAACAACATATCCAAATTTCGTTGTTCCTGGCACAAACGAATCAAAAGATCACAATCCCAACTTGATTTATCTAGACTAAATATAAGCGTTTTTATTGAATTTGGAAATTTCTGTAAAAGAGCCTGAAACAACGTTGGTGATAAACTTTTAATAATATTGTTTTCAATGAGTTCATTGATTGTATCTAGAAATACTTCTTGAAAATGAACAGTTATATCTTGTTGCTGTTGAAGTATTGTCTCCCATATTATGTCTAAAAATTCGGAGATTACTTGCTGACTTTCCTTAGGAAACCATTCTAATCGTAATTGAATGGCCATAGATATAAGACTTTTAATGGAATCCACCTTGTTATTATTTAAAAGAAATCTCAGTGCTGCAAATACTAAATTATTGAATGGATCCTTTAACTGAGATTTCCTAACCTCATGGTTAATAGATAGATGTAGAAAAGTTGGAATTGGAAAGTTTTTACTGACAAATTGGTTTAATAAAGATAGAGAACCTATATAGTCACCACTTTGTACTCTTTTCAAAAGAAGACTGGACCAAGAAACAAATCTACCTATCTTGAATGAATAATTAGTCAGTAGAAACAATTTATTTCTATACCACTTAAAATGTTTATTTGGGGGAATTAGTAAATCATGTGGCAGAAGATCTATATTCATTACAATATGGAAATTTTCACTTGGTTTAACTATCAGCAGTTGATGGGACACAGTTAAAACACCTAATAAATTTTGCGACATCCATTGGATTGAAAGAATAAGTTCTTCACAGTTCCAAATCAATTTACGAGTCCCATTTGATGGTATAATCTCATAGTATACTATTACTCTATTTTTAATGGAATATGCAAGATTATTATTTAGCCATGTCAAAGAATTTTGTGGGACAATGTCATTTGAATCAACTGTATCCTTGGTATGCATCTTCCCGGAAAAATTGTTCCCTTGAATAGATAAAATCCCAAAATTTTTATTAGTTAAGATGGCCAATTTATCACCTTTCAACTTTGTATGTAAAATAATTTCGTTTGGTGCCACTTGCAAGATCCTTTGAACATTATAAGTCATACCCCAAAATCCAGTTCTATGTCCATTATGATAGAGAACATTTCCATTTACATCACTAACAATTAAACCAGTATGTCTATTTGGCATAAAATCAATCCCAGTGATCTCTTTCCCCTGATGTTCAGTAATATGTAATATGGCGGGAATAGGTTTAACTGTTCTTTCGAATCCACCTGTAATATTACTATTAGAATAATTTGATACGGAATGTGAATCAGTGCTATAGATATCAGTAAAGTAATTCAAATTCCATAAGTATACATCTCCAGATTCATAACCAGCAGCTATATACGTACCATCATCTGACATAACAATATTGACTACTTTTGAATGCAATGAAGTGACAAACCTATTCATAAAGGAATTCTGTTGTTGTGTAGATGATACAATCTCTTTTCTAGTCTGGGGCAATAATATGACTTGTAAGAATTCTTTATAATTGAAGATCAATAGGGCACCCTTAATTGTACCTAACACAAAATATGAGTTTGTAGGTAATATACATGAAGGACCACCATATTCACTTATTATAGAATACACTTTATTCAAAGAAGTCCAATTTATCAACTTTCGCGAATCTAATATCAAATTGGTTGTCATGTTAGAGGTGTTAGAAACGAATGGAGTGGCACTACTATTATCATATCGATCATCTGATTCATTAATTCGACTTTCATTATTCAGCAATGGAGCACTTGAACTCATAGATACGTGTTTTTTTTTTTCCACCTCTTCTTCTTTGAAAGCGAAGTTGGTTTATTGGTATATGGGAGCGATACAATGATTCCAACTTTAGAATGATATCATAAACTATACTACACTCTATTTAATATTGTATCTTTTAATTTTAATAAAGGATTCAATTCAAACAGACAAACATAAACCAATTAGCACTAGTTATAAATAAACAAAAGGTAACAAATATTTCTTCTCTCTCTTGAAAGTTCCTAGTGTTAAGCTAGTCAATTTTTACTGTCTTTATTCCGTGTGATGTTGTAAATTTTCCAAGTGTTGGGGACACACTCCGATCTTGAGTTTTTCTATATTTTATAAAAGGACTTAGAAAAAACAGTATAAATAAGACGTATACATAAAGAGAAGAAAGAGAGAGAGATAAAATGAGGCAGTTTAACCAGACCTGGCCAAAATTAGGTATCTAGAGAGAGGTTAGGACACTAATACCATTGATGTGTTGGATACTTTTGTGTCATTAAGGAACTTTATAGTTCCATGAGTCCTTTTTTTCCCTATTTGAGTAACATTACTGGTATTATTTAATGGAAGGATATTTTTTTTTTAAAAAAAGTACATAATATTTATAATATATATGGCGTAATTTAGGAGTAAGTTAACCACAAAACCAATGGATTGGTTTATTGGTCAGGTATTTAATTTGGCAACAAGGAATATATGTCTTCTGTATTATTATTATCATTTCTTCCCGTAATATTATTTAACAGAAAATCTTGTTGTAAAAGAGTCATTGGTGAAGGTGTATTGGACTGACAAGACTCTGAGAGAACAGGTAGTTTTGATATGAGACCTATTGAATTGTTGTTCATATAATTTTCATTAGTAGCAGTAGTTGGAATGGTAGTTATAGGATTAGTGAAATGGTCAAATTCAAAAGTTGACATATCAAGAGGAACCTGTTTATGTAAATCATCGAAGGGTTCTAGTAATTTATCCACCGGATTGGGTTTATTATCTGACGTATAATCTTCTCCTGTTACGGATGTTGACCGTGCGATGGGTAATGGATCTGGTAACATGTTATTATTATTATTATTATTATTATTATTAGAAAATATGGCCGGATCAACCGATGGAAATGTTGTTTGTTCATCTTCACTGTCACTACTAAAATCCTTAACATCCATAATAATTTTATCATTGCCATATTTTGATAGAATATTATCTTTATTTACTTTGTGTGCTACAATAGCCATAGCTTCCAAAGCTTCTTTATTCGATAAGATATTTGGATCCACTACACTCTGTGCGGTAGTAATGAACCTAGAATGTCCATTTGAAGTTCTAATCATTTTCAACTTCCCATTCCTCGAACGGTCATGCCTAACGACTCTCAAATAATTCTGAGGCAAACCTTTACACTTTCCACTCTCAATATGCTTTTCAACCCAATCTTTAGTAGACTCACAGTACTCACCACACTGTGCACAATGCCCATAAGATCTATTTCTTTCACTTGGTTTGACACCATGCGGATACAGTAGATGTCTTGTCTTCAAATGGGTTTTATACGTGTCTCTACGACTGAAGCCACCAGAATGATGACATCTCAATTCCTTTGGTGCGTCTTCTTTATAGAAGGGACATCTATAAGCCTTTTCAATTGCATGTTTCTTAATGTGACGAGTCAAATATCCACGGATCCTGAATTTTGCATCACAATAGTGACAAACGAAGGGGCCGGCACCAGTGTTGTTAGTGCAGGTTTTATCCTTATTTAAATCCAATTGAAATTCAAAAGTGGCGTTACGATATTTCGAGGTGTTGTTGAAAGTAGAGGAGTTTGAACTATAAGGTACCGTGTTTTTGGTGGGGATCATTTTTTTAGACACAGAGAATTTATTCAATTTTGAAGGGTTCCAATTGGTTCCTTGAAAATGCCATGATTCATTTTCTTCTCCATGATCATTGTCATATTCTAATTTGAACATAGTTATTAGATAAGTATATATATATATATATATATTCGTATGAATGAATTATTAGTTTATTTTATGATTCAGTAAAGGAGCCTAACAAAGACACCAGAATAATAATAAAAACAAAAGAAAAACAAAGGAACAGGAAAGGAACAGAGAGACTAGGTCGATTGATTGATCACCTTATGTATTAGAGTAACTTTAAGTACATTAAAGGTTGTCGATATACTATGTCTTTGACACTACAAGTTGAATAATAAATGAATAAAAAACAACAAATTCTTGAAGACACACTCCCGCATCTCATCATGGCAGGAAACAAAATAAAAAAATAAGAATAAAAAATTTTCCCCTCTCTGTCTGTCTCTTCCCATTGCTTTCGAGGTTTCATTCCACTGTTGTCTTTTGTTCGGTTCGACTCCTGACTGCCGCCTTCTTTTTTTTTTTTTGTTTGGCTTTTGGGTTCCCTCGAGGATTTGCCGTGAGATGTGATGAGCACCTTTCGTGGAGAGTGATTCTCTGGAATGTTCGTCTGCAGTGATTGGTTCCAGACTGTATGGGTGTTCCCTGTGAATTGCTTTTTTTTTTTTTTTTCTTTTCTTTCTTGATGGGCAGACAGAATTCTAATGTTTACTAAAGATTGTAGAAGTAGTAGTGGTATTGACATTCCCTTGTGACATTAGAAAAGGGCTAATGTTGTGTTTATATATATTGGATGTACTCTGTTCAGTTAAAAGTTGAATAAACACATAGATATATATGCAATACAGCACACACACACGCACGCACAGGGCTACTATTTGAAAAGCAATAATGAGTGAGAACCAAGAAGATAATAATAATGAAGAACTAAATTTTAATGAACTTATAGGCAACCTTTTAACCTCCCACAACGAAGAACAAGAACAAGAACAGAATAATAATAATAATAATGCAGATGACTTCGTGCTCGTTAACGATCCAAGCAATCACAATGGAACTAAAGAAAGTGGTGTTGATTCTAATGTCGGTATTGGTATCGACCATATGGAGTTGCCAGATATAGTAGGTGCTGGTGTCCATGAAGAAGAGCTTGTGTCAAATGTCTCTGATTTCACTACCGTGGTAAATAATGCAATTGAACTTATAAAATTAACGGATGGTTCAGATGGGAACGCACAAGTTGACGCAAATGGTTCTGTTGTGGAGACCTCTCTTACCGATGAAGAACAACAGAATGAATGGGCCAATATTCTGCAACGAGGGCTATATGGAGAAGATGAGCGTGTTCATGATGAGAACGATGATAGAGATCAACAGAATATAGAGGATACACGTTTAAATGATGATGCGTTGGATCAAGATGATGAAAATTTGAGAAGAGCTATCTTGGAAACACTCCAGATATTGAGATATGATCCAATAAATGAAGATATAGATAATAATAATAATAATAATAATAATACATTAGAAGGTGTAAAACAGATTGAAATTCTTGATAAACCCAGTAAAAAGCCATCGAAAAAGAAAAGAAAAGAAAAGGATAAGGATAAACAGAAACAAATATCTCATAATAGCAAAACAACTACTAAAAAACCCAGTAATCAAGACGATAAGAAAAAATCAAAGAGTAAAAAAAATGGTAAAGAAAGAGAGAAATCAAAACTTTCAAAGAATGAAAATAAGAAAAAAAATAATGTTCAAGAAGAAAAGGGAGAAGAAAAAGTAATCGTTAATGACCATTTGATACAGATTGATGATGTTATTCGAGGCATTATGGAAAGTGATACTTTATTAGAAAATAATAATGACATTACAGATACTAATGAGCACGGAGTTGGTGACGATACTAACGATTTTGAGACACAGGCTTTAGTAGAGGCCACATTAAAAGCCTTTGAAAAGGAGTTAATGGCATCCGAGACTAATTCTGCATCAACTACAAAGACCAGGAAAGGATCTACTACCACTAAGAAAACCTCGTCAAAGAGTAAACCTAAATCGACTACTAAGAAAGCTGTAAAATCTAAAGTTTCCGCTACAAAAACTCCTACTCCTACTCCTACTACTACGAGTAAAGATTTGGATTATGAAATACCTATATCGTCTTTCTATCCACAACCAAAAAAGGCTACCACCACCTCGCTAAAAAAGAAGAAGAAAAAGAAGACTACTAAACCTACCCTTTCAAGTAAAGAGCCTCAAAATGTAACAACTGGGAATGATGATTTCCAAGATGATGAATTCTCTAAAGTGTTGGCTGAAATTGTTAACAAAGTAGTTGAAACATCATTGGCTGAACCTATTGAAGAAAAAACAAAGGAGACAGAAAAAGGAAATGATAAGGAACTATCTGAATATACCGTAGATTCTTCCTCTAAACCCATGCAAAAGGATATTTCAGATGATAAAGTTTCAAAGAATGATATAGCTGTGGCTCAAACAAAGTCAGATCACCAGCCTCATGTTTACGAAAAGTTACAACCTGTAGATGATGATAAAGGAGATGATAATGATGAACCATTTGATTTGAATCAAATCATGCAAAATGCAATGTCACTTGCTTTCCAAAGTAAGCCAAGGGATATTGAGGAAACCAAGGAAGATTCTAGTTTGGAAGAAAGATTAGAAAAGATACGGATAGAATCTCCTAAACCTGTAGAATCACAAGACCTAGAACGTGTGGAAAAGGTAAAAGATAAAGAGGTACGTGAAACCTATCAAAAATTGGAGGAAAATAAGCATGGCTCAAATAACGAAGAGAAAAACAAGGAAGAAAAACAAAAGAAAACAAAGTCCAAAAAGGTAGCAAAGACAAAGAAAACTGAAAAGATTAATAAATCAGACATAATCAAAGTGAAACCCGCAAAGGAACCCAAAGAAAAACAAAAGACTTCAAAGAAAAAAACTTCCGAACCAACAGAACGCAAGAAATTTGAGACTATTATTATTGATAATTTCCAAAAGAAACTCGCTAGCAATTCAATGAACAATGTAACTAGTTCTATGAGAAAATTAAATATGCAGACTAAGAGTAGAGTCGATCATAAAAATAGAGAGATCATTATACGCAATGTAGAAATAGAGAAACGATTTACCAAATTGAAAAATGGTTTGATAATGAAATCCCAATCCCCCGAGGAAATATTTAGAAAGAAATTCGGTGTTATTGCTGTAGCTGCAGCTCATGAGGCTAGAAAACGTCGTAGGCAGAAGAACAAAGAACTTCGCTTAAAATTGAAGGAGGAAAAAGAAAAAATAAAAATTGCAAAAAAAGCTCAAAAAGAACTTGATCAAGCGAAATTTGATGCTGAACAAAAAGAATTAGCAGAAATAGTGGCTAGAGGACCTCCATATCCACCTGACTTAAGATTAACAAAGAAGGGTGTTCCAAAGAAACCATATAGAAGATGGACTCCAGAAGAAATGAAGTTAAGGGCTCAATTGGCTAATGAATCAATTGATGAAGTCCAGCCTAAAGTGAAAGCTCTTAAGACTAACAAGAATAGTGTTGTAGCAATAACTAAGGCACCGTTATTTAATTTCATTAGACTGAATGTTGTTTTAGAAGAAAACAATTTAAAAGATATAAAAGAAACATTATTAAAAATCCATCTTCCAGAATCTCATTTTGACTACTTGTTTTCGAATACCGGTACTCTTGGTTACTCTACAGACGAAATTGTTAAGGCATTAGAAAATAGAACATTGGACAAATTTGATCCATCAGCTAAAACCATTGTACATAAGGAACGATTTTTGTTTCATCCACCATGGGTTTTACCAGATTACCCACCAATTGCATTACCTGTGGCGAGAAGAAGTATTGCCAGCAAAAAGCATAATAAAAAAATGGCTTCTGGTTTACATGATACCTCTGCATTTATGGCTGTTACCAAAAAATTGATTCCTACTATTTTAAATCCTATTATAAACACTTTGAAGACTGCTGCCAAGAAAAGAATAGCTAATGGTGCCTCACCGGAGGAAGCTACAAGACATCTTTTAACCATTATTAATCACACCAAAAAATCTATTGCTCAAGTAATAACGAATGCTAGAAACCGTCAATTACGACAATCTCTGACAAAAGTTAAACTCGAGGACGCTAATAATAAAACGACAGTTTCCACAGTAAGACCGAGTAACCTTAATAGGATACCATTGTTAAATACAGCAAATCGCAGTAAAAGACCTTTAGAAAATACAGATATACATGATTCGAATACAAAACAAGAAAATGTATTGAAGGTACTCCCATTGGTTCCTCTAACAAAGAGAGTTAAAAAAGATGCAAATTTATCCCCAGAAGTTGTTGTAATGCCAAGTCATAAGGATATTACATATCATAATAATTTGGACAAGACAGTTAATTCCACTGACTTTGTCGAAGTAATTAAACCAACCAAAGACATCTCTAATGATACCGATGAGAAAAAAGACATGTCAGAAAAGGGCACAGAAACAGAGTCTACCACCGTTAAAACAACTCAAACACATAACAACCAAACACCTTTACAATCCTCCATTACAGATCTTGGAATAGCAGCTACTTCAAGTAGTATTTCTAATGAGACTACTGAGCCGTTCAAGAAAAATAAAACCTCACTTCCCCATGATTTGCCCGCATTAGAGAAATCCGATAGTAATAACGATAAAACAAGTGTCGAAATTGATTCTTTGGAAAAAGTGTCGGATAAAGTTGATAATAATCCTAATAAACTAGTTTTCACTAATAAGGCTGATGTAAAAGTCTTGGAAGAACCATCAAAACAAGTAACTATTGTAGACAAAGTGGATAACTCAGCCTCTAAATCAACACGTGATACTCAAGACTTACTGAGCGATATGAACGATTCTTTAACTACTCCCAGTGATGGCTCATCAGCTACTAATGACTTGACAAAAGAAGGCTCAAAAAGTATTAATTCAAATATGTCTAATATAAATGTAGTTGGGACAATTCTGAAAGATCCTACCCTTGAAAATGCAGTTTCTTCAGTTACAGAAAATGACAAGAATAATACTAACAAGGAAATTATTGAGGAATCCACTGTGGAAGGCGATTCAAAATCCACTAATTTGATTTCTCAAACTGTAGCGATTGCAACTGAAGAAAATCTAGAATCTCAACAAGACACAGTAAAACCAGTCTCATCAAAAGATAATGAGGAGAAAAAACATGTAGAAAATTTTCATATGACTATTCCAGAAAAGAATTTAGATATAGAGAAAAATGAAATAAATGACGCTGAAAGAAAAGAAAAAGAAAAGGAGGTTATTGAAGTCAAAAAGGAGAATGGTTCAGAATTAAAAAAAATCCCAATTAATATTCCTAGTATAACGAATAAAACTATTACACCAAATGCACCCATTAAAGTTGAGTCTATGGTACAATCGTTGGTGGCTCAACAACTTCAAAGTTCCAATGAAGAAGAAGATGAGGCATTGCCTATTGGTATTACAAGTATTATTACGTCTACTTTGACCGACTTACTTCCTAAGATTCAACAAGATTTTATAACTGAAGAAAAGAGACAGAGAAGATCAGGTCCCAATAGTGTTTTAAACCTTGATGGATTGGTACCACCATCTCAAGTGAAGTTGTCACCTGAAGAAAAGTTATTAAAAAATTCAATTAAACGAAAGATGAAACCACCTAAAGTAAAAGAAAGAAGAGATGTATTCCAAGTGAAATATAATTTTAATATACCTGATTTTTCCAATATAACTGGGAAAAAGAATATTTTACAGAAAAAATTAAAAGAATTTTTATCTAATGAAGAATTTGATCTTTTAAGAAAGGATATAAGTAAAGAGAGAAAGAGAAGGTGGAGAGATGCCAATGGAATTCAAAACAAGATAAATGATCTGCGTGCAAGATTGAGAAAACGTGCCACAAAGGCATTTGGTGTTGAAAACACTAAAGAGAAATTGGAATGGATTGCTTCAACGTTTGAAAAGAAATGTGCTGAAGCCGGTTTTAATGAATTCTTGGCTAATAAACCCAATTATTCCGAAAAAAGAGATAAGAGTACGATAACCGATAATGATATATTGAATATGATTGCCATCAATTTGAATAGATTAGATTTAGCTCATAAAATTGAAGCTTCATTAATTGAAGAAGCAAAAGTTGAAGTTGAACCTAAACGGAAGAAAAGAAAAATTGAAAAACTTACTGGAGGGACCAAGGAATCCGGTAATTCTAGTGCTGTTACTAATACCAGTGATTCTGTTTCGAATGATGTCGAATCAACTAAGAATGTTGTAACAAGTGATAATAGTAAAGATTCCTCAATTGAAAATAATGGGAACCCAGATAATATCAACAATGATTCCTCAACTGAAAACAATGGGAACCCAGATAATATCAGCAATGATTTCAAAGAAACTTGTAGTAAAACAATCCCTGATGCAAATATTGATAGTCGTTTAATTACCATTTAAAGAAGGTTTGTTATCTTGTGTGGTCATTTCTATTTCAGTTGGTTTGTTTATATATACTGTAGATATATTTATACCAATCTTGAATTAATATGAGATATATATATATATATAAAAGAATGAGTGACAATTTTATATAAATATTTGAAATAATATTATTAATATTAACTTACGTTAAAATTCTAAGACATTGAGAGAAATGTGTATATGAGGAAAGGGGACGTTATATAAATGATATACGTGGATGGTAATAATAATTACAATTATAATAAGATCTTTTAACGTTTTGCCAATCTGGTAAAATCTTTGTAATATCAATAGTGGAAAATTCACATTTCATACCATAAGTAGCAACGTCGATTTCAACAATTTTTTTATAAACATCGTAACAAATCTCTCTATCGGCACCAAGTCCATTGAAAAAGGAGAAAATACCCTCGGGTTTAATCAGTCCTACGATGACATCATATAAATCCAACATGTCTTGATAATGTTCACTGAAAGTGTCATAATAGACACCATCGAAAAAGACATCACCTTGATCCAACAATTTGTTTAAAGTGTCTTGCCATCTACCTTCCAAGATGACCACATTTGGCTTATCATACCAACCATCCTTTCTCATCTTTGCTAACACATCAGGATGAGCTTCACATATGTAATGTAATTTAGGTGACTTACTCTGAATATATGTATCTATTATCCCCATACCGAACCCAATATTTAAAATAACAGCATCATTGTCAGTTTCCAAAGAAGGTGATGAGAATAGAGTGTCAGCAGCCAGTTTCATGATATGATCCTCCCATTCCATCATGACCCCATCTCTATTATTCTTTGTAACAAGAGAGTCCTTTGTATATTCCAACTCGGTCTTTAAATAAGTCATTTGATCACCGGCAGTAGCATCATCATTGGAGTGAGCAACCACCGCTACTTCTTCCTCTGCGGCCTTCTTTGTTAGATCATAGCCTTCCTCTTCCCCGATGGCATAATCATCTAAAAATTCTATATTATCATCGATTTTACGTAAAAGCAATTCTGCACTGACACCTGCCTCCACTAGACGTTGATATAAGGGCCCTTCTTTAGGTTGACCGTTCAATAATAAAAGGTCACCGACAGTTTTATTTTCATAGTCTAAGAAATTCCACCCTGCACCATATTCAAATAAAACATTCATTAGTTTCAATACCGTGTTTGTTTCATCTGTTGTTAAATCCTTAGGTAAAGATCTAGCCAAGATATGTAGTGGGGTGGTGTTGGAACCGTTATTGTTATCATTATCTTCTTCTTCTTCTTCTTCTTCTTCTTCATTTCCCCCCTCTTGCTTGTTATCTTTTGATTCACCTTTTTCAAAGGCAACTACTTGTTCTAAAGTATAGGTAGCAGGGATACCAGCCTTTAAAAAATCAGTTAATGGAACCACATAATTTTCTTCATTAATTGGTCTCTTAGGGAACGTTAACAAATGATGTAATTCAGACATATGAGGGAAAAAAAAAAAGAGAGTAAATTGAGAAAAAGGTGAGAAAGTCAATCTATTGGTTTTGAAACAAACAAATACGATTATTAGGAACTAGGGTGAATAATGCTTAATAGCAACGTTAAACTGGTTTCTCCACTGCTGTATATGCAGAGAAGGTCACAAATATCAATTGATAATAGTATAAAAACTATCACATGCTAAAAGTTTTTATTCCAGTAAATTGGAAAAAAAAAATTTTTTTTCACTTTTTTAGACAAAAAATAAAAAAAATGAAAAATGAAAAATGAAAAATGAAAAGTTTGCGATGGCGGAATTTCCAAATAATTCCGCAATCCGGAATACATACACCCACACACCCCAAATAGTGTCTGGGTGTTGGTGGTTTCTCGTTTCTTTTTTTGAAGAAATTGAAAAATTTTTAGTTTTTTTTTTCCTTTTGATAAAAACTCAAATGGATTGATTTTCCTGGAGACAGAGAAAGAAGGAGGAGTTGTTAAAGTGATATGGGATTACGATATAACTATTACTAGGTTATATTATATGTATACTTACAGATAATCTTTTGTTTGGTCTTGCAGTTGACTGATATTAATTTGTACACTGCTTGATTCCATATTTTAACAGCAAACAGATTCATATTGATTGCTATTTGATACACACAAACACTCACTTACACTCACACACCAGCCTAAAATGGAAGGTATTCTTGATTTTTCTAAAGATCTAGATATCAATCTATTAGATCAAGTCGTGACCGTTTTTTATACTGGTTCAGGTGCTCAACAGAAAGAAGCTCAGACTATTTTAACCAAATTCCAGGATAATCCAGATGCTTGGCAACGTGCTGATCAAATTTTACAATTCTCCAAAAATCCTCAGACTAAATTTATCGGTCTATCTATCCTTGATAAACTAATTAATACAAAATGGAAACTATTACCAAATGAACAAAGAATAGGTATTAGAAACTTTATCGTTGGTATGATCATCTCCATGTGTCAGGATAATACACTTTTCGAAAACTCTAAAAATTTAATTAATAAATCTGATTTAACTTTGGTTCAAATCCTTAAACAAGAATGGCCACAGAATTGGCCTGAGTTTATCCCTGAACTGATTGGATCCTCCACTTCTTCTTTAAACGTATGTGAAAATAATATGGTCATCTTAAAATTGTTATCTGAAGAAGTCTTTGATTTCTCCGCCGAACAAATGACTCAAGCTAAAGCTTTACATTTGAAAAAATCTATGGCCAAAGAATTCGAACAGATCTTTAAACTCTGTTATCAAGTCTTAGAACAGGCCACTTCCTCTTCTACTCTAATCGTGGCCACTCTACAATCTTTACTCAGATATTTACATTGGATCCCATATCGTTACATCTATGAGACTAATATCTTACAACTTTTAAGCACCAAATTCTTATCTTCTTCAAACACAAGATCCATCACTTTGAAATGTCTAACTGAAGTGTCCAACTTGGAATTACCAATCAATAACCCTTCGATTGCCACTCAAACCGTCTTATATTTCCAAAACACTTTACAACAGATCTCAAGTAAAGTTATCCCCATAGACGCAGACTTGAAAGCAATCTACAACTCAGCAAATGGTAACGACCAATCATTCTTACAAGATTTTGCAATGTTTTTAACTACATATTTGACTAACCATAGACCATTACTAGAGAGCGACGAAAGTTTAAGAGATTTATTACTCAATTCTCATCAATATTTGATTCAGTTGTCAAAGATCGATGAAAGAGAATTGTTTAAGACCACTCTGGATTACTGGAATAATTTAGTCTCATCCTTGTTTCAAGAGATTCAGAAGATCCCAATCAATGAAATGAACCCATTGATGCAATTGACCGTAGGTAACCAATCCATATCAACTGGATCAGGTGCTTTGAACCCAGAGTACATGAAACGGTTCCCCTTAAAGAAACACATCTATGAAAATATTTGTTCTCAATTAAGATTGGTCATCATTGAAAATATGGTTAGACCAGAAGAAGTCCTTATTGTGGAGAACGATGAGGGTGAAATCGTAAGAGAATTTGTCAAGGAATCAGACACGATCCAGTTATATAAATCCGAGAGGGAAGTCCTTGTCTATTTGACCCATTTGAACGTTGTCGACACAGAACAAATCATGCTTAATAAGTTGGCTAGACAACTTGATGGTTCTGAATGGTCATGGCATAACATTAACACTCTTTCTTGGGCAATTGGTTCAATCTCAGGTACAATGAATGAAGACACAGAGAAAAGATTCGTGGTCACTGTAATTAAAGATCTTTTGACTTTAACTGAAAAGAAAAGAGGTAAAGATAACAAAGCTGTGGTAGCATCAGACATTATGTATGTCGTTGGTCAATATCCAAGATTCTTAAGGGCCCATTGGAATTTTTTGAAAACAGTTGTATTAAAATTATTCGAATTTATGCATGAGACTCATGAAGGTGTTCAAGACATGGCATGTGATACTTTTATCAAAATTGTTCAAAAATGTAAATATCATTTCGTAATTCAACAACCACGCGAATCTGAACCATTCATTCAAACCATTATCAGAGATATTCAAAAGACCACAAGTGATTTACAACCCCAACAAGTGCATACTTTCTATAAAGCATGTGGTATAATTATCTCTGAGGAGAGAAATCAAGCTGAAAAGATTAGATTATTGGGCGATTTAATGCAATTACCTAATATGGCATGGGATGCTATTGTAGAACAGTCTACTTCTAATCCATCTTTATTATTAGATTCTGAGACTGTTAAGATTATTTCCAACATCTTAAAGACTAATGTTGCCGTCTGTACATCAATGGGTGCAGATTTCTATTCTCAACTAGGTCATATCTATTATAATATGTTACAGTTGTATCGTGCAGTATCCTCAATGATTTCAAGCCAAGTAGCTACAGAGGGAGTAATCGCCACAAAGACTCCAAAAGTGCGTGGTCTAAGAACAATTAAAAAGGAGGTACTAAAATTGGTGGAGATTTATATCAGCAACGCTAAGAATTTGAATGATGTAGTTAAAGTGTTAGTGGAACCTTTACTAAATGCAGTGTTAGAAGATTATATGAACAATGTTCCAGATGCAAGAGACGCAGAAGTATTGAACTGTATGACTACAGTGGTCAATAAAGTTGGTCATATGATTCCGCAAGGAGTTATATTAATCTTACAAAGTGTCTTTGAATGTACATTAAATATGATAACTAAAGATTTTACTGAATATCCAGAACATAGAGTAGAATTCTATAAATTGTTAAAAGTTATCAATGAAAAATCCTTTAGATCATTTTTAGAATTACCACCTGCTGCATTTAAATTATTTATAGATTCCATCTGTTGGGCCTTTAAACATAACAATAGGGATATCGAGGTCAACGGTCTTGCAATTGCATTACAGTTAATTAAGAACATTGAAATGATGAGCAATAGTGGCAACAGGGATGGAACAAATGTACAATTTGCTAATAATTTCTATCAGAATTATTATTTCTTATTCATAAGTGAAACATTCTATGTTTTAACTGATAGTGATCATAAATCTGGGTTCTCCAAACAATCATTGTTATTAATGAGATTAATTTCATTGGTGTATGACAATAAGATTCAAGTACCAATCTATAAGAATGGTGAAGCACCAGAAGGTACATCTAACCAAATTTTCTTGAACCAATATTTATCTAATATGTTGGCTAATGCGTTCCCACATTTGACAGCAGAACAAATAACGAATTTCTTGAATGCCTTAACTAAACAGTACAAGGATTCAATCAAATTCAGTGGTACATTGAGAGATTTCTTGGTTCAAATCAAAGAATTTGGTGGTGATCCAACAGATTATTTATTTGCAGAAGAAAGAGAAAATGAAATAAATGAACAAAATAGAATTCAAAGAGAACAAGCAGCTAAAGTCGGTGGGTTATTAAAACCATCTGAAATAGATGATTAAAATAAGATATAATATACATATATATATATTTTAATAACATCATTTTATTATTATTATTATTAATTATATTTATGTTCAACTACAATCGTATAGAAGCTGAGACACATAATTTCTAAATAAAAAAAAAAAGAATGACTTCAACGGAGTACCGCGACAGGTAATAACCCATTTGAAGCAGAGAATTGAAGTTCAGAGATTTTTCTTCGTTGTGATATTGACCCCCATCCTAGAAAAATAACCTAACGTCTCTCTTGCGGCCTTTAATGAGTTACTCAAGTTGCCATATCCCACATGTAAAGCCCAGTACTCAATGATTTCAGGAGATTTATATAATAAGACTTCTACATTATTCATTTCGATGATAGTATATGCCATCGTCCTGTCGCCCGTCTCAGAGTTAAAAAAAAAAGGGAGCCATACATACATACATACATACATACATATTTTTACAGAGGAGACCATTCTTCTGCGGCGACTATTTGTTAGAAGATAATTGAATCACATTTCTTAGTTTGCTGCTTGCATAATTGGATATGCATAGATCAAGATATATTGAAGGCGATACGGTGGAAGAAGTGATTAGTTTTTGGTTTTTAGGACATACGTTTTGAATAAATATTTAAACATTTATAGATATTGCTAGTGATGAACAGCTCAAGAGTGCAAAAACGTATATTTATTTTTGTACATTACAATGTTTCACCTATTTTAAAGCTCATCATAAGCATATATCACTGATTCATTCTCCCTTGGACTTCCTGTTTAATCTTTTTTGTGGGGTTGGCAGGAAAAACCGGAAAGGGAGGGAAATCAGAAGAAAAAGAAAAGCCTTCCATGCGGAATAGTATTCACGGAAAACAACCGGAAGGAAACCCGCCCCAATTACGTTTTTTGTGTCCCTCGTCTCCTTCTTCAACCCAAGTAACCTTAACCAGTGTACAAATGGCAAAGAGACAAACTAGAAGAGTTATTGCATCAACAAAGTTACTGATCTCTCTCTCTCTCTCTCGGGATATATGTATATAATTAGCAAGTGACACCAACTCGAAATGCTCATAATTTGTACATAAATATTAATAGATAGGACCATTTTTATAATAAAGCGTAGTTGTGACCTCACAACTACACGCATAAGACATACACTTTATTATAAAAAAAAAATATAGGGAATAACATATAAAATATAAAAGAGGTTTCCAAAAATTGATAGAACAATGGACACCTTTAAATAGTATTATCGAGACAATGAATGGATAGTCTTGGTAAAAGGCAAAGACTATATTCTAAAATAAATAGTGTCCTTAACTAAGTAATTAGCCAACAACACAGTCATTGATCTCAGGGTCCATTGCCCACAGTGATCTTTTTTATTAGAAAGAATGACTTTTCTTACCCAAAAAAAAAAACAAAAAACAGAGGAGAAGAAACAAACATTAGTGTTTCTCAATTTCCACGCTATTTATATAATTTTTTTTTTTTAATTTTTTTCTGGGATGAAAAAAAGGAAGCGAAAAAAAAGTGAGCAAAGTGGGCACGTGCAAATCATGTGACTCTTAGTTTGTTTTTATTAGGGTTTGTTGATTGGATACAGTTTTATGGATGTTACTTGTAACTACTAACAGGTGGTTTTAGTCGAAGATGGGATTACCTAAACGTCCAGGTTAGTTGGTCCATGCCTTGTTCAAATATATATTATCTGAGACCTACGTAGGTAGATACTTTTGTAAATATCCAATTATATACAAATGTCCAAAGATATTCTATTGGCAAAACTGATAACAAATGTGGTTAAGGATTCCAAAATTGTAGGTTCATCAAAGAAAACCTCTTATTGGTTAAATAAGTTATTATCAGATTACAATGGTCAATTGTTATCCTTCTCAAGTTATAACCCAAATATTAAAAATGTTAAAGATTTAATTGGTAATTCATTTAAATATAATGTTGAATCTACTCCAATTTCGTTAAATAATCAAATTTGCTTAATACCGAAGAGAGACACTATATATTTAACTTTTAAAGATAATTATTATCTGTTGTTTAAAGATAATAAATTCATGAAATCTTTTGTATTGTCTAATGATTATAATAATTTTAGTCACGGGCCAGTACTAACAAATAATGATATTCGATCCAAATTAAAACCTGAGACTAATTTAGATCCCTTTTTAAAATATTATATCAGTATTTTCAATACCCTACAAGATTATTATCATCACAATAATAATGAAAGGGCTGCACATTTGACAGATAAGGATATTTCTTCTGTTGATGATATTTTTGAAATACATAATAATCAATTACAACCAATCCTAAATAATTCATTACTGCTATGGAATTATCCTACAGATAATACAAACAAAATTTTGAAGATTGAAGATATATTTTGGCATTATAAGATTAATAATTGTTTACCTTTATATAAGGATCCAAATAAAAACAGTTATATAACCCTTCATTATTTATCCTTTGAAAATTCTTTTGAAAGAAATAAATTTAAGTCAAATGTACATGGAACTTTCCTTCCAAATAGTGAAAATAAACTTAAACTTCTTATTGAAACTTTATAATTGTCTCCACGATTCTCTAATGATTTCAAGGGATTTACTTGATATATCATTATATGTTATAATATACCTTATCCATATCCTATATCTATACCAAACTAATATTATACCATATTTAATATTATCTCTCTCTTTAACATCATTATCATACACATTCCAAATGATCTCACATTTATCAGTCGATTGAAACAATTCTTCACTGTTCCTTATCAATGGGTTGAATAATTTTATTGAACAAACAGATCTATTATAAATACGTCTATTCTTTAAGTTTTGACCTCTTTGATTCCACTCCTCATCCATTACTTGGAAAATATGTAAAGTTTGTTTATTTGATACTACACATAAGAATCTATTGTCTTGACTAAATTTCATGTTATATATAGTGGCGGAATCTAATCCACGACGATACTCATTAATTAATAATCCATTGACCGTATTGAAAACACGTATTATTGTACCTTTAATTGAACATGTTGCCACATATTTCCCATGGGGACTCAATCTCATCAACTGAATAGGATTTTTATGTGCCTTTATAATGTTTGTTGGAATATAGTTACTGTCACTGCACGTCGTTACATTGTCATAATCTAAACGAGATATATAAATTTGTCCTAACCTATTGATGGATTCATATGCAAGAACACCAATCGATTTAATCAACTTAAAATCAATGTTTCCATTAGTGTATGTATCATCAGTCTTCAGAGTATGCGAATCGTACAATTTTCTTGGTGGATTAGTAAATGTGAAAATTTTAATCTCTTTAAATGACACAACGATCAAATATAATCTAGTCAGAAAGATTTTGTCTATTGGGTATAAGAAATTTAACTTGAAGATTATCTTTTTCAATAAATCATCCCATACAAAGACTTGATTCAATATTGGGAACAAAGGATCATCGTTTGTCTCTTTATTACTTTCATTTTTAATCCCATCACCACGGACTCTAATATTATTTCTAACCATTGCAATATAGTTTGTTCTATTTAAAAGAAAACACTTATTTATTCCGGTATCGTCAAAATTTAAATCCAATCTCATCTGTACTGGATACGAATCATAAATACTTACTCCTTTACTATGACAACAACAGAAACAACTATCATCATTATTCGTTGATACATCATTATATGGGAGTGTCATTAGTACTTTTCTTTTTTTTTTTTTTCAATATAGAAGTAAGACAAGGGGGAGGGACAGAGTGTCGAAAGAAGGTGAATTTTATAACACTATTAAATTATCTTGAAAGAAGATAGGCTGTGAATGTGTGAACACAAGTATTTGTTTCGAGTTTTTTTATTTATTTATTTATTTAAAGGTCTACCTGTTTTTACATATAACCTTAATGTCATATATATATATAAATATCTGCCGTACCTTTTTGTGGAAACAATTTGAATTTAGAGGTTAAATCAACCGGTTTTTGTTTTTGTTTTTCGGTTTTTTCCCATTTCTGGTTGAAATAAAAGTAGGGTTTGTAAAGTTTTTTTGTTTTTTCCCCAAACAGCATGCCTCAAATAATTAGGGTTTGCAGAATTTCCCCCTCAGTTTTCCAATTCATTTTTTCCACCTCAATGACATCAAAATATTGCTTAATTACAGAATTTTTCAACTAAAAATTAAAATGTGTTAAAATTATCATTTATATATATATATATTGCAAGAAGAAGATGACAATTTAATTCTGTTTCAGCGGTTAAATAACAACAACAACAGGTAAATCCAAGAAAAGAAAAGAACCCAAATCCAATAAATATATCTACCCTATAATTGATTATTATTTGGTTCAAAACAGTTTAAACCATTTCTTTCAAAAAACAACTATATTTTATTCGTGATATTTAATTATTATTATTTTGTTTGTTGGTTTTTTCTATTTTATCTTATAAGATAAACATATTACTGCTTTTTTACACATTGAATCAGAGAATTTCAATTGTTGCAAGAACGACTACACGTTTGCCCTTTTTTCTTTTTTCCTTTCTTTATTTATTTTAACTATTTCCAGATGGATAGGTTCATACCACAACTAACTTCAAAAGAGGTATATAATTACAAAACTCACTTTTTAATGAAACTCGTTAATGGCAAAGAACAAAATGTGAATTCTGTTGTTTCTGAACAAAATCAAATATCAGCAAATTCCTCACAAGAAAGATTTTCTTCACCTGATATTCTCTTCAACAATTCAATAAACCATTATGATTCAATTGGTATTGTCGAGAGTGACGAAACAACTGTTTCTAATCCAGCTTCGAATCCAAGCGAAACAGATAATAAACTGTCCAGACACAACCATTCACCTTCTAATTCATTTTACAACAATCATATCGCTAGAAGTCTCGGTTTGAGCCATTGGGATACAAGAGTCTTGAAGTATAGAAATGAAAATAAATTGTCTTCAAGAAAACAAAATAAAACTAAAAAAAATCACATTCCACAAGATAACACACCATTACTGATTAATAGAAGACCAAACAAAAGGAATCAAGTGAAATCGCATATCCCATATAGAGTACTAGATGCGCCCTGTTTAAGAAACGATTTTTATTCTAATTTGATCTCTTGGTCCCAGACAAGTTCAAATATTTTAGTCGGGTTAGGTTGTTCCGTTTACATTTGGTCCAGTGATAAAGGCGCACAACAGATATTGAAACATGATTTCCTAAATAAAAGAAACGACTGGGTTACTTGTGTCTCATTTGCACCGAGGGGGTCAAATAAATTTATTGTTGGTACTAAACATGGGTGGATATACTTATTTGATCAAAGCAATCTTGGACCTTCGTCTTATTCTTCCACCTCTTCCTCTTCCTCTTCCTCCTCCTCCTCCTCTTCTTCTTCGCCTGTTGCGTCCACTAATTGTTCATTTGACGATAAGTTGAATGACAATATTATTGATCAATTCCATTCCAAGTCAATGAAAAGTATAACATGTGTAGAATGGATTAATAAAAACAACAACAACAGTAGTAGTAGTAGAAAGCAGACTCCTTTCCAAGAGGGGTTTATCTTCGGTGAAGAGAATGGATATATAAATTTGGTTCATATAATTAAAGGGTCTATTTCATCCAGGATTAAATTAATTTCAAGGTTCAAAGCACAATTACAACAAGTCTGTGGGATGTCATTAAATTTCAATGATCAACAGATTGCTGTAGGTGGGAACGACAATTCATGTTCATTATGGGATATCACAAACCATATGAAAAAACCGGTTCTAAGATATACCTTCTATCACAACGCTGCTATAAAAGCAGTCTCTTTTTGTCCCTGGTCTAAATCTTTATTGGCAACAGGAGGTGGCACTAAAGACAAAGTTATAAAATTTTGGCATACGGGGACAGGAACACTTATCAATCAAATTAAAACAGAGAACCAAATCACTTCCTTAATTTGGTCACAACATTATAAACAAATTGTAGCCACATTCGGATTCGGAAACGTAAATAAACCTTTATTGTTGACTTTATATACTTATCCAACGTTGGAACCCATTGTACAGGTTCAACTCCCACAACCTTTAAGAGCTTTAAGTAGTTCCATTTCACCAGACGGTTCCTCGATCTGTATAGCTACTACTGATGAGACTATTAGATTCTATGAATTATGGGAAAGTAAAGAAGCTATCCTTATAAAAGATCTGCAAGAGAATGGGATATATGGCTCCTCATTAATCGAACATCTTGAAGGAATTAATTATATCCGTGGGAAGACTCATAATGGTAGATCAAATCATCTAAGGTAGGTGGTTTTTTGAATTTTGTTATACATTAGAATCCTGGTGACCTCTGCAAGAGAACACTTAATTACTCTCCATATATACATATACATATATAATCCTATCTATATTTTTATATATTTTTTAAAAAAGTTTATCTTTCAATGTTCTTCTTAGCATTTTTTGCCATTTTGACATTTCATTAATTTTCTGATTATTTTGAAATCTTTTAACATCCTGTAAGGTGGTGTGTTCATTAAATGGATTTTGAGCTTCAACATAAGTAAAAATATATATACATAAAACTGTAAATAACGTAAACAGTTGTACCTTTAGAACAATCGGAACTTGTGGATAGGACATAGAAGACTAAAGGGGAGATATTTGAATAAATATATCAACTATTTTTTGCTCATTGTATTTTTTTTTTTATTTTTTGAATTTTGCAATAACTAACATTTTTGGCAAGGTATAATCGTATATTGAAGGTAACAGTATTATCAACAAATAGTGTACCAGAGATGACTTCTGAAGATAATAAAGAAAGTTCGAAAACTAGTGAGTCGTCAATAAATGCTAGTGAATCATTAAAGGCCCAGGTTATTGCACCAGGTATTGTAAGAGATATTGAAACTGAAGTTATTAGAGGTTTTTACATTAATATTTGTCTGTATCCATTATTAATCATATATTTCATTGTTACATTTATTTATATAACCAGTAAAGTTGTGCCATATCAATTTATTGATGAAAAATTCCATGTAAATCAAACCATAACATATTTGAGTGGTAACTGGAACCAATGGGATTCCAAAATTACTACGCCACCCGGACTATACGTTTTAGGTTGGATTTTCCACCATATGGTTAAACCAATATGTAAATCATGGAGTACTTTGACGATACTGAGGTTAGTTAATCTAATAGGTGGTATTTTTGTTTTGCCTTTAGTCGTATTGAGACCCTTGTTTCTCTTCAATGCTATCGGATTTTGGCCAGTAACTTTAATATGTTTCCCATTAATGACAACATATTATTATCTTTATTATACAGATATTTGGTCAACTATCTTTATATTAGAATCATTAACTTTAGTGTTGACATTACCCTTTGGTAACACCAAGAGTCTTTGGGCCAGTGCACTATGCGCCACTATAAGTTGTCTATTTAGACAGACTAACATAATATGGTGTGGATTTATAATGGTTCTTGCCGTGGAAAGAAGAGCAATGATAACTAAGCAATTTACCGATCATACTTTAAATAATTATTTGAAGTTATTTATATATTCAATTGAAGAATTTAAGTCTGTGGTCCTTCCTTATTTTATTAATTTTATTTTATTTTTCATTTACCTAGTATGGAATAGATCAATTACTTTGGGGGATAAATCTAATCATTCAGTTTCAATCCATGGAATCCAATTTTTCTACATGACATTATTTTTATTAGTGTTTAGTTTACCTATTTGGTGTTCCAGAAATTTCTTAAGATCTTATAAATTAAGATGTCAATTAAGACCAGTTAGAACATTTTGGGAGATTGTAGGAATTATGCTAATTATTAGATATTTCACTAAAGTGCATCCATTCCTTCTAGCTGATAATAGACACTACACATTCTATTTATTTAGGAGACTTATTGGCAATCCTCATAAAATTGTCAAGTACGGTCTTATGGCTCCAATATATCATTTCTCCACATTCACGTATATGGAATTAATGAGACCCAATGAGTTAACATTCCATGCAATTTTACCTATGCCAATAAAGGAACCAATCTACTTACCTATCCAATTAACCCACATTTCGTGGACAGCACTTTTGTTGTGTACCTTATTAACGATTATTCCATCACCTTTATTTGAACCAAGATATTATATTTTACCTTATTTCTTCTGGAGAATTTTCATCACATGCAATGCCGAACCTATTTTCCACAATTTAAAACCTTCAATGAATCCAAATGAACCACCAATCGTGATTAGTTCTACTGGGAGGTTGATATGGGAATTCTTGTGGTTCATGTTAATTAATTTTGTTATATTGATAATTTTTATTAAATATACTTTTACATGGATTGATGAACCATTTTTACAAAGAATTATTTGGTAGGGAAGTTTATGGAGAAGGAGAAATGAATAATGAGGGAGCCATTGCAAGAACAGTGAGACGAGCAAGATATTTAGGATTTTTTTTTCTTGTATTTACTTTTGTGATGTGTATGTATATTTAAGTAATCTTTAATCAAATAAACTTGTAATATAATAATGAAAGAACGCACAAAGTTAATGGCTAACCCGTATAATGGGTATTACTTCGAATTAATGGTGACTGTGTATGTACTTTGTTAGTTTGTTCTCTTTTTTTAGTTTAGTTGACAAGAAACCTCTAGAACTATTTTTAAAACCAAAATTTTTCCAGAATACGTGAGTTTCACAAAAGATTTTAAAAAAGAGGAAACATCTGGATTAAATTAAATATTTTCAAAATAATCTAAATTGGCCTCTCGTATCAACTTATAATATGAGAAGGTAACAAATTGAATTGGTTGATAAATAAATGCCAGGGTTGAACCTTAAAATTAAAACTGCTATAATTATATAACTTAATAACTAGAACATAAAAAATAAAAACAAACAAATTTTAATTACAATGCGACATTTTCAAATTTGCCTGTAACATCTTCAATTTTCTTCTCTTGATCTTCTTCACTCTTTTCATTATTTTCAGAGTCTAATTTTTCATGTACTTCATTTTCATTTCCACTTTCCTCTTCATTAGTCTCATTATTTTCAACTGTGTTATCTTCTTTGGATTCAGTAGATGTTTCTTTTGTATCTGCCTTTACTGGTTCTTCAATAGTCTCATCATGAACCTCACTTTCGGTTGGTTTTTCTTCAACTTCTGTATTATTGATTTCTTCTTTACCATTTACCGACCCTTCAACCTGATCCTTTTCTACTTCTGCAATTTCTTCAATACCCTTATTGTCTTCGGTGCTATCTTCTGAGTCTTCTTTTTGTTCCTTTGAATCCACATCATCTACGGTATTAGCTTCTTGTTCCTGTTCTTGTGGCTTTTCTTCTTTATTATCCACAGTAATAGCTTCTTGATCTTGCTCTTGTGATTCTTCTTCCTCTTTTTCGTCCTCAGTAATTATAGCTTCTACATCATTTTCATCATCTACTCTTAATGATTCCTTTGATAGATGAATATTCTTTTGAACAATTGATGAATTAGTTGGTTTAATTTCAATTGGTTCAGGAGCCACAGTTTGTAAAGGTTGTGGATTATTATTTTGTTGTACAGGCTGTGTAGTAGTAGTAGTAGTAGTAGTAGTAGTAGAGATATTAGTAGTGGTATCAGGATTTAAACTTTCTTTATATTTCAAAATGGTTCTTTTCTTTAAGACTTCTAAGTAATCTTGTATTGGACCACCATTTTTCTTGTCTCTAAAGGCCAATTCACCATAGCCAGCCAAATAATCATCATTCTCTTCGACAAGCCACCAATTACCTTCCTCCAAATCATTAGCAGAAGATAATAAGAATTCCCCCCAATTTGCAGCCACAACATACTTCGTGTCGAAGTCTCTACCAAAGATAATGACTTGACCATAAGTACCTTTTGGACCAGGTGCTAAATCCACACCAATGTGATTACCTGCATGGTCAGTGACCAAAGGGATCCATTCAGCGTGTGCATATACAGGTTGAACAGAATCTGGTGGGATAGAATTTTGTTGTGGAATGAATGGTAATTTAAACCGATTTCTTTGTACATTAGTAGCATTTGATTTGGGGATATAATCATTGGAACTACTATTAGTAGTTGTACTATTACCCATAGAATTGGAACCTTTTTCCATGGACGTTCTTGAAGATGTTGGTTGAGCATTAGTATGGACAATATTATTTTGATGTCTTTTCATATTTGATGCGACACTTCTCCATGTTTGAGTCATGGCTACAACTTGATCCAAGGTCATCAATTGTAACCCATATATTAAACCAGAAGTACCAGTCATGGATTCCATGTCTTCTTGACCGTCATGTATACGTAACGACACTTTCACAGAGGGTGGGAAAGAGATTTCCAAGTCTTCTTCGGCTTGGTTGATATCATTATTAGTCACAGGGTCACCCAGAGTAGCATTCAAATCTGGGTTATGTTCCTCGGTCCAAGAGTCGATATGTCTCCAAGCCAACAAAATTTCAGAGACACCTTCCTGACCACCATACATGTAACTGTTATTGTTATCGTCAATGTCGTCGAAGTTTATTGTATCGGAAGGATTCAAACCGATATTCATTTCTTCGTCACCTGTCAAATGCAAACTTGACGGATTACCATTCCCTTGTGCAGCATGTGATTTGGAACGCTTCCCCATATTAAAATTTGGAATATTATTTGGATCGTATTCTGCATAGTGGTCCCCTGTACTAAACGAATAAACCCATTCCTTAAACTTTTTCTTAAAACTTTGCATTCCTTAACAATAAAAAAACAAAAATAAATAAATAAAAAAAAAAAGACAATCTTAAACTAATATATCAATAGTTTGGAATGTACACTCTCGAAGCAGATTCCTAACGTTAGTCCTCTTTTGCCTGCCTTTCTTTTTTTTTTTTTCCTCTAAATGTTTCTTCCAACACTCTTAAATCAGTAAACCTTTCTCTCCCAAATGTAGAGGTACTTTAATATCAAATATTTTCATTCTGCTCGAAAATTTAAAGTCAACAAAACACCACAAAAAAAAATTTTTTTATTTTTTTTTTTTTGTTCTTTTGAAAAATTTTTGGAGATAGCGGATTTCGTCGCAAATGACAAAGTAACCACCGTTTCCGCGAGGTTTTAAACAGGAATTTAAAAAGCCGCTCGAAATCCGACGTTCCAATTTCTGTCCACCCACTGATCCAAAAAAACTGGCGCATTAACAGCAAAAAAAACCAACGAATGTTTTGAAGAATTTTACAATTTTCATTTATATGATATAGTAGGTGATATACTAAAGAATCGTTTATATATATACATTTAGAGTTAGATCAATCTATTATTAATTACTGTTTATTTATTTATTTATTTATTTATTTATTTTTCCTTTTTCGTTCAATCTAGAATCAATAGTTGTGTTCAACAATAGCAAATCATTATCCAATATAACTTTATTTGGAGATTTTGCCAAGATATTAGCAATCTCTTTTGCAGTATCCAATCTTTTCAATTCGACATAATCCCTTGATTTTTTAATAGCTTCACCGATCAATTCTGCAGACTTAGCCTCACCTTGTGCTTTAATAACCATTCCTTGCTTTTCTTGTCTTGCCTTATCTACAATAAATGCGGCTCTCTGTGCATCTTGTTGGGCGATCTGTTTGGCTTCTACGGCATTAGTAAATTCAGGTGAAAAAGTCATATAAGTGATGGACACATCATCCAAGAGGATATTAAACTTACTTGCACGGCGAACCAAATTTTCACGGATCAATCTTGAAACTTTTTCTCGCTGTGTAATCAACTGCGACGCATTGAATTGAGCCACCACAGCCTTCAACACTTCATTGACAATCGAGGGCAATACTCTCTCATCGTAGTCTTGTCCCAAAGTTCTATATATGATAGGCAATTGAGTCACGTCTGGTCTAGACAACACTCTACATGTGATATTAACCATCTGCAAATCCTTTGTACCGGTCAAGGATGCAACGTTACGTGGTTTAGCTCTAACGTCATATACAATGGGAGTCTCAAGCCATGGCAGAACAAAATGGGTTCCCTCGTTATATATCCTTGAGGAGACACCGCCGATTCTAGAGTATACAATGGCTCTGTGACCACCATCTACATTGAAAAGTGCAGAGTTGGCTAGTAAGACACTGCCACCTAATAGGATCAACCCACCGAGACCTGCGAACATACCACCTAATGGACTTCGGCCACCACGACCACCACTTGTCCTTTGCACTTTTAAGACTTGTTGTTGAAAAGCTTTAGCATATTTTTGGAAATCATTAGGACCATTCATTGTGTGAGAAAGAAATGATTCACTTCAAATCAAAACAAAGAATTACCAACACACACTTATCTTTTATTTTTACAATGATAAACTGACAAAAACAACAACGACAAAAGTGAAAACGAAAGGACTCCTTTGTAATGTATAACACTCTCACAAACAAACAAATGCTTTTAATGCTTCTTTCAAATTGCAGGGTTTACTAATTCCAATTCCCATTTACAGGTTATCCCAAAAAAAAAAAAAAACTCCCTCCTTGTCTTCGTTTCGTTTCGTTTCGTAGGAAGTAAAAAAAACTAAACTGAACATTCCGCTAACGGTTTGCTGCGGAATCCTGACCAGGCCCTGCCACCCGTTTTTCCCGCTGTCCAGCTTTCGATGAATCCCGTAGTTTCCGGAAATAGCCTGTTTCTTCTCTGTGCACTGCGGAACCCAGTAAGGAAGCGGAAGGGGGAAACCCCCCAATAAGTTGGTCTTTTCCGCCCTTTTTTTTTTGTTCCCTTGTTGCAAATCCCTGTTACTTTCCGCTTTTGTTCTCTTTGGTTTGAACCCTTCAAGTGAAGAAATCAATGACAACAAGTTTCAAAGATTATCTCTACACTGTGTTTGTTCTACAACTAATACAACTGGTAAGGTAACTGTCAACTGCCACTACAAAAGTTATTTCCATTTCACCTTGAACAATCTCCTTTTCATTTTTCATTCAAGTTACCCTTTGCTTTCGTCTTTTTTTTTTTTTTTTTGTTGCAAGAGGTAAGAACATACGAATATTTAACAAGAACACAGTTTATTGATCAAGAATAAATTCACTTTGAACAGTTTTTTCTTTTCTTTTTTAACCATGTCCGACTTCCCCTTACATGAAGCTTGTATGAACAACCAATTAGATAAAGTGAAACAATTGGTTAGTGAGTCAGATAACATTAGAAGATTACTTAGACAGAAGGATAACGATAACAGAACACCGTTGCATTGGGCCGTATCCTTCCAGAATGAAGAAATCGTTCAGTACCTTCTATCCCACATGAAATCAGTAGACATCGATGATTTAACTGATGAATCTGGCTGGACTCCATTCCATATTGCTTGTTCTGTAGGGAATTATAATATCGTCGAAAGTTTATATAATAGAGACATTAAACCAGATATCAATCTACAGACTGGTCAGGGGACTACTCCTTTACATCTAGCTGTCACTAAATTACATTACCATATTGTAGATTTTTTGATTGAGAATGGTGCTAGTTTACAAACTAAAGATAATAAAAACCAAATACCACTACATAGAGCCGCATCTATTGGATCTATGAGATTAGTCGATTTGTTATGCGCAAGAGGTTCCCCTGTCGATTGGAAAGATATTAATGGCTGGTCACCGTTATTTCATGCCTTGGCTGAAGGACATGGCGATGTTGCTGCTATTTTAGTCAATAAATATCATGCTTCAATTGACTTAGAAGATAATATGGGGAAGAAACCTCTGGATGTCGTGTTGAATGATCAAGTTAAAGACTATTTTATCAAAAATACATGAATAAGTAACTTTATATATATATTCACAGTTCATTTCTATTAATCACAAGTTTCAAGTCCCATTAGACTTACATTTATTCGTTTCATTAAAACCTACACGGATATTATTGTCCCCAGATACGGAGAACTCAATTAAATAATATCTCTGAAAAACAGTAACTATCTTTGTATGTTATCTTCGATATAATGAAAGGTAAACAATAACACCAAATTCTATCATTTTCCTAAGAATAATAGTCCTTTTCGTTTATCTCACTGGCCACTTTCTTTCTTACACTTTTACTTCTCCTTATTCTATAACACTTCTCGTAAAATAAATATATATATTCATCCTTATACTTGTCACTCACTACCATTTGAATTCAATTCCAGTAATGACATGGAATTTAGTTGTTTCCATTTTAAATTATAAACCAACAATTCCACAACAAAATGAACAGAAAGTAATGTACTTTAAAAACACTAAATAAGATATATATAACTTCTCATACACACAAACACTTTCTCTCTCGAAATCTTTAGTATTAAGACTCGATGAAAATAGTTTGTTATGATTTACTTCATTTAGAGAGCAAAAATTCAATATAAAATGAAAAAGAAAAAAAAATTGGACTGAAGTTGTTAAATAATATTTTTTTTTTCTTTAAGATCCACGTCACAGTACTTATTGAAAACTGTCCCAAATCTAAGGAATGCAATATTTCTGTATGCACTACTGTATTGGTACCTATTCCTTTTACCTTAAATATATCTAAAGTAACTTATCTATCTTTAAAGTTATTATCTTTGTACAGGTTAATATGCTTATTCATTATTGTTTGAGACCAAATATGAAATAAGGCTATACTCAATCCGTATGATCCACCCCGCTTAATATTCAGTAACAATTGAACACAACTCAGTCTCTTTAATTGTAAAAGGAAAGAAAATAATAATAATAATAAAATTGAAGTGTCCTTAGAAACGGTTCACAACATTTATTTCTATAACAAACACTATATTATCACTAGAACAATAACTTACCTGAGATAATATATACTTGAAACCACCACCCCCCACCACCACCTGATATTATTATTTTGTAAATAATTTAATTTCTTTATATTTATCCTAGGATAACCGGGCTACGTAGATACCTTAGTGAATAAATAGAAGTGTTTATATCATTTTGAAAGTGAGAAATTTAACCAAATTTCTTTAGAACCCCCCACAAAGAAAGAAAAGAAAAACATAGTGTCATTTGATTTTATATGTATTATCCAAACTATACAATAAATATATTCAGGAGTCGAACTGATTTTTGAAATCAATCTTCCATTTAAGAACGTTATCTATTGAATAAAATTCCACTAGTGAGTCTTGAACCAATTATAAACCATATGAAAGTAAGTGACTTTAACAGATACGATAAAGCTACATCAAAGATTTAACTCAATAAAAAAAGAAAAGAAAAGAAAAAACAGACATACTAGTTACTTTGATATGTGCTTCGATAGAGTACTTTAATATAACTTGAACTATTCATTTAACAAAACAAAAATTGCTCGAGGAAGATGAAACATTTTGTATAAATAACTCCTCTTTCGTCTTATTATTATTATTGTTTAATAGTTAAAGTAAGAAAGAGAGTGGGGAAGTAATTCACACACACACAGAGAGGTAAGTATATCACACTCAACGTAAATGATTTATTGACTCATTCAAATACATAATACAGTTTCCACTTTATAAACCCTGAAGTGAAAGTTATATTCTTCACCCCCCCTGATCCAACTGGGGAAAATGGTTTTGGTTATCTTACTATTTGAACATTCTCCCAACAACTAACTGAGTAATCCATCACATTATCCCTCGTTCTTCTTGTATGTTACAGAGTTCTCTTACACTGCTCTGTTTATTGTGAGCTGGTGTTTACAGGAGGGAATACGCGGAAATACCTGTTATATCGCGTCAGTTTTTATTTTTTTTTTTTTTGAGTGAGACAGTTAAATAAAAAAGATATCTTTATACAAACCTGAAGAACAGTCATCGCTGAAGAATATACAAATATATATATGTGTGTGTGTGTTTAGAAACACCCAAATGAATATTCCATCTGTAAATTAAAGATTTTGATGGCACAGTTATTTGATAATTTGAATATTGAGATCTTAAAAAATGGCGATCCTATCGAAAACAAGACATCGAGTCTATTAAAATCAAACGGATGTACAAATTTTCAAATAATACCTCCTGAAACACTCAAATTTTGGCTCTCTAACCAATCAAAAAGGTCATCTATCCATTTCGTTATCGTTGATTCAATTCCCTCGGACGATATCTTACAGCTATGTTTCAAATTCTCTGTTCCTATAATTAACGCTAAGTGGGTATCTGAAAGTGTTGAAAGTAGGAAATTGGTCCCCATTGAACCGTTCCAATATTTCTCCAATGTTTTGAAAAATTGCCAAGTTTATATATCTAGGTACTCATTCAATGAACAAGAATACAAGTTTCTTCGTAATTTAGTATTGCTCTTAGGTGGCCATGTGACTTATATTTTATCTAAACGGTCCGTGACTCATGTTCTATTGAAAGGGAACGATAAACTTGGAAATGACCCTATTAAACAGTTATTACCCATTCTGCATAATGGGGAGGACGAAATTCATATAGTAGATGAGTTGTGGCTATTTGATAAATATTTCAGTAGTGAATTCAGTAACACAATAATCAACAGTGTTAACGGTGGTGAAAGTAATAATGGGCATGATTCCGTGTTTAATAAACCGATCTTTGATGGATATCAATTTTTGATTGACCTTCAAATGGATATTTTACTTATTGATCATTTGTCTAATATGATTATAAGTTATGGTGGCACAGTACTCTCTCACAGAGATTCCATACAAACGATAACTGACGACAATAGTGACAAGATGTTAATATATTTAGGTGAATTCCACGGTAATCCATTGTTTAACAGTGCTCGTACAAACGCCAATATTTTAAAAATAAATTTGAATTGGATCTTCCAATGTATACTACAACAAGAAGTAGAAATCTTTACAGATCATGATGACGACGACAACAACCTCAACAACCAAATGATCTACAAGATCCCGACTGAAAAACAAAAGAAACTGTGTAGTGGTATGAAAATCTGTTATACACAATTCTTCGGATTACAAAGGTTTAAAATCATTGATGAGATCGAAATGCTTGGTGGTATTCCGACACCTAACTTTAATTTAGATACTGATCTCTTGATTGTAGGTGTGCCCAGGGGTCTCAAATATAGTTTTGCTTTAAAGAATGATATTCCTATGGTGACTCCAGAATGGTTAGATAAAACTTTTGAATCTGAAATAAAACAACCCTTTTACCAATATATACCTCGTAAAAAAACCGAGGATGTTTCTTTAAGTGTAGAAGAAAATGTCGACAAGGATATAATTATAACAAGTAGTCCCTCACTAATAATTGAGGAACCAGAATCATCGAAGGAACCAGCTACTACTGATAATATCTCATCCCAAGAGTCCGCACAGCCGGATTTGGATAAACCAAAATTCCATCAAGAATTAACAAAACCAAATATGAAAGAAGAACCCCTGAATAAACGGAGGAACGAAGAAAAAGAAGAAGGAGAAGAAAAGTATGATGTATCAATAACTAAGATTGAGCATTTACCAAAGAGATCAAATAAAAGACAAAAAACAGAAGATAAAGCCAGGAAAATCTTGTTGAAGAATGGATTAGAGAAAATAGAACCTTTATATAATATACGTTGTGTCACTACCCAATGCCTTGACGAATTAACAAGTTTAGATAAGGAGATATTAAAATTGATTGGAATTGAGATTTTTGATGAGATCAATGAATCCAATATTAAGATATTGAATGGTGTGATTGCACCAAGAAGACTCAGAACGCTTAAATTTTTGTTGAGTTTAAGCTTTGAACCATTAGAATATGCGTTGAAACCACAATTCATAACAGATATATTAGATACAATTAAAAAAGGTCAAAATTTGAGTAATAAGTTGTCAAGTTTGGATTTAAAGAAGTATTATATCCCAGAGGTGGATATATCTATTTTGCAAAAGACAAAATTAATGAGTAAAGTATTTTCAAGAGGAAACATTACCAACATAAATATATCATCAAATATGCAAGGTGGCACAAAAACTTTAAAGACTATATTAGAGAGTCATGGTATTAAAGATGTGAATGTGTTGAAAAAGAAATTTAGTATTGATGATATAGTAAGGAATGGAAATTATTCAATAGAAACCGTTGAAAATAGTGGTAGAATCCGTAATAGAATTCCTCAATATATTCTTATCACTGACCAACAATCACAAATGAAACAATTCAAAACGACCTTGTTGAAGCACGACAAAGAAACGAAAGATATATTGATAGTGGAATGGAATTGGTGCGTTCAATGTATCTTCAGTCTTGATGTATCATATGATAAATATAAGTCCACCATACTCTATTATGAGTAAATGAAAATAATAATAATAACGATAATAAGAAATACTCTGGTACACCACAATAGAATAGCATACATATATATAATAGCTCATCAATTAATAAATTATTTATCTCATCCATCCATTTTATTTCTTCATTTATTGAAAACACCAATAACAAAAAGCAAAACCTTGGAAAAAAAAAAGAACAAAGAACAAAAAACAATATATATATTTCCAAAAGTCATTAAATTCTAAGTGACGGTTTGCAAAATAATGAAACATTTTATCTAATACTTGGAAACTTGAACCAAGGTAATGTTACGTAGAAGGATAACAAGAAAAAAGAAGGGAAAAGGATAAAACTGTGAAAATGGCTATCTAACTGTTCAGTTACAATTCAGAATAATTTTCTTACTTTATTAAAACAAATAAAGAACTCCACTATATTAAAATAGTAATATCTATTGAACAATATTATTTCCAACTGTCCTTATAATCAATCATTAAATACAGACTAAACTAAAATAAAGCAATCAACAAAAAAACATAAAAAAAAAATGTTCCACCGCACACGACCTCGAGAAACGCAAAAACAAAAGGAAATAAACAAAATATATTTCCTCGAGGGCAGAATCTATTGTTCTTTCTAGAAAGGAATAAAACACATTGAACACAAAGAAAACGATATAAAGACAGAGATAACCAGAATGATAATTAGTAATTATTGTTCTCCTCTTTTATTGTCCGTTTCTGAGATGTTTTGACAGACTATCAATTTCTTCAGAATCTATCTCCTAATACTCTCGGTATTAGACCAACGTTACTTACTCTCAAATACTATCACTAACACTATTTTCAATTTGTGTTACGAGGTTTTAGCCATGAAGATGGACCCCTTCACTATTGTTACTATGTGATTTTTAATGAACCACTATTATTGCTAATAGTACTCCACTACCATAAGCAACTACAGCTGCGAGCCATATTAAATTCATAGCTTATCATTTTTCTTCTTCCCCTTATTTCATTCGTCCTCTTCTTATTTTTTTTTTTTATTATTTATTTTGAAGCTAGAGAAGGCATTAATGGATTTAACGGATACTACTAAAGTCCAATCATCTTAACCTCAATTAACATAAACTTGTACACACATATAAAAAAAGATTGTTATATTTCATGCTCGAGATGGAAAGTAACTCTTTTTCCTTTGTTTATATATGTTTTTACTTACTGTGATTTAATATGCATGTAACAACAACAATAAAAAGAAAAGAGAGAGAGAGAGAGAATAAAAAATGTTGTCCAATGACATTAAAGATATTATTAAAACTACAATCCCAGTCTTAGAAGAACATGGTACTGAAATCACCACTTCTTTCTATAAGATGATGTTTGCTGATCATCCAGAATTATTAAACATTTTTAACAAGACTAACCAAATGAAGGGCGCCCAACAAACTGCATTAGCTACCACCGTCTTAGCTGCTGCTAAACACATCGATGATCTATCTGTCTTATTGTCACACGTTAAACAAATTGGTCACAAGCACCGTGCTTTACAAATTAAGCCAAAACATTATCCAATCGTTGGTGAATACTTATTGAAAGCCATCTCTAAAGTCCTTGGTAATGCCGCTACTCCTAATATTATTGCAGCCTGGAGTGAGGCTTACGGTGAAATTGCTAATGTTTTCATCTCTGTAGAAAAGAAAATGTACGATGTTGCTGCTTGGCAAGGTTGGAGACCATTCACTATCGTGGGAAAGGAAAGAGTCGCTGATGACATTTACCAATTCACTGTTAAACCAAATGATGATCTAGTTTTACCAAGAGTTATCCCTGGTCAATATATCACCATTAATACCCAGCCAACAAGGGACCATAACCAATACGATGCTTTACGTCACTATTCTATCTCCTCAATTAATACTTCCAAAGGTCTCAAGTTTGCTGTTCGTTTGGAGACAAGTGAAAATAATCCCGCTGGTCTAGTCTCCGAGTTCTTACACAAAGAAGTTCAAGTTAGTGACACTATTAAACTGAGTGCACCAGCTGGTGACTTCGCACTAAACGAGGATTTAGTTAAACAAAACGAGGTCCCATTAGTCTTATTAGCCTCTGGTGTTGGTGTCACCCCATTACTATCCATGTTAGAGTATCAAGTCACCACCAACCCAGAAAGGCCAATCGTTTGGATCCAATCCTCTCGTAATGAAGCTAAGGGGGCCTTTACCAAACAGGTCACAGAATTGTTATCTAAGACTCATAATGTTAAGAGGTACTTCATCCACACTAATGTCAGCAAGCGTATCGATGGTGCCTTCTTAAAGGCCAACGTTCCATCTCGTGCAGAGGTCTACATTTGTGGTTCTTTAGAATTCATGGATTCCATGATCCAAAACTTGAAATTATTGGAACACAGAAATGATAAGATTCACTACGAATCATTCGGTCCCAAAATGTCTACACTTGAAGTTGGTTTAAAGAAAGATTAAACAGACAAAAAGACATTACAATCAATAAATAAACAAAAAAAATTATCCTCCTTCCCTCCTCCAAGGTATACTATTTTTATTTTCCCCCATTCTTCTCTCAACAATAGTTGATATTCGTTCTGTGACACCATATTGAGCAATTTATTACATATTGATGTATCTTTCCTCTTTCTTTCCCTCTCTATATATATGTACATAAGTTAAGACTTTTTAAACATTCCAATGAAATTCTCTTTTCAATTGTATTCTTTCCTAGTACCCCACTCAAAAGATCAGAGGAAGCTTTTCAAAGAATATTTATTTTTATTATTCTCTAAAAAATTAGTAACAGAAAAAAAAAAGTAAACAAACGATACACACCAAAAGCAATACATAAAATGTATTTGTCTTGAGTTAATTATTTTTTATTATTATCTAACAGTCAGTGATCACTCATTTAGTTCCAATACCACTTTTTTCTTGTTTCTTTATCAAAACACTGAACTTTATAGATTTTCATGAAAAAGTATGGGACTTTAAATTTACAATTGTGCCTAATAAAGTGCCAACCAAATATGTTAAGTAAAGAATTATAGGTACCAAAAATTCTACATAATGATGTTCTTTTACTAGTTTTATATATAAAATAAATTCTGGAAGATAAAATTTTCTCCATAAGAAAAATATATTTCCAATATAGGGAACAGTTCTAGTATAATAAATAAACACTTTGTACTATAATCTCCTAAAGTAGAAAAGTTCCAACACAACTACCTCTATTTTTTCTTATTTATTTATTTGTTTATTTTTTTTGATATATTTCAAACTTTTATACATAAATATAAAGTTTTACTTAAAGTTAAGTAGACCCCCCCCAATATTATATTTAGGGAGAAAATTAATTTTTGAAGAACGATTAAAAGCCTAAAACAAATAAAAAGGTTAGTAAACCATAATAATATCAATAAGCATATATTACATAGAGGTTAGTTGAAACACACTGATAAGAATGAGCGCCGTCACTAATATTATTATTAGCATACATTCTTGTTGAGAATGAGCGCCTGTAGTCATTGGATATATAGTAAACATTCTCAATATTATATTTATTAGATCTAGTATGCAAAAATTATAATAAAGTTCTTCACTTTCTTTCTCTATATACAACATAGAAGTAATAATATACAAATATTGTAAATAAGACAAAAAGAATGGATGACGAAATCCTTGGCTTTATATATGTTAATATTAAGCCATTTTCCTCTACGAGCAGTAAGATATTTAATAAACAAACTCAACAACATTTCGTGACATCGCAACATTTATTAGTCAACAATTTATCGTTTCGCGTCTGCTAAAATCTTATTGTTCTATTTATTTCGTTCCATAACATTATATTTCAACAATTCTTAACTTAAAATATATTTTTGTGTATGTATTGATTTTTTTATATGTGTTATATATATTAGAGAGGTTTGTCCAATATTTGTTCTTCGGTAAAGGTTCTTCAATAATCGTTCTTCGGTGATCTAGAAATTATATAAAAGATAATAATGTATAATAGCATAAAAATATAATGTGTAAAAGCAGTGAGGAAATAATTTAGATTATCGATTATTTTATGTTCCTTATATATGTTTGGAAATGAGTATCGAATATTATTGTACAATGTTATTTGCCACTGTATTTATTTCAGGGGTAATTGGTAAAATATCATCTTAACGTTTTAGGAAACTAGGAGTATCCTATTTACGTATCAAGGGGTAAAATATCATATCAATGGTATATTTACTATGAAATATTTTTGCTGGAATATTTATCCTCAAGGGATAATCTATTATTAAAATCTTATTGGTTCATCATATTTTATTCTAGAATTTTCCATTCCAGCACACACACTATCGAGAAGGAATACCTTTACTAATATTATAATTAGTTTTCATTCTCAATCTTAAAATGTATTTTATATATATATTAAGCATTTATATGTATTATTTATTTTGAAGATGTTCTTCAGTAATTGTTTTTCGGTTTTCTAGAAGTTATATAAAAAGATAATATGAATTAAAATAAAATATATGATGTATAAAAAGAGTAAGGAAAATAATTTGAATCATCGACAACTTCATGCTCCTTATATATGTTTGGAAATGATTATCGAATATTAGCGTAAATTGATATTTATCATTATACTTCTTTCAAGGAGAATTGATGGACTACCATGTTAACATATTAGGAACCATGGGATATCTTTTTTTAATTAACAAGGGGTAAAATATCTTACTAATGATATTTTTTACTCTTGTGATATTTTTGCTGTAAGAGTTATCTTCAAGTTTTTATCAATTGTTAAAATCTTATTGATTTATTTCATTCAAGATTCTTTTATTTCAACAAATATTACAATGTAGATAACTAAATTCATTTTAAACGAAAATTCCCAAATACTTTACAACCAAGAAAGTTAAGTGAGAGTTAAACGAAATTACATAAGGGTTTACTCTAATTAAGAAGTTTATAAACATAAATTTCCATTCTCTTAAACGAACAATACCTTCCATTAAAAAGAAAATAAGTGAATGACTGAAAGATTTTAAGTTAAACTACAAAATATTTATTCTCTTTGGATTTGAATTTATATATAAAAGGACATATATTCAACATAAAAAACGACATTTACGTTTAATTTAGAGCTTTGTATTTATTAAATAAATCAAGGAAAAAAACAAGTAATAATAGCTTTATTTTCCCCAAATATAACATCTTTATATATATTTATTATTTTCCTTACCCTCCTCTCGATATTTTGTGGATTCACGATAAAAACATTTTAAAGATAACCTTGGTTGAAGCCCTGCTGAATACTGAATTTGAATTATGAGGTGAAAAAGAAAAATGTAGTTACGGTTTAGAAAAATAAATTAGGTTTAATGATATTTTCCAATAATTAGTTCAAAAAAAAGTTTTATAAAATTAAGTAAATTTTTTTTTGTAAGAAGGTTAAATGCATATCAAAGGAGAACATCAAAAACCTTACAAACAATACAAAGAAATGTAAATTAAACGAAATTGCATAAGAATTACCTATGGGTAAGAAAAAAAAGTAAGTTTCTATTTTCTTAAACGAACAATTTTGTCCATTTGAAAAGAAAATAATCGAACGATTGAAAACATTTAGGTTGAACAAGTAAAAAATTATACAATTTCTTTTTATATATAAAGAAATTCCAAGTTAATACAGGTTATACATTCCAAATTGGGAAGCACGCGCGAGTGCTTCGGGCGGTTAGTGTAGTGGCTATCATTCCACCCTTCCAAGGTGGAGACACGGGTTCGATTCTCGTACCGCTCAAAGAAGTTTTTTGGTTCTTGCCTACGAGATAATCTTTTTTGTATATATAAAACACTTTTAATTTTTATACTAATTGTTCAACTTTAATTTCTGTTTTGAGTACTGTTGAAAAACTTGGTTTCTGTAGATAAACTATAATAATAGATGTATTAGATAGATAAATAATAATTATATCTATGGGTAAAGCTCTATATCTATCTATTTGTTTATCTGTCTCACTGTATTTGCTGCTTCTTAAACTGTATACATGTATTCTCCTTCCTAATCCACGTACTCATAAGTTTCTTTTTTAAGTAAGCTACAGCAGACTGGACATCTCGACGACGATGCAAATAAAAAAAAAAGCAGTGATCTTCCTTTTTACCCTCCCTGTAACAGGATTGTAAAGTTAGAGTCCCCTCTTACTTTTTTTCCCGGATATTACATTTTTTGTATTTTATCTGTGATAACCCTGAATTAGATTACAGGTGTAAATCTTAATATTTTAAGATAAAATATATAAATATAGTTATTTAAATAAAAATACACAGATAATAATAGCTAGAGTAAATAACTAATACACACCAGTATATAATTCTATTTCTTACTCGTCTGTTTATCACGTTGCCTAGTCCTTCTCACAATAGCCTCTCAAAATACCATTATACCTTGCAAGTTCATACGGCGCAAATAAGCTCTCCTTGCACAACAACACATCGCAAATATATATATATATATTACAAAATGAATTGGAAAAATACATTAGACCCATACTTCGTATCACAGTATATTACATTGTCACTTTTCATATGATTTGTATAAGACACTTTTATTTTTACACCAATGGCTCATGTGATGACTTTACGGTTTTGTGCTTCTGATAACAATCAACTTGATTGTAATAGTAACAAAAACTCACTCGAAAAGATATAAGATATAGACTAGCTCTACATCTCTAGATGTAATATTTATCCATACCTATCTATGTATCTATATATCTATATCTAATCTCCTAGGACTAAATGGTATATATATTTTTATGCTTAATATCTATTCCTTATTATTATCCTTTTTCCTTCTTTCTTATGCTGGTTACTCCTGCCTTTTATATATGTTTGTAATATTTTTCAAAGAAAAAAAAAAGAGAGAAACACCAATCCTCATTTGTCTAAACCAAACCTTAGAAGGCAATATCAGAGGTGTTACAAAAAATATCTTAAAAGAAATATAAAAAATTAATTAGATTTATACTCCTCTTATTACCAGTTTCTTCTTTCCACACTCTTTCATCACACCAACGTGAAAAATTTCCATATTTATATTTATGTTTTTCATTGAAACTGTAATCAAACAAATATCTACCATGAGATATAAAGTCTTCAAGGGATAATAAGTAAGATAAATAGATCATGAGTATCTTTGTATATATAATCTATGGAAAAAAAAAAGCAAGAACATTTAAGAGGTTTGGTAGAAAATGTGTAGTGATCCCAAGAAACAAAAAAAAGGTGTAATGAGTTATCTTTTAAACAAGCCTTAATCTTGTTCTACTTTAACTCTTCTTTCTTTTAGACAACCGAAGTTTCTTTTATTTGTTATGCAGATATATATATACATTTTGCTATTATAGATATGTATGAAACAAGCGGTACTCTAAGGAAAAATACAATGGCAATAAAGAATAGAATTTTTTTAAAAAAAACAAATAAGGCAAACTCCATAGTATATGAAGAAACAAGATCAGAAAGGAAAAAAAAATCTGAAAATTAGGGAATTAGACTTAGAGAAACTGTTGAACTGTCAAAAACCATATTATTATTATCATTATCTTTTTTTTTTTAATGATACTGCATGTGTTTTTCAGATATCAACTCAATTTGAACCAAATTTTGTTTCAAATATCGTCTCTAATTTCCAATCTTATAACCAAAGATTTCACAAACAAAGAAAGAAAATAAGTAGTGAATAAAATATGATAAAGGGAGGAATATATATTAATGTTTTGATTTCGTTTTATATAGTTTCATAGATGTATAAATATGCACACATATTTAGTATACAAAAAAAAAAGGGACATTATCAATAAATCATTCTTATCTATCATTAAACGTGAGGGGGGGAGGGAAAGTTTATTATCGGTACTTCATATGTACTGCATGTAAGGCGTACTAGAAGAATATGACATATTATTATACATTTCTTGTCTATATGGACTTGGTGTTATAATTTTTTGATTCAAACTTATCTCTGATCCGGATCTACTACTATTTCCAACTAAAGTTGTCGAACTCATATTGGATACTACTGAGTAATCTCTTTCATGTAACTTGCTATAAGGAGAAACATTATTATTGTTATTGTAGTGTTGTATATGCGTGGTAGCCTTAGAAGTATGAGTTGGTAAGTATGGATGTCTTTGTACCCTCTTTCTCATTTGTGCCTCTGTTTTCATTATATGTTCCCTAATAGGTTCCAATAGATACTGCAAGTCAAGGATCAAGTCGTCTTCAGTGACTCGGAGATCCCAATTCAATAAATTCAGTAGTTGTCTTTCCATCAAATTGACATCTTCACATGAAAACAACCCATCTGTATATTTTGCCCAATGTTTATTTAAAGGTGAAGAATCGTTATGAAATTTCGCACTCAATATAAGACATGCTAAAAACAGTCTATGGAAAGTAGATGGTAATCCCTTAGCGTCACGAGGCAAGATACGTTTCAATTTGTTCAAATAGCAAGCAGTTGTCAATAGAGTTTGTGTGTAAACGTTGGTGTATCTGACCAGTCTGGTAATGAAAGTTCTTAAAGAAGGCAATCTTTGTTGTTGTTGAAATGTTTTAATTTCATTAGGACTGCTTGGTGGAGATGGGTAGTGGTATTGTGAGGAGACATTGTTATTGTTGTTGTTTGGTAAGACCTTCAATGTCACTTTAGTCAAATATTGGATCATATCATCAGTGACTGGAGATTTCATTAAAATGTTTAAAGATTTGTTGTAATATTTCATGGTTAAGTTCACTGCCGGTACTTCTGTATGGTTTGTCTGTGCTCTGTGGTTCTTGATGAGGGGACATCAATACTAAAAAGAACAAAAGAAAAAAAAAACAAGCCAGCAAACAAAGCAGAGAACCAGTCACTGTCACATAGCTGGTAATCTACTTATATATATATATGTTGAATATGGTCGATGGTATTTGTTTTAAAAGTTGATTATATTTTCACGAATGTTTCAATAAGTTCTAAAATTTTCGTGATCTATATACAAATCTCTCTCTCGAGAAAGCAAGAAGACTCGAATCTCTTCTTTCTCGAGAGAGAGAATGGGTTTAATCGCCAATTTTTTCTTTGTTTGTTTTTGTTTTTTGTCACTCGATCTTCACGAATTTGACAGGCTACGAAATGACAAAAACTTACTTTTTTTCTCCTTTGTCAAATTTAATTCAATCGTTTCAATTTGAAATTCGCCTTTTGACGTCGTTGTTTTTTCTTTTCTTTTGTTCGGTTTCCAAAACACCCACACATTCACGAAATTTCGCATGTTTTCCTAAAGAGGAAATATCTCAAATAAATTAAAAAAATTAAAAAAAAAAACACACCAAAATTTTTTTTTTCTCGCTCTGCTTCCCCTTTTTTGTTTGTGTCACGAAAAGTTTCATCATTTCGTGAATTTTGTTTATTTATTATTATTGCGCCAAATATAGATACATTCTTTTTCATATTCATTCTTGTAACAATCATATTGGTTAATTGTATATAGACAGAGGTAAACCCAGAGTCGAAGAGAAGAAGAATGTGACACATCAAAAAACCCACTAGTTTTGATCCTGAAGAGAAGAAAACAAAGTTAACTGTATTTTCTTGTTCCTTTTTATTGTTTAAGATGGGGGTATGGTAAAACAAAGGTGATTGGAAATCTAAAGATAAATTATGTATACAAACACATACCGGCTATTGGTAAAGGAATAATTAATATCTCATACTGTACAAGCCAATCTCTTATCACGTACTTATTCAAATAATGATTACATACCCTTGTTCTCTTGTTTCAAATTGAAATAGGTTATAATCTTCAGGAATTTTTTTTCCTCCATTCAAATCAAATGGGAAATATTTTAAAGTTAAGTGGAATTTATTGATCCACTCCAGTCAAATTGGAAGTCTTCTACAGTTTATATTTTATGAAATTTTTTCTTGACTTCAAACACATATAGCGAATTGGGGGTTGTACTGATTCCATTTTTCATCACTTGTGGACAATATCCTTCCGCATATACATACATATTGTTTCATACAAGCTTTTTATTTATACTTACCTATAGTAATGGCCCGGTGTTCTTTCCCAAGAAAAAATATTATTCAAAACATGGGCACGCTATTAATTGGTCATAGACATAAAGACATACTACCGTAAGGAAGGTTATACTCATTAGTTGATTTCCCATCTTGTGTTCTTTTCCTAGTCTAAAGTTTGGAGAGTTTATCTCTATGTAGTATATCTCTTGAAATTCAATGATAAGTAAATATATATATATATATATATATATAATATCATTACCTTCGATCTTCTCCTTTTCTTCCTTTTTAAATTGGTTTGTATTTTTTTGTATTCGTTCAATTGAAAATATTGTTGATAATTGGATATTCCATTCTTTTTGTCCATTTGAATTTGGATCTTCCCCTTATGAAACAGTTTCCACTAACAAACTTGTAGTCTCTAGAAGTGTATACTATTATCGTATCCATTCATTGAACGTTTCTTTTTTTTTTTTCCTGTCGGCAATTCCCATTAAGAACAATTAAACAAAACAAACACAATTTATAACAATCCTTCAAACTCTCCTTTAGGTTCCTCTTCCTATATATATATATATATATATATATATATATATTAATATGATCTAACAACTACACATTAGCATTCAGGAAGTTTCTCCCACTACTGTGCATATGCCAGATCCCCCTACACACGCCAAAAACTAAACACTCACAAGACTCCGATAGTATCTTTTCACCGATAGTCGATTGGTTTTTTTTTCTTTGCAGGAACAAACCTTTGTCTTGACAAGTAGAATATAAGTGTTGTAATTGAAATAACGGGATACATTTATAGTATTTTAAGTCCCACTCAGCCGATACTGTAATATATATATATATATATACGTATCTTCTATATCTGATTGTATTTTCGTGGTTTGCACTTTTTTGTTTTAAATAATAGTAAGTCACTTGTACTTCCATTGTCTTATCAATGACCTTGAAAAGATAGTCTGGCATGATTTAATTAAATTGACTTTTAAAAAAATTAATAAGAACACCAAAATTCCCTATTAAACATGTTTTCAATGTGAGTCAAACGTTTATTTTTTTTAAGTAAAAGAAATTCTTTCAACAAATTTGAAACTATTGCTAAACAAAAGAATCATTTGTAATTCTTTGATTAAGAAGGCATATGTTATATGATTTCACCCTTTAAAAGGACTTACTAATCAAATAACAAAGGTAATGCTATTATTACTAAAGAAGAAGTAATCAAAGTTTATGATATAGATTATAGAAAGGTTGGAGATTAACTAAAGTGGTAATTACTTTTATCATAATTCTATACATACATATATATATATATATCCGCATAAAGCAATGGTATAACAATCATTCATTTCCTTTGTCTAATATTTTTCACTCTTGCCTTTATACTATTATTCCAACTTACTCCAGAGAGACTGATTCTTTTAAAACTTGACATTTCGGAGGTAAGTGTGTCCATTATTTCCTCATTGCTCAAATTCATATTCTCCGCTTCTCCTTGTGTTGATGTTGTATCATCTATACTGTCGTATAGTATCTTGTTACCACTCTCCTTATTTAACACCTTGTTGAATTTAGACCATTTATCTCTTTGCGAAGACACATATTTTCTAATTTTATCGATTTCATCCTGATCTAATTTATTCAATGCTACTTTCTTCTTAAATATAACTTTCTCAAATATGTCATTTGGATTTAATATTTTTTTTGGGAATGTTTGAATCACTTGAAATAATAACATATCATAATCATCCTGACTCATATCTTCTACTCTTGGCCTAGATCTATAATTAGTACCAACATTATTCCTATTATTATTCGTGTGTTCCAATGACTCGGTACTAAATGTAGCTAAAATACTCTGCGATATAGATAATTTTCTTTCTAATAATTCGTCCTCACTTAATTTCAATATTGCTAATGAAACTTTAAACAAAAAATGCGATTTCTCATAAAATAAACAATCCCATATCCGAAGTGTTGTTTCAATAGGTACCACTCCAACAAAACAACTCATGAACCAACTTGCTGTAGATAAAGTTATTGGAGGTAATTTATTCAGAATCTCAAACTGAGTCATACTTTTTTGCCCAGTAGCATTTAACATTGACGCCTCCATCTTTGACCATAATTCTGGTAAATATTCCTTGATGCAAAGAACCAATACCCCTTGATCCACATTCACACCTTCCAAATTCACTGAATGTACACCAGGTAAATATTTCCTGGTAATTATAACAAGCATCCAAAATGCCTTTTCTTCACTTAAAAACAATAATAACAATGCAGCTAAAAAATTCATCGATTGACAATAACCAATCTCTGTATCATATATCGAGAATGCAAGCAACACACGTCGTAAAGCTTGTATCATAAAGGGCTCCTCTTTTTGAAACGACTCTCTATGGAAATGAATATTATCTGGGAATGTTCTATTTAAGTCTCTTTCAATAACATCTATATCTTGAATCATATTTTTATTATTTTTATTTTCCTCCACCTTCTTTAATAATCTTGAATACAAACCTTTATTTTTATTTAACATTTCATCACCTCTAGCATAATACCACCATGCATTACCTCTCCACTCTGCTGGTATACCCTTTCTAATATATCTTTTCAATTTTTCACTTTGGGGTGGAAATTTCTCTGGCAAATCATTATTTAAGGATAGACCACTCTTCAATAAAAATTTTCTCCATTTATGTTTTCTTTTAACACAATATTTGGAATACTCAGCCCACCATCGATCATATTCTTCTTCAGTTATAAATTGTGTCTTTTTCTTAAACCCGTATCTATCAAAATGTTGTGGATCAGTAACATCTGACCTTCTTTTCAAAGTGGTTGATTGGAAAGAACTTGTTCTATCATGAATAGGTCTCGTGGAACTCTCCTCATTTGTGTCTATATACAAATTAACAAAACTGTCTTCAATAGACATAGTCTCTACATGTGGTCCCTGAGGTGAATCAGAAATCGTAAATGTGTCCCTATTATCATGTAACTGGATTGAACTTCGATTACTTAATGTAGAGCGATCTTTTACATAGTTTTCAAATTTAGGGAAACTAGGCATTGATGGCGATTTTTTCAAATCATTTGATTTTAGAGGGATTAGATTCATTTTGTCTATTGCCACAGGCACATTGTTAGAAACATCATTGTATCCCATTACTAATGAAAATTCTCCTCCCAAAAAAAAAAAAAACTACTATATCTCTATTTAATAGAATACACAGGCTGAGGCTTGTACACACCTTGTCAAAAATGTAATTTTAAATAAGAAACTTCAGTGATTTATAAGAATACACTAAACTTTTATCTCTTCTAACCATTTGTCTTTTTTTTTTTTCATTTCTTCTTCTTCTTCTTCTTCGTCATTTCCATCCACAATCATTCTTTCAATCAAAACATATACGAAATGTTCGAGAAAACGGGTCTGCGATATTTTTCCGGCCATCGACTGAACAATGCACATGCTTTAAAGTAGAAACAATTGGACCTGACACACGTAGAGAGGACCTAAAGGGTAATAGTTGTTCCGGTGGTCTATAACAGGAGGTTATTTCTTCACCATGTCTACTTCCGTACAGTTGATTTAAAGTAACAAGAGGTGAATCTCTAATTTACATGTCTGTTATCTGCATCATACTCTTGCTTACTCAATATAGAATAATAAAAAAAGGAGACACTTTTTTTTTTAATTAATTATCGATATCATATCTAATTACTGATTTTGATTAAACAGGACTTGATATTCACTTTGTATTCAGTAAAAGTAGTTATGAACTAGTTAGGAAACTTAATTGCAAAAAGTTTATCCAGAATATATTCATTTTCTGGTACGGGAAGTGTAGGGGATATAACATAAATAAATTGTGAGTAAATTGAATAATAAATATTTTCTTGGTTTGTATTAATGCATATCAAAATACAGTTTGATACTTGACGAAATTAACAAACAACACTTTAGTTTTGCTTTGAATTGGATGAAAACAACTTTTAACTATTTTTATGCAATATAGAATTTAATGTTGGACAAATATGAAGAGGCTCAAAGTAGGGTTCAACATCAACGATAGATTCACAGAAAAAAAAAAAATTGATCAATGAGTTTAAAATTTGTTGTTACTTCCCTGAAGATCTTGGCCCAGAGACCAAAAGGAAATGTCCTAGAACAAAACAAAGGTGTACTGAGAACATATATAGAAATAAGAAAGAGTAAAGTGATAATTACCAATATATAGGGCTTGTATTTTAACTAATCAGCTTATCATTACACGAGATAGTATATATATATATGTGTGTGTGTGTATATATATCTATAATTGTTACAATTTAGATATGATTATATCTATTATTAAAATATTATCAACTTATTTTTTTTTTTCATGCCATCATATTCATCTTAAATAGATAGCGGATTATAATCATCCTCATCGTCCTCATCGTTTGCAGCAATGAAAGTCATTGGTTCTGAATCTTTTATGTTTTTACGCTTATTCTTATTCTTTTTCATCTTTTCCACCTTGAACTTCTTCTTCTTGTTTTTTTCTGAAACTGACATATCCTTCTTTCTCTTTTTTGATGGGGGATCTACTGATCCTTCTTTGGATTCACTTTCACGACTATCCAACTCACTATCTTCTATATCATATACAATCCGACTTCTCTTCTTTTGATGGTAATTTTCATTCTCTATAATAGCTTTATTAAGAATCAAGTTTCTTTCATCTTTAAAATTTCTTTGCTTACCTCTATATTTTATAACATTCCCTAAAATACTTTTCCCCTTTCTTTCTTTAAATGACGCTGAGTCTAATTCAAAACATCTATTTGTTAATAAATCGAATGCACCAGCAAATGCCTTTTTAATATCACGAATATTAAAGGAACCACAACTAATATTGTTTGTCTTGTCACCAGGATCCTGAATAGCTAAAGAAAATGGGTTTTTAATTGGATGTAGTTCTTTCCAATCAAATTTTGAAAAATAGATTGGTTTCCCACCTAATAAACTTAGAGCAACATCATCATATCCAAAATTTTTACCATATAACTCAAAGAACTCTATTAATAATACCCCCAAGTTTTCTAATGGATCAATTTCATTCGATATAATACGTGGATGTAGATGCAAAAATGAATACACTAGACAAATTATAGAAAACCCACCTAATCCCCCGGTATGAACGTTATTCAATCTTCTTGAATGTAAGAATTGTTTCACAATAAGAACCAATTCTCGTAACCCTGGCGTCTCTTCTAACCATCCTCTAATCAACTTAGCAGCTTCAAGACCATTTGTTCTCTCAAATGAAATATCAATATGAATTCGAGTCTCCGGTTCCACAAATTTAATAATTGGTACTCGTGCTTTTGCTATCACCTCAATCTCTGTGGCTACATGTTCATTTCTCAGATGTTGAGCTAATTTATAAATGCATGATCGAGTCTGCTTATCACTATTTTCACTTATGACTACACAATCAATATCTGAACCGGGCAAATAAAGATCAGTTGCATATGAACCAAAGACATGCAAATCTGAATCAGACCATAGAGACTTGACAGCTTGACGTAATTTACTTATAGTAACATTTCTAGCATTAATTTCTTCTTTACTTGGTGAAATGTACTTAACAAAATCGTGTATTTCTAATGTTAACCAATCAGCAATTTCTGTTTCCTTTGAGTGATCGTGATTAATAATCCATGGATAATCAGTAGAAGTGGTGGTGGTAGTAGCCGTTTGAACTTTATCTTTTCCTACTTCAGATTCTTCCGTTACATTTTCAGTCTTTGAATCCTCCATTCCATCTTCATCATTAGATAATGAACTATCGGAGAATGCAATAAAGTCGTCATTTCCTTCCAAAGAATTACGTTTATTCAATTGTATATTTAAAGCCACACTTGATTCTTTAGAGCCTACCTCTGTAGGATTGTCAAAATGTCCATCATAATCATCAAACCCTTCCTCATTATCGTCTTCTATGAGAATAAAATTATCCTGACCAAAGAAACTATCGTTCTCTTTTACATCATTACTATCCTCTTTATCCACTATCTCTGTCTGTTCTTTTTCTTGGATCGAAATGGGACTATTCGATATTGAGTTTGGTATTGTATCAGATGACTTGGACATTAATGCTTATTATTATTTTTTTCTTTTTTCTCTTTTTTTTACAAGTTAACTTCTTCTTCTTCTTATTAAAAAGAACACTAAGTTGAAGTAATTCTGTGTTTATAGTAAGGAAATAATTATCTTCTGGTTTCTTGTATATCTCAAATAATACGATACCAACAAACATCGTAATTGTCTATCATCTTATATAATTTATGAAAATCTTAAATTTTTCACATTTAATTTGAAAAACTGGAAAAAATAAATAAATAAAATAAAATAAAAACTCGAAAGATGAGAATAGGGAGTTCATAGGGACACCATCTTTTATATATTTATACTACAAAGTCAAAAGAATTTTTTTGTTGAGTAAACACGAACGTAAATAAACTAAAATGGAAGGTGAAATATAATATATGTTTCTATTGATACATATATATAATTCTTTGTACAGTATATATAATGCACAATCATCCAAAAAAAAAAAAAAAACGAAAAAAAAAAATAGCTTACTAAACTGATATAATTACAAATCTTAATTGAGCATGTAGATATAGAATTTAAATAAAGTAAAAGAAGAAGATGAAGAAGAGGAAAAGGATGGCTCATTTTAGGGTCTGTGGGATGTTTGATGATTGACAAAGCCATCCAAGGGGTTGTTTTGTACCCTTTTCTTGATCCATCACTCTATGATTCTCTAGTAGTTCAATGACAGACTCTAAATCGTAACCTTTAACCAATCCATTCTCTATCGCTTTACACAGGACCCTACGTCTAGAATATCTTTTGCTAACAGCAGGATCCTTTCTCCATGCCGAATGATAAAGTGAATCCATCTCTTTCACGGATGGTTGTCCCTTAACACCTTCTGCATATTCTTGCCATATCTCTCTTACCGAATGAGGCGACCTTATGAATTTAAATTGATGAATAGGTAGTGTCTCTTTTAAATTCTCGTGAGACTTACGTTTGCCCTTCCTTCCCTTACTCTCACTACTTTTCTTCACTGGGATCGAAGTGCCATTGACTTGAATACCCGTGGTTCCCAGAAAGGGTTTATTACTTAATGGGTTAGAGCCGGCTCGAGTGATGTCTGAGTTGCTAGATTCCGCGATCTCCTTAGAATAATCCAAACCGACAGGATTCTTCTCAGTTGAATTATTCAACGGATTATAAGTCTCTTTGATAAAAGTTGTGTGTCTATCCATCGGAACGTTTTGATTGGGGAGAGTCGTTCTGGTCGCGGTGATTGGGGTAGATGCGGTAGACGTCTCGTTGCTTAATATTTCCTGGAGAAGCTCCTCAGGGTCGCGTTGGTTAAACAGCAAATGGGCACCGTTCATCATGTCGGGCATGCTTGTGGTCTGTTGCTGAGGATGAAATGGAGCCATGCTGTTATTAAGCTGGAAGGATGCATTGGAAGGCACGGTGTTGTTGATACTGTTATTATGTGACAATTTTTCTTTCAGGGACTGCGCACTCTTGAGTTGGTCATTCAGAAGGATGGAGAGAGCGGAATGCAGTTCTACGATTTGCTGTTGTTGGGAGTGGATGATGGTGTTGTATTTCTTGAAGTGGTGGTCTATTCTGTTGTTTAGGTTTTGGAACATGGTTTCGTAGAGAGCCAACCTTCGTTCCAATGCGGCGAGCCTTTCTTGTGTGAGTACCGGGTCGGTGTTGTTTTGGTTGAGTAACATGGTGTTGTAAGGGTGGAAAGGTATGGATGTTGTAGTAGTAGTAGGGTTTGGGAGGTGAGGGATGGTGTCTACTGTTGGTATATCTGACGAACCTTTAATATTTCCTGTATCAGTTGTATTCATTTAAATGAGAGAGAAGATCGTATAACGAACATTTATGGTATGAATAAAACGATTGAAATATATGTAAAATATAGAGGAGAAATAATAAGTATAATAATAATAGGGACTCGATAGGATTATGTGAAGGAGATGATTGATATTAGTATTATCTTTATTATTCAAGCAAGTTTCGTAAGTGTGAAGCGAAAAGAAAAAAATAGAATACACTTAAAGATTATTAATTGAAGGAAAGGAGAAAAGAAACAAGTTTTTTTTTTTTATCTTGATTACGAAGGTTCAGTGTTATTTTATATATTAGTCTTTAAAAGTTTATTTATAAAGGTAAAAAAAGACCATTAAAAACAGCAAACAAAAAATAGCCTATATGCCAAGAGAGTGAGTATAAGAATAAAAGGAAACATAAGTTAAAAAAAAAAAAAAACAAATATATTTAGAACAAAGGTAATGGAATGATTATTATTGTTGTTAATTCTCTCTAGTAAGAGAGTCTGTTTATAAGAAAGAAAAAAATTTTTTTGTTGCTACAATAGATACAGTCTAGCTAAGTATCCAGTAGTAGTAGTAGTAAAAGAAGAAGAAGAAGAAGAAGAAGAAGAAGAATACTGATCTTGAATTGAACAATACAAAAGGTAAACAAACAAGTTCGAGGCAAAACAAAACAAGCCCATCGATAAAAATAAAAATAATAAAAAAAAACAAAGAGAGAGAGAGAGAGATTTTTACTGTGTAAGAAAAAACATGTGACTGTGGAACAATAACAAAATACAATTATACAGAGAGAGGGTGGGAAAAAACCGGAGATCTCCTCGAACAATAGGTGTCACTGAGGTTGTGGGGAAGAAAGGATATTTGATCATTAGTTCCCCCACACAAGGACAAGAGCCCAACTTTTAAACCTAGAAACCATCTTCCAACTGTCTCTCTTCATTTCTTCCACTGAACTAGGGTTTAGAAAAAGTGTAGATTTTTTTTAATCAAAAGGGCATATATATATATATATATATATATACATATACATATACATGTTCTTTTTATCGATGTTTTTGATGGTAACGGGGGAATTTCTTGAAAGCCCGGAAAAAAAAACGTATTTTTTTATTTTTCTTTCAGGTTTATTATTATTTCACATACCAGAAAGGGAAACATCCAGGCACGGCTCAAATATGTGGGTGATCATTTCGGACAATTCCGAGAGACCCTCTGAGGGTGTATGATCTGAAGAACTCTTGAAGAGGGGGGGGGAGGGGAAGGGGAACAAAACAAAAACACGATATATATCGTTGAAGAAATAATTAATGCTACTCTGTCCTTTTCCCATGGCCTGACAAAAAAACAAACCATGATACATATATATATAAACAATTGGTTGTTACCTTTTTGAAAAGGAAAATTGAATTCGTGTGGGGAAGGAGAGATCCATACCCACTGGGTAGTAGGCAAAAAGATTGGAAACTCTTTCTACCATGAAAGTTTACATTGCCTTCCATTAACGGTATTTTATCCCCCTCCCACTTCCTCCTTCCCAATGAAATTATTGGATATATATACACATTTTTGCTTTTGTTTGTTTGTTTGTTTGTTTGTTTGTTTTTGTTTCTGGAATATTTGCCCCAGAAACAATAGCAAAATATGCATGTTAACAAAATTTTCCTTTCGGACTAAGTAAAAACAAAAAAAAAGAGTGGAGGTGCCTATTGTTTAGCAAATGGCGTAAACCTTCTTTCCTTTTATTTTTTTTTCTCTGTAAAAGCCGTTATTTTTTTGAGAGAGGGTGGGACAGAATGGATACTTTCCTAAACGGGAAATATTTATAGTTACGACTATTTATTTTGAAAAGAAAATTAAAAAAATTAAAAAACAAAATTAATCGGAATTCCGGTATCGTTTCTTTTTATTCTATGGCCTCTTTGTGTTTTTTTGTTTTGTTTTTTTTTGCAGTGGTACCTGCTTGTATTGTTGTCGAGAGAAGAAGTGACTCGAATATTAAGACAAGTACTGTTTTGTATTGTTGAATTGATCTCTTCATTCTTTTCCCCTCCCCCTCTCCCTCTCCCCCCTCCGTCTTCCAAAAACAAACCGCTTGTTTTTTTTTTTTGGAGCCTTATTGTCAAAACGTTGCATATTGACTATAGTTATCCTCATAGTTGTCTATTTTCCATTCAATGGAGGGATGCTTATTTCTTGTTATTATTATTGTCACCTCTTGATGCATTATTACTTGATATCTTTATTTCATTCTCTGTCTATTGTCAGCAACACAAAAAAAAAAAAAATAAAAAAGAACAAACTTCTCTCACGTTTATACAAATAATATATGGTTAAAAAAATATATATGCTAAACTGTTATTCTCTCGTTTTCCTTTCCTTTCCTTTCATCTCTCCCCCCTATAGTCTCACTCTTTCATCAAGTTATCTACAACGAACCCTTACCTTTTGGGACACTATAGTACCAGCTTCTCTTATATACATCTTAAAAGATTCTGTATGGGGAGGGGGGGTATCGTCTCAAGTCGCATACTACAATATGCTTATTAATTATATACAAAAACACCTACAAAATCAATATTGTCGTTGAGTCAAACTAATGTATAGACCATTTATATTACTTCTTATTGTCGTTGAAAGGGAAACAAACTGCTTTTCATTAACGGGTCTTTTTTTTTTGTATTGCGTCTAAAGGGTCTCTTGTATGTTTCTTCCCTTTTAAACGGTATACATATTTTCCTTTCCAGAATCTGCCCTTGGTAAAGCTCACAAATCACCTTTATTGGAATAGAAAAAGAAGGAAGAAAGTTTTTTTTTTTTTTGTTTTGGGACTTTCAAATATATTTTATTACTAATGATCTGTATAATGTAAATACAACTTAAATATTTATAAACCAAAAAATAAAGAGGGAAACGAAATAAACAAACTTATATACATATTATATGCTCTATTATTTTACTCACTTGGGAAAAAGACCTATTTTATTTTCTATTTTACTTTCTTGACAATTAACGATATTTAGAAGACTCTTCACAACCACAAGTAACAAGACAAGCTGGGACAAATAAGGGATTTAATATTAATTTATTTTCAAAGAAAAGGAATGAAATGAAATGGAAACCACAAGCAAGACTTATTATTATTATCAACCACAGATATTTTAAGAAAAAACCATAATATTCATACTATTCCGCCGTTTACAAATGGTAGTATTCACTCAACAGAGTCATTCAACGGTCATATTACCACACTAAGGAAAAAACAAAACACTTCGTAATATTTACACGGGAACATAATTTTTATTTCAATATCTTAGAAAAGAAGACACAAATGGATTACTAATTAAGAAAGACACTGGAATATCAACAGGTGAACATTTAAGTCTTGACTGGAGAAAATCAATCCACAACAACAATATAAATAAGGAAGGGAAAAAAAAAGGACAAAGAGACCAAAACAATCATATAGAACACATAAGTAAAAACAAAGATGTAGTGTAGTATATCGGCAAAACAAAAAAAAAAAAGAAATAAAACAGTAGATGCGACAAAAAAAAGGGAGTGAGACCAAAGATTATCTCAATACATATCTATTTTATTCAATAAAAGCGCCAACAGTAGGGGCATAAACGATGCGAATAATAACATCTTAAAATATCCGAACTATGTTTTCGAATATATCATTTTTGAAAGTCCCAGGAAGAGAAAATGCATTACTGCACGCTTCATATTTGTAATAAAACATATATATATATAATCATTACCACAAATGCTCTTCATTAACCATTTGTTAGCTTTATACGTTCGATTTACCTTAGCATGCAACCACCAACCAATATGAAGCAGTGTCGGGCTCTCCTAACCAGCGTACCAATCAGGCATACCGACTAAAAACTCTCCCATATAGAAAGAAAAGAATTTAGAGTCAAATCACAAATCAGCTATTGAAGTAATATTATATCATACAATAAATATCACATCGATCGCCTACCTTTACTTGAATTTACAAAAAAAAAGCAGAAAGAAAACAACAAGAAACGAAAAAAACGTAGAACATAAAAGAGCTTTCACTAAAAAAGTGAGAGAAAGAGAAAAACGAAAGAAACTTCCAAAGTAAATTTTTTGTCCTCTTTATATATGCCATTTTTTTGCCCCCCGGAGCAACCCCTTAAAATGTTTAGGGAGGCTGAAGACAACGCCACCAAAAATTTGAGGACTGCTTTTTTTTTCTTTGAAACAGAAAAATAACATGAAAAAAAATTCAAGTTGTAATAGAATCTGTAATTTCCTATTTAGGTAATAAATATATTTTCAATCTAATTTTTTCTGTTTTCTTTTTAAACCACGCAACTTTTTATTTTTCAGTTTTGAAAAATTCAAAGAGAGGAAAAAAAAAAAAACAAAAGGAAAAAACTACAGTTGGAAATACATTCGACTATCTCTACAATATATATATTCATGAAAACTATTTAACATACTTTAATCTTGCTGGAGTTGTGTTGCTTGTCATCCTGTTTTTTAATTTTTATTTGGTAAATTTTTTTTATCTTTGTTCAGAATAAGAAAAAATTGTCAATCTAGAAGTCGTTAAAAATGGGTATCGATCACACCACCAAACAACACAAGAGATCTGGTCACAGAACTGCTCCAAAGTCCGACAACATTTACTTAAAGCAATTAGTTAAGTTATACTCTTTCTTAGCTCGTATGTGATTTTATAGTTTATTTGATTCAAAGAAATATTTCGGTTTTTGAAATATTGCTTCAAATAGAAAAAAAAGGGATTCTTCAATAAATGCTATACTAATATTAATAGTTTTAATTTATTATAGGTATTACCTTACTTGCATGGCTATTCATGTAAGTGAGAGTATAGTTCTGCGAGTGCAATCAAATGTGAAATAAATGAGAATTTTCCGATTTTAGCTAGACTTGCATTTAGCTGATTTTAGAACATTCATTTCTTTTTATTAAGATTGTGCGGTATAACAACAATAATAATATATTAATATTTTTATTAGTTAGACGAGCAGAATCCTCTCGTTGTTTATTTTAAGATACACTCGTATTATAGATGAACATCGAGTAATTGTTTTTATCCCTGGGCTAATATGTACTAACAATTATTTAGCAACACATTTATGATGTTTATACACATCTATTGTGTTTTTCATTATTTTTTTTCCAATAGGTCGTACTGATGCTCCATTCAACAAGGTTATCTTAAGATCTTTATTCTTATCTAAGATCAACAGACCACCAGTTTCTGTTTCCAGAATCGCTAGAGGTTTGAAGCAAGAAGGTGCTGCCAACAAGACTGTTGTCGTCGTCGGTACTGTCACTGACGACGCCAGAATCTTTGACTTCCCAAAGACCACTGTTGCTGCCTTGAGATTCACTGCTGGTGCTCGTGCTAGAATTGTTAAGGCTGGTGGTGAATGTATCACTTTAGATCAATTAGCTGTTAGAGCTCCAAAGGGTCAAAACACTTTGATCTTAAGAGGTCCAAGAAACTCCAGAGAAGCTGTTAGACACTTCGGTATGGGTCCACACAAGGGTAAGGCCCCAAGAATCTTATCTACCAACGGTAAGTTCGAAAGAAGTAGAGGTAGACGTAGATCTAAGGGTTTCAAGGTGTAAATTAGATGAAACATTAATCAATTATTTAGTTAAATTTTCTTCTTTATTATCACCTTTAGTATTATAGTTATAATTATCGTCATATAGTAGCGTATTTACTTTTTTTTATTTGAATATATATATATATATATGTATATATATATTTAGATAAAATTATTTACTGTTACACCTTAGTTATAGTCATTTGGCATGGATTCATTTATTTTGTATAATAGTTAAATATATATTGTTAGGCATCGATAATCTTTCATTTTTGTTTATTGTTTTTGAATAGATTTATTATTTTATTATCTTCCCTTCCTTTACCCACCTTTTTTTTTTTTTGATGTTATTTTAAGAAGGTCCAAAGCCACTTGTAAGTTGTTATCAAAAAATAACGTTTGTTCCACAAAAAACATTAATTATTGCTGAAATGGAAGGTTCAAAAATAAAGCATGGTTGAACCAAAAAGATTTTAATGATATATAATCTCATGGTAATATATCTTACAGCAAAAATATCTCTATAGTAAATTTATCATTAGCAGGGATTTTCTCCCCTTGATACTTAAATAAGATATTCCAATTTTCCTAATAGGTAGACATGGTATACTATCAAGTACCCCTGAATTGAATACAGTGAGCAAATAATACTTTACTATAATATTCAATACTCACTTCCAAACATATATAAGGAATATGAAGCAGTCTATAATCCAAATTATTCCCTAGCTACTTTTTACATAGTAATATATTTTATATAGTGCATAGATAACCGAAGAACAGTTCCGGAAGAATCTCATTGGAATTAAATACATATATAAATTGTTAAATAGATGTTTTAAATTAAGAATGTTTGCTAATGATAATATTAGTAAAAGATTGCTAATTCTTGTCAAGTATTATATTAAATTATTAAATCGGTGATGCTTTTAATATAGTGAAGAAAGCACTGTGTAACAATGGTACATTGCACTCTAAAGACTATTATTAAACTTTAAATTTATTTCCCTCTTTGTGGTGTAAAAAATAGACACCTAGGGGTGTAACGTAATAGATCAAATGACAGTCGTGATCTTGTTGTTTATTTTATTGATATAATATTTATAACTTTTCTTTTTTTTGGATAGTTATTTGTCTAACAAACTTCGAATGGTATGTAACTGAGTGTAAGCTATTTTATAATATTGTTCCAGGTACAAGATATTCAGAGGAGAATTTTTTCTCATATACATTCAACACAAGAACAAAAACTATAAATAATACACACAGATATATACACATTAATTGAAATGGTAATAATATTAACCAATAGAGTGTGAAAGAGTTCCACTTTACCAGCCACCCTCTTGATTAAAACTATATAAACGTTAGGTGATATTCCTACTGTAGTCGTATACACGACTACAACATACTTAGTGTAATATTAACGTAGATCTCACCTCTAGTTATTTCCACTATAGCAACTATAGAGTCCAACATAAATAATATAAAGAAGTTACTCCGCATTTTTTTTATTCTACAATATTTCGAAAGAGCAATAGTTAAGAATGTACAAACCCTTTCTAGACACTGCACCTACAATTACACATTCGTTTCATTTACCATAAATTACATGAAAGCTAGAACCAGGACTACATTGCTACTGCTGTGGTCTTGATATATTGACAAAGTACAGTTTTTTGGTTGCAACTGAGGGAGACTGTCGCAAATTCATATTTCTCCGAAAAATTTAACAACCTATACAGTGTTAACGTTCCAGCAATCAAGAATTATACAAAAGAAGTCTATATAGATTCCAATAAAAGTAGTTTAACAAAACATATTTGATACAACTCCAGTAAATTTGAAACACTTTCGCTATAGATTATGTGTTTAATCTATAACTAGAGAGCCTCAAGAAAGCAAGACTAATATATTTTATTCGTTTTCCCTTTTTACCTTTCCTTCCCCTTTTGTAATTTAGAGCATGACTATTAAACAGTCAAAGGGTAAAGAACCAAACTCTATTACACAGAAAGATTCAATAGTTAGCGAACCTTCAGTTACTGGTAGTTATTCTAATGGAAAGGTAAATAATAAAATAACCGATAATGAGTCCATCATTACCTACAATTCTCTTTTAGAAAATCCAACACCTTTGAAGGAAACCACTACTGCCATATGGTCTAACATAAAATCCATTTTATGCAAATACTTAAAATTTGTTGGTCCTGGTATCATGGTTTCTGTCGCCTATATTGATCCTGGCAATTATTCTACCGCTGTTAGTGCAGGTGCTACTCATCAATTCTCTTTACTTTGTATCGTTCTTTTATCTAATTTCATTGCTATTTTCTTACAATGTCTTTGTATCAAATTAGGTTCTGTAACTGGGAAAGATCTGTCTAGATGTTGTAGAACTTATCTACCTAAATGGATGAATTGGATAATATATTTCTTTGCCGAAGCTGCCATCATATCCACAGATATAGCAGAAGTCATAGGAACTGCTATCGCTCTAAATATTCTTCTGAAGGTTCCATTACCTGCAGGTGTGGTCATCACCTGTATTGATGTTTTAACTGTGATGGTTGGTTACAGACCTGGCTCTTCATCTATGAGGATGATCAAAATATTCGAATATTCCGTAGCGGTTTTAGTATTCGGTGTGTTTATATGTTTTGCCATTGAGCTAGCATATATTCCAAAGGGTATCTCTGTGGCTCATATATTTAGAGGATTTATACCTTCAAGACAAATGTTCCAAAATAATGGGATGTATGATGCCATTTCTATTCTTGGTGCCACTGTAATGCCTCACTCTCTGTTCTTAGGCTCAGCTTTAGTTCAACCAAGGTTACTAGAATATGATATCAATAATAAAAATTATTCTGTGTTAAGAGACGATGAAACAGACATTAAAAACAAGGAAATAATCATGGAGAAAAAATATTTTAACTATAGACCTACAATGGATTCGATTAATTACTGTATGAAATACTCCATGGTTGAATTAACTTTAACATTATTCACTGTAGCACTTTTTGTCAACTGTGCAATCTTGATTATATCTGGGGCGACGCTTTTCAATACACCAAGTGCTAGTGATGCCGATTTATATGGTATCTATGATCTATTGGCACACAATTTGGCGCCTGCTGCAGGTACTATTTTCGTGTTGGCTTTATTATTAAGTGGTCAGTCTGCAGGAATTGTTTGTACCATGGCAGGACAAATCGTTTGTGAGGGACATATTAATTGGAAATTGTTGCCATGGCAAAGAAGGTTGGTGTCTAGGTGCATTTCTATTATTCCGTGTCTAGTTATATCTGTATGCTTGGGTAAAAATGCATTAAATAAAGCATTAAATGCTTCACAAGTGGTGTTATCTATTGTATTACCCTTTTTAGTGGCTCCGTTGATTTATTTTACATGTTCCAAAAATATAATGACTACAGAGATCACAAGGACTAATGAGAAAATTGAAACAGATACAAACTCTAGTGAAAATAATAATATGAATGAAGACAAAATTAATGTGGATCAAGATTTAGAATCTATGGAACCGACCATTGGGAACTCTGATGGTAGAAAGAGTATTGATACTGTCAATATGGCCAATAATTGGATAATTTCAATTATAGCGATTGTTGTATGGTTATTTTTATCATTATTAAACTGTTATGCTATTGTAGAATTGGGAATTACTCAAGGAAGGGATATATAATCCTCCTAAAGGTCAATCCATCCCCCACCTTGCCTACCCCTTTCTAACTAGCTAAATGTGAATTCATACATACTTTCAATATATTACTTCATATCATTCCATTATTTTTAAATTATTTAAGTATATATATCTCTAACCACATCTACATATATATATAAATAAAAAACAAAAGGTATGTTGAATGATAACAAAATATACTAATATGGATAGGATAACTTTGTTACTTCGAAAAGAAAAAAAAAAATAATTCCTTATATTACACAGACCTAAATAAAAGTTATTCGCTAGATATATCAAAAATAAAAAAGACTAGAAAGATACTGTAATTTAATTTTTTTTTTTTTGAAGAATGCATTAGAAATAAATGTTTTATTTGTATTTGTATTTATAAAGAGTATTTAAAATATGGTAAACAATGATCCTTTTACCTACTATATGGATGGTACCCATTGTTATTACGTCTGTTATATCCACCACGACCACCACGGTAATTGTTCCCAGAACCACCACGATAAACACCACGATCTGAGCGACGCCCTCTACGATCTCCACGGTCTCCACGTTCACGATGTGGATAACCACCATGTGATGGAATAGAAGAAGGATCCCTTGGACCTCTTGGAATGTTTACATCAGGTGTATTTGATTTAGATTCGTTGAAACTTTTATTCTGTGTGTCCATACTATTGCTATTATTGGCATTAGCATCATCATCGTTCTTATCAGTAGTATTTTTCATATCATTATTCTCACCGATCGTTTGAACATCAGTAGAATTAGTTCCATTATTGTCTACACTTACTGACCCACTCGATGGGGATTGGGACCCTGTCTGTGGCTGTTGAGTCGGCATAGCAAAACCGGGCATCATCATTGTCATCTGTTGCATTTGTTGTTGATACATCTGTGTATAATCAATACCTGTTTGTTGTTGCATCTGTTGGTAATACTCTTGCATCTTTTGATAATACTCTTGCATAGCTTGTGGATTGAAACCTGACATCATCGGATTGAAACCGGCCATCATCATTGGGTTTTGATACATTGCAGCAGCAGCAGCAGCGGCGGCATTTGGGTTCATCGCCATGTTATTAGCACCTGTACCCATATGCATAAAATTGGAACCGTAGTTATTTGAGTTACGATTATTTGAATTGGCACCACCATAGTGCCCCTTTTGCAAATGCCTTGGCTCGGCTCTTTTAATTTCAATTTGTTTACCTTTAAACTCAACGTATTTGTTTTGACAGACTCTATCAACGGCTTCTGGAGAATCATATGTCACAAACCCAAACCCTCTAGATCTACCTGTGTCTTTGTCCAACATCAATTGTGCGTCAATAATAGTACCATATTTGGCGAAAAATTCTTCGAATTCCTTTGGTCTTACGTCTGCACCGATACCACCAACGAAGATCTTACCAGTCTTATCTTGTTCCTCTCTTGGGATTGATCTCTTTGGATCGATGACTTTCCCGTCTAGAATATGTTGAGTTTTGACCACTTCATCTACAGAAGATGGAGACTCGAAAGTCAAGAACCCGAAACCTCTAGATCTACCGGTGTTTGGATCCTTCATAATCTTTAAATCTATCACATGGCCATATTTATTAAAATAGTTTCTTAAGCCTTCCTCGGTGGTCTCCCAATTTAACCCACCGATAAACATTTTACAATTATCCTTAGATATATCAGCTTTAACATGTTTCTGATTCTCATTGTCACCTTCTTGTGTCTTTTGTTGGGGATTGAATTGGGACATGGTTTGTTGTAATTGTTCCCAAGGTAAAGCAGTTTTATTATTATTATTATTATCAGAATTTACATTAGAATCATTGAAATTACTCGACACGTCCTTATTAGTGTTATCAGAGTGATTATTAATTTGATTCAAGTTAGATGACAAAGCTTGCAATGCAGCTAATTGATCTAATGAAGATACATTATTATTGTTACTATTACTAGCCTCTTCAGTTACATTGCTATTATTATTATTATTATTATTATTCTCCGAAGAAGGAGCGGAAGTAGAAGAAGTAGAAAAATCGTCTTGTTTATGTTGTTCATTACCTGTTTCATTACCTGTTTCTATACTTTTATTTTCCTCAACGGTTGTGGATGGTTCATCACCACCATAAATATCGTTAAAATCTTCCTCGTCAGAACTCATTTTTTTTTTTCTTTCTTTCCCTCTTTCTTTGTATGTGTGTTTGTTTCTTCTTTTCTGTGTGTTTGTTTCTCCTTCCTTATTACAAAAAAAAAAAAGAATTTTTATATTTAATAAATAAGTATGCAAATGTGTATGTATCTGTATACCGTTAGATAAACTAAACTAATTCTAAACAAATATGATTAATAGTATAGAGAAATTTGTTTCTTTCCTTTAAAATAGAAATAATATAGATAATCAATTATATGGTTACCTATGAAAGTAGAATAGAGTATTTTTAAAAAAAAAAACCAAACAAAAAACAAAAAAAAAGAAATAGATGAAGTTATTAGTAATATACGGATATATAAATAACGGACAATAGATAGACAAAGGTAAATAATAGATGTGTATTTATATATGTATAAAAAAAAATTTTTTTTTTCTTATAATTAATAATTATAAATATGACAATATAGGAGAGTTAAATGAAATAAATGCAAAACTAATGAAGAAAAAAAAAAAAATAAAAATAAAAATAAAGCGGTGGTGGTGGTGTGTGTGTGGGAAATGTCAATAATAATAATATATAGATACCTCTCTAAACTATTTTGTTTTAACCTTCTGTTTTTATAAAAGACAACCGAAAAGGAAAGGAAGCAAGAATAAATAAAAAAAAAACAAAAAAATACAGCCGCCTTTTATACTTTTTTTTTTCCTCTCTGCCGCCGACCAAAAACCAAACTTTCTTTTCTTTTCTTTTTTTTTTGTGGGAGGACCACTTGCCGTCAGAAGAGACAAATACACACATGGTAGCGCTTGCAAAAACAAAAAGATTCCAGAAAGAACCGCGGATTTTAAAGAACGACAAACACTGAAGTTTACAAAATCTCATTAGCAGAAGACACACACATGAAAGAAAACAAACATTTAAACCCATTATTGCTATGGTACAGAGGACATGTGTAACAACGTAATGCAAAGTTTACATTGAAACAAATAAATATAAAAAAACATATATTTACAAGACATATAAGGGGTGTTCTTTAGTTTGTTTTACCTTCTGAAGATGAAGAACAACGATAACTTTGAACCAGAATCATATTAGCTGACTTGTATAATATAGATTAATATTCAAAATCCGTACTATGAGAACCTCTGCATCACCTATCAGTAATTTATACAAATGGGAAACAAGCACGAATATTGGGAGGGGGGAGGTATGACATACGCCAATCTTGCATGGAATGTGCACACACCCCAATCCCATTCTCACTCCAATGGGAGAATATTAATATTAATATTAGTATTTCACTCACTCTCGAAAAACTTGGTGTGGTAATTTTGTACTGTATAAGAAATCCGAACATTCCGTCGATCCCATAAAGCGGAAATGGGGCGGACGGAAAAAAAGGAAACGGCTTTTTTTCTCCTTTTCTTTGCTCCGTTTGTCCGGTTGACAGAACAAAACAATTTCCAATAAATATTATAACAGGAGAATTTTTTGTGTTATTGGTAATTATATACCTATAAAATAAGTTGATCTAATAATAATAATGATATTAATATATATATATATACTGTTGTCTATCCTTTCTTTCTTTCCTTGTTCAATGCTTCCCCACCTTTTGGATGCTTTTAACTGTTGTAGAAGACTTACTTTTATAAATATCAGTACCAAGCAAGATAATCACAATATATTATTTCATTTCAAATACAATGCCTCATCAAGTTGACTCTGGTTCCAGTGAACAAATCAGGATTTGTGTCTTGGGTGCCGCAGGTGGTATCGGACAGTCTCTTTCCCAATTGCTAAAGACTCAAATCCATTATCTGTTGCCATCCCACACAAATAGGACTGTCCATTTGTCTCTATACGATATCGATCAAGATGCTATCAATGGTGTAGCCACTGACCTCTCTCACATCGACACCCCAGTTAACATGTCCTGGTACTCAGGAACATCCATTGACCAATGCCTACAAAACGCTAACATCGTCGTCATCCCTGCTGGAATGCCAAGAAAACCAGGCATGACAAGAGACGATCTGTTTACCGTTAATGCTAAAATAGTTACAGACTTGACCGACGCCATTTACCACTACTGTGATCTCTCCAAAGTGTTCGTCCTTTTGATCTCAAACCCAGTCAACTCTTTGGTCCCTGTCATGTACTACAGGTTCAAACAACTGTTGAACCATAAAACTACTAACATCTCTGTAGGTATCGAAAGAAGAATCTTCGGTATCACTAAATTGGATGTCGTTCGTGCTTCCACTTTCTTAAAACACGAGTACGAAAAGGTTACTGGTCATCTCAGTTCCAATATGCCGTTCGTCCCTGTTATCGGTGGCCATTCCGGTGACACTATCATTCCTTTATTCTCTCAAAATACTTGGTCTCAAGTCTTATCTGAAGAAGTTTTACAAAATTTGGTTAATAGAGTCCAGTATGGTGGGGATGAAATAGTCAAAGCTAAGGGGGGCAAGGGGTCGGCTACTCTGTCCATGGCTCACGCAGGATTCAAATGCGTTCAGGACTTCTTCAATTTGGTGGTCGGCAACGTCCATGAGATCGAATCCATCAATTTCGTTCCCTTGCTTGGGTTTGACGGTAATCCCATCGCTCGAGGCGCAGAGAAGTTGTTGAATCGTATTGGAAATACACCGTTTTTCAGTATCCCTATGGCTATTGATTTGAAAGGGACTTGTGCTATCAATTATAACTTGCTGAACAACTTGAATCCTTACGAATCCAAGGAATTGTTGCCTCTATGTTTAACTAAATTGAAGAAAAATATTGAGAATGGTAAAGCTTTCATTGAATCTTCTGCATAAAGCCTGAGAAAAATAAGATCCCCCTCTCTCCTCTCCTTACTCCACTTATTTTATTATATATTCTTTTAACATGCTTTCCACACATCCTTCTAATCATTATTATCTTCTCTAATTATATAACATTTATATACCTACCTTTAAGTAATTAGTATACCAACAATAAATATTCTTTCCTCAATATTCATCATCCACTTTACATTCTCTTTTATATAAATATATATTTGTATATATTATTATTATTATTATTATTATTTATATTCTTAGTGTTGTTGCCGTGGAAGATGACTTGTCGCTTCTTTGGACTTTTCTCTCAACAACAGGCAAAAACAACAAAAATTTTTTTTTTTTTGATAAGAACTTCACTTTTTTAAAAACAAAGATCCTTATACTCTTTTTACTCTCTTTGTATTCTAGAATCAATTGACTATTTCCAACTTAATATACTCTTCTGTCCTTTTTTTGTCTCATCGCCTACCTATCAGTTAATCCACACTATTTTTTATTTTTTATTTTTTATTTTTTTTTCAATTATTTGGTATACACACACATTTATCGTAATATAGAGCATATAGATTATTGGTTTGCCATTGCCTTCCATATAACTCAATTGTAATAAGTACTACCCCCCCACTGTTTGAAATGGACAACAACAATAACACCACCACTACAGACTATTCAGATTTAGAAGTTCCACTGAATATCAATTCGACAACAAAAACAACAACGAATAATAATAATACTAGCCACCATACTTATCACAATGGTTCTCTATCAAATGACACTTTCGAATTTATTGCTGACGACGTCACTTCAAATAGATCCAATACAGTTAGAAGAATGCTTATCAAAGAATATAGAAAGATCGGTCGTGGTGCCTTCGGTACCGTAGTACAAGCTTACATGACTCCAAATAAAGAAAATTGGTATGGTCCATTCGCCATCAAGAAAGTTCCTGCACAAACAGAATACAAGTCCAGAGAATTAGACATTTTAAGAGTCACAAACCATCCAAATGTGGTCCGCTTGGAATATTTCTTCACACATCTCTCTCACGTAGACAATAAACTGTACCAATACTTGGCAATGGAATGCTTGCCAACCACTTTACAGATCGAAATTAGTCGATACGTACAGAATCGTCTGGAACTACCTTTGAAACACGTCAAGTTGTACACTTATCAGATCGCAAGAGCTATGCTTTATCTACATGCCTTCGGTATATGCCATAGAGATATCAAACCATCCAATATACTAGTCGATCCAAAGACTGGCGTTTTAAAAATTTGCGATTTTGGTTCCGCTAAAAAATTGGAACCAAACCAACCTTCCATTAGTTATATCTGTTCAAGGTTTTATAGAGCTCCGGAATTGATCCTCGGTTGCACCACTTATACTACTCAAGTAGATATATGGGGGCTTGGGTGTGTCATGGGGGAAATGTTGCTGGGACAAGCAGTGTTTCAAGGGAAGGAACCATTATTACAATTACGTGAAATCGCAAAACTGTTAGGACCTCCAGATAAAAAATTCATTTTCTTCTCAAATCCAAGTTATGATGGTCCCTTATATTCAAAACCTTTGTTCACTGGCACTTCAAGGGAAAGATTCGAAAAATATTTTGGCCATTCTGGTCCTGAAGGCGTGGATCTTTTGACAAAAGTCCTCATCTACGACCCACAATCAAGATTATCACCAAGAAGAATAATGGCACACCCATTCTTCGATGAGTTGAGGGTAGAGGATTATTTCTTCCCAAGAGATCATTCTGAACCTGTCAAATTGCCTGATTTATTCAATTTCAGTGATTTTGAGTTGCATATCTTAGGTGAATTCGCCGATGTAATAAAACCAAAGTCGAAAAAAGGTTCAGAACAACAACAACAACAACAACAACAACAACAATAATAAGTAGTACTAGAAATGAAAATATAATATGATACATCTCTCATTAATTCCTAATATATGCTCCAACCCTCCTGTCGAGTCTGTTCTACCATCTTTAAAAAAAAAATGATAAATAATTATATGACTATGAAATATAATCTTTTTTTTACTCTCTCACTCTCTCTATATATACATGTATGTATTACTACTACTACTACTGTTAGTATTATTTAATTAAATTTAAATGGCTTTCCATATTTTGATAATAACAATTTTTTTTTATCCACAAACACACACACACATATATATAAGATATATAATTTCCATTCGTCAAATAGTTAAAGAATATGAATATTCATCTTCCACATTTTGTGCGATCCATAAGATAACACAACTTATCAAAATAAACAAATTACCCAAAACGTTATTAATACCCATCCCAACAGTTGGATACGTGGTATAATCTTTAATCAGAAATTTAATAATCAAAACTACTACGGAACCAGACAACCCACCAGCCAATAAAGCAAACCCACAGAACAAGATACTACGTGCTTGCCATGCAATAGTCTGATCTATTTCATCACCACCCATAAATCCAGTACCACCGTCCATATTTAACAATCTCGATTTTTCGATAGAACTAACTATAAACATCCCAGAGGTGGAACATAGGAATGGGATCCAATCGATAAATGTAACGTGGACATCTGATGCATTTGCGTGTTTTGAATAAAGTACACAATCTAAAAAGATCCAGAACCCAAGGCCAAAGAACATACCCGATAGATACACCCCCAATGTACGAACCCCATGGAAACTTGGCACTTTGAATGGAATACGGAACAACCTATTAGTGCTTTGATTTGAATCCATAATTTATCAAAATTGTATCTATCTCTATCTCTCCCCTTTCTATATTCCTATATATATTTATATTAATTTAAAATTAAATTGTTTCTCTTCCACGATGCAACAAGGGATAAAATAAACTGCCTTGTCAAATATCTTATCGTGTTATTGTTTCTTATTTAATATCTAAAGAATTAGCAATAATAATCACCCGTTTAATTGATCACTGTGAGAAAAGAAAAATACTTGATTGTCGAATCGTTTTAGTAACAACTCCCTCCTGTTGTTCTCTACTTGTGTGTTATATAAAGATAGGAAATGGTGTCATTTTGAATCATTCCATCGATTAATTCAATTTGTTTAAAGCTATAATTTTTTTTCCTCCCTCTTCTTTTTAAAAGGATAAGAAACGAAGAAAGAGACAGGAGGAGAAGAGAAAACAGAAATTGCGACACAAATTATACAGTAATATATATGAAGTGGCGATATTGCTATAGATTAGCTGTGAATGGTTATTCAATTTATGTATGTTAAAAAATATAAAAATAAAGAAGATACCCCAGTTATATCTGATAAAGTAATAATAAGAAGAGGTATAAAAAAAATCATTATAGAACATGTCATATATTTAATCAAAAACAAAACACAACAAGAAACAATAAAGAAATAAGAACTTTCAACATAATTAAATGCAAATGTAACATGCGTGAAGATGAATTTTTTTTCTTTTTAGGGTTACTCTTGTCAGTGGACTCTTTATTCGTTGTAGAAAAGATATCTTTCACAATTATCAAATCTGTAGGTTGTTCTTTCCATAGAGTACCATCCACATCATATATATTAGGTGCCTCGTTTGCATTTAATATTTCGTTTGCATTTATTTGAACGTATTTACCTAATAACACGTCAACACCGGCTTCAATCAAACTTTGAGATAAAGTTTCATTAACTTCCAAATTTGTATTTAAATTTGGGTAATGATCTTGACATACGGTATTTAGTGTCTCTTGCTCCACAGAATCATCTGTATCCATATTAGTAAAATTTATTGACTCATAACGGTTCTTTAATTCATGGAAATCAGACATTAATTTAATGTCATTATTATTTTCTAATATCTCTACAAGTCCATAATTATTTGCCTCTTGTGAATACTCATAGGCTAATCCACCAGAGAAGACTTGTAACATCTCTTTACTGAATATTCCGTCAATTTCATTAAATTTTCTTGGCAACACTTTATTACAACCAAATTCAGATAATAATATCGGCATCTTATAATCCCTGTAAGCATCAATCAATAAATCATACCCTGAACTTTGCAAAGTTTGCTTACCACACCATTGGTACGAATTGACACCATAAAAATCAACTGTCTGTTCTGGTTTACTTGAATTGACACAAGATAAATAATCTGATAACGATACTCTATATTTTAAATCATCTGCAGCTGCGTAACCAATGGGCACAGTTCTTTTACAGTGTAATTCCATAAACTGTTTTACATCACCAATAGATTGTCTTAGGAATCTAGGTGACACTTGTGATGATCTAAAATCATTGATTACTTCATTACCAATGAAAAATGCTAAAGTGTTTGAATAATTGGAGAATTGTTTAACGACTTTAAATATATGCTCCAAATAATCCAAATTATAAGTTTTCCAAGGTTCATATCGATTCAAATGTTGGTTTGGCAACGGAGAATTAACATCAAGGATCAGGTATATTCCTGCCATAGCTAATAGACTCATGCAGTAATTATGATCCAAATCTGGATTTATTGAATATACTCTGAGAGTATTTACCCCCAACTTTTGGAATAAAGGTATATCTCTTGAACAAACTCTAGGGTCAGATAGAGGATCAAGTTCGTGGTTTACTTCAGAAGCACCACCGGGTTGATACGCCAACCCTTTGACTAGAAACCGTTCCTTACTCTGAGAATCAATAAAATATTTCCCGTTGATTTCTATTGGATTCAAAGGGGACAAATTAGCTAAAATATTTGTAAAGATATTAAACGCTAAAACAACAACCAATAAAAGTGATGATATCATGTCAGCGTAGTGTATTCCTCTTTATTTGGAAAAAATACATACATATATATATATATATATGTATTCTTATATACTGCCCTGTATTAAAATTAAAAGCGTCACAAATATTTTTTTTTTCTTTATTCTAATTATCTCTATTTTATTTTATTTTATTTTATTTTATTGCTATATACATTAAAAGACAGAGAATAATGTGACACAAGAATTAAATATATGAAAATGTATATATAGAAAGGCATTATAAAGCAAAATAGTTATCGTCGTCAAATGTTGGATAGATAAAACCTTGTTCTGTTAACGTAGTGCAACACTCTCTCACTACACTTTCATCCAGATTTAAGCTTTGAACCATTAATTGGATTGGAACAGCAAATTGATTAGCATCCTTGCCTGCACATTCTTTCCTACAAAACTCTAAAATAGCATTAGCAGCGTTAGCAGTGTTAGAGGTACCATTATTTGTGTTATGACCAGAATCTGTGTCTTTAACAAACAAGGATTGGCCATTGTTTGAATCTTGATTATTTGGATTAGGCAATTTACCAATAGCGATAGCATGCCATTTGATTGCTTCTAAATGATGTGTCAACACTTCATTAAAGGAATTTATATTGGTGATTACACTGTACTGAATATTCTTCTTACCACCAAAATCTTTTAACGCACCATGTACTTTCACATATGTACCAATCTGATACTGTTGAGCGATCTGTGAACTAGCATGGTCGTTTGCATTGTTGTTATTTGAGTCCAGACTATCTGAGGCTGCATTAATATCATTTACATTATCACTCCATTTTCTAACTTCTAATTGACCTGTACCATCTTCTACAGTGACTACAATGTTAGATATGTGGTCAGTGATATTTCTAATAACACCAACAAAGGAGACATAGACTAGTTCCTGACCATGTGAAACAAAGGGACCATCTTGGATCTCTTGCGTAGACTCCAGTATTTGCTTGATGGTCACTGGGACACAAGTAGGCATTTTAGTAGTAAAAGAATCTGAAGTGCTAGTTCTTGATTCATGGTTGGTCTCGAATCCACCCCCACTGACAACCGAATACTCTGTGTATGGCTGATAATTTGACATTTTGAAAACTTTCTATCTTTTTTAAATAACTATAATTTTTTTTACCAGAATGGATACTCGTTTCTTCCTTAAAGACTGCTTAAACAAACTCTCTAACCGAATCACCCACAAGTTATCTCAAACAAGTATTCATTAAAGAAAACTCTTAAAGGTGTTTTGAAGTTCTTTGCCTCTAAAGACTATAAAACACGTTTGAGGAATCCACGTTTTTTTCCTTCCCAAATGAAAAACTTACGTGTCTCTCGAAAGTTTTTTAACCAAAAAAAAAATACACAACAATTTTTTAATTTTTCAGTTTAAGTCGAATTTGCGATGAGATGAGATTGTCAAGGATTTTGGTGTTTTATCGTGTATTTGAATATGGTTTTTAAGTGATACTGTTTTGGAAGGTTTGGGTCTATTGTCGGGTGTGTAGTGGTCCTTATAACATCTTTACTTTACAATTTTCTGTAACACTACTGGAATTATAGGTGTAGCAATGAGCCAAATGAATGTTCTATTGCATTGCCACCTTCTGTTGGCTTCTAACCCTAACGTTTTAAATGAACTAGGTGATAATGAAGAGATCCCAAAGAATTTTACTTTGATTTCCCATATATTGAATGGTGAATCATATAAAGTTATAAACCATATTGTCTCCACCAAGTTTTACTCCGTGGATACAAAGTTCGATCTTAGTACATGTGGTGATGATATCAAACAGATCATAAATACCATAAATGTCCAATTGAAACAAATATTCCCATCAAATGGTCAGGACGATTTACCTTTAATTTTTGCAATTGCCTTGTTACAAACGTTTATACAAAATAATTATACTGGTCCATCTGTTCCATTGGATCAATCCCTTTTATCAAAATTGTTCGTTATCAATGAAAAAATCAATGAACAAACTGTTAAAAATCAATTAATTCACTGTTTGACTATTCTTGGTCAACCTGCTTATGAATTAGTAGACAATCCAGAATTTTTGCTTCTAGCCTTACTATTATTAGAGAATATCACAAAGGAACCAAGTTTGTTCGGTAACGATGTCGACACTGAAATTTCTTTACCTAAAGTGTCCCCTACAGAGACTCCAAGTCTTTTAGCTATTGCACATTGGTGGAGAGCTAGAGCACTATTAACACAACTATCTATCATCCCTGAACCGTCAGGCAACCACCCAGCTGTAGCTTCCTGTATCTTAAGTTTAATTGATTTGGTTCATGCAATCGTCAAAAATTTACCACAAAATGTAACTGAATCATTCAAGAGACAACTTTATACAATCTTCTATTTAGAGAACGTAAAATGTTCTTTGACTATCAACACCGAACATCTTTGTTTGCCAACTTTGATCAAATTACAAAAATTGACTAATTTCCAATTCGTTTTAACTGGTGCTCGTGCAAAGAGAACAAAATTCCAACAAGTGGGCCATGCGGGCTTAATTATCTTAGCTAAATCTGCTGAGGATTCATATTTCGACACAAATGATAATACTGCTTTATCACCAGAGAGTTTTGAATTAAATTCAGATTTGTTATTAGAAAAACCTCATTTCGATTCAATTGGTTCTGAACCCCTGGATCAACAGATTGTTAAAAGACAAAAACTAGATGAAAATGCTGGGATTCAAAATGATAAATTGTTGCCTATAGCACTACGTCAAGAATATATACCTGCTGATTTACAGAATTTGGATCCAAATAATCAACCAACGTTATCTAACTATGATACATTACAATTGTTATTAAGATTATATACAATAAAACAAACTACTCCAGCAAGGGATCCTTTAGTAGAAGAAGAGTTGGCCTCGTTGCTAACAAGAATAATTTATCAAGAAGGTGCCAATAATTGGACAATCTTTTCTCGTGCTCTTTGGGAAAGGTCTATCCTGGAAACAAATAAAGCCAAAACAGTGGAGAGGGGTCTTTTACAGATGCAATCTTTAGTGGAAGAATTGGGTCTTAAGATTCAAACAAGATTAATTCCAGAAGCTAAAGATGAAGAGAGTAATTCACCATTACCAAGATTGAAATATATTCATCAGTTACCATTTATCCCACGTTGGGAATTGGATGCTTCATTAGCTGAAAAGTATATGTCTATGGGTATCTTAAAATCTGCTGTAGAGATATATGAAAGATTACATATGTATTGTGAGACTGCTTTATGTTATGCTGCTGTAGGACAAGAAGCTGAGGCTGAGCGTATTTTATCTGATAGAATAAAAATGAACAGTCGTGATGCTAGAGCCTTATCCATCCTTGGTGATTTAAGACAAGATCCAACACTTTGGGAAAAGAGTTGGGAGATTGGTAGATATGTAAATGCTAAGAATTCTTTAGCAAGGTACTACTACAATCCACCAAAGGGTTCCGGTTTGACCAGAGATTATAACCTGGTATTAACACATCTGAATGATTCCTTAAGACAATATTCTTTGAATTTTAACACGTGGTATTTCTATGGTTGTGTAGCTTTAGAATGTGAAAGAATGGAAGTGGCAGCAGAGGCCTTCTCTAGATGCGTGGCTCTAGATGATAATCATGCACTGTCATGGTCTAATTTAAGTGCTGCATATGTCCATCAAGGTAAATTGAAGGAAGCCTTCAGTTGTTTGAAGAAGGCATCATCCTCTGATTCACAAAGGAATTGGAGAATCTGGGAAAATTACATGATTGTAGCAGCAAAATTAAATGAATGGAACGATGTATTATTAGCATGTAAACAATTGGTTCAAATTAAAAGAGACAAAAATGGAGAGGGATCAATAGACCTTCCAGTGGTGGAAAGACTTGTTGATATCTTAGTCTCCAGTAATTACGACCCTGAAGAATCCAATTTGACCTATTTCCAAAGATCATGTATTGAATTTGTATGTGTGACAATTCCATCTGTCGTGACAACAAGTGGCAGAGCATGGAGAATTGTTGCAAGAGTAGAGCTTTGGAGGAAGAGGCCATGGGCTTCATTGGATTGTCAGGAAAAGGCGTATAGAGCTGTTTCACATAACCCAGACCTTGAGATCGACGAAAAGGTATGGAACGAAACTGTTGATGCATGTGAAGATTTAGTTGCTGCATATGAATCACTTGGTGAGATGGAAGGTAAATATGGGCCAGGTAGTCTTGTTTGTAAAGATTGGAAATATAAGGCTAGGTCTACTATTAAAAGCTTAATGAGTAAAGGTAAAAATAATTGGGAGAATTCTGATGGATGGGAAAGATTACTTGAACTTAGAAAGCAATTGTGAACCAACCAACAAACAAAATAATGACTCTCTCATATTATCAAATATATATTAAGATGTTGTATAATACACTAATAATAATTTTATTTTTTTTTTAAATAAATTGAAATAATTTAAAAGTAAATTCAAATGATTATAAGGTGGAAAATTTTTAAAAGTTTGTAATGTTATTTAATATTAGAATGTTAATAAAGTATATATAAATATGTATATATATATCCAACTATTTACGTGAATAATTCAAAGAGAGAAAAGATAAAAAAAAAGTAAAGGAAATAAAGATATCTATTTACCACATTTTGCTAATTGCCAACGTTGATTATCCAATGGACATGCCTCTCTTGTTTTTATCCATTTACTTATGCAATGTAAATGGAATGCATGTCCACACACACCCCAAGCAGCCACGCACTCTGTGTCCGTATCTGTTATAGCCATAGGTTGACATGCAATGCATGGTTCCATGATATGATTTCTACAGATGGCGCAGTTGTCGACTGCAATATCCCAGGACCAAAATGCTACAGCTGTCCATTTCTTAATTTCGAATTTTTTCTTCTTTTCCTGTTTAGGTTGGGTATCTGTTGACACTTGTGGCATATCTGCTACGTCAATATCCATCATATCTTCATCACTCATTCTTGATCACTTATCTACTTTATGTATTTATTTATTGAATCTTTTTTCTGTCCTCCTACCTTCTTATCTCTTATTATATATATAAATAGTAATAATATACAAGTATTAACGACGGTATGTGGGGCAATCCAAAGAACAGAACTACATATCCAGCCATCTGTCTATTACACCTTCCATATAATAAAGATCTTTCCTCTATAAAAACATCTAACAAGTTTTTAAAAGAAGAGAAATGATTTTGAAACCAAAAAAAAAACTCCTCTTTCGTAGTGAATGATAATGCTGGAAAATGTTATATATCATATTCCACGACAATACAACATATCACTGCGGACGTAAGGCGGATTTACTGCGGTTTTGAATTTCGAAACAAAACAAAGAACAAAATTTATTGAAACTTGTAAAGAATTAAAGGAAAGCCTTGAACCATTCGATGGAGTAATTGGAAGGCACAGATTTGTATTTTGAAGAAGGACCTTGCATGAGTTGGTTAGAGCTGTGTGTGTGCATGTGTAAATGTACGTTTAACTTGTTATTTTGACAGTATTTTGTTGTTTTGTTGAAAATAATTGATCGAGAGATTTACTACTATACACCACAAAAATACAGACTTGGCAAAGATGTCATTAAACAATTCCAACGAGATAAGTTCATTATATCCTGCCCCACCACCATACATAAAGTTTTTCACTGATGAAAACGTGAAGAAACTTCCTGAATATATGAAGCAGAGATCGGAACCTGTTGAGACCACTGGAGATGAACCTGCAATCACTAATGAGTTAGAATTTTTGATTCCTCCAAAAATGCCTAAGTCACAACATTATAGAGCTTTCGGTAGTATCTGGCAAGTTAAAGATAAGTTGCTAGATTTAGAGACTATGGGGATCACTCAATTATATAAAGGTCCCAAAGACGGAGAAGTTACCAATTATCAATATAAAATACAGGAGTTAAGAAGGTTGTTGAAGTCGTTGTTGCTAAATTATTTGGAACTTGTTGGAATCTTAAGTATAAATCCACCTCTCTATGAAGCTAAAGTTGAACATATTAGAACTATTTTGATTAATATACATCATTTGTTAAATGAATATAGACCACACCAATCCAGAGAATCTTTAATTATGCTTTTGGAGGAACAATTAGAATACAAAAAGGAAGAAATTAAAAATATTGAAGCCACATGTGAACAAGTTAAACAAAAATTGAAAAATATTCAAGAATCGTTATCTTTAACATAATTTACACTAATTAATTAGTAAGGAGAAGTTCCTTTGATCTTTTTATCCCAGGTTTATCCTTCTCTATTCAATAATTAATCAACTAATAATATCTCCAAGCAAGATCGAATATTTTTATTTCCAGTGACCAAAGCTTATTTCTTAGCAATTTCACTATTGAACTAATTATTATGGATCACTCTCTATAATACCACTTAAAGATTATATGGGATGGTGAATTCCTATTGGCATTCACACGATCTTTAATGTATGAAGATCTTGTTCAATGATAAAAATGGTTAAAATTGGAAACATACTTCAATAAGAGAACCATATTTCTATATTATAAACAGAAAACTTCGCTATATATATGCATATCCTCCCCTATACCCAGTATAAGAAATTTAGTGGAAAGATACTAAGATGAAAGATTCATAAACATTAAAGTATAGTTATATATATTCGCTTTCTCTATATACATGCATGTATATTTAACCTAGTCCCGGCAATACCCCTGTACTTGATGATATACTTAAACCAGGTAGACTGTACTTATTTTTTTCCTTATTGAATGCAGGCACTTCATTATGCAAGGTGGAAGACCTTACATTATCTTGTGTATCGGTACTTGATGCGGGTGGAGCAGCTCCAAATTCTGATTTTTCTCTTACTGCGTTAATATTATTATTGATACCAAAATACCAACCATTAATCTTATGATTATTATACGTTGGATCATCATATGCATTCGGGTCTACTGGTCTTGCTCTTGTCCAAAATCTAATAGTTCTATCTTTACTAGCACTGGCTAAAATGTTCCCTGCAGCATTGTAAGATAAAGATGTAACACATTTCTCATGGGCATATGGGATAACGTGTATAGGTTTCTCCAAGTCCTGTAAGATATCAAAATATTTAATAGATCCATCGTAACTCCCCACTGTAAACACGGATTCATTGATTGGATGCCATAACAAACTCACATTATCTATCTCATCTCTAACAGTCATCAATTCCTTCATGTGATATCGTATATCAAAGATTCTACAAGATTTATCCTTTGAGATCCCTACTAACAGATTACCGTTAGTTGGTTGGAACCGTACTTTTAGCACTGTATGTTTGAATTTCAATAATGAAGAGACACAATTCCCAGATCTTGGATCCCATAGTTTCACAAGATTATCCTTTGATCCAGAAACAATTAACCCCATATATGGATGCCAATCACAACTCTTCACGTCCCAATGATGACCTTTCAAGATTGCCTCCTCTTTACCGTTACTAAAATTCCATATCTTTAAAATATTGTCATCGGAACAAGTGACAAATTTAGAATCGTTATTACTAAACGATATATCACGTATACATTCCATATGAGCCGAGTCTAGTTCTTTGACCATATTGAAATTTGGTTGCCATATTTTTATGGTACCATCTGAATCACCGCTGACTAACCAATCACCAGCATGGGAGTATTCCATGGCAGTGACTGCAGAGTCATGTGCTTGCATTAGACTTTCAAAATTGAACGAAGTCCCACTCCAAAGACTAAATTCCCCGTTGTACGTTGCCACAATCAACCTTCTGCCCTCAGGTGTCCAACGGATTGCAGGTATTACATGCTTGACTTTATTTGAACTTAAATGAGTGAATTTACTTGTCAAATTAATTATTCGATCATTGCCTTTGTATTGATCTGGTGATAAAATATCCACTGTATATGAGGTCTCTGGTTGGATTGTTGGTATAGATAACCCATGCCTTTTTAAATAATACAATCTGTTAAAAGGTGAGCTCACATCAACTGTTCTTCTATGTGAAACGTATTTTTTCTGACTAGACGACCCATCTGCTCCTTGATGGGGGTTATTATTAGTCGAAATATTCATTTTTATTACAATTTGTTGTTAAAACTCTATACAAGGGAGTGCAAATATATTTCTAAATACTTAGTTGTTGTGTTCTATGACAAATCAAACACTCTTTTACCTTATACATTATATATTTACCATTATTTATACTGCTGTTAAAAAAAAATTGAAGAATTTCACTTTATTTCAAAAACTGAAATTTTTCATTTAATGCTAAAGCTACATACATGAGATATAAAGAGTTAAATATATAGAGGAATAACCAAAGTGGGCAATAAGGAAGGCGTTATGCAATGATTTAGCATACCGCTACACATTTCTCTCTTTAAAGTTGATTATAAATATTCTGGATTATCCTTGATGTATCTTGGATAAAGTAGCCATACAACGGTGAAGGATGCCACCAAAATTGTAGATAAGAATGGGAAATATTTGATTCCCATTAGATGAATCAATATCCCACAGAGATAAGGCAATACTGCACCACCACAACCACCTAACGCTACAGATATACCTATCCCACTTACATGTAACCTTGCCGGTAACACTTGCAATGCCACAATACTTCCAGATGGGAATAAAGGACCAATAAAGAAACCACATGCAAACATTATGGCGAACATGACCACAAAGTATAGATTAGAATCACTGTTGATTAACCCAATGAGGAAAAAAAGAATATAAAATGTTAAAGTTAGTAATGAATATGTACGAGCACCTCGATACTCATTAACAAAGGCTCTCTTTGTGACAAATCCTAACACTAATCTACCACTTGTGAGACCTATCCAAAATGAGGACGAGATATACGACATCTTGATTTTATCATTTGATTTTGTTTGTAATAAATATGTAAAGAACCATGCACCAGTGCTAATTTCTGCACCTAGATACGCAAAGAGGAAAATTGAATATAAACAAATGGCAGGATTTTGAAATAGTTCAAAGAACGACTTCCCTCCATTACTATTTGTGTTGTTGTTGTTGTTAGGGTCAATATTTTCAGATTGATCTTCTTCATTATTACATATATAATCATATTTCAATGCAGTTTCGTACCTGAAAGATGGGATAATTATGATCATACCAATAATAGAAAGGACGAATGGAAGAAGGAAGAAAAAGGACCAATGTCCCCATTTATCGAAATGGGTTACTATAGGAGGTGTACACATTGCAGCTGCACTATAGATAGCATGCATAATACCCATAATTTCATTTTTATGGACCAATAAATTACCAATCAGAACATTTCCTGAAGCATCTAATATCCCAATGGCTAATCCTAAGGGAAATACACAGCTAACATAAATAATAAAACTAGATGGTTTTAACGAGAGGATAACGAAAAAGATAAGACAGATAGATGCAGCGATAAGCATAGATCCCCTCATACCAAATTTTGAATGAATCCTTTCGTTTAACAACGATGCCAAAGTGTAACCTAACAACTGAATCAGAAAAATATTAGAAACTCTGACCTCTGATATATTATATTCTTCCACTAAGGTTGGTATCAAAGCACCCATACTCTGATCATTAAACCCAAAGACCATAAACATGATCAAGCAGGCTATGACTTGCCATCTCATTATACCATATCGTTGATAATCCAGTGGGTACACTTGAATTTGAGTTCCCTTCCATTGTATACTTCTCCAAGTATTTACAGGTTCCTCTTGTTCATTGTCAATTTGACTGTCTTTAGGAATAATAAACTTCTTACCAGTATCACCACTATCATTATCATTTTTGTCGCTGTGGCTTATTAAAGGATAGCTGACATTTTGCTCTAACGTGTAATCTATATTATCCACAGGACTATTTGTCTCTAAAACATCCAAATTGCTCAGTTCAATATCTTTTTTAATATTCATCGCAACCATCACGCTGCGTCAATCTGCAGAACTTTCTACCAATTTATATTTATAATTTTAACCACAGCTTCTTTTTTTTCCTACACTTCACTTGAAGTATCAAAACCTATTCATCACAGATATATAGCTTTTCTAAACTGCTATCTTTCTACCTTCTTCTACTTATTTCTCTTCTACACTCTTCTCGAGAACTGTAGCAACTTCTTACAAACACTTTTGTGAAATTTTCCAGATCAAAGAAACAGAGATAAAGTTAAAGAGGAAGATGAGGTTAGTAAGAGTAAGTTTATCTGTGATGATGTGTATATGTTTACAGACCTATAGAGTTTTTATTGCCTAGTACTATTAGTGTAATTTTTTTTTTAGAAAGGCGTTGTCTTTGTCTGGTAACTTTATTGATAGAGGTGCTGTATCTATTAAGCTTTTAAATGCTATTACTAAGATTGTATTAGTGATAATATTATACACATATATATATATATATACATATTTTTGCTGTAGATGGCCGCAGACTCGATATTAAAACATGATTCAAGGACTATATTGCCCTCAAATAGATCCGACATGAACAACAAATACACCACATCTCAACATTCAGGTTATAGGGTCCCATCAAATTCTGCAAATTCAGTAGGTACTCCTGGATCTGGGTCTTTTTATTTTAATGGTCAAACTAGACCAAAATTGGTGATGAGAACATCCAATGTAAGTAATTACTTTTCACATGAAGGTCTCATCCATCTAAGTGGAGATGATAACATTTCAAGAGACACCATTTGGGGGAAATCACAGACGGAGAAATGGAGATCCAACTCTTTGGAACCTATTGAAAGTGATTGTTATTCGAGTCCCACTATTGATAATTTATCTGGTCCTTTATATAGTACGAAAGCTAAGAAAGAATTAGCTAGTATTGATGCTATTCATGATCCTCAGGCTTGTGCGATTGTATGTGCAGGGAAATCTCATTTAGGTTACTACAAGTTTTCAAAAGAAAATCGTTCACTCATATGTACATATGATATAGCAAGCTCTTATAATTCCCAATTTAATGGATTACAATCAAAAAGATCGAGACCTATTAAGTTTAGTACCATTGCAGACGTTAAAACAGGGTTCCAACAATACACAAACTATGTAGCCATATGTAGTAATTCTACTACTATATCTTTATATGATATCTCTAAGAGACAAAATTACGACTCTGCTGTAGTCAAATCACTATCAGAACATTCAAGATCAATTAATGGATTTGATTTTAATATGATTCAACCACACCTAATATTAAGTGGGGGGCAAGATGGGTGTCTTAAAATATGGGATTTAAGATCTAATAGTGCTCAGAAACGATCAAATGGTTGTGATATTAATATCACCACTACATTTGGATCCGTTAGAGACACTAAATGGATGCCTGGTTATAATTTTGCATCATATGATGATAGACTGACCCATGAGATGAAAAGTCATGGTGGTTACAAATTTGCATCCATCCATGATTCGGGTGCTATCTTAAAATTTGACATGCGTCAACCAGCTCAACCTGAAAAGAAAATAAATGCTCATACAGGTCCAGGCCTTTGTATAAATTGGCACCCTCATCAAGAATATATTGTATCTGGTGGTAGAGATGGTAAGTGTTCCCTTTGGTATTTTGGTGATAAAAGGAGTAATGATAATAACAATAATAGTAATGCCAGTAATGTGGTTCCTTCCCCTCAGTCTCATAATTTTTATCAAACCACATTTTCAAATAATAACACTACCTCCAGTTTAGCTGTTGTATATCCCGAGACCACAATTAATCTCGGATCTCCTATCACAAAGTTAAAGTTCCGTCCATCTTATGATAAAAATGTCTATAATTCAATGTTGGCAATATCTTGTATGGGTGACGAAGCACAAGTATCTATATATTCATTAGCCAGAAGGTATATTCCAAGAAATATTTTACTAACATCGGCTTCTGCGGTAGGATTAGTATGGTGGGACTCCAATATTTTATTTAATATAGATAGAAATAATTATGTGAATGGTTGGGATTTATCTAAAGAGCCAACAGTTTTGGAAACTCTCCCAAAGATCTGTACTGCCTGGAGAGATATTGACGGTTATGGATTTACATATATTGACCAAGATGTTGGATCTTATAAGAGTAGTGAAGAAACACACAAAGTTGTATCACCATTGAAATGGGAACGTTCGTCTAGAAAGGAAATGTCACCAAACTCGCCAAACATGGTTCAATCTACTGGAACTATTAATAAACATGAAATGAATCGTATAGATATGATCGCTGATAAGATACCACCAAAATTGAAGACCACATATAGTTCTAAAAGTTTGGTATCTACAAGATCGTATAACTCAAATTCAAACGTTTCAATGAAATCAGGTACTTCAAAGCAGGAGAATAACGAGAGATCGTCATATGTTATTACTCTGGATCTGCCTTATATTTTTAATGCAATGAGACAAAAACAATTACTAAGAATGCAGAAGGAACTAATTGAAACGAAAACTAATATTTTTAAAGAAACTCCTGTGGAAACATTTAAATACTTGGTTAGGGAATTAGAATTTTCACTTGAAAAGGAGCAGAAGAATATGGAAAATAGAATTACCACAGATAATGAGTCAACTAAAACAGATGATGAAAGAGAAAAGGAAGATTTGATGAAGAAATTCGGATTTACAGAAAATGCTACATGGACTGCATTGATAAATAAAAGTAATGATGAGAGACGTTCTTCTATATTTGGAGTTGAAAGTAAGAAAACTGGGACTGATATTTCAAATCATTTAAAAAGCAGTCATGAATCAACAGGAAGTAGTGAAAATGAAGATTCTGAATCTATATCTCAGGTTTCATCAAATATATATTCAAAAAGAAAAGAGACTGAGACTAGTAAATTGTCAAAGGCTTTACAAAGACCACATATTAGTAGAAAGAATAAGATACAAATGTTATTAAAATTAGTCGCAGCTGTTAATCATAATGCTGGTGTATATTTAGAAATTGGAGATATATCAACTTTTAAAGTATGGATTGTAATAAGAGATACGTTATTATGGGATTTGAAGAAGTTGGATATGTTAGATGAAAATAATATTACCAAAGAAGAAAATGGTGAGCATTCATCCGGGGAATCATTTATTGATAGTGGATATAATCAATCGCCATTGTCGGATGATAGTCCTTATAGTTCCAAGATACTAAGTGTAGAGCAAGAGTCTCTTTCTTTAATCGAAGAACAACCACATGCACTTCATGATGATGATGTAGTGAAAAGAAAGCATATAACTACATCAAAAGAGCAATTTCAAGCCAGTGAAAATAGTGCTAATATAACATCTGAACTATTAAATCAATCACAAGATGAAAATGTTGATGATAAGAAAAGTGCAGTTAATGATGATAACATGAAAAATAATAAATCTGTAAGATCTCAAAGTGAAGACGATATTTTCAATAAGAAAGGAATCCCTATACTGAAAAAACGAGAAGGTAGGTTATCATTTATAGATACATTCATGAATGATAGAAGACAATTAGTTGGATTGGCAGATGAAACAGCATCAAATCGTTATTCACCTCCAATGGTTTATAGTAGTCCGAATAGTAAAATTTCTTCACTTCATAGTTTAACATCTGGTTATTTGCATGGTCCATTTATGCATAAAATGTTCTCTCACATGAGTTCACCGCCTATACTAGATAGTAAGGTATTATTAAACAAGTTTTTGAAAGAAACCAGTACAACATCATCAATTGATGAAGTTTGTTCAAATGAAAAAGATATATCAAGTCATGAAAGGAGTAAAGACATCTGTATGCCTCCATGGGATACCGCTACTATTATCAAACAATTATACAAGCAAGCTATAAAAACGGGGAACACTTTACTTGGAATCAACATTTTATTATTATTTTACAACATTTACGACATTGTCCCTGAGGAGGTAGTAAAGAACAGTTTAGTGGAATTTATCACTATTTTGCACAAGTTTGAAACTTTCGAGATAGCAGCAGCTTTATTAAAATCATGTCCCTGGGACGATATAATGGGCGAGAATTCTGGTCATTCTTCATTTATCCAAATATATTGTGATAAATGTCATAAACTTTTAGTGAATGAACATTCAAAGGAAAAATTCACAATAGAGAGAAATAAACAAAATAATAAAAATGATATAGAAATCACAGAAGGAAATAATGGCACTGACAATAAAATAGATATTAATATTGATCCAATGACCAGATTTGGATATTGGTACTGTGACAATTGCAAAAAACCTAACAGTCTCTGTGTGTATTGTGAGAGGCCTATGAAGAAATTATCTATAGCTTTACTCTCATGTGGCCATGAGGGACACTTTGAATGTTTCCAAGAATGGTTTCTGGATGAAAACATGGACGTGTGTCCAGCAGGATGTAACATTGAATTAAATCTGTGAAAACAAAATGGTATATAACATCATAAATAGATATAATCAATATTCTTTCCCTCCAATACTTTGGCACGTGTCACAAATTATTATTACTCTGCTCGAACTTTTGGAGCACGTGACACCTGTCCAGTGTAACCCGGACTTCTGGTACGTGAAAAGTGATCTACTTTTTTGATGGAAATTTTGGAAAAAATAAAAAAAAAAAATTTAACAAGAGGAAGTAAAAGGTGAGATGCAGAACAGAAAAGCAATTGATGAGCTTGAGCAACTTAGTATTTGAAAGTTTGGTAGTAGTGGTTTGCCAAGTGTTTTCCTGTTTCGTTGCGTATATTTATAATATATTTTAACCTTTCCCACATTATTTATTTATTTTCAAGGACCAGATATTTAAGTAGAAAACGCCATGTCTGTTGAAGAAGTTGCTCAGAAATTAGAAAACGTTTCCGTTGGTGAACAACCAAAGACAGTTTTATCTGATGCTACCGAATTCGAGGTTAAACATCCTTTGAATACCAAATGGACTTTATGGTACACAAAGCCAGCTGTGGACAAGTCTGAATCCTGGTCCGACCTTTTAAGACCAGTGACCACTTTCCAAACTGTCGAAGAGTTCTGGGCTATTTTCCAAAACATTCCAGAACCACATGAATTACCATTGAAATCCGATTATCATGTTTTCCGTAATGATATCAGACCAGAATGGGAAGATGAATCCAACTCTAAAGGTGGTAAGTGGTCTTACCAAATTAAAGCCAAGGGTACCGAGATTGATGAATTATGGTTAAGAACTTTATTAGCTGTTATTGGTGAAACTATTGATGAAGAAGATTCCCAAATTAACGGTGTTGTCTTAAGTATTAGAAAAGGTGGTAACAAGTTTGCCCTATGGACTAAGTCTGGTGACAAGGAACCATTAACTAAGATTGGTGCCAGATTCAAGCAAGTCTTAAAGATTGAAGATGATGGTTTACTTGAATTTTACCCACATTCTACTGCAAATGATAGATTTGCTCAACCTTCCATTGTCTTGTAGATGGAATGATGAAGAAACGGTCATATAACAGCTATTAGAAATATGTGTTACTGTCTATTTTTTTTTTTTAGTTTATGTTTGACTGAAACCTTTATTTTCTTCTTTTTTATTCTTTCTCTCTGTGTATTCAAATTAGTACAGCACATTCAGTTATACGTCAGAACTTCTAATTGATAAAAATTAATAGAGGTAACGACTGTAATTGACAAAATTTCCCCAACTTCACACGTTTATATTTATGTATAATTCATATAATATATTTTTAATCATTACAAAAAAAAAAAATTTCTTTTTAATCTAATTCTGTCAGTGATTTATTATTTTTAAAAAAAAAGAATATATATATGTATAGTTAATTGAAATTAAAATAAGTTAATATAGTGTGTAGCAATGCCTAACAGTTATTTTTATGTAAAATATTGGTTGTTAATATTTTGTTAGAAAAAATGGGAAATATGTGAAATAAAAAATTTTTGGAAAATATCCTCAAATACCAACAAACGATTAGTTTTTTGATTTAAAAGATATAAAGGAAAATCTTTTTTATTAATATATATATATATTTTTGTATTACAATACAAAATTACTCGAACCTTCGAATACACAGGTATCATACAAAGTGTTGTTCTATTCCTATATTTAAATATTTTTTTTATATAAACGAACTATATAAAAACAAACAAACAAACAAAAAAAAAATTAATTAATTTTATCACATCGAACTACATAATCGTCATTACACATCTTTATTTATTCTCGTTTTTCTTTTTAGTTTTCTTAACTTTCGTTAGCATAGACAGCTTCCACAGCTTTTTCAAAGATATCCAAACCCTTTTCAATATTTTCGTCTTCAATAGTCAAAGCAGGAACAAATCTAACTGTAGTTTTACCAGCAGTGATAATCAACAAACCTAATTCTCTTGCTTTGGAAACTACAGCAGCTGGTGATTCATTGAAATCAGCACCAATCATCAAACCTTTGCCTCTAATTTCTTTAATGTGTTCTGGGAATCTATTTTTAATTTTTTCCAAACGGTTAAAGAAAAGTTGACTCTTTTGAACAACTTGATCCAAGAAAGATTGATTGGCAATAGTGTCGATAACATACTTACTGACAGCACACCCCAATGGATTACCACCATAAGTGGTACCATGATCACCTACTTGTAAACTGTTGTTAACCTTTTCATTAACCACAGTAGCAGCGATTGGGAATCCATTACCAAGAGCTTTAGCAATTGTGAAAATATCTGGATGAGCCTCCTTTGGTAGATAGCTATGGGCCCATAGTTTCCCAGAACGACCCATACCACACTGAATCTCATCATGGATCACAATAACGTCGTTTTCTTTACAAATTTGTTTCAAGCCGACTAAAGTGTCGACTGGCACAGGAATTACACCACCTTCACCTTGAACTGGTTCAATAATCAAGCCAGCAATTTTATCCTTTCCATTTCTAATAAAATCTTGAAGTTTACTCAACTCGTCATTTAAATTTAGAAACGAAACGTTTGGTACCAAATCGCCAAATGGTTTCCTATATTTAGCATTCCAAGTGACAGACAAGGCGCCCATTGTACGACCATGAAATGAATTTTGAAATGCAATAATACCTTGTTTCTTTGGATTCTTAGAGATACCATGCTTCTTAGCGAATTTCAAAGCAGCTTCATTAGCCTCAGTACCTGAATTGCATAAAAACACTTTTGAAGCATCATGTTGCCCACCGAATTTTTTGGTTACTTCCACTATCTTTTCACTTAATTGTAAACATTCAGCAGAATAGTATAGATTAGAAGAATGGACCAATTTTTTAGCTTGTTGATAAAGAATCTCTGCCACTTTTGGGTTGGAATGACCTAGAGAAGTAACAGCGATACCTGAAGTGAAATCAATGAATTCTTTCCCGTTTATATCGTCATACAATTTTGCATTTTCACCTCTTGTGATACACAAGTCCTTTGGTCTAGAATAAGTTGTCACTTGATATTGGGCATCATTAAGAACATCTTTTGAGATAGCGTTTCTAAATAAAGCAGATTTGGAGAATGTTCTTCTAAACATGTCTATATATGGTAAAAAAACTAATAGTAAAAGAAACAAATAAATATTCTTGAAATTAATTAATGAATTGCTGACACCTACAATTGGTGACACTTGATATCTCTCTATAACCAATTCACAGTGTTTATTTTGTTGCTCGAAAAAAAATAAAAAGAGCTGAACCAACGGAGTTTAAAACGATACTTCGCAGTTGCTTGCACTTAACAGTCACTTTTATATAATAATCAAAAAATTTTTTTTACACATTTTTTTCAATTTTGTCGGCGACGAAAAAAATGACACAAAAAAAAAAACAAATGACCGTTAAGTGACTCATATAGCGAGCAAGAGGGTAACGAGTTGGGTGTGTGGGTTTAGTGGATTCCACAAAAAAAAATATCGCATTTTTTTTTTGGGCTGCTTCAAAATTACAGGAAGATCTTGTGATAAAACCATTCTAAGAATAAGAAACTATCTTTAAAAAGTAGGATAATACATATTTGCACTCGAATAAACCATGGTGGATGTGTCTAAGTGTACATTTCTTTAATGCATACAAACAAGCAAAAAATAAAAAAAAAAACTGTGACATTCAAAGTCTTAATAACTTGAAATCTTTTAATAGATCCTCAATTTAAAAGCATGCCATTAAAATTGGATCGATGATCATATAATCTAATAAGTAATATAGACAAATTTGCTAATAACCTTTGAACATTATACAATTGTGTATGTATGAAAAAATAAATAACGTTGACTATAAATACATAAAAAGAAATTTTGATAAATTCAACGAAATAATGGTATACTTTTCGTACAATACTGTTACATGAGTGTGTTTTTTTTTCTTTCCCTTTCTTGTTTAATAATGAAAGCAACTTAACGTTGATTCCAGGATAGACTATTCGGATCACCTATTTTTCTACCACTCATAAACCAGGACACTAATAATACCAATGCCATTGCTACACAGATACATCCACCGATCAAATAAACTATTCCTAAAAATGTATTCTTACCACCAATGCTTGACCCATGTGTAATATATACCCCCTTTTTACCATTAAATTCAGTGACAGGCCAATGTAAACCAATATCAATTTGATATTCACCTGCAGTAAGTGTATCATTCTCGTTACGACGAATCAATTTTGCTGATTTGTGGAATGCTGCTGGCCTCATCCAATTTTGGAATTCTTCCCATTCATTAATATTAGGGATGTTAGTCTCGTTATACCCATTGGGAAATTGCTTTACCCAATATGGTGGTGGAGCAATCTGTGTATAATTATAACGTGTCTTCTTGAATCTTTTCTTATCAGAGGACCAATTAATCCCCTTATTTGTCAAAGAATAGTTCTTGGAAGTATCAGTAACGTTAATCAACTGCATAGGGAAGGTATCATTAAACATCGCATTTGCTATTAAACCGCATGGATAATATATCTTCCCATTACTATCACGAGTTAAAGGTTTACAATTGATACCTGCAGTGTCATGAACAGTGGAATACGAGGCAGCTTTACCCACTATTTGATCCTCACTAAAGGATAAAACGTAACGTCTATGATTTTGCGCAAAGTTATCAAGAATATAATTAATATAGACGGTTTTCTTAATGTCCTCTGGGACATGAAACCTTATTTGACATGTACCACGTTCACTAGAATCATCAGTCTCATCATCAACAAATCTCCACTGAGGTGCTACATTATAGGTTTTATTTTTATGGAAAGCATATTTGTAATGACTCTCTGGCATTTCGCCAAATGAATTAGTAGGTGCTGCAGTAACACAATCTTGGTAATATATCGTTAGTTCGTCGGTATGTGATGCAATAGCTAATAAACAACCACCAACTATTACAAATACTGCAGCCACAATCAAATATATAGGTAATACAATTCTTGGAGTCAATACGGGATTAATAGAAGCCAATCTTTGTTGCGTGAAGGCATTCTCCTTTGGTCTTCTGTTTTTCACTTTTTGGGGAACAACTTCATCCTCTTCAAACTCAGAGGCATCAACGTCTTCTTCTATTTCATTTTCTGAACCATTATTCAAAGGATCTCTACCTCTTTTACGGAAAGTAGCACCTACCTGACTCAAATCGAAATTCACCATATTCAATCAATGCAAGTCTTTGACTGTTTGAAGTGGGAGTCTTTCTAGGATTCCAAAACCAAATTAAACATTATTCTTCTCTCTGTTCTACATCATATTTTTTGCAGTTCAATTTACATATTCTTTTTATAAAATAATTTATTTCATAATATCAAAACACAAGAAAGAAAAAAAGTAGAAGAAAATTAAGAATCTACAGGCAAGAATAAAAATATAATGATAAAAAACCTAATGGAATAAATAAACTGTCAAAGAAATAAAACTTCTAAGATAATATCTGTACATTAGGTATTAAAATATAGTATATAAGTATATTCATAGTTGGATGGTGAGTGTACTGTTGTATACCATCCCAAAACCGTAACACGTAGCTCCACCACCCAGGATGGTCAAATTTCGACTTTCTTGCTCCCAAACAAGGTCAAAGCCAACAAACATTAAAGGTGTTTCCCTCCATATCTTTGAAGGGATGTTTATTGGATATATTTGTTCTGTATCAATGTCAATTACAATGATACTGGATTGATCATCGTACAGATCTGTTGGAGACGTACCTCCAACAAGAGCAATCTTGGAGTCGTCGATAAATTTCAATTTAGCTCCGTATCTTTGAAATAATGGATGTGAGATTACTTTCAACTGAGTTAGCATATATTTATTATTATTATCAGTTAGTTTTAAGTCATATATATATAATTTATCAGAGACACTAGAAGTTTTTGGATCATATCCTCCTGCAATGACAATCTTATTTGTATTTCTCCTATAATCCATTGATGATGATACTAATTTTGGTATTTGATTATTCGCGCTATTTAGTGTGGACCATTTATCTGTTAAATGTTCATATATTAAAAGAGAAGAGCCTGTATCATTTAATGTTTTACCACCAAATACAATCACTTCTCCCGTGGGTAAGGATACACTACAATGTCTAAACCTTGGCTCAGGTAAATCTGCACGTTGTTCCCATTTATTAATCATGAAATTGTATAACCAAACATCCTTATACGGTTTATGTGGTGCATTTCTACCTCCTATTAACAGAAAAGAATTTGGTTGATTCTGTAATTTAACAAATGTGTGACATGTCCTTGGTGATGGAACTTTCCCCTGAATCAAGTTTTCAATAGTAGTGATTTCATTTGTATTTAAATTTACTGACAGCAATTCATTGACTCTATATGGTGTACAACCACCAAAAAAAAGTATATTGTCCTTATCCAAAGACGCAGACGCCCCAAATGTCCTTTTAATTGTAACATCATTTATTGACAGATGATAAATTAGTTTCTGTTCACTTACACAAGAATTAAATGGAACTGTTTTATCAATATCATTTCCATGTAGCTTATCAAAACTGTGAAATATATATGGATCTTCAAAGTTGAAATGTGGATCATTTGTTGAATGAACCAGTATGTAATGATGACAAAATAGATGAAATTCTTCTAATTCATCAAATGGTTGAACACTTTCGATTGTATCCTTAATATCAGTCTGTAAATTATTCCATAATTGTAACATATCACCGGCGTTACTCTTTAAATAACCTAATCTATTGAATCTATTTAGTTGTGATTGCAAAGTTTGATATTTCATCACTGATAGTAATGGAGAATCATTTTTTGTAAAATGTCTTAACATTTGTTTTGCAAATGGTTCAAATGGACCCTTAGGGATCATTTGTTCTAATATAATAAAATGAGATTTTGGGAGTTTTGAAGTTATCTTAATAATCTCATCTGACAAATGAGGTTTCATATAAGCCAAGGACATTTCTGCGATAAAAATCTTGATATTATTATCATCATCATATAAAAATGGTAAGTCATCCTTAGATTGTAATAATAATTCAGAGAATGATTTAGTGTCATTTAAATCACAAGGTCTAATAAAATAACTAGATGAACTGAAACGATCTCTTTGAGGTTTAATATTAAAGCACGAGGATTCAGTGTCTTTGCCCACAATATTTGATAATTGATCATTATTCGATATAACTTGGATCTTTTTCATCAAAAGATCTGAATAATCTATATCTAGAAATATACATCTATTTTTATATTCAGAGCTTGATTTGTTTTGAGGATCCAATAATTGGAATGGTAAAGGATCAAACCCACAACCTAAATTAATTACAACAATTTTTGAATTAATTAACCTATTGTCCAGAATATAAGATAAAACAGAATCTAACCTTGATTTAATTGCATGTAAACGTAACCAATAACCTCTATTAATACAAGGAGATCTATTAACAAACTTAGGCACAAAAAACTTGAAATATTCCAATGATTCATTGTTGTCTTTATCTCTATTAATATTATCAAATTTAGGATAGTAAATTGCTTCAACAGATCTTTTGGATACAATTGAAGAATTATTTGTACTCTGGATAGCCAGATCTGAATATTTTCCCTTTCTTGTCCTTTTGTCAGTTGTCAATAAAGGATTAATCAATGGGTCCATAATTAATGTAAAATAATATATATATATATATATTTGGCTTCTTTCTTTCACCAATAACCCAATTCAAAACATAAACACCCCTCACTCCCCCAAACTCCTGCAAACAAAACACACCTCTATAAACAAACCAACAAGAAAATACAGGTCCTTCTATTTAAAATCATTTCAAAGATCATCTCAAAGATGAAATATTATCGAACTTTCACATATCGATCTGAAAAAAAAAAAAAAGTAGATCAAAAATAATGCCATATGAAATGAATTTACTTACTACTATACAAAAGACAAATATATATATATATATATATATATAATAAACAGATACAGATACAGATATATATATAGGGTTACGATACGGAAAGGATTGCAAAAAAAAAAAAAAAAATGCCTCATTCATCTACTGTATTTGCTAATATTTTAAATTGATTCTTTATAATTTGATTATATTCTTTAACTGAACTGGTTGAACATTGTAAAACTGATCTATAACATGCTAAAGTATTTTTAATCTCATCACATTTCAACCAAACTTTACCATTTACACCAATAGCGATTTCAAATTTACAAAATTTGGATAAGTATCTTAATAAAGGGAAATGATCATCAAAGAGCAGTTTCCGACAGAAGGATAATGGCACATCGAGACATATCCCATCTTCCAAGAGTCCGAACCCTGAGTCTTGACCAGTAGAGGAATCCATGCATTCGATCTCTGCTTCCAATTCCTTTGATGCAGTCAAGACACGTGCGTAGACCAAATCACCAATCTTTAAAGTTGGTCTATTTTTCTTAGTAGCGTTTGGGAAAGCCATGTAGGACAACGATACGTTCAAGGAGAAGTTTGATAGAGCCACTTTGTAAGAATCCGAGAATGCGCCAACGATTGTTCCAATGACGAAGTCCCCTACTGCTGGGATATATCTCTTTGAATCATAATCTACGTAAACCAATTGGTTGTTACCTTTTGAGTTTAACCGAACCCTTTCTACACCTGCATTGATGGGTATTAAATCTTGAGTCTTGGGGTCACAGTACACACCAGGACCTAGTGTTATGGGTATATCTGGATTCAAAGTCAACTTATCACCAGGTAAGACCAATTTATATGTATTTGTATCTTCTATATTAACTGAGGATGTTTCCAATGCAACGGACATTTTAGAACTGAATTAGCGGAGGGGACAGAGAAAGAGAGAGAAGAGAACACCCTTTTACCAACTCTTCGTTGTCTTTACTTGGCCACTATGCCAAGTGGAATAATAATAGTATGTATAAAACACTTTAAAATAGCTACAAATTTAAAAAAAAAAAAAAATTGTTTGTTCAGAAATCCCAAAGACTTTTTAAACCGTGTGTCTCTCTATCACTTTCAACGGATGTAGAAACATTTGGGAGTATAACACTTCAATCACTACTACTTCATTCAATTGAATATATATATATGATATTTATATGTGTTTCATCATATTCTTTAGCAATTGATAGATCACCATATTACTTTATTTTGTAGAATCAATGTCTTAATATGATCCCTCCCATCAGATATACGTAACATGAATTCACAAATATTATTATTATAAACAATTCTCTCTGTTTACATTGTTCAATCCCTGAACATGAATGATTCATAATAGAAAGAAGGAAACCCCATATTAACAGGAACTAACCTTGATTATGACACTACCACAAAAACTGTTTATTTAATTCCCAGTTTCTCACTTTCAAAATAACAGAATCAAGTCCTATGACACCCCCCCATGAGGTTATATTATATATTAAGAAGAGATTAATGTGTACCACCACCTGCTATTAGTAACCCCCAGCCATGTGAATAACAGATATACTGCACAACATATACATACATATACATATGTACACTCCTAAACACTCATCTTTTGTAGCCTTTCCCTTTGCCAATCCTTAACAATTCCGCAGTAGTGTGTCTGGTTTCCGCGCAACGGATTCTATACCGATAGAGACGGAATTGTTTCGTAATCCGCCCGCCTTCTTTTTTTTTTTTTTCTCTTAATATTCTCGATAGACTTACTTTTTTATAAATTTATTTCTTTAAGCTCGATCTTTTTAGAAGAAGCTATGTTTTAATACTATACAGATTATATATACAAATGAGGAAGAAGAAGAACACCACAGCTGTGTGTGTGTGTGTGGTATTTAGACGTAGATATAATAGTTTTTTTTTTGTTATTCTTTGATTATTATCACTCATGGTGTACGAAGCCAAACCATTTGATCCAATTACTGTTAAACCAAATGAAAAGAAACGTGTGGCATATTTCTATGATGCAGACGTAGGTAACTATAACTATGGGACAGGCCATCCCATGAAGCCACATAGAATAAGAATGACCCACTCTTTAATCATGAACTATGGTCTATACAAAAAGATGGAGATTTATAGGGCTAAACCTGCCACAAAACAGGAAATGTGTCAATTTCATACGGATGAATATATAGATTTTTTGTATCGTGTCACTCCTGATAATTTAGATATGTTCAAAAAGGAACAATTCAAATTCAATGTCGGTGACGATTGCCCTGTATTTGATGGTCTCTATGAATACTGCAGTATATCCGGCGGTGGGTCCATGGAAGGTGCTGCAAGGCTGAATAGAGGGAAATGTGATGTCGCTATTAACTATGCCGGTGGTCTACATCACGCTAAAAAATCCGAAGCATCTGGGTTCTGTTATCTGAATGATATCGTACTTGGTATCATCGAATTGTTAAGGTATCATCCAAGAGTCCTTTATATAGATATTGATGTTCATCACGGTGACGGTGTAGAAGAAGCATTTTACACTACGGATAGAGTCATGACTTGTTCATTCCATAAATATGGTGAATTCTTCCCTGGGACAGGTGAATTAAGAGACATTGGTGTCGGCACAGGGAAGTACTACGCTGTCAATGTCCCCTTAAGAGACGGGATTGATGATGCCACTTATAAATCTGTATTTGAACCTGTAGTAAGTAAGATTATGGAATGGTATCAACCTTCTGCCGTTGTGCTTCAATGTGGTGGAGACTCTTTGTCCGGTGATAGACTAGGTTGTTTTAATCTATCGATGCAAGGTCATGCTAATTGTGTCAATTTCGTTAAATCATTTAATATTCCAATGATGGTCGTAGGTGGTGGTGGTTATACAATGAGAAATGTTGCAAGAACATGGTGTTTTGAGACAGGGTTGTTAAATAATGTCATTTTAGATTCAGAGTTGCCATACAACGATTATTATGAATATTATGGCCCAGATTATAAATTGGAGGTTAGACCATCAAACATGTTCAACGTTAACAGTCCAGAATATTTAGATCGTATCTTAACATCAATCTTTAAGAATTTGGAACATACAAAGTATGCTCCTAGTGTCCAATTGAATCATGTACCTAGGGATAGAGAAGATCCAGGTGATGTGGAAGAAGATACAGAAACTGCAAAGGAGACTAAAGGTGGTTCTCAATATGCTAGAGATCAAATAGTGGAAAAGGAAAATGAGTTTTATTAGTTCTCACAATCATCTGTATTCAAGTTCTCCATTTTTTTTTTTATTTTACGTGATGATGATGCCATGATATTTCCTAAGTAATATTAAGTATAAATATACGATATATAACAATTAAAAGAGATTTTTTGTTTCATCTTTACCATGAATTATATATGAAGAATATGACGAAATAGTTTATTCAAGTTAGTGGGAAAAGTTGAGCAAGAAATAGAAAGTAGTTTTTTTTTTCCATAATGAACTAACTACAAAAGGTGGTTCAAAAAGTTTGTTATTCTGAATATAAAAAAATCTAATTTACTGTGGACCCCTTTAATTATTATTTGATTCAAGATTTTGAATACGACAAGGATGAGATCCTCTAATGTTATTTGTGACGCACTTTATTGATTTATAATATCTTAATAAAAAGTATTATGTAAATAAAAGTGTAGTTACTTCCAAAGATATTCTTCAGTTATAAAGATGCTTAAAAAAAGATATTTAAAGAATAGTGAAACAAATAATTTGAATTTTTGATAACTTCGTTTTTCTTATATATGTTTGGAGCTGAGCAAATGTGTTTTCTTTAATTATTGTTTGACGCTCTATTACTTCTAGGCATTTGGACAATTTACTTTGTTAACATATTGGTAAACTTGGGAAATTCTATTTAAGTGTCAGAAGGGGGGAATAGAATACCCAAGAAATGATGATTTTACTGTCGAGTTTTTTTTTTTGAAGCATGTTATAAAATTATATTATATTAAAATATCGTTGACTCATTATATTTTCCCCACATAGAACTTATCATTTCAACAGAGGAGAATATACTTTATGGTTTTATTTTTATGATATATCTTTTTTAGATTATGTTTTTTTTTTCTAAGTGTTACTTTGTAAAAAGAGAATTTAGTATATTATCTTTATCAACAACCATAAGTTATAAAGGGCTCTAATTGGAACTCCAAGAATACGTAGTTTATGGGTAACGCTTAATGTCGAGGCGAAGGTTTGGGAACTACAGAACCTCTGGGCCAAGTATGTAAGAGTTTTCAAAAGAGCCTCGAGTTAACCGTACTGGTACTTTACTGAGAAACTTATTTAAGGTACCTCTGATTATTGATATACTGCCAGAGGCAATTCTTAGCAAGAAAATTTCTGATTGTGTCTATTGGATTATATTTAAGAGATCTTATTGAGAATATTTTTAAGAAGAAATATATAATTGATTTACTAGTTTGAATCAACGACCATGCAATTTGTAGACGTTTTTGTATAAGTAATAACCATATTCTAGTTTACAATTTGTAATAACCCTTTACAAAAGCCCATTTTTGGAGAATATTAGTTTAAACATCTTTATTATCCATGACATAACTTTTTAAGTAAGTGGACCTTGCATTTTTTTAATACTAAATAGAAATAAATTATATAATTATAAATTCTGTTTATAGAGATGATACAAATTATTCTGTGATTATTATTAATTTTCTTTTGCAATACACATGGGTATTTTTATTTTTATTTTTTTTTTTTTGAAGTTTTTCAATTTTTTTTTTATGTTTTTTTTAATTATCAAGCATCCAAATACCTTAATGTAATAATTTTTATTTATTAAAATACTACTAGAGAGGAAAAGACAGTTATAACCAAAAAATTTTTAATAATAATAAACGACACAGTGAGCATATTATTCGAAAACTAGTAGTTAACAACAGGCCAATACCAAGGAACCAGTTAGAATTATCTAATACCTAACTTCCACCTCAATATCAAAATTGAAGAAAACTTCAGGTGCTGAAGTGCCGAAGCTTCCTGTAACAACAGTGGTGTAAGTAGAAGTGGTTGGCACAGAAACGCCCTTGGTAGTGGAATAGTCGATACTACCTGTAACCTCAGTAGTGTACATAGAAGTGGTTGGCACAGAAATGCCTGTAGTGATGCTGGGTAAAGCTGTTGACAAAGGTTCATCAACATCATAAAAAATAACAACATCTGCTGTCTCATAATGTAACCAATCTGTATAAGTTGACGTGGAGACAGTGGTTGGTGCGGTCAAACCCGAAACAAAAGATCTTGTAAATGTATCATATCCAGTAATGAAAACTGCTGAAGAATTTCCAGTAGGAAGGTTTGGTATGGCATATAATCTTTTACCGAAATCGGTATCCACTGTACCATCAGGTTTGGTCACTTCAACATTCAAGACACCTCTTTCCATGTAGTTGACATATACAATCTGAATTGGATAATACACTCCCTCTCGCATGTACGTTGTTTGAGTAGCTGCTGTTAAACCACGAGCTGCAGAACCAGTATTATTGACCAGGAACTCATCAGCAGCGAAAACGTAATCATGCATGTCACAATAATCAGAAGCGGCATCAATACCAACATATATAGCGGCAAAATCATCCACCTTTAGAGAAAAATTGTAGACACCACTCTGTGGGGCACGATAATAAGCAGACACTGTCATCAAAAAATTGTGAATTGGAACACCTTCAAACCCATATGGAGGTACAACGGCAGGCCAAAGTGAATCCCAAGAAATATCTGTGATACCAGTTACTTCACCTTCATATTTGTTCTTAAGGTAGCCACCTAAAATGAAAGATTCATTTTTGAAACTTGTATTGTCTAGTAATGGATAATCGTAAAACTTAGCTATAGCACCACTCTTTGGAGTTGTACATGGAGGAACGTAAATACCAGCGAAAGAAAGTTTGAAAAAGGTACTAACAATTAAAAGAAAAGTAACAACTTTTTTTCTAAGTAGAAAAATATTATTTTCTCTTGAAGACATTTTTGTTGATTGTAAAGATAAACCACAGTTGGAGAATGTAACAAATCCTTATTTATTCTATTTTTGTTAATAAAAAAAGTTTGTGATTTGATTATACTAATCCTTGTTGGTGATATATCATGTGAATAAGACAAACAAGATTAAAAAATTGCCAAAAAATAAGAAGGAGATCAAGAGGAAAAATCCAGAATATTTGAGAAAGCAAAGTTAGAGAAAAATTACTCATATATCTCTTCCTTTTATACTTTTTGAAAATATTTGAATTCTTTATAACAACGAATACCAAAACATTCACAACAGAGGGACATTTTAAATTGTATGACAAGCCAAAAAATATCACTCTTAGGTTATACCAAACAAATAAAGAATAATAAAAAAAAGAGAGGTCAAATATTAGATGATATTTTCTGAAATTGAACAAAAAGAGAGGGGGGTATTTTTTTTTTTTTTTTTTTTTTTTTTTGGTTACTTTCACTAACAAGAAGAAACTGTTAATAGAAATGATTTTGTGGTTACAGATTAAATGAATCTTCAATTAAAAAAGTCAGCATACTATATTCTCCTCTTCTTCATTTTTTTTTGCACTCAATATAAGAAAATAGGAAACTTTAATTTTTTCTAAGGCAGTTTTATTACCTTTGATAGAAAACTTTACCATAAGCAAATGTCTTTGAAAAAAATATGAAAAGATCTATTGGATAAGAACGCTTGATATCTTTCTTAATCACGATTAAAAATTCTAGAAACGTATGTGCTCGAAGAATAAACAAAAACAACAAAAAAAAAAAGAAACAGAAGCAGAAGAAAACGAACATATCTGATAGATATATTCAATACTATAAAAAACAAATATTGCATAGTTAGCTATCCCCTCTTCCTTCAAAAGCATTCAACTATAATAGTTGGTATCCTTCAATAACGTGTATTTTTTTTTTTTTATTTTTTTACTGGACAGTAAACAGAGACTTGTCTTTTTTTCATTGTTAAAAAAGCATTAAAAAGAGAAAAAAATAACTACACTGTTATAGACCAATTGAAAAGAATGGATATAACGACGAATCAAGTGGAGGTATGTGATTGTCACGATGAAGTAAATACCATGCAATATAACAGAATAAAGAAATGGGTCTTAGAGGATCTTCACAACAATTGTCTATTTTTTTAAAAGAAGAAAAAACTGTTAAAAGATGATGGACAAACATGGTGCTTTTATCTAACAATAGTTTTTTTTCATTTTTTTTTTTCCTATTTAACATCAATATATTGAAAAATAAAATTATATTATTTTTTGTTGAAAAGAACACTTGTAATATAGTAAATAATAAAAAAAAGTGATTATACTATACTGTTCTATTGGGATAGTTTGAAAGAAACGTGACATTTGTCTTGGAAGAAAAGAGAAATATAGAGGGATTTTTAACAGTATAATAATAATGCATTCAATATATTATTGAAAAACAATAAATGGAATTCGAAGAACAATAGCATTACGTCAGTTATTAAAAGAAAACAAAAGAGAGAGATCTCAAATATTCCTGTTTAGGAAACTGTTGGACACAAAACAACAAGAAATAATGCAAGTTTTTTAAGTTCTTTTGTTTTTTGTCCTCCTTGTTGCGAGGTACATTTTTTTTGTTATTTAGACAAATTCTATTGTTAGGAAAAGGCGGGGGTCTTTTCCTCGAAGAAGTTGTGCGGGGGGTGTGGTGTGGCTGAATGTTAGAGTAGCCAAAGTATACATTCTGTGAATATCAAGGACTCATTGGAAAATAGAAATAATAACAGAGTGTAAAAGGGGTTATATGCTTTAAAGTATATGTGGGTATGGGTGTAAGGACATATAGTAAATGCATTCTTGTATATTTGTGTTTGTTATATAGTCTATTTAGAAGTTTGTGCGATTGAAATAGGATAAAATAGAATGATATTTCAATTTGTCTGTTAAGTTGGTAAGACACACTATACCATATTATCTTTCTGGTATGTTATGCTGTATTTCCTTTGAACACAAATGAACATTATTACATAACTGCTTACACAATATTTTTTAGTAAAAGAAGGGATTTTTTTGAGGAAAAAAATATATATGTTAAATTTACTATTTATTAACAATTTGTCACAAGATCTTGCAGTTAAAATTTAGAAAAGAAAAAAAAGAATAGTGAAATTATTATGTCCTAGCAATATTCATTATGGTTCGTTAAAAATATTATAATTAGTATTGGGTAAAAATATTAACATGGAAGAAATTTTATTCTAATCCACCTTAGTTAAGTACGTATATGAGAGCAAAGTGATAGATTTTCCATATTTTTAGTGATGTTGGACATTGTGGTAAATAGATCTGTTATAATTCTTGATAATAATATAATGATTATGTTTTTATGTGTAAGCTTCTTCGGTTTATTTATTCCTATGTCTGATGCTATACATCACATAAACCTATATATATGGTCAAATCTATCAATTCCTTCTTTATATATGAATTAATTATCTGGATGATAAAATTTTGTCCATAAGGAAAATATATTTCTATTATAGAGAACAGTTCTAACATAATATATATACAAATAGAACAGCAATCTTTTAAATTGGAAAAATACCAGCACAAATATATATAAAAGAGACTATAGGTAATACTTTATTTATGTGGACCAACGGATCTTGAAGATTATGGTGTAATACCACAATTATGAGGACAGTTATATTCGATTGCTTTCTATGGAGGAGTACTTGCAGAACAAAACAATATCCATCAACGAATTAAATATATAGTTAGTTAATTACATAAAGGACAGTGAAAAATTTTTTAGAAGGAAGATATAACATAGGCCACTGTTACTTCTGCTAGAGAAATCGTGAGACAAGTAAGTCAAGATGTCAAACCCTTTAAGGATGATATTTCTGTAGCAGTTATGAAAATGTCTGCATTTGTGAATATTAAAAACCATAAATTATTTGATTTAAAACAATTTACAAATATATTTTCGAGTTTTCTCAAAAATTCAGAAGAACAGGAAATCATTTCATTGGCATCTGGAGACAGGATTTAGCTGCCTAATGAAAGCATTTCATCTTTCTACGTATCAACCTGAGACTAAATTAGAGAATATCAGAGGTCCTTGACACTTATGTTGGGATATTCAAGAAGTTTTATAGTATTGACGCAAGACTTATCGAGCGTAGTTGGTTTACCTTTAAGGAAATATCCGATGCTTGCATGTTGTTTTATAAAATCATTGGTGCTGAGGAGGATGTAAAGGGAAAAGTAAAAAGTGTAGAAATAGATTGTCCGATAGATAAATACCACCTGATTGATGCTGAGAATAAAATTTTTGCAACCAATGTTTTTCATTTTAAATCTTATGATCAAAGAGAATTTACACATTCGGTTTTGTTGAGTAATAGAAAATTGGTTGGACTTCAGGCTGCAACGTCTTTCGGAAAGTCCTTGTCCTTTATTCTGCCAATGATGGTATTAAAAGAACACTCTAAGGTTCATTACATACATTTTTGTTGCGTCCCATATGAGTCCTTGAAAGTTGCCACAATAAAAAAAAAACTTGGAGAGGCGGGTTGATTGCCAGAGATATGGTATTCTTCGTCAACGATAATGATGGAACTGAATTATCAGCAGACGTATTTGTTGGATGTCTTGAAATCTTTAAGGATAGATTGATAAATAATAAAACTGCAAACTGGGAGAGCTCATACTATTCCCGTTGCAAACTAGGTTATTTGGTCTTCGATAAAGCTCATACGTTATTTTTAGAATAAAGATTCAGAAAAACTGTTGGCAATATTAAAAATCTTTCATGGAACAAATGGAAGATGCCTTTGCTGTTATCTGCTACAATGGGAAGAGACTTGTTTAACAGAATCATAAATGACAGGTTTATTCCCACATACATTGAAGAAAATTGTAGGTATGTTAATTGTATAAGAGAAGTGTCTAATATGAATGTGGAATCAAACGTAGAGTGGGTAAGGCCAAAAGAATTTATTAAGAAAACAGTTAGGTTGATTGGCAAATTTCTTGCGAATACAACTGGTTCAAAAGCTGTTTTCTTTTTCAGTAAAAGAGAAACACTGCGTCAAGTATACAGACAAATTCAAAGTTGTAAAGAGGTTGAAATGGTGGATGCTGATGGCATGGAGAGTAGAAAAAGACAAATATTTAATGAGTTCGAAAATGAAAATGCGGACGTAAGAATTGTACTGGGAACAAAATTACCGTCCAATGGCCTGGACTGTAAGTCCATACAATTCATATGCTTGATAGATTGTTTTATTAACTGCATTGATTATTTACAAATGGTCGGTCGTATCAGAGATTGGGGGTTTATCATAATTCTCACAGTTCTAGAAAAAAAAATCCTCACACCACTGAAATAAGTAGGTTGTTTCCAGTAATGGAATGGAATAAATGTATTTCAGAACAAATTGCTAAGTTTTATAGTGTTCAGAATAATGGTCATAATAGTTGCTGTGGAAAATCAAGGAATGACCCAAGAATTGGGAAGCTAAAAGAACTATTATCACAAGGTGATGATATAGTAGTGGACAATGACGAATCACCTGGTGAAACAGAAATTGACAACAATATGATCGATGGGAGATTGAAAGAGAAAATTAAAAAATTGCTTAGAAAAAAGGGATCTGACCAGTATATGAACAATTGGAAGGATGTGTTGAAAGAAGATAACTGTATATCAACACAGTATCTCTTGTTGAATATTGATCCAAAACAGGTTGTTTTGTGGAATGATTATATTTCTCCACATCTCTGTGAATAATGTTTAATGAGGAAGCATAATGATATTCACTGTAGCCAGATCAATAAAGCGATTGGAAAGTTAATATACGAATATTTGGCCATTAAAAAAATAGTTAGCAATGAGCAAGAATATGTCAAGCAATAACATGACTTGATAAAAAGAGATGCTTGTCTTTTTTTGTTTGTGATCCTGCAGAGATCAAGAGAGGAAGTGAAAAAAAAAAAATCTTGCATACTTGAACGAGGTTGCCTTAAGAGTGCCCAAACATGCATGTGACATTGCAAGTGTGTTTAAAGATCCAGAAAGTTATTTAAGGAATATTTTAAAATCATATGTACCAGGAAAATAACCGTTTTCTTACTTGTATTAAAGGGAGCAGTAAAATATGCCCCATCCTGGAACGCTGATTTGTCTATTTGTTATTCTTCGGTATTCAGATATACAACAAATATTACCGAAGTTGCCCAATTTTAAGACAGTGCCATCTTTGAGATTTACAAAAGACATATTCTATATGATGTTGAAGCGTGGTTTCAGAGCCAACATAGAAGTGAGAGGGATGAGTCGGCTTTACATGAATTCTTGTTTCATTTACAGTATATCCCTGTTTTTATAACACTGGTATGGGCGTTATATGAGAGTGAATTGTACAAAAATGTTTTAAGAAATTTTATTATGATTGAAGACCGTGATATCCTCCAATGGTTTCCTATTTTCTTTAGATACATGCCATCGTGGGTGCTATATCGGCACAAGCATCTTCCTCTTTTTATTGCATTTTTAGGAATTGTATTGAATAATATTAGCTGTTTACAGATGGATAGAAAAAGAGAAAGATTAAGAGATGAAGTGGATATCTTGTAAATAATGATGAATGTAGTTTTCATGAACATTATATAGAAAAAAAAAAACATTATCACCGAAAAATCAGTAACTTAGCATAATTCCACTAATATCGATATTTCATGTTCGAATCATGAATAAATTATAATAAAAGGAATATAATAAATATAAGTTAATTAGTAAACTTATTGTATGCCATGATTACCACTTGATTCACAGCAATAGTAAATATGAATCTTCAGTAAATAGAAAAAATGAAAACTTTTTAAAAAAAATGGATTGTGCTATCATTTACATTTACTCTCCTTGTGAATTAGAAGAACATTAGAAATAGTTTAATGAGCTATTTTATATTTGTCTCATTTAAAATATTTGTTAAATATATTTTTACCATTTAGAGAGATTCTCTCAAATACAAAAAAATGTCCACAATATACTACTTATTTCGAAGACTTTCCCTTTATAACATTCTTCAGGAAAATATATGATCACATTGTTTTATTTGTAGATAATAGATATCAATTTGTTTTACAACATATCAGGAAAAGAGTATAAATTTAAGAATGTAATTTCTAAAATAACCACTTTTCTCATTACACAATTAAATTATCATGGTATTAAAACTGATAGTTAAATATATGAAGAACCTATTAATATTTATATCGATTACTCAGGTTCATTTTTTTATAATACCACAGAAGAAAAGTATATGTGGTAGGCTGTTATTGTAACACTGTGTCTACACATGGTAGCAAAACTGTACATATGCTTTACGTTATTATTGATATTTAATCTCTGTGGTAAGTTTTGTTTGAATAATAGTTATATCTGTGTCATGTAGCATGTTTTCGTTGAGTTAGTAACCTCTAATCTTGAAGAAACATATGCTAGTGGGAATGGAATTTTAAATTACTGTAACATTGGTGTGGTTCTGTACATGTATGCAATGAAGTGATTAGCTATGTCTGTATTGGTATATTAACAGGAATATGAAGTTTGGATGGGTTACTGCTGTTATTTTATGAGATGTGAATAAATTTATTCATGTTCACGTTTTTAATTGATTTTTTTTATTTCGACTTGTCTTTGTATCATGTTGGGAAAGCAGAGTCTGGGAGTTTAAGTTGTTATACTATTGTGATCTCTAAGTATAGTTAATTGTACAAAGGTATATATTGATATAGTTCAAGATATATATGTTTATTTTAATGGTATATCGTTGCTTGACCATAACAGTATTATATCTGTTTTCCTCCTCGCTTTTCTTGAAGATAAAATATTTTTTTTTCTCGAAAAAAGTACAATAACGCCGAAGTGGAACATGCGGCGAAAGCCGCAATGTTCCGCGAGGTCCGAAGTTCTGTTCAGTGGGAAAAATGTTTTGAACTCCGAATTCCTGACTTCTGTTCTTTTTTTTTACATCAGTAAACCCCGAAGTATATGGGGTATGGGTGTATGTATGGGTGTATGAATAGGCACCTTATATGTCTTTCCTTGATTTTGGAAAATTTCCATAATTAAGTTGACGCCATTTAGGAAAAGCTCGCTATAGTAAAAGGATTTTTTTGAGCTCATTTTAGAAAAGTTTTGAGCTCATTTTAGAAACTATTGTTCCTATTTCCTCTTTGGGACAGTATAGGTACTGGATTTGGAAATTTCTCGAGGAATTTTTGAGCTCATTTTCGAAAAACCTGTTTTTTTTGAGCTCATTTTAGAATCGCTAGGATTTTCGTGGTTTTCTTGTGGGAAAATCAATTAGAGAAGAGAAAAAGGATAGGGTACAAGTAGATACAGATGGTTTACAGTAATAAAAATAGAGAAAAAAACCAATGTAGAAGTTGAATATCTTAGGGCATGATACTACTATACTTAAATAACCCTAGCCCTCTCTTGTTGTTAGGATAACAATTTAAATTCATAGTGTTTTGAAAAAATGTGTTGTTTTTTTAAGAAGTGGTAAAAAGTACTTTCAATAGTAACCATTGCATATATGAGAAGAGGTGATTGAGAAATGCAAACTGGTGAAATACACCCTCGACATTTAATAAAGTGGAGCATGTATATGCACTGTGAAGATATTTTTGTTCAAGATTTTCCTATTTTTAATTATTAGTCGATTAGTGTCTGCGAATTTTGTGAAAAAAAAAATATTATATAACACATATTAACATGGCAATGCTGATATAATTATGAGAAAGGAACATGTTACATCCACATATAGTAGGTAACAAATATACATACGATCGAGATGTCCTATACTTGTCCAAATTAAATATTTCCAATTAATGTATATTGGTATTCAGTTGTTCAAAGAAATGTACCCATTGCATCTTTTATAATTTCCCAATTCATTATATTGACAACAAAATATCACAAAGAAATATGACTTCACTATGTTTATTCTTTTTGGTTTTATAGAGATAAGTAATGTAAGAGGAGGGAATAAATTTGTTTAAAATCAGCTTTTACAACTTTCAAATGTTTCTAAAATATAAAGCTAATGTTCCATTTTCACCACCCTCACAAACTGTTGTTACATATCTTTGGATTAGAGATTAATTTGGGGTGAAATGTGTAATAAATATCAAATTTTATTATAATAACAAAGTACAGATAATTAGTATATTTATATTAAATGAAATATTATCAAAACTATTTTTCTCTCTACCTATATGTATTTTATCATTTACTATATTAATTTATAGTGTTACACCCTTTTGTTATTAATATATTCCAAAATAATTTTATAATAATAATAACCATATATTTAATACTATATAAATTATGTTTTAAAGAATGTTCAACATTTAAATTTTGTTATCCTTTACCTAATATTTTGTTTACTGCTAGTAAAACTTATATTTTATTCCAGTGAAGAACCTCTGTTAGCCGTTTGTAAAAGTCTACTAATATTATAATAAACTAAGGTAATTTTACATTTTTCCATATATATTATATTCGTTTATTTCATTATATTCAACTGCTTGGAATATATATTAAAGAAATACATAAGCTGTATATTTTATATCTAAATACTTGAATATTACAATTATATGATTATATAATAATTGGTTGGTTTGTCTCTCTATAATAATAAAAATACAATATATGAATATCAAATAAACAAAATAATTAATATATTTTAAATCATATATATCAATATCTATGCATTAACAGTAAAGTAAATATATAAATATATGTTAAAATGTTAATAGAATTTATAAAATTAATTGAAATATAGTGTATATAGAGGTTATTATAAGAGTAAAACATACAAGAGTATATAATATAATTTGGATAATATTAATATTGTAGGTGAATGATAATAGGGTATATAATAAAGAGATGAATTGGTGAATTAAAATATGATAAATATGAAAAAATTTATGAACAAAATAAAAAAAATAAAATACGAATTATATGATGAATAATATATTTATAAAGTATATTAATTAGGATGCTACTGTAGTGAAAACGCTAGACATGATATTCTTGTGATATATTTCTATAAAAGCATAAAGGTTTATTTCCCTTAAAAAACCATAACATCAGTCTTGAACCAATAGGTAAAATACAATTTTTTAATTTATGCTATTGCCTGTCTGAATTAAATCATCTCACATATATTATATGAAAATATTGTTTATTTCTAAATTAGCTGTTTTTTAAGTAGCACACGATTGATCTGATTCCAAGTATTCTCATTAATTAAACTTTCTTAACTTAATGGTCAAAGCATAATACTAGTAATAATAATATATGATGTTCGAATCATGAACAAACTAAAACAAGAGAGATATAATAGAAAAAAAAATAATTAGTAAACTAGTTGTCTTCCAACATTAGCACTTAGATAATAGCATTAGTTAATATGAGGCATTAGTAAATAAAATGAGAATTTTTTTTTTTTAAAAAATTGGATTGTGATATCATTTAATTTGACTCTATTAGAAAAGTAGAAAAAAAATTATCAATGGTTTAATGAACTATTTTATATATGTCTCATTCAACATATTTGATAAATAAACTTATCATTTAGAAGGATGTCTATAAATACAACAATAATCACAATATAGTACCGAATTCGAAGACTATTCCTTAATAATACTCTTTCGGAAAATATATGATCATATTATTCTATTTGTAGATAGCAGATATCAATTTGTTTTACCAGGTCACTGGAAAGGAGTATAAATTTAAATATGAGGTTTCTAAATTGATCACTTATATTATTACGCCATGCAATATTCATGAGGTTTAAACTCATGGATTAGTATAAAGAGAACCTATTAATATTTTTATCTTTTACCCAGGTTTATTATTTTTTATAATACCACAAGAGAAAGTGAATATGTGGTGAGTTGTTATTATAACATTGTGTTTACACATGTTGATAAATTTGTTCCTACGTTTGATGTTATCGTTGATATTTAACTCACATAGTGGAATGATGTTTGAATAATAGTTATATGGGTGTCATATAGCATGTTTTCATGGAGATAATACCGTCTATTCTTGGGGAAATATATGATAGTGAGAATGGAATTTTAAATTACTGTAACATTGGTGTGGTTCTGTACATGTATGCAACTAAGTGATTAGCTATGTCTGTATTGGTATATTAACAGGAATAGGAAGTTTGAATGGGTTAAGGTTGCTAGTCTAGGAGGTATAAACAGATTTATTCATGTTCATGTTTTTAATTATTATTTTTTTTTTAATTTGAACTTTTTGTTTTCTGTATCTTGTTGAAGTACAGATTCTGGGAGTTTAAGTTGTTATACCATTGTAATCTCTAAGTCGTGCGGATTGTGAGAAGGTATATATTGATATAGTTCGAGATATATATGTTTATTTTAATGGTATATCGTTGCTTGACCATAAAAGTATTATATTTGTTTTCCTCCCCGCTTCTCTTGAAGATAAAATATTTTTTTTCTCGAAAAAAGTACATTAACAATTTATTGTTTTTCTATTGTTTAGAGTTTGTATTTTTTCCCTCGGGATTTGTTTTGAATCTGTTATTGTTTTTATTTTTTTTTTTAAATTGCTCGAGGATTGCTAGTGGTTTTGTGAAGTTTGTTTTCCTTCTAAAAAGAGTGGGGTGTGCTTGATAGATTAATAAATGGTAACAACAAATATGCTAAGTATTGAATAACTTTGTAAGAATAAGAAAGAAAGGTGAAAGATGTTTAGAGAACTGTAAATTGTTAAATGATACACTATGAGTATAATAGACACCAAACTAAATTAGTTAGAAATTTTCCATATCTCTTCAGGTTAGTTATCTAAAGTTAATATGAATGCATATTCTGTTATTCAAAGATATGTGTTTTTCACTCCTTTATTAATATCTTAGTAGATTATATGATTGCAAAACTGCTATTCCTGTTTATATCAAACTATTAAAAAGAATAAATACATTTTTACACAAGTTGATACATTTGATGTTTTTATTTAGAGTGGTGCCTTGTTTGTTGTGAACACCCAAATCAGAATTACTGATATAACCAAGTCCCACTCTGTTATTGAATATATGGAACTACCAAATGATGAGAAAGGGGAGCAAGCATTACAAGATTAGTTATAGAGAAAGTAACAAACAATTCTTTATAAAGAAAATAGTGAAGTTGCAAAAAGGATTTGTAAAGAAATATGTGAGCATATATGTTCCTTAGGAAAGCCACAATGCTATATTAAAATGCGAAATATTTTGACACTTGAGGTGACATAATATAATATAATGTTTGTGAGGTCTCTCGCATAATCAATAATGAACATGTTGTATTCATTATTTTTGGGAAACAAAATAGAAATTTAGATTATAAATTACTGGTAAATGGAAAACTAAATAAAGCAAAAATTAACCATCTTTATTAAAAAAAGCAATTAATCCAGGATTCAACTTAATACAAATAATCCATAATAATTGAAAAATGCATTTGTGAAAAAGAATCTTTTTACCATTTTTCTAATATACGACACACCCATATTGATATCCTTTTTTCATTGTTTTTATAAGGTAATTGCTATTATTTATTATCCCCTTTTCTAAAGAAAAATAATTGTTATGAGTTACTATTTGTGAACTCTGTTGGATATACACACTTACGATTTAATAATATGGTTTTAATCTTCTCTTATGTGCTTTGATAAGAAAAAAGAAAAATACTAAACCAAGTAATTTTATGAGATTCATTGGTTTTTTTTAAAAAATAATGTTGCTTGATTCAAAAGCTTGATATAGAACAAGAAATTCTTATCTAATTTTGATTGCTGGGAACTTTGATTTATTACAATGATAGTGAGGTGATTGGTATTTGAAGACTAAGGATGTGAGGAAATATTTGAATTATCTATTGGGATGTATACCTGGTGTTGGGTGTTTTGTCATATTATTTATGTTACAAGTGAGATATTTTATAGAAAGAAAAACCTTCTTATGTTTAGTATTTCATTGTTTAAAAATTTAGATAGCTTTTGATATTTATAAATACACTATCGTATGACAATTAACGTATTATTATAATTAAAAGTCTGATATTTTTTAAGATGTCCCATTAGCATATTTGGTTCCGATTAATTATTCTAAAGATAATGTATAGGAAAAAGAAGGAATATAAGAGGAAGAATGATAAAGGATAGGGCAATTTTTCTGACTGGTAAGGGTGAGAAGTAATACAAAGGTGCATAAGATATAGAGAATGTATATATAAAATTTTCTTATTATTCCTCTCTGTCATACATTAAAATTGGAAATGGATACTAAAATAAAAGAACATAATATATCTCTTTGAAAGAAACAAGGAATTTATAAAGTAATATGATATGTAATTTTTTTTCAACACTTGTTACTAACTATAGAAGAAGTCCGATCAAATTAAAAGATATAGGTAAAGAAAATAAAAGTTTAATAAATTCGTAGAAAGACGATATATTATTATTACGCTGATGGGAAGGGGAACAAACATTTTCAGACATACCACACTTGGGTTTGTGCCAATTACATGCCATATATATTTCAATATATATTTATATAAATTTCTATAGATATATTAATATGTAATAATATATTAATATATACACTCTATAATATTATTATTTTATGGAATATTTACTATTCATCATGTTATATAATACGCCTAAAATATATATAAATACTAACTAAAATATATTAAGATAATATACATTTCTAAAAATATTATAAAATAATATATATATATATATAATATCATTAAAATATAAGACAATATTAAAGATATATAAAATATATATTTTTAATATATATAAATAAAACATAATATATACTATAGAATTCTTAGAGATAAATATATATATATCACCATTAATATTTTATATTCAATATATATAACTAATATATAAAGATGTAAAATTTTAATATTTATATCATTATAAATATAGATTAATATATATATATATTAAAAATACATTTATATAGTTTTAATTTACTTTATAATAAGTAAGTTTATAGTGTAGTGTAATTAATATAATTAATATGATTATCTTATATGTGATATTAGATATAAATAATATACTATTTTATATAACATAAAAAATATATTTAAAATTAAATATTTACCTTTAAATGTATGTTTAAAAGTTATTCAATGTGTAATATAATATTCAATATTAACTTATTTAAAACAAAATATACACAATATATAATATATATTATAATAAAATATAGATATATAACATAATTAATCGATTTAATATAAGAAAAATACATGTATGGAATATAAATAATCATATTAAAGAAAGTATAAAATCATATATAATTTAAAATAGGTATGTAATTCTGTGTATAGAGTATTAATATAGTTATAATCAACTCATTATATTATATATATTTTTTGTAAAGATATTGATAAATAAAACAATTTTATATATATCTATAAAGAAATATAAATTGAAATAGGTTTATAATATTTTATTTGATACAACTAGTATATCTTTAATCAATAAAAATTTCTTAAAATAAGATTTGATCAATGTTCATGAATAAAAATATATTTAGAGGTTTCGAATACAATTTTTAATATATAGGTTAAATTATTTGTTAATAGTATTTAATATTATTATTATTACACGAAATATCTTAAAAAACAAAATTATGTTTGTAAATATGAAAATTACAATATATAAAATTTTTTATATAATATATTTGAAACATCAAGAATTACCTTTAAATGTAAGTTTAATATTATTTAATATATATAAAAAATAATACGGTTTAAAATATTAATATTCATATTTGAATATAAAATATACAGCCCATATATAATAATTCCATACAAATATTCAGTATATCATACAATTATAGGTAATACATGATGTGAATAATATATACATAGGATATTAATCTTAATATGAATTTATATAAAAATATATATGTAATTCAAATAAATTAGAATAAACCCAATATATACATAGATAAATACATAAATATATACATGATAAATTGATATTTATTTAATATGGGTGTATGGGTGTATGGGTGTATGGGTGTATGGGTGTATGGGTGTATGGGTGTATGGGTGTATGGGTGTATGGGTGTATGGGTGTATGGGTGTATGGGTGTATGGGTGTATGGGTGTATGGGTGTATGGGTGTATGGGTGTATGGGTGTATGGGTGTATGGGTGTATGGGTGTATGGGTGTATGGGTGTATGGGTGTATGGGTGTATGGGTGTATGGGTGTATGGGTGTATGGGTGTATGGGTGTATGGGTGTATGGGTGTATGGGTGTATGGGTGTATGGGTGTATGGGTGTATGGGTGTATGGGTGTATGGGTGTATGGGTGTATGGGTGTATGGGTGTATGGGTGTATGGGTGTATGGGTGTATGGGTGTATGGGTGTATGGGTGTATGGGTGTATGGGTGTATGGGTGTATGGGTGTATGGGTGTATGGGTGTATGGGTGTATGGGTGTATGGGTGTATGGGTGTATGGGTGTATGGGTGTATGGGTGTATGGGTGTATGGGTGTATGGGTGTATGGGTGTATGGGTGTAT